>JAFMSR010000018.1:18413682-19035909 GCA_022818135.1 Saxidomus purpurata | reverse complement strand
TACTCAGTCGTTTATGCCTGCTTATAATGCCAATACTCAGTCGTTTATGCCTGCTTATAATGTCAATACTTAGTCGTGTATGCCTGCTTATAATGTCAATACTCAGTCGTGTATGCCTGCTTATAATGCCAATACTCAGTCGTTTATGCCTGCTTACAATGTCAATACTCAGTCGTTTATGCCTGCTTATAATGCCAATACTCAGTCGTTTATGCCTGCTTATAATGTCAATACTCAGTCGTGTATGCCTGCTTATAATGTCAATACTCAGTCGTGTATGTCTGCTTATAATGCCAATACTCAGTCGTTTATGCATGCTTATAATGCCAATACTCAGTCGTTTATGCCTGCTTATAATGTCAATACTCAGTCGTGTATGTCTGCTTATAATGCCAATACTCAGTCGTTTATGCATGCTTATAATGCCAATACTCAGTCGTTTATGCCTGCTTATAATGCCAATACTCAGTCGTTTATGCCTGCTTATAATGTCAATACTCAGTCGTGTATGCCTGCTTATAATGCCAATACTCAGTCGTTTATGCATGCTTATAATGCCAATACTCAGTCGTTTATGCCTGCTTATAATGCCAATACTCAGTCGTTTATGCCTGCTTATAATGCCAATACTCAGGATTTTTTCGGTTATGTTATTCTTTTGAATTATTTTTATTTCTCATTTACGTTGAACTTTATTAAACACATTATTTGTTTGGAGAATATAATCTGCTAGATGTAGAGAGCTATGATACAAATTAACATGAACGTAGAAGTTATGGTCTGCCGCTAATTCCGGAGGTTGCGGGTTCGAGTCCCAGTGGGGTCACGACCGTACTTCCTCATATGACACCAGTACTGGTTTTTCCAGGAAGATGACTCGAGAGTGGCTCGATAAGCTCAAGCTTTCTTCACAATCGAGCTAAAATAAACTTCAACTTAAGTGGTTTACACTTTAAGCGAAGTGTTCTTTCAAAACACACATTTATTACTTCCAACTTACCCAGATACATGTGCATATTAAGCAGAAAGAAATCGGGTGTTGATCTGGAATTATTACGAGTGGGGATAAACAAACGAACTTACTTTTCAAAGACATTGTGAATCAGTCCGTGAACGAAGCTGTTTCAATAATGTGTCTATTTATCTGTCACCGAGGATGAATATATACATGTACTGTGTTATCTCTAGCGATAGATACATTTATAGCGGGGTATATACAACTTAACGAATGTATCTGATAAAACTCGATCAAAATATCAGAAAAGGCACATCTATGACGCTCAGGTAGATTTAAATAAATCCCGCAAAAAAACAAACATTTTAAACGGCGAATATTGCACAGTGCCCGGCTTTAGAAAGTTACGTACAACAAGAGGGCACAAGATGACCCTATATCGCTCACCTGGCTACTATTGGTAAACAATCGCATCGCAGAAAAGGCTTGGGTTCCTGATTTGATCAATCTTTGTAGAGGCCTCTACATAATGCTACATTCAAAATATCTACACCCTGGACCCTGTCGTTCTAGACAATAAGATTTTTAAGTTTTCCCATTATAAGGCTATGTGATATCAAGTGACCCCATGCAGTGTCAATTTTGGCCAGACTGTCATTATTTGAAAACTCTTGGTAGAGGTCAACTAGACAATGCCTCATGCCAAATATTTAAGTTCGAGGCTTAATAGTTTCAGGGAAGATTTTTGAAGACTGTTGTATGTATTTTATTGTGGGTTTCAGGTCCATCACCCTCGTTCAATGAATATGGTTGAGGAGACCTTGGCATGCTCTCCCCTCTTGCCTCCTATCAGCCTAATAAAAGTTGTTTAATAAAGTTGGATATCCTATAAAAGACTGGCAGATTGCAGTCAAATTAAATGTTGCTTGATTTTGATTGGTTGTTGAAAGTGTGACATTCATGTTGACCAATGAGATCTTAGTTATGAATGACTTAGTTTCCTAATCATAACACCTAACTGAATTAATCCACTTAGTGATTGATCCCATAGTATTTACAAATCATTATATTTCGTGATTCTTTTAAAAACACACAAAGGGAAATGTTGGTGTGGACCACCTTAAGGGGTGTCTGGATCCTATATCCTATACCCTGCTTATGCTAATGAATATTACTGAACCTTTTGACCATCAGACTTCAAATTTTGACTCCAGATGTATCATCGGGTGGTCTTCAGACTGTTGGGGTTCATGCAAACACCAGCAACTGCAGCCATCGCTTGCTCGCTAGAGCACTAGTCGTTGAGTCGTGTATTTGGCCTTTAAGGCACCGGATCTTCTTCTTCAACCAGTCTTTAGTCCGCCCCTCGACGTCAGCAAGGCTTGGAGGCGCCCCGGATATGAGGTGGTGTGTGAGACTTCTGATTTTTGAAGACTTCCTGTAGAAAACTATATAAAAAGCAAGTGACCCCCGCCCCTGGGTCAGTTTTGACCTGGGGGCCAGGATATAAACAATTTTGATTAAAATCTACAAGGCAATGCTAAATGCTAAATATCTAAGATCTATCAATGTGGTTTCAGGGAGAAGAAGTTTTCCCTATATAAACAGATTTAGAACCAATAACCCCGTGCAGGGTCAATTTTGACCCGTGGGTCTTGGTTTGAACAATCTTGGTAGAGGTTCAATAAGTAATGCTACATGCTAAATATCTAAGCTCTGGGTCTTTTGATTTTAGAGAAGAAGAAATTTAAAGTTTTTCTTACATAATCCTGTAGAAACAATGCTACAACTAGTACCCTATGCCAACACTTTTCAAATGTCAGGAACTAGTGCTAGTTTTCTCCCTTGGCAGGAGGTAATAACTTAAAACCCTACCTGGCTGAGCCAATTTTTATCCCAGGTACATGATTTATATAACTTATGTAGAGGACCGTCCCGAATGAGCATCCACACCAAATACCATTAACATCCAGCAAGCGGTTTTGCGGGAGAAGATTTGAAGTAAAATGTTAACAGACACCGTGCGACGGACGCCGTACGATTAGTGATCGCAATAGCTCACCTTGAGCATAATGCATATACTATTGTGGAGTTGTGTTTCAACATTTGTTTCTATGCTATTTTATCATTGTTGTTGCCATTCGTGCCATAATTTGTATGTATAAGGTAAATTACGGTATATGCATACGGCTAAATAAATTAATTCTTATGTTCTGATCGGTTCTCAAAACCAAATATGTAGTATTTCGAGCAAGTTATGATATTTAAGTGTAGAAAGCAGTATGTTTGGATTGTCAGTGCACACTAAAGAGAGTACTATTAAGTAAAATGTATGTATTAACTATATACTGTCGGTTTTCCTCTAAGCTCGTCATGGATCTAAATGAATGGCTTTACTGATATCGTATTGTATGCAACTTTGACAACTGTGACAGTTTAGCATACTGCATGATACATTTTGTTATCATGAATGTGAAAAATCAACATATTGTTTCGTTCTATTTATTCTACTCTTTTTTTTTTTTTTTTTTTTTTTTTTTTTTTTTTTTTTTTTTTTTTTTTTTTTTTTTTTTTTTTTTTTTTTTTTTTTTTTTTTTTTTTTTTTTTTTTTTTTTTTTTTTTTTTTTTTTTTTTTTTTTTTTTTTTTTTTTTTTTTTTTTTTTTTTTTTTTTTTTTTTTTTTTTTTTTTTTTTTTTTTTTTTTTTTTTTTTTTTTTTTTTTTTTTTTTTTTTTTTTTTTTTTTTTTTTTTTTTTTTTTTTTTTTTTTTTTTTTAATTTTTTTTTTTTTTTTTTTTTTTTTTTTTTTTTTTTTTTTTTTTTTTTTTTTTTTTTTTTTTTTTTTTTTTTTTTTTTTTTTTTTTTTTTTTTTTTTTTTTTTTTTTTTTTTTTTTTTTTTTTTTTTTTTTTTTTTTTTTTTTTTTTTTTTTTTTTTTTTTTTTTTTTTTAATTTTTTTTTTTTTTTTTTTTTTTTTTTTTTTTTTTTTTTTTTTTTTTTTTTTTTTTTTTTTTTTTTTTTTTTTTTTTTTTTTTTTAATTTTTTTTTTTTTTTTTTTTTTTTTTTTTTTTTTTTCCTATTTCACTGTCAAGATGAAGTCCAAAAATATACATGTAGTGACCGCTTAGGGATGAGCTCTTTGAGTTGTAAATCTAATCAGTATGACATCGGTTTAAGAAATACAGAAATCTTCAAATCTTCACACTGATATCGCTGTTGCCCAAAATCATACACAGCTCAGTATTGCCCAGGATCGTGTATGGACACAGGTCTGTGATACAGCTACATGCAGATGTCTCTATTCAATATGTCATGTAGTCAATATATATATTCTATTTAAAAAAAAAAGTTCCTTTACGCACGCACGCACGCACGCACGCACGCACGCACACACACGTGAAAATGTATAAGATCAGTTATAAAGTGGCTTAAATTTGGCTTAAAATTGAATGACGAGAAACCGCATCCCGTATCCATTATCCATAACCGGATATCACCGCACTGTATGCTAGAGTTACCGCCCTTTTATAACTTACCTCATTTGTTTCCATTAATTGTTACAGGAAGTTTATTACGCTGCTTTCGTTTTCGAAACAGAAACAAGTGAATAAATAAAGGTTAGATACAAGAGTATAACTGGATTAGACTGTTTTTGTTTCGACACTATTGACTTGTTGATATTGTAGATTGCTTTTATTTTCATTCTAACACTTTCTATAGGGAACTTTCACTCAGGAACGTAGTAGTAGTTCCTGTTTCACTGTTCTCATTAATTTTATCAGGCTGATGATTTTTTGAAAACCAGCTATCTTGAAAGCCTTTTTTCACTTGGAAAATGTTTGAACACATCAAGTATGATAAAAAAACCATCTACAAACGATTTTTAAATTTCAGAATTGTTCTTGTTTTCTTGCAAAACTTTGTCTCAGAATTGTCAAGAAAAGACATTTTGGCATTGTTTTGAAAACTAATCCACAGAAAGCTCTAAAACAGCTCAGATTCATAGAAAATGCACACATGTCATAATCATAAAGAAACCAAAATGAAGATACGCAAAGGTATAGTTTGTTGCGCTGGTGCTTTTCTGATTTCACATATAAAATATAGGGAAACTGAAAGTAGAAGTGCCATAGTGACATTGTGCTCATCTAACAGCAGATAGTAAATTTTTGGTGACAGTTTTATAAAAGCAATTTTCGGTTGCTATGCATTTAAATGTGTTAAACTAATGATAATGCAGCATTAGTGTTTGAAGTTGGTGCTTTAGAAATAAAAAAATTGGACAGATAAAATAATAGTTCCTTTCTTCTCAGTGACCTCCCTTGTGTTGTAGTTGTTGGTAGAGATTTCCGCAGGCAGTGGAAGGGAAGCAACTCCTGCATGCAGTTGTTTTTTTTCTTAAATTAACTCTCCCAGTCAAAATTGGAAAAGTAATATTTGGAAAGTTATTATTTCGTACTGGTAGCAGGAAGAGTTTGGTGTATTACATGTAGGTTAAAAGCTATATTCCCTCTACCCTTTTTACACTCGCCTATTTCAGCTGGACTTTTTCTTGAAAAAAAGGTGCATAATTCCACTTTAATTTAAAAGAAACTTGCCAAAGGTTAAATACTGTCAAACTAGAATAAAATGCATTTTTTCTTGTTTCATAAATAATATTTTTTAACACAAGTTTATTTCATGTAAAGCCATTAGGCTAAAAAGCCCATGAGGCATACATGTTCTAAACTTTATGGCAGACAGTATATTTATTATTAATGTAAAATAAAATACATATGACATAATAGTAAAACAATGTTACCCTGCAGTTAACCCAAGCAGAGAAGTTTTTTCAGTATTTTTGAAGGACACTTTACTATTATACATGTTATTAAGCCTGAACAGTTTGATGAGAACACAGACATATGCACACATATATGACCGTCGACGCGCGAAAATGTACCTTTGGACATTTGTTACTTTATTCGACAATAATTGATAAAAAAAAACCCATAAAATTTACATTTTTGTCACCCTCTTTAAATGCAAAACCAATGTTAAGACCTGATAGCCACTATATTTTCCTCAACAGAAACATACTATTTGCTTCAAAATCCTCTTACTATGGCAACAGCGATTTGAAAAGATTCTTTTTTATATTTTGGCTATACCCTATGAAAAAGGCATATCGTGGAAGGAAGGCATGAAATAGTTCACCAGATATGATATATATTGAAAGAGTATATAATGTTGTAAACCAAAATAAATGATGCTGTTAGGAAATGATTACCGGAATAGTCTACTGCCCATGTAAATTGAAGTGAGTTTTGACGTCAAATTGTGGTATGTGACGTCATTTTTAGAGTGAACAATGACGCCTTAGGTATACTTTTTCAAAGTGTCGTAGTTTTGTATGTACTGGACGTAGGTAGCTGAACTTTTCCAATGATGACATTGAAATACTGTTTCTTCAAAATATGCAAGAAAGCTAGTTTCCAGATATTTTGTCCGAAGGCCCATTTTCCTGTGTCACTGGTCATATATGTATATAAGTCTTTGATCTGAAAAAATATTTCATTTTTGATCCAGGTTCACAGTGTAAAAGTTTTATGTCAACCTTTCATAAAACAAGACAGAAAGGTTTAACAACTGGAATAAACATAACTTCCTTTCATACTGTAAAGAATTTTGCAATTTTATCAAAAATAAATATTTTAATGACTTCTCTGTATCTATAGACAAAGAGCAAGCTAAACTGACAAGCAACACTGACAGTATCATTGGATATAGCCTGTCTGACCGTGTCTTCAATGTTTAATATATTTTCCTGCTTTATTTGGGTCAGACAAATGGACCCATTTCTTACGGAGAATACGTATAGTTTTAGTAAACTCGAACCTAAAAATTTCCAAAATGTGTAAACAGAAAATTTTGAAATCACAGATTAGGTGCACACCTAAAAACCTTTTTATTGTTGGATAATAAACGAATGCCTTTAAAAACAAAGAACATGAATAAAGTAATAAACTAATTATCTTAGCAAGTCAATCAAATTATTGCCTAATTTATTGGACTAATTGTCCAGTCTAAATTAAGACACAAAATCAGACAGGATCTTATCTGATAAAGGGTAATAAAGCAATTAAGGTATTAAACCTTCTGTGTTGTTGTTGTTTTGTTTTTTTGGAGGAGAAGAGGGCGAGTAATCAATTATGCTTCCCTATGACATCTTTACATAACTGGAGATAGATTTTTAACAGCTTATCTTAGAGACAAGGGGTAATAATTTGAAATACTTGACCATTTTCTTATGACAGGTTACTTAGATAGCCTGTCTTGTCTAAAGGAGGATACAGCTATATACACAAGGAAGAAACCACATAGTTACCATGGCTACGGGAGGAGAAGAAATTGTCACGGACAAAAAGCAAGATATTGACTTTACGATAACATACATAAAATCATTGGGGGACGTAATTGAGAAAGATGATGGAGAACTTATAGTCTCACAGGAACACGGACTGTTGTTTAAAGGGCCAATCGAGAAACAGATCAGTTTGAAGTCACTTCGATGGGTCTCCAGAGAACGGTTCTTGACGAAATTTCCCAACCAGCCAGAATATTGCATTGTTGTGTCTTACTTAGATGACGATTCACATGCAGTAGGAAATGTATTTTTTGTGATGAAAACTGACAGCGAAGATATTTGCACAAAGTGTTTAGACTGCATAAAGGACTTGCTAACTGTAAAATATCAAGGTTCAACAACTCTCCTAGAAAAACCGAGCGATGTTATCACAGTTGTGTTTAGTCAGCCTATTTTCATGGGGAATGTGAAAATGTCGGTAATCTCTGCAGAAGGCGGAGATCTTGACGAGGCCGTCGAAAAGTCCGAGGGAGAAACTGTGGAATTTCTCATGGTACAGGATTTGGAATGTGTGTGTTTGTACAAAGGAGGGCTTAGCAAACCTGTTCACCACCTCATGTTTTGGGAAGAAGAAGGTGTCGAGTCTATTGAGCGTGTTAAGCTGACGCAGAAACCAGGAGAGCCGGGGAAAACGGTCTGCTTACAGACAAAAACAATGTCTTTTGCCTATGTACGTACATTTTATATTGTATTATATTTTGATACTTTCAATACTTTAGGTGGCATATTCACTTTGTACTTATTTAATTTTCCTTGATTGTATATGAAGATCTCTCGATTAATGTTACTTACTCTCAGACGCTACCTATAACTGACCCTTATTTGTACAAGGGAGAGAGAGAGAGCAAATATTAGGCAGGGATGAACAGATAGAGATTGTGTAATTTCCCATGTTGTTCAGAAAGCTTTTCTAAAATATTAACTGATCATGAATTGGCACAAGCATGGGCTGTATATAAGTTTTAATACATCATATTATTAAAGAATGAACCATATCTCGTGTATTGTTTCAGAGTGCAGATCCTGAGAGTGTCAGGCAGCTACAGAACTTGATACCAAAGAAGAAACATTTGATGACAGGTACACAATGTTTTAAAAAGCTAAATAAAGTGATAATACCATTGATTGAGACCATCGCAATGTGATTGAAAAATTCACCAGTGGTTTATCATCATCAAAAATCAATTTTTGCGAAAGTCCTAACAATTCGTCATAAAGGCATATAAAAGTTTTATTCCTATATTGAACATAGTTGAAAAATTACAAATCTTTTTTGACTGGCTCTGAGTCATAAAAATGGTTTTCCATCAATTTTACATAATAAATTTTTTTTTGCATGCAATAGAGAATGAAATGGATGAGCATAATTTATTTTCATTTAATTTTCTAAACATTTTTCATATTTAAGAACTTTTCTTGACCATATTTTTTTCTGGTAATTTTGATCAGTATAATTATTGAAGATTTAAATATCTTGTTCAATATCTATGTTAACAAAATGAATCTGAAGATAAGCATTATATGTATCACTAATAGAAGAGCACTAGGTTAGTAGTGATACCCCAATCTCAATAATGATTTAAATATTCAACAAGACCCAGGCTCCAAAATTAAAATGAATCAATTAGGTTTTGAATTATTTGTAAGTCATAAAATTAGAGTAAGAGTTGGAAAGTTTTGTTTATGTTACAGATCCATCCTTGATGCTCGAAGTTGTACCAAAGCTGAAAGGGCCACATCTTGAACGTGCCCATCCTGGAAACAGAACACCTGTGAGAGAAAACTGGGAACCAGATTATATTAGTACTAGCAGAGGTAACCAACTTGACAATATTTTACCATGTACAGTAAAACATTTTGAGGGTACTATCATCTGGAATAAGTGTTCGGGAATGATCAGTAAACTACAGAAACTTTTTTTGTGATCGAATGAAAATAAGTTCGTATAAACTTACTAACCTGTGATACCGTAAATTTGGAAATTTGCTTCAGGTGCTGTAGGTTGGGATGAAGATTCTAAAGTGACGGTAGAGTCAAACATCCCAAGAAGAATTGAAGGTACTGTAAGAAACTGTCCCGACATTTAGAACTGCAAATCGTGACATAAAGCTTTTTAGCTCACCTGGCTTAGCCAGGGTGAGCTTTTCTGATTGATGATTGTCCGTCGTCCGTCAACATTTTGATTCAAATGACATCTCCTCTGAAACCTCTAGGCCAATGTTGATAAAACTATGCAGGAATGTTCCTTGCATGAAGCTCTACCAAAATTGTTCAAAGAATTCCATTCCATGCAGAACTCTGGTTGCTATGGCAACAAATAGGAAAAACTTTAAAAATCTTCTTCTCTGAAACCACAAGGCCTAGAGCTTAGATATTTGGCATGTAGCATTGTCTAGTGGACCTCTACCAAGATTGTTCAAATTATGACCCCCGGGTCAAAATTGACCCCGCACGGGTGGGCACTTAGTTTTTGCATAGGCATATATAGGAAAAACTTTAAAAATCTTTCTCTCTGAAACCACAAGGCCTAGAGCTAAGATATTTGGCATGTAGCATTGTCTAGTGGACCTCTACCAAGATTGTTCAAATTATGACCCCGGGTCAAAATTGACCGGGGGGGGAAGGGGGGGGGCTTAGTTTTTCATAGGAATATATAGGAAAAACTTTAAAAATCTTCTTCTCTGAAACCACAAGGCCTAGAGCTAAGATATTTGGCATGTAGCATTGGCTAGTGGACCTCTACCAATATTGTTCAAATTATGACCCTCGGATCAAAATTGACCCCGCACGGGGGTCACTTAGTTTTACATAGGCTTATATAGTAAAAACTTCAAAAATCTTCTTCTTTGAAACCACAAGGCCTAGAGCTTAGATATTTGGCATGTAGCATTGGCTAGTGGACCTCTACCAATATTGTTCAAATTATGACCCCCAGGTCAAAATTGACCCCGCACTGGGGGTCACTTAGTTTAACATAGGCTTATATAGTAAAAACTTCAAAAATCTTCTTCATTGAAACCACAAGGCCTAGAGCTTAGATATTTGGCATGTAGCATTGGCTAGTGGACCTCTACTAATATTGTTCAAATTATGACCCCCGGGTCAAAATTGACCCCGCACCGGGGGTCACTTAGTTTTACATAGGCTTATATAGGGAAAACTTTAAAAATCTTTTTCTCTGAAACCACAAGGCCTAGAGCTTAGATATTTGGCATGTAGCATTGCCTAGTAGACCTCTTCAAAGTTTGTTCAAATTATGCCCCTGGGGTCAAAATTGACCTTGCCCGGGGGGGGAGAGATAATTTGTTTTACAAAGGCGTATATAGGAAAACTTATTTGGTATATAACATTATCTAGTGATCTTCCACCAGGCAAGTGGACTTGTACCAAGGTGAGCGATATAGGGCCATCTTGGCCCTCTTGTTTATTTAAGCCCTTTACCCTGCTAGCGGCAAAAGATTCTGTCTCTGCCAGCAGTGTAGATCATGATCAGCCTGCACAACTGTGCAGTCTGATCATGCTCTGCACTGCTGGCTAATCAGTCAATAAATGTTCACGAAACACCCTTTTAAACAATATATTGCGCTGTCCATATGTATTGAAAGATGGTCAAGACTTTTTTAAAAAATTAGAATGGTAAGGGGTTCATCTGGAATAAGTGTTTCGGAAACGATCAGTAAACTACAGAATTTTTTTTTGTGATCGAATTAAAATAAGTTCGTATAAACTTACTAACCTGTGATACCGTAAATTTGGTAATTTGCTTCAGGTGCTGTAGGTTGGGATGAAGATTCTAAAGTGACGGTAGAGTCAAACATCGCAAGAAGAATTGAAGGTATTGTAAGAAACTGTCCGGACATTTAGAACTGCAAATCGTGACATAAAGCTTTTTAGCTCATCTGGCTACGCCAGGGTGAGCTTTTCTGATCGATGATTGTCCGTCGTCCGTCGGCCGTCGTCCATCATCCGTCAACATTTTGATTCAAATGACATCTCCTCTGAAACCTCTAGGCCAATGTTGATAAAACTATGCAGGAATGTTCCTTGCATGAAGCTCTACCAAAATTGTTCAAAGAATTCCATTCCATGCAGAACTCTGGTTGCTATGGCAACAAATAGGAAAAACTTTAAAAATCTTCTTCTCTGAAACCACAAGGCCTAGAGCTTAGATATTTGGCATGTAGCATTGTCTAGTGGACCTCTACCAAGATTATTCAAATTATGTCCCCCGGGTCAAAATTGACCTCGCACGGATGGGCACTTAGTTTTTGCATAGGCATATATAGGAAAAACTTTAAAAATCTTCTTCTCTGAAACCACAAGGCCTAGAGCTAAGATATTTGGCATGTAGCATTGTCTAGTGGACCTCTACCAAGATTGTTCAAATTATGACCCCCGGGTCAAAATTGACCCCGCGGGGAGGTCACTTAGTTTTGCATAGGAATATATAGGAAAATTTTTTAAAAATCTTCTTCTCTGAAACCACAATGCCTAGAGCTTAGGTATTTGGCATGTAGCATTGGCTAGTGGACCTCTACCAAGATTGTTCAAATTATGAGCCCCGGGTCAAAATTGACCCCGCGGGGATGGTCACTTAGTTTTGCATAGGAATATATGGGAAAAACTTTAAAAATCTTCTTCTCTGAAACCACAAGGCCTAGAGCTTAGATATTTGGCATGTAGCATTGTCTAGTGGACCTCTACCAAGATTGTTCAAATTATTACCCCCGGATCAAAATTGACCCCACACGGGGGGTCACTTAGTTTTACATAGGCTTATGTAGGAAAAACTTTAAAAATCTTCTTCTCTGAAACCACAAGGCTTAGAGCTTAGATATTTGGCAGGTAGCATTGGCTAGTGGACTTCTACCAATATTGTTCAAATTATGACCCTTGGATCAAAATTGACCCCGCACGGGGGGGTCACTTAGTTTTACATAGGCTTATATAGGAAAAACTTTAAAAATCTTCTTCTTTGAAACCACAAGGCCTAGAGCTAAGATATTTGGCATGTAGCATTGGCTAGTGGACCTCTACCAAGATTGTTCAAATTATGACCCACGGGTCAAAATTGACCTCGCACCGGGGGTCACTTAGTTTTACATAGGCTTATATAGCAAAAACTTTAAAAATCTTTTTCTCTGAAACCACAAGGCCTAGAGCTTAGATATTTGGCATGTAGCATTTCCTAGTAGACCTCTTCAAAGTTTGTTCAAATTATGCCCCTGGGGTCAAAATTGACCTTGCCCGGGGGGGGGTCATTTGTTTTACAAAGGCGTATATAGGAAATCTTATTTGGTATATAACATTATCTAGTGATCTTCCACCAGGCAAGTGGACTTGTACCAAGGTGAGCGATATAGGGCCATCTTGGCCCTCTTGTTTATTTAAGCCCTTACCCTGCTAGCGGCAAAAGATTCTGTCTCTGCCAGCAGTGTAGATCATGATCAGCCTGCACAGCTGTGCAATCCCCGGGTCAAAATTGACCCAGTCTGGGGTGTCACTTGATTTTACATAGGCTTATCTACAAAAATCTTTAAAAATCTTCTACTCTGAAACCACAAGGCCTAGAGTTTTGATATTTGACATGTAGCATTGCCTAGTAGACCTCTACCAAAGTTGTTCAAAATTGACCCCACGGGGGGGGGTCTTTTGATTTTACATGGGTTTCTATAGAAAAAACTATGAAAATCTTCTTCTCAAAAAGCACAAGTCCTAAGGCTTAGATATTTAGTATACAGCATTGTTTAGTAGACCTCTACAAAGTTTGTTCAAATCATGCCACTAGGGTCAATATTGGCCCTGCCCAGGGGGTCACTTGTTTTACATAGGCATATATAGGAAGAAGTTTAAATATCTTCTTCTCCGAAACCACAAAGTCTAGAGCTTAGATATTTAGTGTGTAACAGTTTCTAGCTGACCTCTTCAAAGTTTGTTCAAATCATTCCCCTGGGGTCAAAATTTACCCTTCCCAGGGGGTTGTTTGGTATAGGATAAACTTTAAAAATCTTCTTTTCTAAAACCACAAGGCCCAGAGCTTAGATATTGTATATGTAACATTGTCTAGTGGTCTTCCACCTACTTTGTCCAAATCATGCCCCTGGGGTCAAAATTGACTACACCCACCAGGCAAGTGCACTGGTACTCAGGTGAGTGATATAGGGCCATCATGGCCCTCTTGTTTAAATGTACCTTTAAGTCAGCTCCCTGTTTTTATCTATTAAAAGATATTTTCTTTATAGGGCTTATTTGTGTAAGATGACCTCCAAATAAAGTACAGGCCCTGTCCTTATAAAACGAGCACAAAACGACTTTAACTTCTAGCACTGTACATTATAAGAGAGAAAAAAACTATTTTATAAAAGTCATTCTGAATATTTATTATTTTATAGTAAACATTGTAATAAAATAATTTATAAAATTTAACAATTTTCTACAGATCCAAAGTCTGAGCATGAATCTCAGTTGAGTATGAAAAAAGTTTTATAAGCACTGTGAGGGCCTATTCAGTGGACAACAGAGCCATCTACTTCTGCTTATTTTTTAGATAAAATTTAGGTAAAAAAGGCTTTTGATTTATGGGTTTGTATAATGTTCCTGAAATGGTAAGAGACAGTTATATATTTTATAGGTCAGCTAGCAAATGCAGATGATAACTTTCGTGGGAATGAAGATATGTTGAATATGTGGGTTGCAATTGAGTTTGACATTAAGGAGATCATGGAAAGTGGTACAGTGCCCACAACAGATCACCGCAGTGGAGGTATAACTACTTTCATTTTGTTCATGATTTTATGCATGTTTCAACCTCGTTTTAGATATTTTTTACAGGACAGGCAATTTGCATAACCATCTTTCTTGGGAAGAACGACTACTAGAACACTAATTGTAAAGAAACTGGCAACTTTCTAACACAGAACACAGCAGGGCATGGTTGGCAGTTGAAGATTCCAACAGTAGGTCAGAGGTCAAAGTTGCAAAGGCCATTATCAGAAAATGATGTCTGCTCCATAACTTGAGAAGGTGTTTCATTGAAAAGTTGATGATCCATACTGATTTTGTGTTCACTGGGTCAAAGGTCAAATCAAAGTGACCTTTTGTCAGGAAAATATTGTGCGGCATGAAGTTAAATAGATATCCATGTAGAAAATAACGCATTGCATTTATTCACATTTATTCCTTTCCAGTGTTGTTATCATCTAATAAGTAACTCTTTGTTGTTCTGATGCGCAGTTATAAACCACTCAGGCTTTCAGCCTTTGTGATTAATTAATGTGCATCAGAACTCCAAATCATTGTTTATTAGAGGATGAACACTGGAACATATATTATTTCATAATTTTCAAATGATACATTGCATTCATTAAATAAGAGGCATTTTTGTACTGAACACAGGAGTGTTTTATTATTACTTTCATAACAAACCTTGACTTGTTTGTATGTTCACTATATTCAGGTATGGATGCAGACAGTGGGGAACACCTTGAGAGGGCTTTAACTGATGTTTCGGACCAACTCAAAGAGAACAAGTAATGCAAATTATATCTGTCCAACCACCATCCCCACCCCAATTTTTAGTCAAAATACTCATTACAGTAAACTCTTATATAACGACTCCGGATATAGCGAAAATCCGGATATAAGGAACATATTTTCTCTGCTCGATTTGTTTTCTTTCTTTATTCTATATAAAAATGTTATATGGATATAACAAACTCCAAAGGAACACATTTTATTGGATTTCGTTTTAAAGGGAGTTTACTGTATATGCCAAGCTGTTGGTAATTACGCTGATTGTATGTCAGATACCTATTTCAAATTTTTTTGCTGCATTTGGTGACACTTGCAAATTGTAGGCGATAAAACCAACCATAAAAGCTTATTTTTAATATCAGAGAAAGTACATGTAGTGAACTATCACTTGAAGTATTTATCACTGAATCTTTTTTGACTTGATGACAATCTTCTTTGACCCTTTGCTTTTCATATATGCATCGAAACTTTTACGCACTTCAGCTCATAATAATTGTTACGATAAAACCTAAATAAATTTCGCATCAATGAAAATAATATTGCAGTATAATATCTAAATTTATTATTTTAAACATCCTCAGTTGTAAGGGTAACAGTTGTTACCTGTTTCTTAGAGAAGGATGAAGTTTTCTTTCCAGTTAAGATCAGTTAAATTTATATTTAATATTACAGTCTTCCAGTTGCAATATCAAGACTAACAGCTTGTCGGGAGTTTTTCGGAACTAGCAGTGTGAGCGCGATACGCCAGATTTTCAACAAGAATGACTTGGTTCTCCTCAGAGCCCTGTACTTCAAATCGTTGACGGAGTGATCAGGCTGAGACTGAAGCAGACGACACCGCAGCATTACAGTGACAGGATTGTGAATCTTTCTATGATTATTTCATGTTCAATTTGAACAATTAAAACTGTTGAAAATTACTTCTACCTTTAATATATAATCGGGCTTGTGCTAAACACCCAGCAAAGGGATGTTATGAAAGTGGCGATCTGTATTTACATGTACAACATGATGCTGCATAATACAAGTGTATTTACATTTAAACTGTCTTTTTGGAATGACACGTTAGTTGATGCTTCAGGCAAGTTTTTTTATCCAGATTACCTTTTCACATAATTATCAGTATATCATCCATTTCATCTGTGATTTCAAGCTTTCAATCTTGCTTTGTGAGGTTTTTAAAAAGGTTTGACAATGTGATAACATGTCTTGAGTGAACATATGAGCTGTAAATACTTCACACACCAAGACCAATCTTGTAACCCAAGTACAACTGTAGATACGGGTTCCTGTATCTACATGCGTAAAAGTTCTGTGCCATATTTAGAATGCCGATGGCGGTAAATATCTCGCATGCCAGAGACGGATGCATAATCCATATTTTCAAGCCTTACGGGTTTCTCAGAGAAATTCCCAATGTCATTTTGTATTGCATAAGCTATTGACTCTCTATGAAAACTACTTTTATCCTGTGCAGACAGAAGTACTAGTGTTTGCCAGGAAGATAACTGTAATGTCACTTAGTTGAGTTTTTTCATTTCTCCAATATCCTAGAGCAGTATGGCTTTTGGTCAGAAACAAGTTTTGGGTTGTTAATCTTTATTATTTTTTGTCACTTGATCAAGGTCACTGTGACTATTTTTTATTGTATATTTTTAGGTCAAGGTCACTGTGACTATTTTTTATTTTATTTTTAGGTCATGGTCACTGTGACTATTTTTGGTCATTTGGTCAAAATTAATGTGACAAGTTATTTTTGTCATAAGGTCAAGGTCACTTTAACTATTATTTTAGGTTATTAGGTCAAGGTCATTGTGACTATTTTTTGTGTGTATTTCTATTTGAAATCTTAACAGCAGGGTTATGATGATGGTACTATGGTAGTTGTAACCAAATGTTTTTAGAAATCATATTTTATCTGTGATGTTTTTACCATCTGTATTTTTTTCTTTATATGTAGATACTCATTTCCTTATTGATTCACTTTACTATGTACATGTATTTTTAAGGGTCCATTTCTAACACCAAATCAATTTTTCTTTTAAATCTGGAATTGTAACAGGGAAATACAGTTTGAAACTGGCATCTAATACTTTGCTATAGCCGTGGAGTTTTTCTGTGTTTGAAATATGGCTGCAGAAAAACAAGTGAATGTTTTTGTATTTTCCTTTCGCTTTAGTGCATGTTGTAAACAGTCAGAGATGTACTTTACACAATTATCTGTTCTAAATTTGTCAAACTATTTTATATACCAAGTTTTAATTAAGCATGTATGTCTCTAATACAAAGTATATTATGTATGTATATTTGTGTGCATTCTGAAATATGTATGTTTTCTTTGTGTACAGATTTTTGCCAATGAATAATAAACTACATGTTCATAAACAGATTTATGCAAAATCCGGATTTTATAATAAAAGGACCTCCTGGAAATGCAAAAAGGGTTGGGGTCAAAAATGGATGGGTCAGGGATATACCTACTTAATTTGTCAAATAATTTGAACTTTGAGCTTCAAAGTACATGTATGTTTTAAATTTGAAATGACTGTAGAGCTGGAATACTTTCTGTACCTTACACTATCCCCCAAAACTTTCAACAGCCAACCCCTTCTTAGGGTCCTTGGTTATATTGGCATGTGGTAATGCTAAAATTCTTGATACGTACATATTCAGAAGGATCAGCATCCAGCATTGTAGTGGGTAAATATCCCCCTTTCAATTTGGACATAACCATTTATTGTTTGAAGGGTTGCTTACGGAAACTTTACAAAATTAATACAAATGAAATGAGTAGTGCAGATCATGATCAGACGGCATGGATATGCAGGTATTTTTAAGTTTCTGTATACTTTTTAAAAAAAACTTGGTTTCTAGAAATTTTAGGAAAAATTGCTTGTAAATCATCATATTTTTATGACATATTTTAATATGTTATGTATTGGCCTTTGAAAAGTTCTGATACTTCTTTTTTATGTCGCCCTTTCGGAGAAAAGGCGATACATAGGGATCGCTTTGTCTGTCCGTCGGTCCGTCCGTCACACAAACTTAACGTTGGCTATAACTTTGCCATTTCTTAAGATTTCTTCATCAAACTTTACAATTGTATTGCTTATGACAATAGGGTCATGATGGCACCAAATTTTGTAGGTCAAGGTCATATTTGACAGAGTTATGCCCCTTTTTGTACTTAGATTTTGTCACGAAAACTTAACATTGGCTGTAACTTTGCCATTTCTTAAGATTTCTTCATCAAACTTTCAAATTGTATTGCTTATGACATAAGGGTCATGATGCCGCCAAATTGTGTAGGTCAAGGTCATATTTGACAGAGTTACGCCCCTTTTTATACTTAGATTTTTTCTATTACTTTGCCATTTCTTCAGATTTCTTTATCAAACTTTCAAACTGTATTGCTTATGTCAAAAGGATTGTGATGCCGCCAAATTTTGTAGGTCAAGGTCATATTTGACAGAGTTATGCCCCTTTTTGTACTTAGATTTTGTAACGAAAACTTAACGTTGGCTATTACTTTGCCATTTCTTAAGATTTCTTCATCAAACTTTCAAATTGCATTGCTTATGACATAAGGGTCATGATGCCGCCAAATGTTGTAGGTCAAGGTCATATTTGACAGAGTTCTGCCCCTTTATATACTTAGATTTTTGCTGTAACTTTGCCATTTCTTAAGATTTCTTTATCAAACTTTCAAATTATATTGCTTATGTCAAAAGGGTTGTGATGCCGCCAAATTTTGTAGGTCAAGGTCTTATTTGACAGAGTTATGCACCTTTTTGTACTTAGATTTTGTCACGAAAACTTAATGTTGGCTATAACTTTGCCATTTCTTAAGATTTCTTCATCAAACTTTCAAATTGTATTGCTTATGACATAAGGGTCATGATGCCGCCAAAGTTTGTTGGTCAAGGTCATATTTGACAGAGTTATGCCCCTTTTTACACTTAGATTTTGTCACAAAATTGTTGGTTATTCTGACAAAGCATAAGAGGGCGACACAAGTGTTCTACTGAACACCCATCTAGTCTTTGATATAACATCTTAAAGGGTTACACTGACAGTAGTGTACATTAGTGCTGATATCCAGTGTTATATTCAAAGGAACCGCAATTTTGGCATTTGCATTGCTAGCTTTTTAATAGTTTCTGTCATGAGCATGAGGTTCAGATCGAAATATCCGTCACCGAGGGTAACTGTTTTGGCGGGAACGAGGGTCTGCCGAGTTCCCGCTAAACAGTTACCCAAGGTGACGGATATTTCCATCTGAGCCAAGTGTCCCATGATGGAAACCTTTTCTTGCATATGGTCCTGCACTTTAAAGCAGATTTTTAAATGCAAACTTATCAAAATGATGAATTATCATGAAAAACAAAAGATTTTCCGACGTTGTGTTTAGGAAAGTGACGTCACAATGTTGTTAACGTTACGTCATAAGTAATTCACGAGAGTCATCTGGCATAGGAGGGGTGCCAGACCAGTTTTTCCGGCAAGGGCAAAACCACCGGAAATGCCGATCTGATATGCAAGAAACATAAATACAATACTGTTGTTTGTATGTAATTGTATATACTGTGTGTACATTGTAAAAAGATTTTGATAATTCTTTACATAGATTTTATATGTGATAACTCCATTGTTAAGGAGTCATTGATTGTATAAGTTTTGGTATTTTAATCTTACCGGAAAAAAAATTATCCATGCATGTTTTTCCTGATGATATTGAAATACCTAATTGTCTTGCAATAAGATGTGCAAATAAAAACAAAAAGTGCTACATGGCGCCCTTATGCTGTTGATTGCGTTATGTGTGTTGTAAAAAGCATTCTTACACTATATTTGTAACATGTATATATATATATTCTGGAACTATTTTGTTTTTGTGTTTTGTTGAAAATTCATTTATTCTCAACACGTTTGTGTCATTTTTTTGTGATGGTTAGTGAAGGTTTACAATATAAGGAAAATTACATGTTGGGCTTAAGGGAATATGTCTAAATGCTATCAACTCGAGTGTTAGAACAATTATGTAATATTCTCTATGTTACAATGATTATTTGAAGATTACTGTATAAGTGTTCTTGTCACTTTTTGGTGTTGGATAGTTAAAGTGTTTCCTCTTTATGCACTCAGGTTGTTCTATAATGACAGAATTCTCATCACTTCTGATGAACCTAGGCTGTAAGGTACAGGGCAGTATTAATCTTATCAATTACTTGCTAAGTGGTCAGTGGTCAGCTTCGCAGGCATGAGAGCAATAAATTTTCCATTAAGAATTCTCTTAAGAGTTTTTATCAGTAAACATATGTGCAAAAAATTAAACAAAAAGTCTAATATATTGTTCAAGTAAAAAAACTTTTCAAACCATGACTGACTTGCATTTAAGGTAATTCTCTTTTTGTTGCTCTAGAAGCTTTTTATTTGTTGATTTAGGTAAGAACAGGTGTATTGTGTAATTATCTATAAGAATTAAGGTGAAAGATATGAAACTTGTTCAAAGACCTTTGTAAATGTACATTACGTGCAAAGTCTTACTCTCGATTCTGTAAGCTAACTGGGGGGAGGAGAGGGAGGGGATAATTTCAAAGAAATACATGACCTTGTATATTTGATCATGAATAACTTTGTAACGTTTCAAAATTGATATGTATAAAATTAAAAAAGCATGACCGCTGCATGATGCATAATTATTCTATGACATTTCAAAAAGTAAGCCATTTCGAGTATTTCTAATAATAGTCTGGTAAAAACTGTGACAAAATTCTAAGTTAAAAAGGGGCATAAATATGTCAAAAATCAAAAACATTGGTGAAGATGTTGATAGTAAACATATATTTTTAGTTTCAAGTCAATACGTTTGATAGTATTCAAGATATTTGACTTTATAAAAATCTTTAACTAAAAATTCTAAGTTAAAAAGGGGCATAAATCTAACAAAAATCAAAACAGAGTTATGGGGATTGTTTCCCCAGGTGAAGATGTTGATGGTGGACACATAATTTGAGTTTCAAGTCAATACCTTTGATAGTATTCAAGATATTTGAATTTATAAAAATCTTTAACAAAAAATTCTAAGTTAAAAAGGGGCATAAATCTGTCAAACATCAAAACAGTGTTATGGGGATTGTTTCCTCTGATGTAAATGTTGATGGTAAACATATATTTTAAGTTTCAAGTCAATACCTTTGATAGTATTCAAGATATTTGAATTTATAAAAATCTTTAACAAAAACTTCTAAGTTAAAAAGGGGCATAAATCTGTCAAACATCAAAACAGAGTTATGGGGATTGTTTCCGCAGGTGTAGATGTTGATGGTAAACATATAGTTTGTGTTTCAAGTCAATACCTTTGATAGTATTCAAGATATTTGACTTCATAAAAAACTTTAACAAACGCAGATGCCGACATCAACGCCGGGGTGAGTGCAATAGCCTCCTTATTCTTCGAATAGTCGAGCTAAACAATGATAAAATGCTTGAGATATTGTCATATGTTGGCTGTTGAAAAAAAAGAAAAATGACCAAATATTACTATAAATTATGATACGTAAATGTTTAATGTTTATTTCTGGTACAATTGATACATTCAACCATTACCCTGCTAGCTGAAAATGTTCCTGCTATTGCAACCAGTGTAGATCATGATCAGCCTGTACATCCATACAGTCTAATCATGATCTGCACTGTTTGAATCTCAGTCAATACTTTTTCACTGAATACCTCTGCAAACAATTAATGAATGGTACTGTTCAAATTGATAGGTGGAAGAGTACATTTAAAAAATAAACAGGATAAGAGTTAATTATGAAAGAAAAATATTTAAAGTAATATTTTTCCAGTCATAAATCTGATATCTTCTTATATGTTTTGTATAATATTAAATATTCATTGAATTTTATATATGGACTCTCTTGAGTTGTGAATGTAAAAATTACAACTTCCAACTTTATCTAAAAAAATGTTTACCATCAAGTAAGAAACATCTGGGCTGACATCATTGATAACGAACCATGAAGGAACTGGGGTCAAGTCCTGATAAAAATAACATCTCCAGCAGAGGTGCTAATAGCCTATACTGTTACCTTCTCCAAGAGAATTATAGAGAATTCTGTCATTAAAGAACACAGTGCACTGATGTAACAACTTTTGCATTTGAAACCAGTCGTTTTTGTTTTTAAGCTCACCTGAGCATGATCACACAGTGCTCAGTTGTGAGCTTATGTGATGACCAAATGTCTGTCATATATCTTCAACAATTGCTTCAAATGGCTTCTTCTTAAGCACAGGGCCAATTTTAACTTTTTTTTTTTTTTAATTTTTTTTGTTTTTTTTTTTTTAAATTTTTTATTTTTTTTTTTTTTTTTTTTAAAAAGGAAAGAAAGGTTTTTTTAAAAAAATAAAAAAAAAATTTTTTAAAAGGTTTTTTTTTATTTTTAAATTTTTTTAAAAAAAGGTTTTTCTTTTGGCCCCCTCCCAAAAGTTCTCAAATCATCCTGCTCAATTGCGCAAGATGGCTGCCAGGACTAAAAATAGAAATAGCTTGAAACGGCACATCCCTCTAAATTGCTGGTCTTATTTTGAAATAATTTTACACAAATGTTCCTGAGGTGACCCTATACCAAAATTGCTCACTCTGCCAGTGCAAAAAAAGAAAAATCTTTAAATGACATCTCCATTTAGATTGTTTATAGTCCCAGCTAACCCTGTTATTTCTCCCAGGATGACCCTTTTGCTCAAACCGTTTTACTCTGCTGCACGAAGATGGCCACCAGGGCTAAAAATAGAAAAATCCTTAAACAACATCTCCTGCTAAACTGCTGATATGATTTTGAACTGATTTTGAAATAATTTTGCACATCTGCTCTTCAGGTGGCGCTCTACCAAAATTGCTCAGATTGTTTCAACATGGCCACCAGGGCTAAAAAAAGAAATATGTTTAAACAACATTTCCTCTTAAACAACTGTTCCAATTTTGAAATGATTTCACACAAATGTTCCCCATGTGACCTGCTTTCAAAGTTGCGCAAACCATTTGCCTTTGTCGCACTAGATGGCTGCCAAAGCTTGAAATAGAAAAACCTTTAAACTATATATCACTCAGCTGTATTTCAATCAAACTCCATGGGGCTGTTCAAATGGTTCTACTACACAGCCACCGGAGCAAAAATAGAAAAACCTTTAAAGGACATCTCCTATACAACTGGGCCAATTTTAACCAAGCTTCAAAGGATTGTCACTTGGATGTGTTATTACCAAAACTGCCCACAGAGCTCTGCTCCAGTGCAAAATTATTATCTTTGTTATCAGGAATTTTGACAATCTCATCATGGATTGCAGATGTTCTCTATTCACTCAGGTGAGCGATACAGGGCCCTTTAGTATTTTGAATGGGTGAGGGGGATAAATTTGAGCAATCATAATCCAGGAATTTAAGGGTACTGATAGTAATTTCTATGAGATGATTGTATCAATTTGTTTCTATATATATGTAACTTTCTGCCTTTGGTTATTTTTGATAAAGTTATTTGAAATGTGATTTAGATTTAATTGCAAAATAACTGTTGATGTGTATTTTGATTGAGCTCTGAAAAATAATCATTTCCTAGGTAAATTTCTAAAATGGTCTTGTCCATTTTTAACTCTACTTATTAAAGTCCAGCAGAGCTTATGCCATGGTGGTTTGTCCTTTGTCCATCCGTCCGTCTTTCTATAAACTTATCCTTGAAAACACTACAGGTCACAATTTTCAATTGACATTCATGAGACTTGCTCAGAAGGTTGTCTGCAACCTATAGATGATCCCTACTGTAATTGGGGTCAAGGTCACAGTGACCTCCATAAGCTTTTCCTTCATAACACTATACAGGTCACAGTTTTCTTTCAACTTTATTCAAACTTGCTCAGAAGGTTGCCTGCAGCCTGTAGATGATCTCTATTGCTTTTGTGGGGTCAGTGGGTCCAAGGTCAATGCCACAGTGACTGGAACTTTGAAAATCTTTGTTGCTCAATATTGAGATCTGTATCACCCAGTCTTCAAACTTCATAAGGTGATTGACCTACAAAGTACGCAATGCCTACTAGTTTTTGGGTTCAGTGGGTCAAAGGTCAAGGTCACATTGACCTGTTAGCTTTTCCTTGATAAAACTTCAAAATATTTTCACAAAACTTACTCAAAACAGTCCAGTCAGTCCAGTAGAGTGATACTGGCCTGTATGGGCCTCTTGTTTTGTGTAAAGAGTTACAAACTGATGGACTGTGATCTGTGCAGAGCATGACTACAAGAATTTACAGGCTGATCATAATCTACACTGATTGGAAGGGCAGAACTGTTTGTTGTCAGAAGAATAAGGGTATATTTTTATAATGAATTGTCTAGGTATAGTTATATAAACTTATTGATTTAAGATTGCTGTAGCTTTTGTAGATTTCACTTCCTGGGCAGAAACCTCTCTATGAGAACTTGAGGTCCACATTTGTCTGCTGTTAGCTAGGTGGCACTTTGTGAAAACAATACTGGTTTTACTTTGCTATTAAGAAATCGCAAAAAGATTGATAAAATTTTGATATTTATTATCAATAATTGGTTAGCAGGATTTCAAAACAATGTATTGCAAGTCAGAGTATACTTAGACAAAGGATAGGTTAGAAAAGTAGTCATTAAGTTCTTGTCTTAAGAAATTGACATCACTTTTGCAAGGTGTTTACAAGACAAATGTTAAATTGGATGTTTAGAGACCATTAGGTTTGAAATCAGCTATTTTTAAATAGAAATAAAGTGTCAATACTTGAAACCTAGAAATGATTTCATGCGTTTTAGATAAGCATTTTTTCACAGTTACTGTATTTTCGTGAAATTCAAAAACCACAAATAACCCTTAAATGACAAAATGGCAAAAAAAAAATAGAGAAATGATTCATGAGTGCCAAAAACCGCAAAAATGAAGTTCTATTTCATGATTTACAATATTACTGTTAAGAAAGTATCTTACTGTGCATGATTAATACAGTAGTAGTTTATACATGGGTGAGCAGAGTGTCCCGATACTGTAAACCTAGAAATGTTCACGACAATATTTCATGCTTTTCCTTTGATAGACATTGTCGCCACTGTAAATATTGGTTTTTCTATAGGGCTGTAAAAATTGCAATTGTAAGAAACTAGTCCAGTTTTAATGCTAACAAATAAAGTTTCTGATGCTATATGCTGAAAGACATATATATATTATTTATATAATTAATGCATATAACGGAAACAATGTTATAAATGCTTACTTTGAGCTTTTGTATAATTGTTTCAATTTCTGCTTACTTTAATATGTGTTAGTAACTTCCATCGCCATTTAATGTACACGTTGCTCATGGGACAATTTGGCAATGTGCCATTATTGAGCTATAAATTTTCGCAATTTCGTCAATAGCCTCAATTTAACGACTATTCAAGTTCGAAGATGGACTGCCTTTGAGAACTTTAAAAGTGCAAGATCATTTCTAGGTTAGCAGTACAATCCTCATTATTTGCACAATCATGATTGTTAAGTAGCCAAAGGCTGTAACACTTTGTTTGATTAAAATGTGTAGAATTTCAATCTGTTTGTTGTTGTTGTACGAGTTTAATGCCAATTTCAATCGTAGTTTGGTCATTTATACAGGTGGGTAGTTTACCTAACCATCATTTGGTGAGTAGATTAGATTATACTAATTTATTTTAGCTCGATTGTGAAGAAATCTTGTAGCTTATCGAGTCACTCTCGAGTCCGCTTCCTGGAAAAACCAGTACTGGTGCCATATGAGGAGGTACGGTCATGACCTTGGTGGGGCTCGAACCCGCAACCTCCTGGATGAGCGGCAGACACCTAAACCTCTACACCACCGCTCCCCTTGTTTGGTCAGTAGCAGGGCTCGAACCCATCACCCTCAGTGAGAAATTCCCTACTTGCACTGTTGTCTATTTGTTCCCTGCTTTCATAGAAGTAGAGAACTTGCACTACTGTTTACTGAGTCTATACTTACACATCTGTCTAGTTGTTCTCAACTAACACAGCTGTAAGTCAGCCATTCTAACCACTCTGCAACGGAATCTGATCTTCAATCAGTTTCATCTCTTGCATTAGATGTTGACTGTTAGCATGACAATTGCTACATTGTACGGAGGTTGAAATTAAAAGACCTAGTTGCCCCAAAACGCTTCAAGATACAAACACTTGCATGTCATGTCTTGCTTACTGGTACCTTTTTAGTTCAACTGTTAGAAACTAGCTCACTGTTAATCGTTCGTACCTCCGTCCACAATTTCCTTTAAACGACATCTCTCTGAAACAGATGAAACTTGGCAGGGATGTTTCTTGCATGAAGCTCTACCAAAGTTGTCAAAAGAATTCCATTCCATTTGCTATGGCAACAAATGGGAAGAACTTTAAAAATCTTCCCCAAAAACACAAGGCCTAGATATAAGTTAAATGGTGTGTGGTACTGTCTAATGGACCTCTATCAAGGATAATCAAATTTTGTCCTTTGGGTTAAAATTGACCCTGTAAATAGTAAAAACTAGAATTGTGTCCAAAGGACACGGATGCCCCCACTGTGCAGATGTGCTCATAAACAAGAGCAAGCATATCTGTATGTAAGATTTTTATGTGGAACTTTTTCATTCCACTGTTTCATTTCTGTACATATACCTAAAATGATCTACAGGTAACCTTATGTACATGTTAAATTAAATTACAAATGTAAAATTTATATGTTCAATTATTTATATGGTATATAGTGAAAAAATCAACAAAAGGGCCATAATTCTGTTAAATTTGGTCGCAACAAATTTATATGGTATATAGTGAAAAAATCAACAAAGGGCCATAATTCTGTTAAAT
The DNA here is from genome assembly GCA_022818135.1 of Saxidomus purpurata. Classification (NCBI taxonomy): domain Eukaryota; kingdom Metazoa; phylum Mollusca; class Bivalvia; order Venerida; family Veneridae; genus Saxidomus; species Saxidomus purpurata. The sequence continues at coordinate 19,009,141 of JAFMSR010000018.1, read as the reverse complement.
TTGGTCGCAACAAAAATTTCTTCCTTTACTACCATCTACACATTAAAAGCTGTTCATCCCTGGAAGTTTAAGCAAAATCTGCCATCCGGTTTAAGAGGAGTTGCGTTCACAATATTTCTATATGGTATATAGTGAAAAACTTAACAAAGGGCCATAATTCTGTTAAATTTGGTCGCAACAAAAATTCCTTCCTTTACTACCATCTACACATTAAGGTTGTTCATCCCTGGAAGTTTAAGCAAAATCTGCCAACCAGTTTAAGAGGAGTTGCGTTCACAAAATTTCTATATGGTATATAGTGAAAATCAACAAAAGGGCCATAATTCTGTTAAATTTGGCCGCAGCAAAAATTCCTTCCTTTACGCCATCTACACATTAAGGTTGTTCATCCCTGGAAGTTTAAGCAAAATCTGCCATCCGGTTTAAGAGGAGTTGCGTTCACAAAATTTCTACATAGTATATAGTGAAAAAATCAACAAAGGGCCATAATTCTGTTAAATTTGGTCGCAGCAAAAATTCCTTTCTTTACTACCATCTACACATTAAGGTTGTTCATCCCTGGAAGTTTAAGCAAAATCTGCCATCCGGTTTAAGAGGAGTTGCGTTCACAAGATATATAGTGAAAAAATCAACAAAGGGCCATAATTCTGTTAAATTTGGTCGCCGCGAAAATTCCTTCCTTTACTACCATCTACACATTAAGGTTGTTCATCCCTGGAAGTTTAAGCAAAATCTGCCATCCGGTTTAAGAGGAGTTGCGTTCACAAGATTTCGGGCGACGGACGGACGGACGGACGGACGGACGGACGGACGGACTGGACGGACTGACGGACTGACGGACGGACGGACAAGTGCAACGCTATATGCACCCCACTTTGTGGGGGGCATAAAAATTTTAATGTTCTTGTCAGAAACTGTAAGGCCTAAAGTTAAATACTAGTACTTATTGCCTGGCATTATGTAGTAGTCCTCTACCAATTTTGTTCAAATCATACCCCTGGGGCCATGATTAGCCCTGTCCCAGGGATCACTTGTAAGCTCACCTAGCAGAGGGAAGACACTCAAAATCCCCTTGGTCAAAAAATGGCATTAGTAGTCATAATCCCCTCAATTAATTTTACATTTCGACCATGGGAATTTCGACCAAGGTTATTTTGAAGTACACTCTGCACAGAGTGCAAGAGTGAGCTATTAGGACCGCTCACCGTATGTCATCTGTTCACATTTTCCATCAACAATTCCTCTGAAACCACTAGGCCAATGTGAATGAAACTTTGGCACCGAGCTAACATGCCAAATAATTTCATACACTAAATCGACAACACCAACAAATATCTCACATGATTTGTTGTATTAACATGCTTTGTCATTTTTGCGTCTGCCCAACCGACATGTTAAATACACACTATTCTTTTAGATTCTCACGATAGAACAAGCTGTTTCAGAGCGCGTATTTGCCAGTCTAACACGCATGGTGGCGTGGCACCTACACGCAGACACAAATTGAAGGCGCGCCAACGTGCCAATTATGTGGCACCAGAACAACAAATTTCATTATCAGGCAACCACAATTACTTCCCTTTTTTCTTTCTACGCTTTTTGCAAAAATCAGGTCACTCTTTACAACTTAAATTTTAATGGAACAGCAGTGTCCTCCATTTTGTCTTTTCATGCCATTTGCAAAAATCAGGGGAGCTAACTCTAACCAACTTAAATTTTTAGGCAGTTACTTCTCCTTTTTCTCTAGACACCATTTGCAAAATTCAAGGGGGCTAAGAAAACTAAGTAACTTCTCCTTTGTCGCTCAATGCCATTTACTAAATTCAGGGGAAGTCACTCTAACCAACTTAAATCTTAATACAACCAGAGTGACATCCCCTTTTCACCAAATTTCACTGCTACTTTATTCTTATAAAGAAAGGAAACTCCTTTAAAATGGGATAAATTTATTTAAAACTGTACGTTTCTATAGAAATGCATAATACAATAATGTGTGTTAAATTTAAACCAGAAAACAAGCCTTAAAAAAAATAACAATCCTAACTTAACTTGACATTTCACATGGCAAAAAAACAGAGAAATCATATCAACTGCAAGGATTTGTTATACCAAATTAATTACATGGTGCTGTTTAACATTTTGACCATGTACTTTCCAATGTGACACATGGTTGGTTCTATCTGCAAACACTACAATGTACATTTCTAAATGTAAGTTTTCATCTCAAATTAACTGGATTATTCCAACAAGTCCATGACCAAACTGTTTTAAAGTCTTCTTGTTAGCAAAAATGTATAAACTTTGTTGTGTTAACATTTTGAATTGTTTACACATCTGTTATTACATGTATATGAAACTCTTTGGCAAGCATCTGCACAGTGAGTTTTAGAATATATATCGCTTAAAGTTATACTACCCTTCAAAGTGACCATCATAATTTTAAAAGCAGACATGAATCATTTATTTACACTTCTAGAACAATGAACATTTCAATATTAATAAACAAAATACATGCATCACTGAATAGAAGAAATCTGTAAAAACCTTTTTTGGCTATCCTTTAAAAAAAAATGAAAATCCAAACTTTTTGTGAGGTGTATTTTCACTAACATCTGTCAATAAGAAAAATCACTCAGTATAACTATTTCATTACATGTTTTCAAAGAAACTTCTATCTATCTATCTAAGCTGCGTTCTTGATCATGCGTCAAAATGGCCGTTATGAAGGGTATTCTAACTTGAAAAACATTGTGTGGAGCCAAATGAATGGCAGCATGTATACAGCAACATCATTAACTCATCAGAAAGCGTAGAATATAGGAAGGGAAGTAGATGAACAAACCAGTATCAACAAATTAAAACATGCATCGCCTTCAGAATGTAACAAATCTTGTCTCATAAAAATAGAAAATTATTGCACCTAGTCAAAATCAAGCATGGCCAACTTTTCACAATTTTTTCTATCTCAAAAACTCCCTGCAATGTGTTTTAAGCAAATAAAATCCACACAAAATATAAATTAAAATACATTTAGTGCAAAGGTATGTTAGCATCAATACATCACTGTCCAAGTACTAAGAGTTAGTAGACTACAGCACACAACAATAAAAATCTTTGTACAAAACTGCTAAAATGAACTTCCCAACTTTAAAAAAAAATCTTTGAATGTACAGATGCTAAGCAATATTCAGTTAAACCTGTGAACAAAGTTGATTGATGTCAAGAACCTAAAACTGTCTTTGTTGACAGGAAGTCTTTATTTCACTAGTGTTTCCACTAAAGCTAAACAGTGCACCGTAGTCCTTCCCAGGGTAGTCTGTATTCAGAGGTGGTCCTTAACACAGGTTTGATGGTACTTTTTTCCTCATTTTTCTATTTCTAGCCTAAGTATTATCAACCAATTTATCATACACATCTCAAACTGTAGTTACTAGTACCAAAAGCTATGGTAGAACCTACAAGAATCTAAGCATTCTTCAAACGATAGAGCACAGAAAATTTATAGCACTGTCTTATATTTAAAATTTGGTATGCTCATATATAACTTTCTTTTAAACAGAGACTGAACCGCTCAACGGCAAACATTATATTCATCGTTTCCACTGAAGCTGCTACGAAGTGCTTAGCAAAAAGTGCAATTAACAACAATGTTCTGCTTTACCTGGTCATGTACAGTAAGCAAACCACAAGTCATTCATAGTTACTCAAACAGAATTTTAATTTTTAAGTTTGGTTCAAAACCAACCAGACAAGGTTATTAGCCATCTAAGACGTAAATATCATCCACCCTTGAAGCTGCCAAGCTTCCTCTAACCTAGATTTGTGCTGCAAATCTTTTCCCCTCCAATCAATCCCTCCTTTTCGACTAAGCAACTTCAGATTTCAAATTTCTACATCCATCTACCTCCACCTCTTTCTGTTTGACATACACACCTTATTACCTACGATGGTTCTGTTTACATATATCTGCATAATAAAATAAGCGCTAGTTTTGAATGACCCCAAGTGAATTCCTATTACTGGCGGTAATTAAATCATAAAATTATTTCAATCTTACAAATCTAAAGCTCCAAACTAATTACCTTATATTTGAATAAGCCAACAAATGATCTTAATGTATTCTATGACAAGTGAGGGACAGATAGGGCATTCAGAGACAACTCAATTTTTGAGTCTCGGGCCTCATTTTGGCAGCTGACGCCAGGATTCTAAAATGATTTCCATAAATAATACACAAAACTTTTTTTTTTACAAAGGCCAACCAAAAACCCTGTTAAATAACCCTCAGTATCTACCGTTCAGTATTATAACACTCCTATCTGTACCTCATGTATACCTGGTATTAATGTTCATCTCATTCTTTTCTGCATTTTTACAAATGTACACCTATAGCATTAGCTTAAATCTATACTGGTACTGTACGTCAGGCTTTTAAGAAAAAAGCAATTTTGATTTTATGCCTAAGTCAGTATTTCTGCCGTATCGGATGAAAAAGGAATGTTGAACATGTATGATAAGAGTGAGCTGAATATCAGAGTTCATTTACAATTTCATATATCAAAAAAAAAAAAATGGGTCAATATATATTTATACTATATACTATATATACAAGAGGTCACCATATGGACAATTGTTACAGATCATAAAAACAGCTAACATACATGTACATACTAACAAAGTATCCCAATAGGTTTTTATAAAATTTAATGGGAAAATATGAAGTCCGAATATGAATTGACTTTCATACACAAGAGAAATTGAGCAGGAAAACCATAAAGAATTTTTAAATGCTGACGGCAAAAAAAAAACCAGATACTAGAGTTTGACCTTTACCCTGCTTGCGGCAAGTAATTCCGCCTTTGTCCCCTAGTGCAGATCATGATCATCATGCAAATCTGTGTTAACCTGTATTCATGGATTTCTATCTAAATCTCAGCCACAAACCAATAACATATGCGATTGATTTAAACTGTTAAGATTTGCCGTATGTCATCTTTTTCTGTAAATTTCAGCGTAAATTTCATGGTATTAGACATCTGTCACAAAAATATGGGTTCTTTACAAGTACGTCTTCATACTGCATTAGCTGTGATTCAAGTTAACTTTCACTGTGTTAGACCTGTGTCACAGAGAAAATGAGAGTCTCTATGATTCTCCTTGTATGTTGTTCATTTCTGTATTAGTTGTCATTCGTGATAGATATTTCGACAAAGTCAGTATAAATTAACAAATATGTTAGACTAAAATAGGTGTTACTGTTACATATAATCCATTTACGTAGTGACACAGTTTCTACACAATGACTTTACAAGAACACAAACAAACTAATGCCCACCGAACATCACCTGCTGTTTTACGCAGTACATGTTACAAAGGAGTGACAGACATTTCCTAGGTAAGAGGTAATAGCGTTTGGAACTGTCTTTAAATTATGAACAGCCTCAGTAAGTACATTAACATTTCTTCACACACAACAATCATCAACAATTTACAAGTTCAACATTTTCCATTAAAAAAACACCAAGGCCTAAAACAATCATGTAAAAAAAATCTACATTAGTTACGACAAAAAAACATCAAATTTATCACAAGCACTGTCAACTCTCACTCATTCTAATATCGCCTGATCAATAATTATAAAGTTTCATTCAAAATACACATGATTAGGTCAACTGTCCACTTTCAAACATTTGCAAAATGCGTCAAACAATAAATTTCCAAAATTAATTCTTTTGATGACTGAAAACATCAATGCTGCAAAAATCCCCGCTGCCGGGCTAGATTTTAACAGTCAAAGTATGAAGTAATTTTTTCAGTAATAACTGCTCTAAAGTATGGTAACATCACATTAACTCCAGGAATCCATTTCTCAGGACTAGCAGTAAATCACTTAACCTTGATGAGATCTACATAGCATATTGTCACAGTTTTAACATATTTTTTTTTACTTCTTTTGGATTTTCAGTTCCAGTTGTCTTTAGCACATCACAAGGTTATGGAATCTGTACAGTTTAAGTCCTTCTATGACGTACATCCTTGTGATCTACTGGGTTATCCCTGAAAGTGGAAAGCAGGAAAGTTTTACAAGTGTTACATACAACCACGGCAACACAGTCAACAAGGTACAACAACCAGCAACAAGGAAAACAACCAGCAACAAGGACATACACCAGCAACAAGGTACAACAACCAGTCAACAAGGTCATACAACCAGTCAACAAGGTACAACAACCAGTCAACAAGTGTTACATACAAGCAGTCAAAGTTGATTTCATGGCACACATCCTGCATAAACGTTAAATGTCCTGTATTTTTTTAACCATACTGTAGCCATTTCAACTAAATAGTCAGTTAAAGACTTAGATTGAAGGGTCAAAAGGTTTAACGTACCACCTGCTGCTTCCCTCAGGAAAACTTAACTATATAATGCACAATTCATGTACTAAATGATAAATCAACAGCTTGGTAAATGACTATAGAAGCTATCTCTACATCATTATTGAACTAGTAAATGAAACTATGATAAACAGAGGCCACCAGATTCATGGTATTGTTTCAGTTTTTACAACAAATTTTAAAGCCTATCCATTCTGCTTGCAAACAGAATCACAAACAAACCAACACGTTCTTTTGTGCAAACCGGGCCAACCATTAGACACATGATGCTCTAGTGAGGCCATTGGATAATGCAGAATCTTAATTTTAGTATCATCACTGGAACCGTCCATACTGTAAATGAAACAATATCTATACTATAATTATTTCTCATACGAATTTACAGACTGTTGTAAACACTCTCTATGAACTACAAACAACTTACTGATTGCTGTCGATAGCATCTTCTTCCTCAAGTTTCTTGCTCCTCCTCTTCTCATAGACCAGAATAATGATGCAGAGAACAACGACCTCAGCAACAATACCCAGGAATGGCCACAAAGCTGCAAGCTTGTCTGAAAAATAAAATGACATGTCACCTCAAGTAAATACACTCAGTTCCTGTCTAGACAAAACACTGAGCTCACACACAAAATAATATCATCCCCCACCCCCTAAAAAGGTAAGTTTAGTTTCTTAAAAAAAAAATAAAAATAAAAAAAAAAAAAAAAAATTTTAAAAACTAAAATCACAAACCAAATCCAAGGGGCACTTAAAGTCACATGGCGATTATTTCTTTAAAGTTTTATAACACTACACGTAGGTCTCATATTTTTTAGATATGTATGGCAAAAGCTTAAAATGCTCATTTCATCCTAAATCAAGGGACATACATGTAACTCTGCTCTTATTCAGTGCATTACAAACAAATTCAGAGGTGCACAATTATGCAGACTGGTTTATATTTCTGTCAAGTTTCAGGCCTCACCAGCTAAAGTTAAAAAAAACCCTGTCTTTAAACTAACAGACACATCAATGGCAAACTTGGACAAACATAAGAATACAGTCAAACTTGTAAACAAAAACCTATCTTTGGGTGCTCATACAGTCTTTGTTGACAGGTGCTCTCTACTCACAGCTGTCTACACAGTATTTGAATAGTTTGTGTTTTTCTCTGATGGTCTTTATTCACAGGGTGGTCTTTATTTGGAGGTGTCTTTAACACAGATTTCACTGTATGTTCGGAGTAAAATGGTTTTGCAAAAGATCTGATAGAACATTTTGGCCCAGGAATTACTGCCATCTATTGAAGAGTTTTTTATCTTTACGTATATCCTGACTTAAAATGGACAGGAAAGACATTTTCCTCGCACATTAATGCTACAAATCACTCATTTCAAATTTAATATTTAAAAGCATCATTGTACATAATTACATTCATTATAAAGAAATATGGCAAGAGTAAAACTAGAGAGTGGCCAACATCAAAATCAGACCTAAAACAGAGTACTTCTTCATTCTTTGTTTGCCCAGTACACAAAGTGTCAGGTACAGAAAAACTGCCCCAAAACATCTGCAACTGTCATATGTTTCAAGACTTAAATATTAAACATGTATCTTTAACAAAACCTTATTTAACTATTTGCTTATGATAATGCACTGATGACAATGGAGCATAATCTATTGTATCATTGTCATGTGTGTACCCGAGGGCCTATTAAAACTAAAATTCTTTTATCAATGAAAATCTTTCATTACTTTTGTATTAAGCATTAAATCTATTTTGACATGCTGTCATATGGAAATTGGACAAGTGTACGATTTTTATGAAAAAGATACATTACTTGTCAAATTTGACAGCTATACAAACATCCATTATATATTCAATATATGTCAGCATCATATGCAGAAGTATGAAATATAGACATCTATACATTAACACTTCAATAAATCTTTAGAAAATTTTATAAAATCTGGCCGTACAAACAACACCAAATTCTTGAAATATGACAATAGTAGTCCGTAGTTTATGCTAACGATGCCAGTTTCTAAAAGTTACTGGTATTTTATGTACAGTTTTACCCTTTTCACACTAAACTTCTCAACTGAACTTCCCCATCTTTTGCCACTGGGAAACACATATATTATTATGCATGCAATTCTGTGACATCTATGTCAATTTCAGACCAACGTATGTTTAGCATTCTTTGTTACTCACCTTCTCAGCCCATCACCCAATTTTCTCAGCAGATTTGCACAAATTTCAAAAGTAATCACTTAACCAAGAAATTCAGAATTCAACAGCACTCTGGATTTCCCTACATCTATGTCTAATGTAAATTAATGTAAGGGACAATTTTCCCCGGACAAATATATTCACCTTTTACTCTGACCCTCATCTCAGCTGTGGCATTATATGGAACAACTTTATTTTCAGCAAAGCATTTATAATATCCTTCATCCTCGTCCTCCAGGGAATAAATCTTTAACATGCCCATTGCACCTTCATATTCAAGGGTGTGGATACGTGTTGTGGTGTTAATCTCAGCACCGTCTTTATACCAGGTCACTGAAGGCTTCGGGAAACCGGAAACCTTGCATTTCAATTCCAAAACATCGCCTTGTACCATGTTCTTATTATTGTCATGGGAATCAATTGCAGGTCCAGCTGTAAAAAATAAACTTTCTTGGTCAGTGTGCTTTTTTTCATGGGGCTTAACAGTCATTTTAGCCTTTTTAAGTTATTACTAGGCAGGCGATTTACCTTACCTTCCTTCCTGGAATGGACCAGTACAAGATTTCAGTCCTCCGTAAGAAACTGTCAACTTTGTTAAATAATTAGTAAGATTTGCAGCAGATCTCAACACATCAGCTTCAATGAGTGAGACAGGTTTCAGTAATCCAACCAGCTACCCTAACCGCGAAGCAGTCTTGAGATCAAACTCACAACCCCATTTCACCGACATGTTGATATGCTAAAAGCTGCGCCTAGGAGCATGTCATGAAACAGCAATGTAACTCTTACCTCTAAGAAGAGACGGTTTTGGTCGAATGATGTGTTTCTCTACACTAGAGTCGGGGAAGAATGTGATGACGCACTGGTACTCGCCCATATCTGATCTCTCTGAAAGAACACATCCAATTTGATCAAAATACAGCATAAACAAACATCTGAAGTTTTAAAACAGTAACAGGTCTGATAAATTTCCATTTCATGTCTAGCATATTACAATTCAATGTCAAAAAATTTTACATTTAAAGACCAATACACAATTTCCAGAAAGACAAAGAAATGTGTAACTAATTGGACTGCAGTAGATACATTTTGTATGTAAAATTTATTTACTCAATCTAAAAGAGCACATCCTTGCAACAAGTACATTTGTATGTTTTAAAAATGTAAGACACAAGGGAAGGAAGGCAGACAGCAAAATTATAATTTAACAGACTATATAAAGGCAGAAAGGGGCACTTACTTGGGTTACTGATCTGCAGGGTGTTGTTGTTGGCATTAATAGTGAAGCGAGCATCCTCCACGATTTCTTTTCCCTCGTGTTCCCAGGACACGTTGTATTTCACAACACCTTTTCCAGCTTTGACATCAATATTACACTGTAACTCCACTGGACCGCTGTCCTTACCTTCCTTTCCTTCCACTGGGGCAGGCAAGTCTGCATTTCCAGCTGTGGCTGTAAAATTAAATTGGATAAAAATGCCCATTTAAAATCTTTTATAGAATCATCAATTCAACATAAAATAAGTTTACTAAATGCTGAAAGCAGAGGGTAAGGTGGAATATGGCCCATTTTTACGCAACTGTACCTGATTTCCATTCAAAAAGTGTCTATTCAGCTGAAATTCTGAGTGTCAATATGTAGACATTTGCAAATCTTAAGAACCAGAACCCCTTTTATGAGGTTAAATGGAATCTCTAAGATATGAACTAAAAATTACACTTCTGGCCCTTCAACTTTTACTTTTGATAAGTATAATAATTACAGCCAACTGGACCTCCAGAGATTCCAGTAGACTTCTTCGCTTTTGTTAATAAATAACAAATACTGTCAAACCTGTGGTAAGCACCCTGTCACATACAACTGCCCAAGTTGACAACTTACATAGGTTAGACTGTGCAAAATGTAAAATATGTTTGCAATAGAGCTAACAAAAAATGGACTTGTGTTCAAAAGCTCACTTCTAAAGGCAAAACAACTTTAAAAAACCAATCTTTATTCTACATTTGTACTTAACTTTGTATAATACACTTAACGACTAGTCCCTGCCTATATATAACTATACAAGGCAAGTGTGTCAGTGACCTTCCATACTGATAGTGAATGTACATATTATTCATCATCACACTACTTCTTTGTAAGTGCGTACTTAAAACAATGATCAACAATAAAAGAAAAATAAAGTTCCCACTTGTGCGTGATACACAAATATTATGTACATGTAGATACTATATTAATAAATGTCTTTTTAACTAATCTGTTGTCATCAAGTATAAAGTACTCTTCATTGAACCCTAATGACTGGTGTTAGTGTATAGATAACCTGGCCACTGTCCTGTAGCTTAGATACCTGTGTATTTTCCTTATTTTTCTATTATCAATGAAAAATATCTCAGTTGTTTTAGAAACAAAATTGAAGGCTTATAAAAACGAACAACAAAGCTTTATTTGATGAGTTGTATATACAGAGTTTTAATGCTGTAGACTGACATTTCAGTTGGTAAAATGTCTGCCACAAAAGTGGAAGACCCTGGGCTTGAGCCTCAACCAAGTCTTGATTTTCTCTCCATGTGTTCCAAATAATTTAAGTACCCTCAACAGAATATTAAGTCCGAAGTGCTTTTTTAAAATGCTCTTTCAACCCAGCCCGTTAAACATAGAGAAAGTATATAATGTAATACAATAAACAACTTCATCAAGTTCATGTGAATACAGTTATATAGTGTAATCAGTGTCTCTGTGCCAAATCCACTGTACCAAAAACATTCTGGACAACTGTGCCGAATGACATTCCACAAATACTGGTAATAGATCTATATATACAGTACAATTCATTCAGGACATTGTGGCAGTGTGGCAGCAGAAGAATCCAGAATTACATGTATTGGGTAAATTTACAGGATAAATGTATGAATAACATCTTTTCTAGTATGTGTGATTTACCTTTTATATTCAATGGTTGTAAATGATCTTGTACACATTTATCTATTGTGTCACTCAGTCTGTCACATTAGCTTATATGAACTGTACAATCATTTTTGTGACAAGAAAACACGCATAATGATCTGCTTTTTAACACTGCTTTTGACTTTCTCTCATACAATGTAACACTCACGAGCAGGCTATCTTGTTAAGATGAACATGTAAAATAAATGAATATTTTAATTATCAAATCTTGTATATATGTTACCCATTATGTAAATGTAATAATGAATTTTAAAATACATGTAGTATGGTATTTAATTTCATACTTTAAATAGTTTTCACTAACCGAACAGCAAAACACCTGCAATCTTTCAGCTAAATGAATAAATAATTTATACATGCATTCAATTAAATGTTAGCAGTCACAAACAGAATCACTGTGTGCTGGTTTGCAAACAGTTGTACCTCTCAGATACATGTACTGAGTCATCCTAGAGATTTCAATTTATACATGTACATCACAGACTACCAGTTCTAGTTTTAAAAGTGGTAATACTATACATGTACTGTACCATACTAGGTCTATGAAGCTAAATTATTAGAGAGTCTGAGCTTCCAGAAAATCTTCAAATTAACCCTTTTAACATAATTCACCTAACATGCTAGCTAACCCATGAAAACCTCACACAAGTGTAAAAATACAGTCAAACATAACATCATTACATGTAACCCTTTAAAAAAAGATCTCTTTAAAGCAAGTTACCGCTTTAAATAGAAACAAACATTTAACCATATACTTACCTCACCTCATTAATTTTTAGACTAATGATAATAGTGTCTTGTACTGCGCAAGATACGTTAGTTTTATGATTTAAGCGAGTTTTATGATTTAAGCGAAGAGATATTTTCCTACACTGTACTGTTTGTCCTAGATAAAAGACAAACATTTAAGTTTACACTGTTCATTTTATTCAATGAAGCATGTCTGTGCATAATATGAGATACCAGATATATCCTTAAGAGCTGTCTAAAGTTAACAGTGACTGACCCCAATTCAATGTGAGTTACACCATGTCTTATCAAAGATTACACAATATCTAATCATGTCACGTAAAATCATATCATGGCTTATCATGTCTGTAGTCAGCAATCTTGCCATAAGTTGCATATATTACGCCTGCACATAATAATTGAAACCCACTCTACCAAAGTAAGAAACTACTTAGTCATTCACTCATAAATATTTGTTAACCGAAGTGATCAAATATTCTATACATTGATTTCTTTATCAAGAGGATGGTCATGCATGGGTGGGTCAACAGTGTGTGTACATGTATGTATTTGATTATCTGGAATTGGCCATGCATGGACATGTATCCCATATAAACCTGAAATCTATGTCCAGGAACATTGGACTAAGTACATGTACATGATCCATGAAATGTTCCAATGTGGGACATTTAAAAGCCAAAATATCACTGAGCCCAACTGTGTGAAAACCAACATTCTTTGGTCACTGTGTTTTTGTCATGGAACGACTCTGTAACTTTAAACATGTTCTATTGTTACAGTGTAAATATGTCTTTGACAGGTAGGTCAAAACAGAAGGTCTTGATCTACATAAGTCTACTTGCATAAGACCATCATGGATATTTTACACAGCTGTACCCATTGTATTCTGAACAGAATCAAAAATACACAGCACATACCTGTGAAAGTATACACAGTGATTTGTACAGGTGATTTTCCTGTAACCTCACAGGAATATACGCCTTTATCATTCTCGTCAGTTACGTTCTTTGTCAGAGTTGTAGTACTTCTTAGCTTATCATTCTCGATCGGCTTTTCTGTAACAATTATCTGAAAAAATAAGAAAGAACAACTTTATCTAGGTTTTTTATTCTTATTTAATAGATCAAATACTTATTTACAAACTTTCTGAAATCTGTATGATCAAACACATCAGTCTTCCAGAGCTACATGACTATCTTCTGACCTTGTTAATTGACCCCAAAAGGTAACATGCTGTTTCAGGATGTCATGTTTGTTTCCAGTGAAAAATTTAAATCTCAAAATAACACGCTAAAACATAAAATGTAAAAGTAACGGGATAGGATCAACAACACAAGTAATAACCTGCATAGCACCCTAAGAAAATATGTTGACAATTTTCGTGAGCTTGGTTTGACGGCACCAATACACTAGTGTGTTTATATTGGAAATTCAAATGTTTGCAACATTTCATAATTTCAAAAATACATCACAGGAATTTTATAACGAAACCATTTTATGTGATGATCTGTTCTAAAACATGTTCATTTCAGACAGTTTTAAGAACCTTGTTTTATTCCCCACTAAAATCGGACAGTGAGCTAGCAGCTTTAACCTTAAATGTGATGTACATGTATGTTTAAGTTCCCTCAACTGGCGTTAAATATTCTGTTGTAGAATACATATATACTTACGCACATAGCTTTTATAATAATATTAATTTTTAGGCACATTTTTCAAAAGTTGAGATAAATTTATATAAAAACATTAGTTTATAGGAGTTACATGTATTTCATCTTTGACCTTGCTGAATGACAAAACACTTCTGGTTGTGTTCAAAGTCAATGAATATATGCAATTCTAAAATTTTCTCACTTTACAGTAACCATAAGGCATAACTCTGTACAGCTACTGTATTTAAATTACATGTAAGAAACAATGATTCCATATAACATCATTCTCATTGTCATACATGAAATCCGCCAAGATTAAAAATAGCGTAACTTTTGAAAAAATGTTGGCAATATTTTTCAATATTCATGTACATTTTGTAGTTCTTACAAGTTACAGGGGTTACTGCTGAAGAAGAAAAGGTGCAAACTTTCCATCAGCTTGAAACACTTCAACAGGTTGTTTTGATACTATATTAAGTAACAACAGACATAGTTGTGAAGAATAGACTGTTTATATTGTGAACATCATTGCATTAAAGTACAGTACATGCAAGGTGTTTTTTCCAATTGTCACCCATCACCGCGATCTCCAATCATCGTGACCACGCAAATTTGGTCACCCAAATGCCCCCCTGAGTCACCCGTCACCGCGAATTAGCGTGTCCGGTCGCGGTGACCATCGTCACCGCAAATCGCGGTGACTGGTCACGGTGTTTCGCGGTGTCCACATTCAGGTCGAGACTTGAATATTTGTTATGTTTTTTTTACTGATTAACTTTAAATTGTCAATAAAAATTAGATAATTAATTGTAATTTGATGTTTTTCGAAACTTTACGACGCCTAAATCGTTTTAATTACGATGCCGCTATCAACAAACTAACATATTTAGGATCAAGTAAAACAACCCTGGCAACAAAATAAATCTAAAAAACAAACTTACTTTAACTATTCCAAACTTATGATCTAATAATTCAAAATATCAATCTATTGTCAATGCCTCAAACTCTTTCTTTTTAATACCATGTGCTCACTAAGATCAAAGAAACCGGCCATCGCGGCGGCATTCTTTGATCTCATAACACCTGCTGCTTTACGTTTGATATAGAAAACACTTTGCAGTAAAAATAACTCTATTTGGCAAAATGAAAAAAAATAACTGGGAAAGCATGGACGTTGGCAGTTACTGAAAAATTAGAGGCAATCGTAAATGACAAAACAAAAAGTACGCTGCGAACAGGAACGTAGAATATACAGATTCTACGTTTCTGCTGCGAACAAGCAAATCGTTTTGATATTCAAGATTTCGTCATTAATAATGTGCATTTCCGTAATATTCCGGTTGTTTGTGTGATCCGTACAAAATAATAAAATTAAATATAAAAGAAAGCATAATTCGCAACAAAGAGAGGTCTCACAACTGAACCTTGCGGTACACCAAATATAGCAGACGGCAATTGTGTTTCGGGTACACAACATTCGGAACTTTTTGATATAAATCTAGATCATTTTTTGCATTTGAGAAATTCGAACATTGGACAATATAATTATTACAATAATTTAAATATTTACGCACTTTCGATGCATTGTCTGTCGACTTTCGTAAGACAAGAGATACTCAATATCTCCGCAGACAAATATGCGTATTCACTCAACATTGACAGTTATCTTTCAGAAGTAATTGTGTCAAATAGCTTGGGTTTGCAAACAATTTTTTGAGTTAAATATGTCATCCTTTATTACAGGCGATATTTTTCACACCCACTGTGATTGACAAAAGGCAAGTTGGGATTAAAAAGTTTGACCAATTACGGCACATTGTTTACGTGAATTATTATTTTAAATCTACATAAACGTGATAAATATAAGTTCAGGAAGGAAAGAAAACGTGTTGAAACAATTATACATGTATCTACTGGTCACCTAGAATGAATTTCTGTCGCGGTGACCGGGTGACATTTGGAAAAAACACCTTGCGTGTACTGTACACTGACATTTTTAATTTTTAATTAATTCGTTTCAGAATGCTTGTTGAAAAAAAAACTTCACTGTTTTGTTTCCTTGTTTACACTTTATTTGTAATAAAATTAAATTGCGGCAGTAGATTTATTTATCAACCACCATTGTATATAATATATATACACTGAAAAATATATAATGCTAAAACAAATAAAAAGTATGAAATCACAAATACCTGTTCATATTTTCATTAAGTTAGTAACGGTTACTGTATTTAGTTATGTGGCTAAAAATACTAATATTATAACCAACCTGTTCAAATCATGAGCACAGGAGTCACTCTTGTTTTACTGGACTAGGTACTTAAAATCAATGGCCACAATTTAGTTGTCATTGGTCAGCCTTAGTAATTTAATATGATCAACGTACAGCAGGCCATTTAATTTATACACATTACAATGTACTTGTTGATTTGTGTTTATATTTTATATTCACTGTAACTCCTTTATTGCAAAATGCAACTCTGAGCATCTTTAGTTCAAGAGAGAATGACTTTATCCTGATCTTTAACTTTGTATCAAATATGCCTTTGTACATATATACAATGAACATTGTACTACAGGTACATTAATTACACTTCTATTGACATACCCAAGCTGGTTGGTTTCTCCATCATTTTAGTCTTTTTCACCAGCATTTTTCTATTGAAAAAAATGCATTAGAGATCACTTATTTTTATTAACATTTCAAATAACCTTGACAGACCAATCACCTTTCGCAATCAATATCTCATCGCTTTTCTACTCAATGTTGGCATAAAATGATTAATAAGATCATAAGGACACATTTTTTTTCTTCAAAATACTCAACTGAACCCCTAGTCAATCAGTGTTGACCACTGAATGTACTGGCTGGCAGTGACTGCAGTAGCTTTAACCAGTTAACTGCCGGTTAACACTTACACATATACATGTAAATGATTTTAAAGGGTCCAACATTGGTTCCATCTACAGTGTATGAAAAGTTGCTCTTTATTTTGTACTAAACATGTTTTAAACCTCTTGATTATACAACAATCACACTTACATCGTAACCTTTGTTATTGTCCACTGGCAACACCTGACCATCCTTTGAGAATGCGGCTTGAACATTAGGTTTACCACTAAAAGTGACGACGCAGTCCAGTTTAAGCTGGTCTCCTTCTAGAGTTAACAGGTATGTTTTTTCTGGTACAATTACCACTGTTTCAACCGCTGAAATTGAAAATGTAGCACTTTATTATTCAAAATCTGTCAAAACACTGAGTGATATACATAACAAGAGGTTCAAAAGGGTCGGCATTGCTCTACTGGACAGAATGGATTTCTCAGCAAGTTTTGTGAAAATGTGCACTATCAGATACTCAAATGACCTGCCATATACACAGTTGGAGCATGTAGTCTTCAAAGCCTACAGAACACCCTGGAGGAGAGAGGAATCATACCACTTTTAGTAAAGATTTGATAGCATGATAGCAAACACTGTATATAGATCTGAAATTTATTTCCTGCGCATAATGTCACTTTAAAGTAATATTTGGAAAGTTACTATTTCGTACTGGTCAACGTTGGGCAGTCGAAACCACCCCCGGTTTTAACCGGCTGTTTTAACGGGTTAAAACCGCCCCGGTCAATACTCCAAAAGTGGTCAATACCAATCGATTGGATGTCAATTGAACGTTTTCTGATAATTTTTGGTTATTTTAATGCATATTTTAACTCATACTTCAAATTGATGATAAAGATGACAGTCAGCTGAATCCAAAGGTCAATACCTCCAAAATGGCCAGTCAAGTAAATAAAATATAAGAATTCAAATAAATAAATAATATTAAAGATATTAATGCTTCTGTTCCATACCTCCAAAGTGAGGTAAATATGGACTGTTTGGTCAGTACTGGTCAATTGATACAAAACACTCTTTGAACTTAGTGCTGTTTCTTAATGATGTTACTTGAACTGTATACATACTGTTGACATTGTCTTACTTGAATTACACAAGTGTTAAGTGTGGCAGGTTAATTGCTATCAGGGCAGCCTAGGTGTGAATAACACCTCTGCAAAGGGGTCCCATTGTTTTGATAGCAAATATACCATTCCTCCTGACAGTTAATTGGTCTCTTAGACCTATAGTTTTGAATTGACCACAGTACAATTCATTTGGATTCTATGAAAAAACATTATTCTCAACAAAATATTAAATGGTAAATATAATTATCTTATGTTTAAATTAACATGAATATGCTATAAAGTTATTATGAAAGTTTAGATAGTAACCAAAGGGAGATTTAAGTGTATAAATTATACACTTAAATCTCCCTTTGGTTACTATCTACTATACAGTATAATAGATATAATTTTTCAATCAACCAGTATTGACCGGTATTGACCAGTATTGACCGCCAATCAATACTCATATTGACCGGTCGATGGCCAACTGGTAGCAGGAAGAGTTTGGCATATTGGGTTAAAAGCTATTATTTCCTCTACCCTTTTTACACACACCTATTTCAGCTGGATTTTCACTTGAAAAAAATGTGCATAATTCCACTTTGTCAATAATTTAAATATTGACCCAAAAAAAACAATGCCAAAATTATAAGTCTGTAATAACACGTGATTATCGGAAAACAGGTATACATGAATTGTGTTTTGATCGCCCCGAAGCGCATTCTGTGAATTACAATACACCAAATTGTGTCGACTAAGCATCGCTAATTAAATCCGTGTTGCAAACAACGTATTATAAATTTGTCAAGTCTATTATATTTTGTTTTACGACTGTTTATCAATTAACATCTTTGATAACGACCCAGACGGCAATGTGCTCGTTATCAGGTAGTGTCTAATTAGCTCCGCCTTCTTTCGTATACTAGCCAACAGAAGACGATCAATTTTTTATTGACACAGAAAAATTTGTTGGCGCCACTAAAATTTGAAAGATTTTAGCACCAGAATTTATTTTTTGTCGCATTTGGCGACCGACAGTGGGAACCCGGTTTTTTGTTTATTAATATATAATTTCACTCCAAGTCAATCCAAAATAAGCAGAGAAACTAACTTACTAAGCAAACCATATTTTCATTCCAAACAGCCGCAAGGTCACTACCACGGCTTTGTTAATTTGGTCAACTCAATCGGTCCGTGCCGAGTCTCTGACGTTATTGGTCTTGCAAATCATGTTACCCCACCCACTTTGGCAAAACAGCTGAAGTTACTCACTTGTTTTATTATGCGGTTTTACAGTGATGTCATGCTCAAAATACACGATCTTATTTTTCAAAATTCAGTTCCTGCTGAAATTGATCAATATTTTATCATGCCTGTAGTTGATTTACGTATATTTCGGAAGGAAAAGCAAGCAACTAAGGTCTGTCGAGTTCAGCCAAATTTATCGAGAAACTGTTTACAGTTGCACTGTGCGACGGGAGGTAATAAAAGCCGGTCTCCGGCTCCGGGCTTCAAATGTCTCAGAAATGATCTGTATAATAACAGGGCTTCCACTAAGTTTCAAATTAAGGAAGTCCTGACTCCAAGGCAACTGGATTTGGAAGTCCCTGTGAAAATTTTATGGAGTCCCCAGTACGCGAACCTATTGGACAACGTGGGACATCATCATTTCATCATCATCAAATACCTTACTTAATGTTAAAAAAATGAAAATGAAGAACCTGTCTGTAAAATAAACTTTCATTTTGACCAAAGATCTGAATTATTCAATGCATAAGATAGCAGTTTAAGTACTTAATACATACATTTACAAAGCAACATTATCATTATAACATTTATTGAAGTTTATTTGGCCCTATTCCTCTCCAAATTAATATATATCTTTCACCATTTTCAGGGCTCTCCTTAGCCTTTTGAGACTGGGGCCAGGGTCCATATCAGGGGGGAATTTTGCATGATTTTCAAATAATTTTCTTTGAAAGGGGAATTTTCGTCATATCAAAAATGTAAAGAAAAAACACTATCAAATATCATATCCACTTTTTACTGTCAATTTTTTCCGATACGACCGGGAATTGTGCGACATTTTGCACCGGAAATACTACGCTGACACTATAAACTGTCCAAAACGGACCGCGGTAGTACTAAACGCCGGTTACAGTACCTGGTATCGGCTCTCAAATAATTTTTTTTGGGGGGAGGGGGAATTTTTGGGCAAAAGGGGGAAAAAACATACTTTTTTAAGGGGGGAATGGGGCCGATATTCGGCCCCAAATTTTGCCAAACGAGAGCCCTGATTTTTTACAAAAAAATCCCCTCAAAAAGTCAAAATGTTGAAAAAATCTTAACTTTATTTAAGAGTTGGCCAAAACTGTTTAAAAACGTAAGTTTTCATAAATTCAGACGCTTCAGAATTATTTCTTTCAACTATTTGATACCTTACATATGAAATAGTCGGCCGAATATCGCCGATTTTTCGTTTGTCACATATTTTCGCGACCCCAATTTTTGTTATTTTTTCAACGAAAACGGTGTTCAAAGGATTTAAAAAGAATGATAATTGGCAAAAGAATAATGTCATTAACATACTTGATAGATTTTGTTCTTTATTACATTTTACACTGTATATTTTATTCATTTTCTAAAAATTTCCCTGCGAAAAGGCCCCGCCACCTTTCCCCTCAGACTGAAAAAAACACTGTTTGATAACACATCTTTTCAACCTTAAAGTGTTTGGGGTTTTTTTTGGGGGGGGGGGCGGATTCTGTGCTTTCAGACTCCTCTTTACGCTTTCGTTTGTTAGATTCAGCCGGCGCCGAAACGACGAAATGAAGCATAGTACGTTGAACCATATCAGCAGACAAGCTAGCACAATATGACGATTTTTTTTTCAATCCATTTTAGACCAAAACTTGTATTTACTCATTTACTTGAACATCTGCATTACCGACGAGACAATAAAATCAAGTTCTAAAATCGCCGATTCACAGTTTTGAAAGGACGTTCATTTTCGGCAATAGAGTAGACCAAATTACCGCTAGATGTTGGGAATTTCAAACAACACCGTGTCATATTAATTGTTTACACTTGCCGGTAATAGAAGTAAAATTATGCCGTCACAAGATGTTGTTAATTGGCCCTAATTATCGCATCATTTCAAAATAACCTGACAAACACGGCATCTGTCAATCATAGACCACGATAATTGCTGGGGGCGGAGTTTACGTCGTTCCAGAGCGAATCGAATACTGCCGATTGTGAGCGCATAGCGTGACTAATTACGCGTGGGCGGTCCCGAATTAGAGAAAATGTTTCATTTTTATTTTGTTTGGACGCTATTGGTCGGCGATTTTGTCGTCCTCGGAAATTTACGGAAGTCAAACGTACGCCGGGGGTCTTGTGTATTGGCGTACTGGTCCAATTTTATGGCGTATTTTACGGCCGGACGCCGCTTAACGGAAGCCCTGTAATAATTAGCCATGAAAATATTTTTGCAGAATATTAATTTATTTTTAATGTCTGGCTTTGTCCTCTGCATGATTGCTAATAACACCGACCGATTAACTAAGTGACAATCGGATTATCTAAAACGTTTATTGCTCTTCGTGGGGGCAAATAACAGATCTGTATGTGTTGGCAGGAGCCATGTATTGTGATTTTCAACACATTTTGGACCGAAAATGTAAAAATTCTCCGAACCGATTTAGAATGATTTTCAGACTTGTGAATCGGTTTTTGAAGTCAAAATTCGGTCCAGAACCGAAAAACCGAAGATTATTGAAGCCCTGGTCACTACACTATATGGAGTACCCTGCTATGTCCTAGTTTCGTGACCCTTAACACCGATTTTCATGCATGCGCGTTACGACATGCAGGGAGATGGGGTCAAATTATAATAAAATGTTAGATGAAGTCCAACCTAGACTAGTTACACACCAAAAACTATTTAATCTTTCAAAAATATGTCTAAAAAGCGTTCATGTTTAACACGAGTATCATGATCAGAATTGTCTGGAAGCTTTCTCCACGATTCGTGACCTTATTTTTTCGCGCCAAATAATGTCAAGTTTAAGCAGATTATACAATTATACAGTCCATTTCAGACAGTGTGTTCCAATGAAATGGTGTGTTCCAATATCAGATACACAAAATAGCCACTGATCAATTTAATCACTGCATATAACTTTCCATGTGTCTCTGATAACATGTGTCATTAAAATATTCTAAGAATTCAACAGTTTGGAATTATATGGAACAAAGGTAAAGGCAAATCTAACTTTTTGCTTGAAATAAGTAGAGTTTTAACTACATAAACATTTTGTAAGCTATAACAGCATTACTGGTCAGGAAAGGGGAGGGATGTGGATGACTATGTCCATGAATAGCAAAATAATATTTGTTTCTTTACCATAATGGCAATGTAATATCGTCCATAATCTGGAACATAAATTGAGAAATAATTGAATGTTGCGAGTGGAGCAGTTTATCTGAACTTAAATGTATTTGGCTTCGATTAACTAAGGTAGTGCGTGTAAACTCGGTAAAGCGACTGAAAGACACCGACTGGTTATCGCGGCTGCAAATTGATTTATTTTTGGCAAAATTTGCATGGCAATGGGAATTTTGCTTTAAATTTTAAAAAAAAGTACTATACTTAGTTTTAATCTGCCTTTTACGCTTTTTTTGTTCATACGGCTGAAAAACAATATAATTCTTCGGGAAGGAAAAACTTGCGTAGTACTCGGACCTTTCAGCCAGTGCCATGAGCAAAATTCCGAATATTGTCTACGTCACGAAACCAGTGCAAGGGCCGAATGTTGGAGAAAGTAGGAATAATGAACATTTTTCTTGGCATCACTGGAAGTTAGGTTATTTTCTGTCCACACTCTGACAGCGTTTTTTTGCATACTCTGCCAGAATTGTGCTGTACTAGCTCTGACATTAGCCAATGTTAATGTTGGCTACATAAATTGGCCCAAACGATAATGAATTAGCTACAACTTTTAAAGACAGAACATGTTTTGAGTGCAACAGGGCATCATGAAAAAAAATACTCAAAAGTAAAATGGGACAGCAGTGAATAATCTAGCCGTGCGTCCTGCGTCATAGACGCACAAAAAATGCAAAGGACGCAAAGATTTTAAATATGTGCGTCCTTTAGGACGCAAGCACGTGAAAAGCGAGACTTGGGTATATGCTCGCGGCAGATTGTATAAAAGAAGAGTATTTAGAAGAATTTTCACATGAAATCATTAAAAAATCGCGGATGTAAAATCGCGGTACTTATAGTGGTGTTTCAGACAGCTAACAGGACATTAAATTAGAATTATTTTCCGTGAAAATTTGTATACACGTACTTTTTTACTTTTGTACATTTAATAAATTCGAAAATATTTGCCGACCGACGTACATTTGTATAGCTGATATAGTGCATAACCAAAATAAAACTTACACATATTATACATTGTCTATTCCAAACTAGTTTTTATAATCCAAAATAATCAGACTTGTCACTACCTGTCAAAATATTCGGTCTTTTTAATGCCACGTGCTTCGCTTGGATCAAACGAAACTCAGCGTCGGCGTACGTGCTTTGATCTCGTAACGCTGTTGAAATTATTTTATTCGGCAAAGGTAATTCTTTAAAGTAAATACATTGTAGAAGAAAATTGTTACTTAGAAAAAATCGACTTGAATCGCCGCGATTTTGTTATAAACATAACGTTTATTTTAAATAAAGAATAGTTGGAACTTATAAATGTTAATTAAGTTAATTGAAAATACTTTTCGCATTCACAAATTATCAAACGTTACTCAATCAGTGGTGTCACATAGCTCGAAATTTCAAAGTTGACGTAGTTAGTCTGTCATCCTTTATGAATGCTCGCATTTTTCACACCTACCGCGACATTGCTAATTGGAGAATAAACCTCGACTAATTACAGCAGATTTTTAACGGAAATAAATATTTTAAATCTACGTAAAAGCAGGGTTCTCGGAAACGCTTAATTCCGCGTATTTGTACGCATACTTTTCCCAAAAGGACGCTAAAAAAATCCGACAACGATTCCACGGGACGCATACAATTTCCGTGAAACGCGTGCCCCTGATTCATGACTTTTGTACTTGTGCTTATTAGGTCCACCAAACTCGTTCGAGGTATAATCGGTACGACCCGAAACCCGATTCATGACAATATACAAGACACGATTTGACAGCTGATGAAAGGTAAATCTGTGTACCCGTTTCGCGCGCTAAACCAATAAACACGCGTGGTGTTTTCCAATACTTGATTGACAGGTGTCGTGTGTAAATTGGGTTTATGTAGACATGCGACAATGTATATATTGAATTAACATCATTTTATGCCTTTGTAAAGAATAGGCCGAATATTTTAATTGTGATAATTGGATTAAATCATGTTGCAAGTTAGTCGCGTATTTGCAGAGTGACCGAAAATTAGCGAGTTTGCACAATGATAACTTTTGTTTTGCGGAAACGTTACAAATTAAAAAGACATAATCATTGCTCAATTTTTAATATTGTTTCAACAATGGAAACATTTTGAGATATATACGATCGGCGTTTGAGCATTTTACACAGTTTCAAAACACCTCTTAGACTAGCACAACTACCGTAATTGTGCGCCAGGGCTTTTTGCTTTATACGACGCGCCGCGTAAAAACAGACATCTATGTAATATCAGTTTGTAAAATCGGTCGGTCGGTCTTGCAGTCGATATATTTAGGATACTCTTAGACTAGATCAAATAACTTTGGACAAAATGGGCATAAAAGGAAATGCCCAACCGACGATTCTGAAAGTGAAAGTTCGGTGAAAAAAGAAATGTATTAAAGGATTCTTGGTATGGGACATTTCCTTGGATTGAAAAAGTGACTCATATAAATGAAAGTATAGCAATCTGTTCGTGGTGTAAACAGTCAAAACGCACTAGTGCTTATTAAGCATAAGAGTAATGAATCAGATTACTAAATAAGCACTTTCTTTTTGCTATGAAAATATCAATATTTCGACTCTGATACGCTGGCATTGCTTATAGCTCGTTTTGTATATATTTTGCATATTTTCATATTTGAAAACAATATACAGTTGAAAAAAAAAACACTTTCGTTTCCTGGTGTTATCCCAGGTAATCTATGTCATACCATTGCAATACTGTAATACATTCATGTAGAAGCCAATCTTCGTTTTGGGTCAGCGCGCTGTACTTAAAAACATGGGACTCCCAACATTTTCAGATGGGACTCCTATTTTTTCTGACATAGGAGTCCTGGACTCCTACTTTCAAAATCCTACAGAGAACCCTGGTAAAAGGTTATTAATATTTTCAGAAACTCAATACAATTATATTTGAAAAAAAACAACAAAACATCACCAGGCTGGTAACATTGCCCGATGGAGCTTAGAAGCCCAATCAAGCTTTAATTGCCTGATCTGGCTTCTTTTTATCAATAGAAATTATCTTTTTTGTAAATATTTTGAAAAGTATTTTATAGACAATTTCTAAAGTCCTAGAATGTGTTCCTTGCATCATTACATTATGTTAGGAGTCAACACCACCCAAATATAATCAGCCATTTTTTGCGCCAGAATTCTAACATTTTTACTTTCACTTTGCATGTACTTTTAATATAAAATAAACAATTCCTTTTGAGCAAAGAAGTATAAGGTTTATTTGGATAAAACTTAGGTGTTTATAAAAAGGGAACACCAGCTGAAGAAATGTAGGACTTTCAAAGCATTTGATTAAATATTTATTGAAATATTTATATAAGTCTTGGTTTCTTTTCATAAATTTAAGCATGATCGGGCAATAAAAGCTCGATTGAGCTTCTAAGCCCAATCGGGCAATGTTACCAGCCTGATCACAGCGGCGATTCGCAACGACAATAATTCGGTGGGGATGTCCGATTCTATTTTCTGACTTTTTCGTAAAGGGACTCATTGTTTCATAGCTGGGACTCATAATTTGTTTTGAAAAATGTGCGTCCCCGTCGTATAAATCAAAACCTAGATTATTCACTGGGACAGTACTAGCCCAGTTAACTTGATGCTATTTCCTAGTAAATGTTTGTTAAAATACATTTGTTCAGTTAATATTCGCGCACGAATCTCAAATGTGAAATGTTTTGTTGTATGTTCTGAGAGAAAAATGTCAATGACAAATAACTTTTGATCAGCTGATCGCACCACTTATAAAAAATTTCAGCATATTCCAGCTTTCTGAAACATTTACACGAATTTACTAAACTACACTAAAGCTATAATGTATTTAAACTTACTCTGGCAATATGCAGACGTTGTTATCATGAATAAACACACAAACAAACTATAAAACCTCTCCATTTTCATGCAAACACTGATGATAATTTTAGGAAGATGGCTGACATTCACACTGAGCATGCGCACACTTTCTGACGTAATCGGGGATCGATCATTTGGGCGGACTTGATTTAATACAAACCGGGGTACGCCGATCATATGACCGGGTTACACCGCTCACGTGACTTAACGTTACCCGCCATGCATTGTCGGAACCCACGGTTAATTAATGATAATAATAATAACATCTTTATTTAACGAAGGATGCACATTTAGATACATATATACAGTACCTTTTTAATCTACAGTTTAGTTCATAGCAGTCAGAGTGCCTGCCAAGTACAGTATATGAGAAGACTGAATATGATTTGATTTTGTAGTATGATACAATACAATAGATACAATACAATACAATAAATTTTATTTTGAGTCGGCAAGAGTTTCAAACAAATCAACATAAGCTCTCCAGGAGCTTTTACAACCGACTATTAACAAATGTAAACAGAGTAAAACATTAAGAAAAGTAGCTGCAAAATAAAAATATATTATGAATAAATTTAACATTAAATATTTTTTACTTAACCTGTAAAAGAAAACATGCAAGCGAAATTTATTTTAAAATGATAAATACTATGTGATATCTGCTGATCTTGACTAGAAGCCTAAAAACTGCCATAAGAAGAACAAAGTAAGACACTGAAAATACAAAATAACACAAACTGTGTAACTAAAAAATGACTTAAGATAAATATATCACCACAAATTAGATTTGAAATGAACTGATCAGCAGCTATCACATAGGATGAGGTAAAAAACAGAGTAGCACATAAAACAAAACAAAAATTTGACAGGCAAAATAAGAAATTTAATAAACATAAAAAGAAGCAAACAAGGCCAGGCAGTCTACATGCAAACTGAAGATGATAGAAAATAATAAACCAAAATAACACAGGCAAAACAAGACTGACAGACACATAGGCAATAAATAAATAATTTTTTTTTACCTTTACTCTAAATGTGCGGAGTAACCAGAACACAGAAAATAAGGAGGAAACAAAAACTACCACACCTGTCCTGTGAGATCAGTTTTGAATTTATAACAAAGTTTTTACATTTTACAAGATGAGCATTTACAGTTATTTCCATTCCAAAAAGCCATTTGATTTTTAAATTGACCAAAATTTACTGAACTTCTGTAATTTTCTGGGAGTGAATTCCACAGAACAGGTGCAGCATATCTAAAAGAATTTTTACCGTATGCTGTTGTTCTTACTTGGGGTACCTGAAGAATGTTTGAATAACGAAAATTATAAGATAGTTCCTTTTTAGTGATGAGATTTGATAATGCTGGAGGTGCTAGGTTATTTAATATTTTATACGTTTCAGCTGCCATTGTTCTCATTCTTCTTATATGTAAAGATGGAAGTTTTGCTTTATTTAATAATTCCTCATATGAACTGTTATAATCTTCATAAACATATCTTAGTGCTCGTTCTTGGAACTTCTCAATTTTCTTTGTATTTTGTAATGAACAAAAATGCCAAGAGAGTGGACAAAAATTAAAATTTGAAAGTATGAATGTGTGAAATATTGTTAATCTATTTAATTTACCAAGATTTTTTACCTATCCTTTTTAAAATATTAAGTTGTATAGCTGCCTTGGAACAAATATTGTTGATGTGTTTATCAAATTTTAAGTTAAAGTCGATGTCAACACCTAGCAATTTCACCTCTTCATCACATTTAATTACCGCGTTACCAATATTGAATTGTGGAGATTTTTTATGAGTCTTTTTACCAACTGCAATTGCCTGGAACTTATCTGGGTGAGCTTGCATACAGTTAATTTGAAACCAGTGTAATAGAACCTCACTTTCAGATTGTAGGGTTTGCATTAAATGGTCAAAGTTTGTGGAACAGAAAGAGAGAGTATTATCATCAGCATAATTATAGAGATTGCTTTTCTTTATGAAATAGAAGATGTCGTTTATAAAAACATTAAACAGGAGAGGTCCTAATATTGAGCCCTGTGGAACACCTTTTTCTATATTAGCCCATGAACTTACAATATTGTTTATTTTGATTTGTTGCTTTCTGGAGGACAGATAACTTGACATGAGGTTTATTGAGTTCTCTGTTAAACCATAACTCTTCAGTTTATTTAAAAGTATTGAATGTGGTAAACAGTCGAAGGCCTTACTTAAATCCATTAAAATTGCTGCAACGTATTGGTTTGAATCTAGCGCACTTTTCCAGTCCTCAAGTAACCTTAGCAAAGTGGTTTGGCAGCCATGACCCTTCCGAAAGGCGCACAGGAAATCATCAAATATATCGTCGAAAAATTCAGTTAGTTGACATGCCAATACTTTTTCATAAATTTTCGATGGATTTGGAAGTATGCTTACTGGCCGGTAATTTGATTTAGTAAAAGGATCATTTTTTTTAAATAAAGGGGTGACTTGTGCTTCTTTTAGTCTATCTGGAAATGTACCT
Source organism: Saxidomus purpurata (assembly GCA_022818135.1). Taxonomy (NCBI): domain Eukaryota; kingdom Metazoa; phylum Mollusca; class Bivalvia; order Venerida; family Veneridae; genus Saxidomus; species Saxidomus purpurata. The sequence goes on along the minus strand of JAFMSR010000018.1, from coordinate 18,980,382 downwards.
GTGGATATTGTGATATTTATCAAGTCTGTATAGAATGGCACAAGAGATTCTTTTCCTAATTTTAGAATTTTAGCAGATATATTGTCTACACCTGTTGCCTTTTTAACATTGAAATTATTTATAATTTTAGAGACTGTTTTCTGATCTGTTGGTTTAAAATTAAAATTTCCTTGACAAAATCCTTGTTCATTTATTTTAAGCAGACTCTCATGATTTACAGGGTCAAAATTTACATCCTTGCCAATATCTTTTGCTACATTAACAAAAAATTCATTAAAAATTTCAGCTACTTCATTCTTATCAGAGATGGTATTTTCATTTTCACTAAGAATAATTTTTGCTTCATTTTTACATGATTTTTTCGACAAATATGGTTTTATAGTTTTCCAAAAATCTACAGACTTGCAGCCACCTACACATCTTTCCATAAAATATTTTTTAAGTGATTGCTTTTTAATTTTGTTTACAAGATTCCTATTTTGTCTATATTTTTCCCAGTTTCTTGAGCTTTTATTAGTTTGATACTTATGATACGCCATTTTCTTTTGGTAAATTGCTTTCCTTAATTTTTTATTCATGTATGGTAATTGTTCTTTTTTCCTGTATGTTTGTTTGACTGGGATATGTTCATTTATAATTCTGGTTAAGTTTTCTTCAAAATTATTGTAAATGTTGTTTACATTACAGCTATTGTGTGATGTATCATAATCAAGTTGTATGTTTGAGATGTCCTTTTGAAAATTTTCTGAATCAAATGTTTTAAAACTTCTATACGAGACTTTTTGTTTCTCATAGGTAGGTACAGAGTTATTTATTACAGTGCTTATCATGTTGTGGCAGTCACTAATACCAGTTGCAAAATTTAAAGTTCTCATACATATAGTTTTTGAATTTGTTAAAAAAAGATCTAAAAGCGATGGACTAAAATTTTTAGTAAAACATGTAGCCCCTTTTATAATGTTACTCAAGCAAAACAAATCACAAAAATCTAAGATAAACCTGCCTTTTGCCTCTGTAAATAAATCATAATTGAGATCTCCTATTATGGCATAATGGTCATATAACGTAATACATTTATCAAGAGTTTTTGTTAGCTGATAAAAAAATAATTCATCTTTTTCATTTGGTGGTCTGTAAACATTAAGAAAACACCATTTTGATTTGTTTAAATTTACCTCAATGATTATATTTTCTAACTTTTCGGACTCTAGGTCTTTTCTACGCCTTGAGGGGATGTCACTTCTAACAAAAGCCATTAAACCACCACCATGTAAATTTCTGTCCCTTCTTTCCAGCTTATAGCCTGGTACATTAAAAGTTGCATCCAAATAGGTACTGTCTAGCTTTGTCTCTGAAATGAACAACAAATCAACTAACATATCACTTAAAACTTCAGAGATTTCAACAAATTTTGATTTAATACTGTTTATGTTCAGATGAGCATATGAATTTTCTGGGGTGTTTGTTCCGGACATCACGCAGTTCTTTAAACACTGATATATGTGTTGAGGTGTCTAGACTTGGAGATTCGGCTAGATCTATGAACGAAGATTGATCGGAGTTGGTTGAAGAATCATTAAAAAAAGAATCGCTAAATTGGCAAATGTTGCATTGATTGCAAATCCATGGCTCCTCTGAGTTGCAAAGGTCAATGTATTCTACCGGTGAGATTTCAGCACATTTAATATGCGACCATTGATAACATCCTTCACAATAGACTGCTCGATGAGTTCTTGCTACTGATAGTTTTCGTAAATTCTATATTTCATGTGATTTTTGTATATTTTTCTTGATTATTTGCTTACATTTTATTTTCTTTGAAGGCCATATTGTAAATAAGGTTGAATTTTATTCATTGTCTTTATATGCTACCTTCATGAAATAAAGAATTTATTATTATTATTATTATGATACCTAATATTTCAATGTGGCCTTCTACAACAATAAAAATTATATATATATATTGAATTATCAATATCATTAACCTAACAGAAAAAATAATAGTGTGATAATTTTCAATTAGACTTTGACAAACACTTCACATTAATCTTATATACATTCATACACATCACATATAAACTTCTTTGTTCAGAAATATTTGAAAATGTACAAAGTATTGTAGGATGTTTTACTGAAAACATCATAATGATCATATCTATGGACGACTTAATTGTGTGGTGTGCGCTTCTGGGTGCTGTGGGGTTCGTTTTGGGGAGGCTGCGTTTTTGGTACGTGGCATTCCCTGTTTGATATTATTTTTTTTTTTTTTTTTTTGCAACAAATATTTTTTGTAATTTCTCTTAAATAAAATTAGAGATGGAAGAGATCGAATATTCGTAGGTATGTTATTCCATATATGTACACTGGAATAAGAAAAGCTAGCTTTTAGATAATTAGTGCGTATTTTTGGTAAAACTAATTTTTTGTCAGAAATGGAGAGAGATTATATGTATTATTGCTGGAAAATGTTATTAAATTTAGTATATACTCAGGGGCAAGGTGATGTTCAGCTTTATATATTAATATAGCCATATGGTACATATATTTATCAGAAAATGACAACCATCGTATATCATTTTTTATACCTATGGTATTGGTTGGTAATTGTTTATATTTTACCTGTCGTAAAGCTCTAGATTGCAATTTATTCATTTTATAGACACAGCCATTTCCATTACCCCATACTGTACCACAATAATCAAAGTCGGGTAGTATATAAGCATTATAAAACATTTTTTTTCATTTCTGGTGTTAAATAGTATGAAATTCGTTTTAGGAGAGCAATCTTAGAATTAACCTTTGTACATACTTTGGATATTTGCACATCCCATGTTAAAGTATTATCAATGTATATACCAAGCGCTTTTTGAACTGATACGTTTTCAATGTATGATTGGTTTATTTTTAAGAGCAAATTTAGAGTACCGTCACTGAAGTGTGCTTTATTTCGTTTCGTAGTTAATATCATACATTTGGTTTTAGTTGGGTTTAAGGCCATATTATTCTTACAGCACCACGTGTTTAAAGAATTAAGGTCTTTTTGAAGATTTCTTTGTATTGTATCAATAGCAAACCCTGTTTCATACAGAGTTGAGTCATCAGCAAAGAGCTCAATGTTACCTGAAGAAGTTTAAAAGGATATATCATTTATGTATAATAAAAATAAAAGAGGCCCTAGAATAGAACCTTGGGGTACACCCGAGGTAATTTTCATAACATTTGAAGTGTTATTTCCTGATTTTATGATCTGCGTTCTATCCGAAAGATAAGAGTCAAAAAGTTTGATAGCTTTTTCTGAAAAATGATAAAGCCGTTGTTTATATAAAAGAATTTTATGGTCAACTAAGTCAAATGCTTTTCGTAGATCTAAAAACACTGCACCCACGTATTTCCCAGAATCAATGTCTTTTAGCCAGGTATCTATTAAATGCGTTAAAGCAGTGTGGCATGAATGCTGTTGTCTAAACCCTGACTGGTGTTCGTGAATTACACGTGTATGTTTGAAGTAATTTTGTAGCTGAGAAGCAATGTGTTTTTCAAATATTTTAGAAATTGTAGGCAAAATTGAAATGGGTCGATAATTGCCTGGATCTTTTTTATCACCGCTTTTAAAAATAGGTAAGACATATGCTTCCTTAAGGGCGTCTGGAAACACACTTTGGTGTTCTCCTGTTCAATTCCTGCCTCTTCTCTCCGTCATTGGGTAATGAATAGCCTGGGTTACCGAGGATGCCCGCCATATGACCGGCTTACCAGGCTAGTTAGTGCCCTAGTACCAAACAAGGGACAACCGGCTACAAAGATGGCTGCCTCCGTGCCAAGTTTGTTAGTCACTGCGGCTACCATCACAAATATAATTGTTGAAAATTATAATGAGAAAACTAATCAAAATATGCACATTTTAATATATTTCGTTCTCTCATATTCCTAACATCATACCTGAACGTTTCCGCCATTTTGTATTCTTCCGCAGCGGGGTACGCCGGGGTACGGTTATCGAAAAAAAGGCGTACGCCGTTTGCCCCGGTTTGCGTTTGCCGCCACGTGACACTAGTCCAATCAAGTGAACAAGACGAATTTTGATGCAAGGCATCAAAGACGCCGCGCATGTTTTGAAGCATGGCTGGGAGATGGGCACTGGGGCAGGTTTCTATTATAAAATGTGCGTGGTTAACATCAGTGAACCCTTTTTTACTACATAAAATGATCATTACCTCTGTCACGGACCTATATACACATTATGTTAATCATGTTATTTGTTTTATTCATCCTTGTAATGATATATGCAAATAAAATTTAAATGATTTTAAATGATTTTCTAGTTTCTGTTTTTTATTTTCATTCACTCATGGGAATTTTCGTAACTGGAAATGCAGATAAGTTGTTAAACTGTCAAAGAACTTGAACAAAAAATATCGCTAAAATTTATCGAACTATTTAAATACAAAAAAAGAAAAGTAATACTTTTTTCTAATAGAGAACGGACCTATACACATGTGTATATAGGTCCGTGATTGCAATGATTTTGGGTTTTAATACCGTCTAAGGGAGGTAATCGTTACAACATAAAGTACACACTAAGTTACATCGAACTAATTTGCTTAAAACCTAACCTATCATTCTAAAATTACACATATTCAACAAATACATTAATTTTTATCATTTAGAATAATAAAAAGTGTATTTAACATAAAAAACTATTGAATTAAGACTTATTTCCGGTAATCTCATTTGTTTTTGGTTGTTTCCGGTAAAAAGTTGTTTTCGGTAATCAGTAATACCGGTCCGTGCCTCTGTACATTTAGCTGTATATCCTTTTTGTTTATGAAACTGATTTATAAAAATAAAGTTTTTATTAGTAATTAGCATAATACTAAACCCTTATGTAACTTCCATATTGTTTGTCTATTGTGATAATTAAATACCTCTTTTCTCACAACATTAATTATTTTCGGATGCTAATTTTACACTGGCTATTTTTAGATACCAAGAAACTGATACACAAAACTATTTATAACCATGGCTCCTCCCACAATTTCACTGAATCACAGGTCGGTTAATAGGAAGCAGAGGCAAAAACCTGTGCAAATATAATTTACACCGGGTCTAAATATTGTGAAAAAGAACTATCTGTAAAACAGATATACCTGCCCCCTCCCTCCCTGTAGCTGGTAATGTGGATTTTTCTTTCTTTCTATTCCCGAAGCATTATACACTCCAGCAATATGGCGGAAAGAGACGAAATCCACATGATTAATTATGCTGTGACGTATACATTTTACAGAACTTCCATTGGCTGATTATTGTTTTTGTTTACAAATGATGGAATGGAATTCCGTTAGGGCCCTACGTATTGCATAGTTGGGTGAACGGTTTTTCTTTACAGTTTCAATATTAAAGTCTAATATGTAGTAATTAAAATGGGTTTTCATTGATTTTTCACGTTGGCGCCATGTATTCTATTATCTGAGTGTTTTAAGATAGCAAAACATCTTCCGAATCTTTTTTTCTGAGCTTTGATGAATCGGGTCGTAAGGTCCGTAAACGAAGCTATAAAAAACCCGTGGTCTACGAGTTTGTGGAAAAGTTATTAAATACTCATTAAATGTGTCCAAAGTTTTGAAATAAGGGAAGGAGACATGTGTATTTTGTATTGTATTGTTTTTTAATGACTTAATACAATTTAATGATTCATAAAAGTCATTTTTCATACATAGAACATAGTTTAGATTTACAATAATAATGTTGGCTGCTCCCTATTCGATTATGCAACCCCATGGTCCAAAATTGAAACCTATTCAATACTGACGCCGCGATTCATCGCGGCGTCAATCATATTTTGCCCTTTGACATGTCACCAGCCGTTTTCAATCAAGTGCTACCGGCGTAAAGTAGTACCCTGCCGGCGTAAATGGCGTAACCAAACAAGTCCGCCCATTGTCAAGTGTCATTTAAAAAAGTACATTTTTGCTCAGATTAGATAACCAAATTCACATCAACAAATGCATGTTCTAATAAAACAGAATTTTATACGTTAAATGGTAGTAGTTGGGAAAAAAAGATTTATGAAAAAACTTCGATAAGCCCCAGCTATAGGTTTGAATCCTATAAATATAATTTCTATTCTGTTTTCAACTGTAGCCGTTGTCGTTGTTGTAATTGTGCTTATTGGGTCCACCATCCTCTAAAGAAGCTATAATCGATGCGACCCGGCATGTTCTCCTGTTCATGCCCCTATCTAAATACCAAACTAAATGTTGTAGAAAATAGGAGATCTTATCAAAGGACTGACAGATTGCAGTCTACTTACATGCTCTTGTTTTTGATTGGTTCTTATAATGTAGGTCACCACATTGACCAATGAGATCCTACTTATGAATTACCTAATTTCCCATTAACTGAATGAATCCACATAATGATTTACCCCCTTTCGAGACGAAAGTTATTTTTGGGTATTTATTAACATTAATTACTATGAATATACGTCTTTTGTATTACTAAAACGGACAAAATGACCTTTAAACTTTAGTTCGATGCAACAAAGCGTTATGCGGATAAGGTAATAGAATCAGTTACAATGCTGTAACACTGATATAATGACGTCAGTGTAGCGCATGCGTGTTTCTATTTTATTTGTTCGATGCATTTTGCTGTGGAACAGTCGCCATATTGGAACCGAAATTCCACTAGAATTCGTTCTATAGATCTTCTTAGGCGAGTTGTTGTATTTTTATGAATGGCCGAAGAAACTATATTATTGATATATTGATAGCGTTGTGGCTACAGAGTATAGCCTGTTTGTATTAACGATTTTTGGGCTTTATAATAGCGACCACGGTGATGACCTACATTAGCAATGCAAAACCAATTAGAGTTGCGTCCCTTGAATGAATCTAATGAATATTTATGAAGCGCTAAATCAGCCCAAGAATGGTGCCGATTTATTTCGCTTTAGAAATGATTAAAAACGGAATTGCCGGAAAACAATCTAATTTGAATATTTAATTAAGACCTGTATACCTCGGGGAAAACCCGCAAATTATCCGAAAGCCGTAATTTATCAGTACAAAAACAAGTGTCAAAAGTTTGAAAATGTTGATATTCCGTTAATCGGTCAATTTCGCTTGGTTTTCAGGTTTTATTTGAAAGGTATATACCCTAATCGGGAGATATGCTTAGCCTGTTGAAGTACAGCCGTGGCCATTATTCTGTACACTGTAATGTAATACAGTAATCGTCTCATATAACTGTTAAGTTATAATTTTCTTGTTTATGTACAAATCATTATGTTTCATTATTCTTTCTACATGTTGTACAATCCAGTTAGCAAAAATTTAACTGTAGCCGTTCTGGTTCGCGAACCCTTATATTGGAGAATAGCTCCGTCCCAAGTCGACTCCGTGGGTGTAGTGTCTACAACCCTCGAGTTCGGCTCGGAATAATGCCAGTGCAGCCAAAGATGTACTGGGAGTTCTTTGGACAAGGTCACTTATCGGGGTGGCTAAAACCCCTACTTTAGGTTCATACTCGGGGTGTATCTAGCTTACGTTAATCTCTGGGATAAATAACTACCAAGGCTTGAATGAAGCTGAATAACTGTTTTCTGGCGTTTATTGCATACACAACCTTATATTTACCACATGGATAAGTCTAACAGCCCTAGTTAAATACGGGGATCAACAAACGGAACCTCCCCTTAGTACTCTGAGAATGTTGCTGAGAAGTCCCTATAAAATAGACAAGGACGGAAAAGTGCCGCCTGTACCAATGCAAAGAATACGTACTGGACGTAGGGTCAGATTGCTTACCTCGACCGGAACTAAACCAGAATTTATATATAGTAAATTTATTCACCAAACAATTACTTCTTAAACAAAACTGACATCTATATAAACTCTTGTTTGTAATTGGAATTTAACACATACTTTTTACATAAATATATCAAAGATTTTAATACACTTTACAATGTTATAATGTATGTCGTGTTGTCGACTCGAAATAAACTTATCTTATCAAAGTCACCTACACAGAATCAGAAATGGCCAAATATTTACAAAACAACAATAAATACAACTTACATTTTATCAAGCCATCCACAGACAGCTCTAAAATGGAGACTTCAAATTCTTTCTTTTTTTATTATTTTTGTTTTTGGTCTTATATCAGCTGCATTCAGCGGAGAATGAACATTATTATTTATTGGTCTACCTCATTAATTGTTCTATGTTTAAATTGTTCTGTCAATACTCTTATAACAAAAGACAGATACATTGACAATACGATTGAGTCACGGGACATTACATGTCACTATAGAGAAAGGCCTGACAACAGTCAGTCCTCGGGTGTCTAAAATTATCTTTAAGACAAGACCCAAGAACTATTCATTCTTTTAAAAGATGTCAGAGTTTGCCGAATCTTAAAATACAATTTAGAATAATGAATATTAACCTTAAAAATGTAAAATGTTAAACAAAATCAAACCACGCTCGTTATGACTTAAATGCACGCACATTGATGGGTTTTGTCAGTATTATAAATTGTAGACTTGACCTAGGACAATCAGGTGGATAGGTCAATTGTATATCTACTCGTATGCAAAGGCTGTCTTGAGTAGCACTAATCGGAAACGGATTCGCAATATCGTTCTAAAGGTGTTACACCAGTAATTTTTGTCCCATTTGATTCTATCGTAATTAGAACACTTTTGCACATTTCTTGTGACTTTCACAACAAAATTCAAGCAATCAGCTGTCCATATTTCTCATCTTCATCGTTATCACAGTCAATCTACACCAGAAAAGTTACATGGTCAACAATGAACTTCTTTGCTATCACTCAATATCTGGAGACACTGTACAAATTCGTATCGTATGTTAGGGTTTTATCGTTGGTACCGGTTTCCCATATGACCAACGCCCCCAGAAGAGGTTAGTTATTTTAGGTTTCGGAGGATAGTGCAAGATACAGAAAGCGTCCCAATTCCAGAGACACCCCTGGTTCTTTATCATGCCAGGTGTATAGCACCCATACATGGGACCTCGGTTTAAGTATCATCCGAAAGACTGTGAGTAATTTTAGTTGGTCAGCCCCGGGAATCGAACCCACAACCCCGAGATTACAAGTCTCGTGCTCTACCTATTGAGCTAACCGGACTGACTGTACAAATTTCCAATACACAGCTGTCATGTATGCCAGCGCGGAGTAATATTTGAACTCTTCCATCGCAAAATGTAGTCCTGAAGAAGACAAACAAAACAACTGTTGAAGTAATCAGAAATGGCCAAACAACAATAAATACAACTAACATTTCATCAAGCCACCCACAGACAGCTCTAAAATGGAGACTTCAAATTTTCAAAGAACTACTTCCTAGGGTACAACGACCTGGAAGTACTTATTGACTGCTGTCACACCTTAAACTTATATCTGGCAACTAAAACTGGCATTAGTCTATACACTGGATGAAAAAAAGTCTTCAAATGTACAAGATACCGCGCTGTTGGAGCCGCCCAGTGTTGGGAATTTTATATTAAATAACTTTTAATTAATGTTTTTGACCGTTCGCTCTTTTGGTACGAAATACGGGGAAAACAATGGTTATTTTTAAAAAGCCTATGGTAATCTTTTCAATGGAACAGTGACTTCTTTAACAATATACAAAAAAGTTTATCTACACTGGTTATTTACTTCAATAAACTGTAATGAAATTAACAAAAACGATATGGATCTTACGTTTAAAAATTAACATTTTTAAACAATTTATCTTTTTAATTTTACCTTAGGTTTTGGTAGCAATATATTTATATTGAAATAATCAAAGAGACATACCGGATGAAAGACTTGTGGAACGTGTCACCTAAATATTTTATAGAATTATGAATGTTTACGCCTAGTTTCATAGTGGTATTCTGTAGACAAATATTTATGCTGTAACAATGGATTCAGTAGAGTTCAGATTTTGTGCACAGTGCCTTGATGATATTCAACATTTGTCGAAGGTAACAGCATTTTGTAAGCAATGTAATGAATATATTTGCTCTGACTTATGTCTAAGACAGCATGGCAAATTTCGACTCACTAGAAGTCACTGCTATGTTTTGGACGGCGAACTTAAAGAGTATATTGAAAAGATGAAGATGGGTGAAAAGCGTGTTGACACAGATGATGCAGTTACTGACAAAAGCAAAACTGAAACTGCAGCAAAGCATAAAAATGTCGTGTTACGTACAGAGTATAACATTCGTACAGAAAAGGACAAAGAAATCTGCAGCATTCACGCGACGGCGGTTTTGAAAAATGGTTGCATAGCTTTAGCAGACCTGAAAAATAGAAACTTGAAGTTGTTCCACCCAGAACAGAGACGGTGTACATCAGTGCTGAAATTAGAGAAAGGTCCACGTGATATATGTGTATCAAATGTGAACGAAACTGATTTGTATGTTATTGAAAGTGGTGTGAAAGGTGTACATTTGGTGACAACGGATCATTTAAGAATTTCAAAAACCATACCGACAGAGGGCGAAAGTCATGGCGTAACGTGTTGGAAACGTGGCCTTGCAGTCACGACAACTTCTAAGAAAACATACTATGGGACATATGAACTGCACTTGCTTGATTATCACGGCCGTATAAACAGAAAATTTATAGCAGGAAAAACCAAAGCATTAGAATTCAACTTACCCTGGTACCTGACCTCGAATTTAAATGGACAAAATGTGATTATCTCAGACTTCGGTGCCCATAGTGTCACGTGCGTCGATGTTGACGGGGGTGTTCTTTTTGTGTACAAGGACACTGATCTAATAAGACCAGTTTCCATAGCAACAGACAATGACAATGACATTTTTGTCGTAAGTCAGAGGTCACACAATATTCATCATCTTACACAAAAAGGCGAGAAGGAAGGCTTGATATATATCGAAAATACGATGGAATTTCCTGGCGGAATCTCTTTTGACAAAGCAAATGAAAGATTTTACGTGCAGTGCATTGGTTGGTCAGATACTTTGCAAGTATTTGATCTTTTTTCTCAAAGGAATTAGCTCAGTACTTTTTTTGCACAAATTCAAAATCCAGAGCCCTTTTGAAAAAAAGTATGACTGGTAATAATACATTTTCATCGTCGGACGGAGCCCTAGCTTTAAACAAACAGCTGACAAACCCGTTGTTATTCAGTATTATAAAACGCCTTAATCTCATAGTGGTTCTAAACAACCGGAACTTAGATTCAATCTCGAAATGTACTGTACAGTGGAAAGTTTACTCTTCAAGTTATGGATGTTACAAATGTGTAGTTACACAACTTTTTGGATTTATTCGGCGCGAGCAACCTTTAAGGATGTGTACGGCACTAAAAACCTTTGAGAATTTTCATTGCACTTACAAGCTTTTAGAATTTTCATGAAACGGGCTTTGATAATGTTTCATGATACTTACCGGCTAATACTAACAATATGTTATAATTTCTATACCACTAACAACCTATGAGGATTCTCATGCCACTAACAATATTTGATAGAACCTAACAGCCTCTAAGAGAGATAGATGCCTTTAAGGAGTTTCATGATACTTTACAGTCTTTGAGAGTTCCATGATTTGAGCATTTTTATTATATCTTTAGCATTCGGAGGTGTTTATGATATTTATACGGTTTGAGGTTTTCTACATTGATATAACGAATAGTACTTGAGTGTTTTCATGGTGTTAACAGCAAGTAACAGCGTCTGAAGGTTTTCACAGCGCTTTTAACACAAACTGCCTATAGAGATTTCTAGAGCTTTTGAGGATTTCCATGATATTTACAGCATACTGGAATTTTCATAACTAAACCTCAATAGACATGTATTGGCGGATACCTGATGTGAGGTTGGACACCGGAGGACGGAAAAAGACAGGGGTGTTGTCAAAATGATCCACATATATCAATTTAAGCCAAAAAAACAAAAAATCTTTCTGTAATGTATTTACACTCTTTTTTGTGTTAACAACATAAGAGATTCATGTGCGACGTAACGAAATTAATTTGTTCCAACTTTAGTTTCTGTAGTATAGTTTTTCTAATAGTCACAGTAAGTGACACCGGCTAGTACATTTAAACAACATATCTTCTTTAGGTGATAGCATTCATTCGAATAGGTGATGTCATGTATTCCCTTTGAATAGGTGATACCACCTATTCGAAAGGGTAATATCACATTAAGTATTCGAATGGATGATATCACCTAAAAGGATTTATTGTTTAAATTTACTAGCTGATCATTTGTTAAAATATTTTTTTTCTAATACACTAAACAAAACTTCTAAGGCGCCACCTGCCTTTTTCCTTCTTTATTTAATTACCGAGAGTCCCCATTTATGTCCTCTTATTTTTAGCTATCGCTGCACGAACGACATCATATCTTGCAATTATGAAGACGTTGGGTAGATACATCTGTTATATCAAATTTCAAAATGATTGAGTGGTACAAATTTCATATGGAAGAAAATTTTAAGAGTGGTTTTCCCAAGGAAGAGCATCAAGGCAAAAACACATGTTAAATCTACGGAGGTTTAAACGTTAAAGTAAAATTCTCTGCCACATGATTTGTGCCACTCGATCTTTATGAAATTCGTGTGACTGAAGTATCTACCTAGTGTCTTCATAAATGCAAGATATGATAGATTTCGTGCACCAAAAGCTAAAAATAAGCTGGCAGATATTGGAAGGGCTGATAGTTAAATAAAGAAGGAAAAAGGCAGGTGGCGCCTTAGAAGTTTTGTTTAGTGTAGTGTTATCACTTATTGCAATAGGTGATATCACCAATATCCTTTGAAAAGTTGATACGATCTTTTTGAATGGGTGATATCACATTCAAATATGTGATCTCATCTATTCAGATAGGTGATATAACAAATATGTGATATCACCATTTCGAATAGGTAATATTTAGCTATTCGGATAGATGAAATCCCACATTCTCTTTGAATAGGGTATATCATTTATTCGAATAGGTGATACAAAACATTGGAAAATCATGCTTTAGTTTTCTACGACAAGTTGTAAATTATCACCTCACAGCTAGGGTTTAGCTATACTATTCGAAGATTGCATTCGCCCCGGCGTCGGCGTTTGCGTCGGCGTCTGCGTTGGTTAAAGATTTTTTATGAATGCTTTCATGTTCTATTCCATCAACCATGTTTACTTCAAACTTGGCATGATTGCTTCTGACGATAATATATACACCTGTATGGATACACATATTTATGTCAACCGTAGTTGCATAGTTATGCCCCTTCTTGTGCCCAGATTTTGTCAAAAAAACTTAACCTCAGCTTTTGCTTTACCATTTCTCAATATTTCTCCATCCAACTTTGAAATTATATTGCATATAACAACAGGGTTGTGATGCAGCCAAAATATTTGGGTCAATGTCACATTTGATAAAGTTTTGCCCCTTTTGGCACTAAGATTTTGTCAAGATTACTTAAATTTGACTATAATTTTGCCATTTCTTAATATTCCTTCATCATACTTTCACATTATATTGCTTATGACAACATGGTCATTATGTATCCCCTCTACCTCTCCCATCCCTACCTCTAACCTCCAACCGACCCACTCCGAGCAAAATTCTCGATTTATTTACACAATTACAAAAAAAAAATAACCCCCCTCACACCAAAAAAAAATTATTTTTTTCTGGAATTTTTGTTTACATGTTTGGCCTAAATTCTTGCACAATTGCATAGTATACTTATTCCCCCTCCCACTACGACAATCATTTCTCAATTTTCGTTATATTAGAATCACTTTAATTCTTACACAATAACAACATATACCTATTCTTAGCCAGAAACCCATTTTACTGACAAGCCCTCGAATCGTCTAGCGCTTGCTATACTTTCTCTCAGTAACAACATTCTTTGCAAAAATGATGAAAGTGAAATTTTCTAAAATCAGGTAAGTAGATAGCATAATGTCTTAGATTTATAAACAACAGTTAAGCCAACAGTTTAAAAAGATAATTGTAATGAAATACAGAAATACAGAAATACTTCATTTTGTCTATTGGCCTTAAATAATGTATATGGATAATTTTGAGAACATCCTTTCGTTTTGTCCGTTTTCCGATGTCCAACCTCACATCAGGTATCCGCCAACACATGTCTAATAGCCTTTGAAAAGTTCCATGACACTAACATCGTTTGAGGATTTTTATGAAAGCAAGAGCATTGATGATTTTCGCGATACTTGCAGTTTTGGGGGGGATGTTAGTTCTGAGGATAGACTTTGAAAATTTAGACGAGACTGTAGCAGCCTGATACTTGCAGTTTTTGATGGATGTTCGTGCTGATGATAGACTTTGAAAATTTAGACAGGACTATAGCAGTCTGATACTTGCAGTTTTTGAGATTTTTCGTGGTACACAATGTAAGTCGGGGGCATACAGATAATCAACTATGGAGATTTGTAGTAAGAAAATGTGACAAAACCACAAAATCTCTTCCATGCAATTTATAATACACGTTTAATAATTATATATAACGAGTATCTGTATATAGTATAGAAATAAACACAGCAAAGTTAACTAAAGTCAATTTGTGTTGTTTTATAATAAATAGAGTAATATTAATAAAGTGTCAAATATTTTTGTATTATGGTAACAAGCAACTAACATACAAAGCATCATATTTCTACAGTCGCACATTTCACACAAAAGCAACTTCTTCATGCCAACACTATCTTGAAGCCACATCATAAAGGCTTATCAGTTACTCAGTAAATGACATGTTTGTGCCACTTAGTATCGTTTGTTATCAGCCGCCGAAGGGGGGGCGGATATTGTTCTGTCCGTCAGTCAGTCCGGAGCCATAACCAATGGATATAATTTTATGAAACTTAAAATAAGTATAGCTCAGCATAATGCGGAGATGTACTGTATTGTCCTAGTTATTGCCCTTCAATGGTTTTCTCTTATATATTCAATGAAAATACTTCAAAAATCTATTTCTCTGAAACCGACTGTCAAAATTCAATTGGCTCAAATAATCTAATGATACCGGGTATCCCTTACATCCCCTGCCCCCACATCACCCTCACCGCCTCAGTGTGCATAACCTACGTGACTTGCGACGTCAATTTATACCTACTGCGCCAAGTAAAAAAGCTCCCGACTCGGAGTTTCAAAAGTCTGTAAGTATTTCATTTTTAGGTCTGTTATTTTGAAATATAGCTTATTCTAAGCGGAAAACAGTCTTCTTTCCATAGATTATAATCTATCCTTCACCAGTTTAGTCGTTTGGTCCCCAAAATGAGGCAAATGGTCAAATTTGAGAAATCTTGGGAGCTAATGTGACAAGTGTTCACACATTTTGTAACCTAGCCCATTACTATGTACATAAACAATGTTTCTATCAGTCAACGAGAGTTCACGAGGATAATTAGCATCTGAAAAATGATTTAAAAAATGACTTAAATGCAAAAAAAGCTAAATATTTGTTCTTTTGAAAATGGGCTACGGTGCAAGCAAATTTAGTAAGTGCTAATGCGACAAGTCACTTTAGAAAGAGGAGAGACTACGTTAACTGCTATCAAAAAGTTTGTCTTTTATACGCATGCGTTTTTGTGTTTACTTTTCATGTTCATTTGCATGTATATTTACACGAAATTAGAAACAAATGAAAACAAAAATCTCAAATACTTTACACTATTTCACTGGTCTCAGATCATAGAAAACGTATGCACTTATTGCTTTCAAAATCAATTGTTACGGTCCGATGCAAAATGCAATTTTAATTTAGATCTTTACGGCCTGTGGCATATACTTGTTTTGGCATATGTTGTATGCTATTCTAGATATATGTTTTATGTAAGAGTGGATAAATGAAATAAACTAACACACGATAAGATGCGGAATACTCTGAAACTTACTTATCACTGGATCCGCTAGTGTGTTAAATTTCTCACATAATCATATTTGGTAGCAAGGCTTGAACCGTTTTGAACAGTCATGGATGTATAAACACTGATTTCAAGGCTTGTTCATGTCAGAACTATTTGACTAAAATGATCTAATCTTCTTTTTGTGAAAACAGGTAAAATTCAAACGGGCGTACAAGGATATGTTATTGATACAGTCACTTGTATTTGCATAAGGAAACATTTGCCACATTGAAGACGAAATGGTTATCAATATCATCCCGGATATGCATGGAAAAAAATGCACCCATCTGCACATTTACATCTCTGCCATCCATCCGTAACTAATGCATCACACCTATCTATGTTATTTTGGTTTTAACGTAATATTGAATTTAAAATAAATTTCAAATTTAATTACTCCAAAAGCATAAATAAAACTGAATATCTACTTAACCTGAACGTGTAAGCTATACATTCCAGTCATCATCGGTAAAATCAAAATATACAGTAAAGTTGTTGTACAATTAATGGGTGGATAGCGATTTATATTACAGAAGTATGGAACGCCGCAGCTGTCTTATTTTGATACATTACAACTTGTCTTGTTAACAGAGTGTCTTGTCTTGTTTAAGTGGTTTTCTATCTTCTCAAATGGTAGTTATGTCTTGTTAATGAACCGTTACATCTTCTTAAGTGTTATGTTCTTGTCAACGTGCAATGTTATTATGTCAAACAGTCATGCTTTCTTCTTAAAGTATTGTGTTATCTTGTCTTAGTGACGTGTTATTATGTCAAACAGTCATCTATCTTCTTAAAGTGGTGCGTTATCTTGTCAAAGATGACTTTTTAAAGAAAGTAATATATAGAAAATACAAAAATATGTCCAGGGCTCGAAGTGACAGATATATAGCTTAGTCTCCAGATTCGGGGCTTTGGGTGCGGACGAAGACCCGAGACACTTTCAAATACGCTACATATCATATTTTTTTGTCTAACGGTCTTAAGTGTTGAAGTGCGTTTTTGGACCCAGAGAACCTTCCTTCGTTCGTCACACTGAAGAGGAAGAGTTTCAAATCGGGATTAGTTATATAAACTGCTAAAAACGCCGTTTGTACAAATTTCATTATGAAGAATGATTACTTTTACTCTTTTACTATTTTTAACAGTATTAACCGTCTTGTTTCTCTTGACTGTGGGAGATATCTTGCAGTAGTTTTATCTTTTATTAACACCCGGCGTGCACCCTGCCCATAATACTCGTGAGAGGTGTGAGGCAGTATAACAAGATAGATAGATAGATATATTTACTTTAAAAATACAGTTGAAAGAGTTTAAACGCATGTATGTCCCACAAAATTTTTCTGCATAAATAATTAAAAAAAACGCATTAATTATTTCAGTGTTTGTCATAACACATTGTAATAGCGACGCATAACGTCGTTGTCAATGGCGCGTTTTTAGCATTTGATCGTAATTTTAAAAGGTATTTTTTGGAAAAAGCCAACGTGAACACGTGCCTTTTTTATTCGATTATTTTTAAGAGCACAACCTGATGCACACAATATAAATCTATAAAAAACTTTGACCTCGCGGATAATGCGCTATATGTCAAACAAATTCACTACGTTTTTGGTTTCGGACTATTTGTTTTCGCAGAAATATTGGTTTTGTAATGCATGAGACACATTAAAATTGCTTCTATCAAATAAAGGTTGTTGTCAAAATAATGATAAAATTGAAATCGCCAAAATATTATTGAAATTATGATAGAAAAACGATCAATTTTCGTTAGAAAAACGGGTGCCCCCATATGAAAGTTAAAGCTAAATAGAAAAACAGAATTTAATTCTTGAAAATATAGATGTAGATCTTTACCTGGGCCGAATTTCGTACTTTCCATCTACTTTTTTAATTCTGGTCCTAAGGTCCGCAGTTATCTTAAATTCTGATACATTGTATATATATTTTTCTTTCAAAGTTCTGTCGTTTTTCAACAGAAATTGTTTAATTTTTTGCACCGTACTCTAAAAGTGACTTGTCGCATTAGCCCTTACTAGATTTGCTTGCACCGTAGCCCATTTTCAAAAGAACAAATATTTAGCTTTCTTTGCATTTAAGTCATTTTTTAAATCATTTTTCAGATGCTAATCATCCTTGTGAACTCTCGTTCACTGATAGAAACATTGTTTATGTACATATTTATGGGCTAGGTTACAAAAATGTGTGAACACTTGTCACAATAGCTCCCAAAATTTCTCAAATTTGACCATTTGCCTCATTTTGGGGACCAAACGACTAAACTGGTGAAGGATAGATTATAATCTATGGAAAGAAGACTGTTTTCCGCGTAGAATACGCTATATTTTAAAGTAATAGACCTAAAAATGAAATATTTACAGCCTTTTGAAACTCCGAGTCGGGAGCTATTTTACTTGGCGCAGTAGCTAAAAATGACGTCGCAAGTCACGTGGGTTATGCACACTGCGCCTATGGTATAGGGCAAGATATTTAACATGTCACAAAATACGCCCGTCAAGGAGGCGTAACTCGGTATCTGGTAATTCATTGGTTGTAAAACATGTTAGAACTATAAAGCGGACCTGCTGTAGGTATAAAAATGTCTGATCTGTGTAGATAATTTCTTCTTCAGACAGGGTTATACACCTCTTACTGTGACATCCTTAGTATTGTGCATAATATGAGATACCAGATATAACCCTAAGAGCTGTCTAAAGTTAACAGTGACTGACACCAATTCAATGTGAGTTACACAATGTCTAATCATGTCACGTAAAATCATATCATGGCTTATCATGTCTGTAGTCAGCAATCTGGTCAGAAGTTGCACTTTATTTTACATCTATATTATGCCTGCACATAATAATTGAAACCCACTCTACCAAAGAAAGAAACTACTTAGTCATTCACTCATAAAATTTATATTTGTTAACTGAAGCAATCAAATATTCTATACATTGATTTCTTCACCATGAGGATGGACATGCATGACTGTGTATACATGTACATGTATTTGATTATCTGAAATTGGACATGTATCCCATATAAACCTGTAATATATGTCCAGGAACATTAGACTAAGTACATGTACATGATTCATGAAATGTTCATATGTGGGACATTCAATAGCCAATGTATTATTGAGTCCAACTGTGCGAAAACCAATGTTCTTCGCTGTGTTTTTGTTATGGAACGCCTCTAGCATTAAACGTGTTATATTGTTACACTGTAAAAATATGTCTGTGGCAGGTAAGGTCAAAACAGAAGGTCTTGATCTACACTATTTGCATAAGACCATCATGGATATTTTACACAGCTGTACCCATTGTATTCTGAGCAGAATCAAAAGTACACAGCACATACCTGTGAAAGTATACACAGTGATTTGTACAGGTGATTTTCCTGTAACCTCACAGGAATATATACCTTTATCATTCTCATCAGTTACGTACTTTGTCAGAGTTGTAATACTTATTAGCTTATCATTCTCGATTGGCTTATGTGTAACTCTTATCTGTAAAAATAAGAAAGAACAACTTTATCTAGGTTCTTTATTTTTAATTAATAGATCAGATACTTATATACAAACTTTCCGAAATCTGTATTATCAAACACATCAGTCTTCCAGAGCTACATGACTATCCTCTGATCTTGTTTATTGACCCCAAAAGGTTACATGCTGTTTCAGAATTTCATTTTTGTTTTATTTAAAGGTGCTTCTTCACAGTTTCCAGTGAAAAATTTAATTCTCCAAATAACATGCTAAAACATAAAATGTAAAAGCAATGGGGTAGGACCAACAACACAAGTAATAACCTGCACAGCACCTTGAGAAATTGTAATAGACGTAATTTTCACTCTGCTTATCGTCGGTGGGGGGGTCGCGAAAATATGTGACAAACGGGAAACACCGTTCATTTGAGCCTAGGAAAGGGATCAGCATTGATTTTGACCCTTGAAAATTTAGGCTGAAGAGTCAATGACCCTTGAGTTTCAAAGCCTACCGGACACCCTGTAGTTGTGAAGAATAGTCTGTTTATATTGTGAACATTAGTCATTAAAGTACATTGACATTTTTTATTTTTAATTAATTCATTTTCACAATGCTTGTTGAAAAAAAACCTCACTGTTGCATATTGTGCAAATTGAGGAACATAATTTTTGTTTCCTTGTTTACACTTTATTTGTAATAAAATTAAATTGCGACAGTAGATTTATTCATCAACAGCCATTGTATATAATATATATACACTGAATAATATATAATGCAAAATCAAATAAAAAGTATGAAATCACAAATACCTGTACATATTTTCATTAAGTTAGTAACGGTTACTTTATTTAGTTATGTTGCTAAAAATACTAATATTATAACCAACCTGTTCAAATCATGAGCACAGGAGGCACCCTTGTTTCACTGGACTTGGCACTTATAATCAATGGCCACAATTTAGTTGTCATTGGTCTGCCTCAGTAAAGTAACATGATCAACGTACAGCAGGCCATTTCATTCATACACATGTTGATTTGTGTTTATATTTTATATAGTAATATTAATAAAGTGTCAAATATTTTTGTATTATGGTAACAAGCAACTAACATACAAAGCATCATATTTCTACAGACGCACATTTCACACAAAAGCAACAGTTACCGCCCTTTACATCCTCTCAAACATCCCAAGAGAAACGTCAATGATATACAAAATGTACTAACTTCATTCAGTTAGAAATATAATACAAAGTACTGAAATTAAGTTTAATGAAAAATGTAGTTGTTTGTGTTTAAATTTATATTTTCCAAATGGGATTTTGTACTCCTTCTATTCACTTTCTATTCACTCTAGATATATCATACATAGCACAATTTTCTTTTACTGAAAACTAGAAAGCTAATCTCGAGAGTCCAATTAACATTGCGCGAAACCACACTGAATTCCTATTAAATAAGAATAGAAAATTTACCATATACTTATTATGCTAAACACTTTCTTTTTCTGAACAAAACAAATCCATATAAATATCCGTTGATAGTCTGAAAGAATAACACATACTGTAACACACAATGTATGAAGAATAACAACTGTCCTCCTGCATCAGGTATTTCATCTGAAACTGATTTTGCACAAGAACAATCTGTTAATTTAGATTTGGAACGAAAATATAAGTTAAATACCTCACGGAAAGGGATACTAAAAATAAAGATTGTAACGGACGTCCATGGGCTGACATGCTGCCAGAAACCTCTCTTTCTGAAAATCAAAATACGTATATTTATTGAATTTATCATTTGACAATATATAAATTATTCATTAGTCTATTATACTTTTTTTCGTCTTTATACCAGGTCACTGAAGGCTTCGGGAAACCGGAAACCTTGCATTTCAATTCCAAAACATCGCCTTGTACCATGTTCTTATTATTGTCATGGGAATCAATTGCGGGTCCAGCTGTAAAAAATAAACTTTCTTGGTCAGTGTGCTTTTTTCATGGGGCTTAACAGTCATTTTAGCCTTTTTAAGTTATTACTAGGCAGGCGATTTACCTTACCTTCCTTCCTGGAATGGACCAGTACCAGATTTCAGTCCTCCGTAAGAAACTGGCAACTTTGTTAAATAATTAGTAAGATTTGCAGCAGATCTCAACACATCAGCTTCAATGAGTGAGACAGGTTTCAGTAATCCAACCAGCTATCCTAACCGCGAGCAGTCTTGAGATCAAACTCCCAACCCCATTTCACCGACATGTTGATATGCTAAAAGCTGCGCCTAGGAGCATGTCACGGATACAGCAATGTAACTCTTACCTCTAAGAAGATATGGTTTTAGTCGAATGATGTGTTTCTCTACACTAGAGTCGGGGAAGAATGTGATGACGCACTGGTACTCGCCCATATCGGAGATCTCTGAAAGAACACATCCAATTTGATCAAAATACAGCATAAACAAACATCTGAAATTTTTAAACAGTATCAGGTCTGACAAATTTCCATTTCATGTCAAGCATATTACAATTCAATGTCAGAAATTCTACATTTAAAGACCAATACACAATTTCCAGTCTCACAAATTTCATTTTGGACAAACATGCAGTCTTTTATTGCGAGTTTTATGCACCCTGTATGATTTGTTTCCATTATACAATGTACTTTTCTTACTTGTATATAAATATTTCACTGTGAACTAGTATAAGTAACTTTTTAAAGGTTCTGGGTACATGTACAATATATGTGGTACTTTTTACAAATTATGTATAACCAATGTTACCATGCAGGAACTTTAAACTCAATCTAAAATCTTTAAAGGCCAAGACTATTCAATGAAAGTCAAAGAAACGGTAACCGAATGAAAGCCGAAGAAACGGTAAAATGTATGACACATGGGAAGGAAGGCAGACAGCAAAATAAAGGCAGAAAGGGGCACTTACTTGGGTTACTGATCTGCAGAGTGTTGTTGTTGGCATTAATAGAGAAGCGCTCATCCTCCACGATTTCTCTTCCCTCGTGTTCCCAGGACACGTTGTATTTCACAACACCTTTTCCAGCTTTGACATCAATATTACACTGCAACTCCACTGGGCCGCTATCCTTTCCTTCCTTCACCTCCACTGGGACAGGCATGTCTGCATTTCCAGCAGTGGCTGTAAAATTAAATTGGAAAAAATGTATATTTAAAATCTTTTATAGAATCATCAGTTCAACATAAAAGAAGTTTACTAAATGCTGAAAGCAGAGGGTAAGGTGGAATATGGCCGATTTTTACGCAACTGTACCTGATTTCCATTTAAAAAGTGACTATTCAGCTGAAATTCTGAGTGTCAATATGTAGACATTTGCAAATCTTAAGAACCAGAACCCCTTTTATGAGGTCAAATGGAATCTCTAAGATATGAACTAAAAATTACACTTCTGGCCCTTTAACTTTTACTTTTGATAAGTATAATAATTACAGCCAACTGGACCTCCAGAGATTCCAGTAGACTTCTTCGCTTTTGTTAATAAATAACAAATACTGTCAAACCTGTGGTAAGCACCCTGTCACATACAACTGCTCAAGTTGACAACTTACATAGGTTAGACTGTGCAAAATGTAAAATATGTTTACAATAGAGCTAACAAAAAATGGACTTGTGTTCAAAAGCTCACTTCTAAAGGCAAAACAACTTTAAAAACCAATCTTTATTCTACATTTGTACTTAACTTTGTATAATACACTTAACGACTAGTCCCTGCCTATATATAACTATACAAGGCAAGTGTGTCAGTGACCTTCCATACTGATAGTGAATGTACATATTATTCATCATCACGCTACTTCTTTGTAAGCGCGTACTTAATAAAATGATCAACAATAAAAGAAAAATAAATTTCCCACTTGTGCGTGATACACAAATATTATGTACATGTAGATACTATATTAATAAATGTCTTTTTAACTAATCTGTTGTCATCAAGTATAAAGTACTCTTCATTGAACCCTAATGACTGGTGTTAGTGTACAGATAACCTGGCCACTGTCCTGTAGCTTAGATACCTGTGTATTTTCTTTATTTTTCTATTATCAATGAAAAATATCTCAGTTGTTTTAGAAACAAAATTGAAGGCTTATAAAAACGAACCACAATGCTTTATTTGATGAGTTGTATATACAGAGTTTTAATGCTGTAGACTGACATTTCAGTTAGTAAAATGTCTGCCGCAAAAGTGGAAGAATCTGGGTTTGAGCCTCAACCAAGTCTTGATTTTCTCTCCATGTGTTCCAAATAATTTAAGTACCCTCAACAGAATATTAAGTCCAAAGTGCTTTTTTAAAATGCTCTTTCAACCCAGCCCGTTAAACATAAAGTATATAATACAATACAATAAACAACTTCATCAAGTTCATGTGAATACATTTATATAGTGTAATCAGTGTCTCTGTGCCAAATCCACTGTACCAAAAACATTCTGGACAACTGTGCCGAATGACATTCCACAAATACTGGTAATAGATCTATATATACAGTACAATTCATTCAGGACATTGTGGCAGTGAGGCAGCAGAAGAATCCAGAATTACATATATTGGGTAAATTTACAGGATAAATGTATGAATAACATTTTTTCTAGTATGTGTGATTTACCTTTTATATTCAATGGTTGTAAATAATCTTGTACACATTTATCTATTGTGTCACTCAGTCTGTCACATTAGCTTATATGAACTGTACAATCATTTTTGTGACAAGAAAAACACGCATAATGATCTGCTTTTTAACACTGCTTTTGACTTTCTCTCATACAATGTAACACTCACGAAAAGGCTATCTTGTTAAGATGAACATGTAAGATGAACATTTTAATTATCAAATCTTGTATATATGTTACCCATTATGTAAATTTAATAATACAATTTAATGTACATGTAGTATGGTATTTTATATCAGACTTTAAAAAGTTTTCACTAACCGAACAGCAATCTTTCAGCTAAATGAATAAATAATTTATACATGCATTCAATTAAATGTTAGCAGTCACAAACAGAATCACTGTGTGCTGGTTTGCAAACAGTTGAACCTCTCAGATACATGTACAAAGTCATCCTAGAGATTTCAATTTATACATGTACATCACAGACTACCAGTTCTAGTTTTAAAAGTGGTAATACTATACATGTACTGTACCATACTAGGTCTATGAAGCTAAATTAATAGAGTCTGAGCTTCCAGAAAATCTTCAAATTAACCCTTTTAACGTTTATATTCACCTAACATCCTAGCTAACCCATGAAAACCTCACACAAGTGTAAAAATACAGTCAAACATAACATCATTATATGTAACCCTTTAAAAAAAGATCTCTTTAAAGCAAGTTACCGCTTTAAATAGAAACAAACATTTAACCATATACTTATCTCACCTCATTAATTTTTAGACTAATGGGAATAGTGTCTTGTACTGCGCAAGATACCTTAGTTTTATGATTTAAGCGAGTTTTATGATTTAAGCGAAGAGATATTTTCCTACACTGTACTGTTTGTCCTAGATAAAAGACAAACATTAAAGTTTACACTGTTCATTTTATTCAATGAAGCATGTCTGTGCATAATATGAGATACCAGATATATCCTTAAGAGCTGTCTAAAGTTAACAGTGACTGACCCCAATTCAATGTGAGTTACATCATGTCTTATCAAAGATAACACAATGTCTAATCATGTCACGCAAAATCATATCATGGCTTATCATGTCTGTAGTCAGCAATCTTGCCATAAGTTGCACTTTATATTACATCTATATTACGCCTGCACATAATAATTGAAACCCACTCTACCAAAGTAAGAAACTACTTAGTCATTCACTCATACATATTTGTTAACCGAAGTGATCAAATATTCTATACATTGATTTCTTTATCAAGAGGATGGTCATGCATGGGTGGGTCAACAGTGTGTGTGTACATGTATGTATTTGATTATCTGGAATTGGCCATGCATGGACATGTATCCCATATAAACCTGAAATCTATGTCCAGGAACATTGGACTAAGTACATGTACATGATCCATGAAATGTTCCAATGTGGGACATTTAAAAGCCAAAAATCATTGAGCCCCGGGACCACTCTTGGCCTGGCAATATCTTGAGCCCAACTGTGTGAAAACCAACATTCTTTGGTCACTGTGTTTTTGTCATGGAACGACTCTGTAACTTTAAACATGTTCTATTGTTACAGTGTAAACATGTCTTTGACAGGTAGGTCAAAACAGAAGGTCTTGATCTACATAAGTCTACTTGCATAAGACCATCATGGATATTTTACACAGCTGTACCCTTTGTATTCTGAGCAGAATCAAAAATACACAGCACATACCTGTGAAAGTATACACAGTGATGTGTGCAGGTGATTTTCCTGTAACCTCACAGGAATATACGCCTTTATCATTCTCGTCAGTTACGTACTTTGTCAGAGTTGTAGTACTTATTAGCTTATCATTCTCAATTGGCTTTTCTGTAACAATTATCTGTAAAAATAAGAAAGAACAACTTTATCTAGGTTCTTTATTCTTATTTAATAGATCAGATACTTATATACAAACTTTCTGAAATCTGTATGATCAAACACATCTGTCTTTCAGAGCTACTTTACTATCTTCTGACCTTGTTTATTGACCCCAAAAGGTTACATGCTGTTTCAGGATGTCATGTTTGTTTCCAGTGAAAAATTTAATTCTCAAAATAACATGCTAAAACATAAAATGTAAAAGTAATGGGGAAGGATCAACAACACAAGTAATAACCTGCATAGCACCTTAAGAAAAAAGGTTGACAATTTTGGTGAGCTTGGTTTGACGGCACCAATACACTAGTATGTTTATAGTGGAATTTCAAATGTTTGCAACATTTCATAATTTCAAAAATACATCACAGGAATTTTATAACGAAACCATTTTATGTGATGATCTGTTCTAAAACATGTTCATTTCAGACAATTTTAAGAACCTTGTTTTATTCCCCACTAAAATCGGACAGTGAGCTAGCAGCTTTAACCTTAAATGTGATGTACATGTATGTTTAAGTTCCCTCAACTGGCGTTAAATATTCTGTTGTAGAATACATATATACTTACCCACATAGCTTTTATAATAATATTAATTTTTAGGCACATTTTCCAAAAGTTGAGATAAATTTATATAAAAACATTAGTTTATAGGAGTTACATGTATTTCATCTTTGACCTTGCTGAATGACGAAACACTTCTGGTTGTGTTCAAAGTCAATGAATATATGCAATTTTAAAATTTTCTCACTTTACAGTAACCATAAGGCATAACCCTGTACAGCTACTGTATTTAAATTACATGTAAGAAACAATGATTCCATATAACATCATTCTCATTGCCATACATGAAATCCACCAAGATTAAAAATAGCGTAACTTTTGAAAAAATGTTGGCAATTTTTCAATATTCATGTACATTTTGTAGTTCTTACAAGTTACAGGGGTTACTGCTGAAGAAGAAAAGGTGCAAACTTTCCACCAGCTTGAAACACTTCAACAGGTTGTTTTGATACTATATTAAGTAACAACAGACATAGTTGTGAAGAATAGCCTGTTTATATTGTGAACATCATTGCATTAAAGTGACATTATGCACATTTTTTAAAAGTAAAATTCCAGCTGCAATAGGTGTGCGTGGAAAGGATAGAGGAAATAATAATTTTTAACCCAATGCAACAAACTTTTCCTGCTACCAGTACGAAATAATAACTTTCCAAATATTACTTTTCCTATTTTGACTGGGAGAGTCAATTTAAGAAATAAACAAATGCATGCGGAGTTGCTTCCCTTCCACTGCTGAACAACACAAATAACACAAGGGAGATCACTGCCAAGGAAGGAATGATTATTTCATTACTCCATTTTTTTAATTTCTAAAGCACCAACTTCAAATTTTAATGCGGCGTTATCATTAGCTTAACACATTTAAATGCACAGCAACCGAAAATTACTTTTATAAAACTGTCACCAAAAATATACTATGTGCAGTAAGATGAGCATAATGTCACTTTAAAGTACATTGACATTTTTAATTTTTAATTAGTTCGTTTCACAATGATTGTTGAAAAAGAACTTCACTGTTTTGTTTCCTTGTTTACACTTTATTTGTAATAAAATTAAATTGCGGCAGTAGATTTATTTATCAACCATCATTGTATATAATATATATACACTGAAAAATATATAATGCAAAAACAAATAAAAAGTATGAAATCACAAATACCTGTACATATTTTCATATAATTATTATAATAATTTATATTTTATATTCACTGTAACTCCTTTATTGCAAAATGCAACTCTGAGCATCTTTAGTTCAAGAGAGAATGACTTTATCCTGATCTTTAACTTTGTATCAAATATGCCTTTGTACATATATACAATGAACATTGTACTACAGACCTGTACATTACACTTCTATTGACATACCCAAGCTGGTTTCTCCATCATTTTAGTCTTTTTCACCAGCATTTTTCTATTGAAAAAATGCATTAGAGATCACTTATTTTTATTTACATTTCAAATAACCTTGACAGACCAATCACCTTTCGCAATCAATATCTCATCGCTTTTCTACTCAATGTTGGCATAAGATGATTAATAAGATCATACGGACACATTTTTTTCTTCAAAATACTCAATTGAACCCCTAGTCAATCAGTGTTGACCACTGAATGCACTGTCTGGCAGTGACTGCAGTAGCTTTAACCAGTTAACTGCCGGTTAACACTTACACATGTACATGTAAATGATTTTAAAGGGTCCAACATTGGTTCCATCTACAATGTATGAAAAGTTGCTCTTTATTTTCTACTAAACATGTTTTAAACCTCTTGATTATACAACAATCATACTTACATCGTAACCTTTGTTATTGTCCACCGGCAACACCTGACCATCCTTTGAGAATGTGGTTTGAAGATTAGGTTTACCACTAAAAGTGACGACGCAGTCCAGCTTAAGCTGGTCTCCTTCTAGAATTAACAGGTATGTTTTTTCTGGTACAATTACCACTGTTTCAACCGCTGAAATTGAAAACTAACAAAGTTCTATGCTCCTGCGTTTATGAATAAATTATGCAAATGAACCGCCATATTAGAATTACGGTAAGCGCGCTATTGTGCGCTGGAAATCGACACATGTCCGTTTACAAAGCTCGCCACGTTTAACAGTTTTCTTCCATGTAAGAAAACTTGATGGTTTTTGATTGCATATTGAATGATTAATAAAATAAAAGAAATATGATACAAATTGACCGATGATTTATAGTTTACGAGCGTTATAAAGTTCAGGAATTCATCGGAACGACCGAGATTCTGTCGCCGGATAGCGGCTGAAGATAGCCTTTTAAACCAACTTTGAAATTTTGTTGAACATGCAGACAATTTTTTCCCAATAGATATTTGAATATACTTTTATACGAAACTACCAAGTTTGTAATGTGTCCACTTCTTATTAAAAGTGTTTGGGAAGTTAAATTCGTTTGTTTACATAAATTTGTACCGCCATTCCGAAACAAACGTCTGTATCGGTGATAAACGAAGTTATACGCTCTATCAAGCAAAGCCTCGGTAGCGCAGTGCCATGTATTCCTGCTTGACACGCGGGAGATCAGAGATCGAAACTCCGCCGGAGTAGGAAAAATTTATTATTTACTCTGAACATATTCATTTATACTCACACTTCTATTATGTATAGTGAGAACGGGATTAAAAACGTAATACTGATTCAAAAACGTAACGAATTAATTTGAATATATGGGTTGGGTTAAACGCCCGCGCATGCTCTGTGTGTGCGTGATGTTTACATCCGGTCGTAGCATACGAATAGAGAGCAAGCTTTGTTAGTGCCTACAGAACACCCTGGAGGAGAGAGGAATCATACCACTTTTACTAAAGATTTGATAGCATGATAGCAAACACTGTATATAGATCTGAAATTTATTTCCTGCGCATAATGTCACTTTAAAGTAATATTTCGAAAGTTATTATTTCGTACTGGTAGCGTATTGGGTTAAAAGCTATTATTTCGTCTACCCTTTTTACACACACCTATTTCAGCTGGATTTTTACTTGAAAAAAAATGTGCATAATTCACTTTGTCAATAATTTAAATATTGACCCAAAAAGAAAACAATGCCAAAATTATAAGTCTGTAATGACACGTGATTATCGGAAAACAGGTATACATGAATTGTGTTTTGATCGCCCCGAAGCGCATTCTGTGAATTACAATACACCAAACCTTGCATTTCAATTCCAAAACATCGCCTTGTACCATGTTCTTATTATTGTCATGGGAATCAATTGCGGGTCCAGCTGTAAAAAATAAACTTTCTTGGTCAGTGTGCTTTTTTCATGGGGCTTAACAGTCATTTTAGCCTTTTTAAGTTATTACTAGGCAGGCGATTTACCTTACCTTCCTTCCTGGAATGGACCAGTACCAGATTTCAGTCCTCCGTAAGAAACTGGCAACTTTGTTAAATAATTAGTAAGATTTGCAGCAGATCTCAACACATCAGCTTCAATGAGTGAGACAGGTTTCAGTAATCCAACCAGCTATCCTAACCGCGAGCAGTCTTGAGATCAAACTCCCAACCCCATTTCACCGACATGTTGATATGCTAAAAGCTGCGCCTAGGAGCATGTCACGGATACAGCAATGTAACTCTTACCGCTAAGAAGATATGGTTTTAGTCGAATGATGTGTTTCTCTACACTAGAGTCGGGGAAGAATGTGATGACGCACTGGTACTCGCCCATATCGGATCTCTCTGAAAGAACACATCCAATTTGATCAAAATACAGCATAAACAAACATCTGAAATTTTTAAACAGTATCAGGTCTGACAAATTTCCATTTCATGTCTAGCATATTACAATTCAATGTCGGAAATTCTACATTTAAAGACCAATACACAATTTCCAGTCTCACAAATTTCATTTTGGACAAACATGCAGTCTTTTATTGCGAGTTTTATGCACCCTATATGATTTGTTTCCATAATACAATGTACTTTTCTTACTTGTATATAAATATTTCACTGTGAACTAGTATAAGTAACGTTTTAAAGGTTCTGGGTACATGTTCAATATATGTGGTACTTTTTTTCAAAATTATAATAGACTATGTAAAGGCAGAAAGGGGCACTTACTTGGGTTACTGATCTGCAGAGTGTTGTTGTTGGCATTAATAGAGAAGCGCTCATCCTCCACGATTTCTCTTCCCTCGTGTTCCCAGGACACGTTGTATTTCACAACACCTTTTCACATCAATATTACACTGCAACTCCACTGGGCCGCTATCTTTTCCTTCCTTCACCTCCACTGGGACAGGCATGTCTGCATTTCCAGCAGTGGCTGTAAAATTAAATTGGAAAAAAATGTATATTTAAAATCTTTTAGAATCATCAATTCAACATAAAAGAAGTTTACTAAATGCTGAAAGCAGAGGGTAAGGTGGAATATGGCCGATTTTTACGCAACTGTGCCTGATTTTCATTTAAAAAGTGACTATTCAGCTGAAATTCTGAGTGTCAATATGTAGACATTTGCAAATCTTAAGAACCAGAACCCCTTTTATGAGGTCAAATGGAATCTCTAAGTTATGAACTAAAAATTACACTTCTGGCCCTTCAACTTTTACTTTTGATAAGTATAATAATTACAGCCAACTGGACCTCCAGAGATTCCAGTAGACTTCTTCGCTTTTGTTAATAAATAACAAATACTGTCAAACCTGTGGTAAGCACCCTGTCACATACAACTGCCCAAGTTGACAACTTACATAGGTTAGACTGTGCAAAATGTAAAATATGTTTACAATAGAGCTAACAAAAAATGGACTTGTGTTCAAAAGCTCACTTCTAAAGGCAAAACAACTTTAAAAACCAATCTTTATTCTACATTTGTACTTAACTTTGTATAATACACTTAACGACTAGTCCCTGCCTATATATAACTATACAAGGCAAGTGTGTCAGTGACCTTCCATACTGATAGTGAATGTACATATTATTCATCATCACGCTACTTCTTTGTAAGTGCGTACTTAATAAAATGATCAACAATAAAAGAAAAATAAATTTCCCACTTGTGCGTGATACACAAATATTATGTACATGTAGATACTATATTAATAAATGTCTTTTTAACTAATCTGTTGTCATCAAGTATAAAGTACTCTTCATTGAACCCTAATGACTGGTGTTAGTGTACAGATAACCTGGCCACTGTCCTGTAGCTTAGATACCTGTGTATTTTCTTTATTTTTCTATTATCAATGAAAAATATCTCAGTTGTTTTAGAAACAAAATTGAAGGCTTATAAAAACGAACCATAAAGCTTTATTTGATGAGTTGTATATACAGAGTTTTAATGCTGTAGACTGACATTTCAGTTAGTAAAATGTCTGCCGCAAAAGTGGAAGAATCTGGGTTTGAACCTCAACCAAGTCTTGATTTTCTCTCCATGTGTTCCAAATAATTTAAGTACCCTCAACAGAATATTAAGTCCAAAGTGCTTTTTTAAAATGCTCTTTCAACCCAGCCCGTTAAACATAGAGAAAGTATATAATATAATACAATAAACAACTTCATCAAGTTCATGTGAATACATTTATATAGTGTAATCAGTGTCTCTGTGCCAAATCCACTGTACTAAAAACATTCTGGACAACTGTGCCGAATGACATTCCACAAATACTGGTAATAGATCTATATATACAGTACAATTCATTCAGGACATTGTGGCAGTGAGGCAGCAGAAGAATCCAGAATTACATATATTGGGTAAATTTACAGGATAAATGTATGAATAACATTTTTTCTAGTATGTGTGATTTACCTTTTATATTCAATGGTTGTAAATAATCTTGTACACAATTATCTATTGTGTCACTCAGTCTGTCACATTAGCTTATATGAACTGTACAATCATTTTTGTGACAAGAAAAACACGCATAATGATCTGCTTTTTAACACTGCTTTTGACTTTCTCTCATACAATGTAACACTCACGAGCAGGCTATCTTGTTAAGATGAACATGTAAGATGAATATTTTAATTATCAAATCTTGTATATATGTTACCCATTATGTAAATTTAATAATAAATTTTAATGTACATGTAGTATGGTATTTTATTTCAGACTTTAAAAAGTTTTCACTAACCGAACAGCAAATACCTGCAATCTTTCTGCTAATGAATAAATAATTTATACATGCATTCAATTAAATGATAACGGTCACAAACAGAATCACTGTGTGCTGGTTTGCAAACAGTTGAACCTCTCAGATACATGTACAGAGTCATCCTAGAGATTTCAATTTATACATGTACATCACAGACTACCAGTTCTAGTTTTAAAAGTGGTAATACTATACATGTACTGTACATTACTAGGTCTATGAAGCTAAATTATTAGAGTCTGAGCTTCCAGAAAATCTTCAAATTAACCCTTTTAACATTTATATTCACCTAACATCCTAGCTAACCCATGAAAACCTCACACAAGTGTAAAAATACAGTCAAACATAACATCATTATATGTAACCCTTTAAAAAAAGATCTCTTTAAAGCAAGTTACCGCTTTAAATAGAAACAAACATTTAACCATATACTTATCTCACCTCATTAATTTTTAGACTAATGGGAATAGTGTCTTGTACTGCGCAAGATACCTTAGTTTTATGATTTAAGCGAGTTTTATGATTTAAGCGAAGAGATATTTTCCTACACTGTACTGTTTGTCCTAGATAAAAGACAAACATTAAAGTTTACACTGTCCATTTTATTCAATGAAGCATGTCTGTGCATAATATGAGACACCATATATATCCTTAAGAGCTGTCTAAAGTTAACAGTGACTGACCCCAATTCAATGTGAGTTACATCATGTCTTATCAAAGATAACACAATATCTAATCATGTCACGTAAAATCATATCATGGCTTATCATGTCTGTAGTCAGCAATCTTGCCATAAGTTGCACTTTATATTACATCTATATTACGCCTGCACATAATAATTGAAACCCACTCTACCAAAGTAAGAAACTACTTAGTCATTCACTCATAAATATTTGTTAACCGAAGTGATCAAATATTCTATACATTGATTTCTTTATCAAGAGGATGGTCATGCATGGGTGGGTCAACAGTGTGTGTGTACATGTATGTATTTGATTATCTGGAATTGGCCATGCATGGACATGTATCCCATATAAACCTGAAATCTATGTCCAGGAACATTGGACTAAGTACATGTACATGATCCATGAAATGTTCCAATGTGGGACATTTAAAAGCCAAAATATCATTGAGCCCAACTGTGTGAAAACCAACATTATTTGGTCACTGTGTTTTTGTCATGGAACGACTCTGTAACTTTAAACATGTTCTATTGTTACAGTGTAAACATGTCTTTGACAGGTAGGTCAAAACAGAAGGTCTCGATCTACATAAGTCTACTTGCATAAGACCATCATGGATATTTTACACAGCTGTACCTTATTGTATTCTGAGCAGAATCAAAAATACACAGCACATACCTGTGAAAGTATACACAGTGATTTGTACAGGTGGTTTTCCTGTAACCTCACAGGAATATACGCCTTTATCATTCTCATCAGTTACGTTCTTTGTCAGAGTTGTAGTACTTCTTAGCTTATCATTCTCGATTGGCTTTTCTGTAACAATTATCTGTAAAAAAAAGAAAGAACAACTTTATCTAGGTTCTTTATTCTTATTTAATAGATCAAATACTTATATACAAACTTTCTGAAATCTGTATGATCAAACACATCAGTCTTCCAGAGCTACATGACTATCTTCTGGCCTTGTTTATTGACCCCAAAAGGTTACATGCTGTTTCAGGATCCAATGAAAAAATTAATTCTCAAAATAACATGCTAAAACATAAAATGTAAAAGTAATGGGGAAGGATCAACAACACAAGTAATAACCTGCATAGCACCCTAAGAAAATATGTTGACAATTTTCGTGAGCTTGGTTTGACGGCACCAATACACTAGTATGTTTATATTGGAAATTCAAATGTTTGCAACATTTCATAATTTCAAAAATACATCACAGGAATTTTATAACGAAACCATTTTATGTGATGATCTGTTCTAAAACATGTTCATTTCAGACAGTTTTAAGAACCTTGTTTTATTCCCCACTAAAATCGGACAGTGAGCTAGCAGCTTTAACCTTAAATGTGATGTACATGTATGTTTAAGTTCCCTCAACTGGCGTTAAACATTCTGTGGTAGAATACATATATACTTACGCACATAGCTTTTATAATAATATTAATTTTTAGGCACATTTTCCAAAAGTTGAGATAAATTTATATAAAAACATTAGTTTATAGGAGTTACATGTATTTCATCTTTGACCTTGCTGAATGACAAAACACTTCTGGTTGTGTTCAAAGCCAATGAATATATGCAATTTTAAAATTTTCTCACTTTACAGTAACCATAAGGCATAACCCTGTACAGCTACTGTATATAAATTACATGTAAGAAACAATGATTCCATATAACATCATTCTCATTGTCATACATGAAATCCACCAAGATTAAAAATAGCGTAACTTTTGAAAAAATGTTGGCAATTTTTCAATATTCATGTACATTTTGTAGTTCTTACAAGTTACAGGGGTTACTGCTGAAGAAGAAAAGGTGCAAACTTTCAACCAGCTTGAAACACTTCAACAGGTTGTTTTGATACTATATTAAGTAACAACAGACATAGTTGTGAAGAATAGCCTGTTTATATTGTGAACATCATTGCATTAAAGTACATTGACATTTTAAATTTTTAATTAATTCGTTTCAAAATGCTTGTTGAAAAAGAACTTCACTGTTTTGTTTCCTTGTTTACACTTTATTTGTAATAAAATTAAATTGCGGCAGTAGATTTATTTATCAACCATCATTGTATATAATATATATACTCTGAAAAATATATAATGCAAAAACAAATAAAAAGTATGAAATCACAAATACCTGTACATATTTTCATTAAGTTAGTAACGGTTACTTTATTAAGTTATGTTGCTAAAGATACTAATATTATAACCAACCTGTTCAAATCATGAGCACAGGAGTCACTCTTGTTTTACTGGACTAGGTACTTAAAATCAATAGCCACAATTTAGTTGTCATTGGTCAGCCTTAGTAATTTAACATGATCAACGTACAGCAGGCCATTTCATTTATATACACATTACAATGTACTTGTTGATTTGTGTTTATATTTTATATTCACTGTAACTCCTTTATTGCAAAATGCAACTCTGAGCATCTTTAGTTCAAGAGAGAATGACTTTATCCTGATCTTTAACTTTGTATCAAATATGCCTTTGTACATATATACAATGAACATTGTACTACAGACCTGTACATTACACTTCTATTGACATACCCAAGCTGGTTTCTCCATCATTTTAGTCTTTTTCACCAGCATTTTTCTATTGAAAAAATGCATTAGAGATCACTTATTTTTATTTACATTTCAAATAACCTTGACAGACCAATCACCTTTCGCAATCAATATCTCATCGCTTTTCTACTCAATGTTGGCATAAGATGATTAATAAGATCATACGGACACATTTTTTTCTTCAAAATACTCAATTGAACCCCTAGTCAATCAGTGTTGACCACTGAATGCACTGACTGGCAGTGACTGCAGTAGCTTTAACCAGTTAACTGCCGGTTAACACTTACACATGTACATGTAAATGATTTTAAAGGGTCCAACATTGGTTCCATCTACAATATATGAAAAGTTGCTCTTTATTTTCTACTAAACATGTTTTAAACCTCTTGATTATACAACAATCATACTTACATCGTAACCTTTGTTATTGTCCACCGGCAACACCTGACCATCCTTTGAGAATGTGGCTTGAACATTAGGTTTACCACTAAAAGTGACGACGCAGTCCAGTTTAAGCTGGTCTCCTTCTAGAATTAACAGGTATGTTTTTTCTGGTACAATTACCACTGTTTCAACCGCTGAAATTGAAAACTAACAAAGTTCTATGCTCCTGCGTTTATGAATAAATTATGCAAATGAACCGCCATATTAGAATTACGGTAAGCGCGCTATTGTGCGCTGGAAATCGACACATGTCCGTTTACAAAGCTCGCCACGTTTAACAGTTTTCTTCCATGTAAGAAAACTTGATGGTTTTTGATTGCATATTGAATGATTAATAAAATAAAAGAAATATGATAAAAATTGGCCGATGATTGATAGTTTACGAGCGTTATAAAGTTCAGGAATTCATCGGAACGACCGAGATTGTCGCCGGATAGCGGCTGAAGATAGCCTTTTAAACCAACTTTGAATTTTTTTTGAACATGCAGACAATTTTTTCCCAATAGATATTTGAATATACTTTTATACGAAACTACCAAGTTTGTAATGTGTCCACTTCTTATTAAAAGTGTCTGGGAAGTTAAATTCGTTTGTTTACATAAATTTGTACCGCCATTCCGAAACAAACGTCTGTATCGGTGATAAACGAAGTTATACGCTCTATCAAGCAAAGCCTCGGTAGCGCAGTGCCATGTATTCCTGCTTGACACGCGGGAGATCAGAGATCGAAACTCCGCCGGAGTAGGAAAAATTTATTATTTACTCTGAACATATTCATTTATACTCACACTTCTATTATGTATAGTGAGAACGGGATTAAAAACGTAATACTGATTCAAAAACGTAACGAATTAATTTGAATATATGGGTTGGGTTAAACGCCCGCGCATGCTCTGTGTGTGCGTGATGTTTACATCCGGTCGTAGCATACGAATAGAGAGCAAACTTTGTTAGTGCCTACAGAACACCCTGGAGGAGAGAGGAATCATACCACTTTTAGTAAAGATTTGATAGCATGATAGCAAACACTGTATATAGGTCTGAAATTTATTTCCTGCGCATAATGTCACTTTAAAGTAATATTTGGAAAGTTATTATTTCGTACTGGTAGCAGGAAGAGTTTGGCGTATTGGGTTAAAAGCTATTATTTCCTCTACCCTTTTTACACACACCTATTTCAGCTGGATTTTTACTTGAAAAAAAATGTGCATAATTCCACTTTGTCAATAATTAAATATTGACCAAAAAAAAAAACAATGCCAAAATTATAAGTCTGTAATGACACGTGATTATCGGAAAACAGGTATACATGAATTGTGTTTTGATCGCCCCGAAGCGCATTCTGTGAATTACAATACACCAAATTTTGTCGACTAAGCATCGCTAATTAAATCCGTGTTGCAAACAACGTATTATAAATTTATCGAGTCTATTATATTTTGTTTTACGACTGTTTATCAATTAACACCTTTGATAACGACCCAGACGGCAATGTGCTCGTTATCAGGTAGTGTCTAATTAGCTCCGCCTTCTTTCGTATACTAGCCAACAGAAGACGATCGATTTTTGATTGATACAGAAAAATTTGTTGGCGCCACTAAAGTTTACCAACTGAAAGATTTTAGCACCAGAATTTTTTTTTGTCGCATTTGGCGCAATTGGCGACCGACAGTGGGAACCCTGTTTTTTGTTTATTAATATATATAATTTCACTCCAAGTAAATCCAAAATAAGCAGAGAAACTAACTTACTAAGCAAACCATATTTTCATTCCAAACAGCCGCAAGGTCACTACCAGGACCGAAAATGTAAAAATTCTCGGACCGATTTACAATGGCTTTTCAGACTTGTGAATCGGTTTTTAAAGTCAAAATTCGGTCCAGAACCGAAAAACCGAAGATTATCGAAGCCCTGGTCACTACACTATATGGAGTACCCTGCTATGTCCTAGTTTCGTGACCCTTAATACCGATTTTCACGCATGCGCGTTCGACATGCAGGGAGATGGGGTCAAATTATAATAAAATGTTAGATGAAGTCCAACCTAGACTAGTTACACACCAAAAAGTATTTAATCTTTCAAAAATATGTCTAAAAAGCGTTCCTGTTTAACATGAGTATCATGATCAGAATCGTCTGGAAGCTTTCTCCACGATTTGTGACCTTATTTTTTCGCGCCAAATAATGTAAAGCTAAAGCAGAAAGGACAATTATACAGTCCATTTCAGACAGTGTGTTCCAATGAAATGGTGTGTTCCAATATCAGATACACAAAATAGCCACTGCTCAATTTAATCACTGCATATAGCTTTCCATGTGTCTCTGATAACATGTGTCATTAAAATATTCTAAGAATTCAACAGTTTGGAATTATATGGAACAAAGGTAAAGGCAAATCTAACTTTTTGCTTGAAATAAGTAGAGTTTTAACTACATAAACATTTTGTAAGCTATAACAGCATTACTGGTCAGGAAAGGGGAGGGATGTGGATGACTACGTCCATGAATAGCAAAATAATATTTGTTTCTTTACCGTAATGGCAATGTAATAGCGTCCATAATCCCGAACATAAATTGAGAAATAATTGAATGTTGCGAGTGGAGTAGTTTATCTGAACTTAAATGTATTTGGCTTCGATTAACTAAGGTAGTGCGTGTAAACTTGGTCAAGCGCCTGAAAGACACCGACTGGTTATCGCGGCTGCAAATTGATTTATTTTTGGCAAAATTTGCATGGCAATGGGAATTTTGCTTTAAATTTAAAAAAAAAAACGTACTTTACTTAGTTTTGATCTGCCTTTTACGCTTTTTTTGTTGATACGGCTGAAAAACAATATAATTCTTCGGGAAGGAAAAACTTGCGTAGTACTCGGACGTTTCAGCCAGTGCCACGAGCAAAATTCCGAATATTGTCTACGTCACGAAACCAGTGCAAGGGCCGAATGTTGGAGAAAGTAGGAATAATGAACATTTTTCTTGGCATCACTGGAAGTTAGGTTATTTTCTGTCCACACTCTGACAGCGATTTTTTGCATACTCTGCCAGAATTGTGCTGTACTAGCTCTGACATTAGCCAATGTTAATGTTGGCTACATAAATTGGCCCAAACGATAATGAATTAGCTACAACTTTTAAAGACTGAATATGTTTGGAGCGCAACAGGGCATCATGAAAAAAAATGCTCAAAAGTAAAATGGGACAGTACTAGCCCAGTTAACTTGATGCTATTTCCTAGTAAATGTTTATTAAAAGGCAGTGGCTAGGTAGCCGTGACCGGCTACCTAGTCTTTTGGTCTAGGTAGCCGTACATATATTTCATACGAGGAGCAACAAAGAATCGGTATTGAATAATCATTCATTAAGGTATATAATTTGTAAAAGTTTACTTGTTTATTAATATTAGACAAGGATCGCAGTAGTACCGTGTAATTTACCACTACCCTGCCACTGCCTTCTTAAAGCAGTTAAATATGCCCGAAATGTTGACCGATATTGAATTTAAGTTTCCATCTAACGCCGTAACTTATCAAAGTTTTACTTGTACATGTATATACAAATTGTTTTACATATTCATAAAGATACTAATTTCAGTTTTTATATTTGATACAAACATTTAAATATTCATCAAATAATAAAGAAAAAAGGATACGACTGTATTTTCCAATATATGCTTACTTGGTATACGGGACGGCCGGATAATACACTTTTTTCCAAACAGAACAAGTAGCTCCGAATAAACAACATTCAACACTTTTTAAATGTTAGAGAGAAATAATATTTCACATTCACAAATTAATAAACATTACTCAGTCAGTGGGACTTAATTGATAAGAGTTAATTTTGTCATTCTTTATGACAGACCAAAATTTTCACACCTACCGCGAGTGACAAATGACAGCCAGTCACGGCTACCTAGCCACTGCCTTATTAAAATACATTTGTTCAGTTAATATTCGCGCACGAACCTCAAATGTGAAATCTTTTGTTGTATGTTCTGAGAGAAAAATGTCAATGACAAATAACTTTTGATCAGCTGATCGCACCACTTATAAAAAATTTCAGCATATTCCAGCTTTCTGAAACATTTACACGAATTTACTAAACTACACTAAAGCTATAATGTATTTCAACTTACTCTGACAATATGCAGACGTTGTTATCATGAATATACACACAAACAAACTATAAAACCTCTCCATTTTCATGCAAACACTGATGATAATTTTAGGAAGACGGCTGACATTCACACTGAGCATGCGCACACTTTCTGACGTAATCGGGGATCGATCATTGGGCGGACTTGATTTGATACAAACCGGGGTACTCCGATCACATGACCGGGTTACACCGCTCACGTGACTTAACGTTACCCGCCATGCATCGTCGGAACCCACGGTTAATTCCTGCCTCTTCTCTCCGTCATATACCGTGGGAAAATAGACTGGCAAAACTTCGTAATAGATGAATATTCATGACTATTTTTCATCCAATGAAATCGATGCTTTCAAAAATAAGAGCACCTCCACAATGAAGGGTATCCTCAAATAATGACCGCCATGCAGACCGTTGAAAAAATGATTGATTTGTTTTGTCCCGATTAAGGGACGATCATATAGAAATCTGCAATCCGAGACGAGTGATGCACAAAATCTGTTTAAAACTACATCGCTGACAAGCACGGAGGCTGCCATTTTTAATGTTTCCCTTAACGCGGTTTGAGAGCCGCGATTTCATTGGATAGTTAATCTTGAGAAAAATATCAAGAAACCAATCGAAAGGCTTGAATTTACCTCATTAATTATTCATGAGTACGAGATTTCTTCAGTCAATTTGCCCAGGGTATTCAATTGGGTAATGAATAGCCTGGGTTACCGAGGATGCCCGCCATGTGACCGGCTTACCCGGCTAATTAGTGCCCTAGTACCAAACAAGGGACAACCGGCTACAAAGATGGCTGCCTCCGTGCCAAGTTTGTTAGTCACTGCGGCTACCATCACAAATATAATTGTTGAAAATTATAATGAGAAAACTAATCAAAATATGCACATTTTAATATATTTCGTTCTCTCATATTCCTAATATCATACCTGAACGCCATTTTGTATTCTTCCGCAGCGGGGTACGCCGGGGTACGCCTATCGAAAAAAAGGCGTACGCCGTTTGCCCCGGTTTGCGTTTGCCGCCACGTGACACTAGTCTAATCAAGTGAGTTGCCCTTTGACATGTCACCAGCCGTTTTCAATCAAGTGCTACCGGCGTAAAGTAGTACCCCGCCGGCGTAAACGGCGTAACCAAACAAGTCCGCCCATTGTCAAGTGTCATTTAAAAAAGTACAGTTTTGCTCAGATTAGATAACCAAATTCACATCAACAAAGGCATGTTCTAATAAAACAGAATTTTATATGTTAAATGGTAGTAGTTGGAAAAAAAAGATTTATGAAAAAACTTCGACAAGCCCCAGCTATAGGTTTGAATCCTATCAATATAATTTCTATTCTGTTTTCAACTGTAGCCGTTCTTGTCGTTGTTGTAATTGTGCTTATTGGGTCCACCATCCTCTAAAGAGCCTATAATCGATGCGACCCGGCATGTTCTCCTGTTCATGCCCCTATCTAAATACCTAACTAAATGTTGTCGAAAATAGGAGATCTTATCAAAGGACTGACAGATTGCAGTCTACTTACATGCTCTTGTTTTTGATTGGTTCTTATAATGTAGGTCACCACATTGACCAATGAGATCCTACTTATGAATGACCTAATTTCCTGGTCCTAACTTAACATTAACTGAATGAATCCACATAATGATTTACCCCTTTTTTACGTACAAATCATTATGTTTCATTATTCTTTCTACATGTTGTACAATCCAGTTAGCAAAAATTTAACTGTAGCCGTTCTGGTTCGCGAACCCTTATATTGGAGAATAGCTCCGTCCCAAGTCGACTCCGTGGGTGTAGTGTCTACAACCCTCGAGTTCGGCTCGGAATAATGCCAGTGCAGCCAAAGCTGTACTGGGAGTTCTTTGGACAAGGTCACTTATCGGGGTGGCTAAAACCCCTACTTTAGGTTCATACTCGGGGTGTATCTAGCTTACGTTAATCTCTGGGATAAATAACTACCAAGGCTTGAGTGAAGCTGAATAACTGTTTTCTGGCGTTTATTGCATATACAACCTATTATTTACCACATGGATAAGTCTAACAGCCCTAGTTAAATACGGGGATCAACAAACGGAACCTCCCCTTAGTACTCTGAGAATGTTGCTGAGAAGTCCCTTTAAAATAGACAAGGACGGAAAAGTGCCGCCTGTACCAATGCAAATAATACGTACTGGACGTAGGAACAGATTGCTTACCTCGACTGGAACTAAACCAAAATTTATATATAGTAAATTTATTCACCAAATAATTACTTCTTAAACAAAACTGACATCTATATAAACTCTTGTTTGTAATTGGAATTTAACACATACTTTTTACATAAATATATCAAAGATTTTAATACACTTTACAATGTTATAATGTATGTCGTGTTGTCGACTCGAAATAAACATATCTTATCAAAGTCACCTACACAGAATCAGAAATGTCCAAATATTTACAAAACAACAATAAATACAACTTACATTTTATCAAGCCATCCACAGACAGCTCTAAAATGGAGACTTCAAATTCTTTCTTTTTTATTATTTTTGTTTTTGGTCTTATATCAGCTGCATTCAGCGGAGAATGAACATTATTATTTATTGGTCTACCTCATTAATTGCTCTATGTTTAAATTGTTCTGTCAATACTCTTATAACAAAAGACAGATACATTGACAATACGATTGCGTCACGGGGCATTACATGTCACTATAGAGAAAGGCCTGACAACAGTCAGTCCTCGGGTGTCTAAAATTATCTTTAAGACAAGACCCAAGAACTATTCATTCTTTTAAAAGATGTCAGAGTTTGCCGAATCTTAAAATACAATTTAGAATAATGAATATTAACCTTAAAAATGTAAAATGTTAAACAAAATCAAACCACGCTCGTTATGACTTAAATGCACTCACATTGATGGGTTTGTCAGTATTATAAATTGTAGACTTGACCTAGGACAATCAGGTGGATAGGTCAATTGTATATCTACTCGTATGCAAAGGCTGTCTTGAGTAGCACTAATCGGAAACGGATTCGCAATATCGGTCTTAAGGTGTTACACCAGTAATTTTTGTCCCATTTGATTATATGGTAATAAGAACACTTT
Source organism: Saxidomus purpurata (assembly GCA_022818135.1). Lineage (NCBI taxonomy): Eukaryota > Metazoa > Mollusca > Bivalvia > Venerida > Veneridae > Saxidomus > Saxidomus purpurata. Next base: position 18,936,779 of record JAFMSR010000018.1, on the reverse strand, counting down.
TGCACATTTCTTGTGACTTTCACAACAAAATTCAAGCAACCAGCTGTCCATATTTCTCATCTTCATCGTTATCACAGTCAATCTACACCAGAAAAGTTATATGGTCAACAATGAACTTTTTTGCTATCACTCAATATCTGGAGACACTGTACAAATTCGTATCGTATGTTAGGGTTTTATCGTTGGTACCGGTTTCCCATATGACCAACGCCCCCAGAAGAGGTTAGTTATTTTAGGTTTCGGAGGATAGTGCAAGATACAGAAAGCGTCCCAATTCCAGAGACACCCCTGGTTCTTTATCATCCCAGGTGTATAGCAGCCATACATGGGACCTCGGTTTAAGTCTCATCCGAAAGACTGTTAGTAATTTTAGTTGGTCAGCCCCGGGAATCGAACCCACAACCCCAAGATTACAAGTCTCGTGCTCTACCTATTGAGCTAACCGGACTGACTGTACAAATTTCCAATACACAGATGTCATGTATGCCAGCGCGGAGTAATATTTGAACTCTTCCATCACAAAATGTAGTCCTGAAGAAGACAAACAAAACAACTGTTGAAGTAATCAGAAATGGCCAAACAACAATAAATACAACTAACATTTCATCAAGCCACCCACAGACAGCTCTAAAATGGAGATTTCAAATTTTCAAAGAACTACTTCCTAGGGTACAACGACCTGGAAGTACTTATTGACTGGTGTCACACCTTAAACTTATATCTGGCAACTAAAACTGGCATTAGTCTATACACTGGATGAAAAAAGTCTTCAAATGTACAAGATACCGACATTTTCATGATATTTACAGCATACTGGGATTTTCATAACTAAACCTTATTAGCCTTTGAAAAGTTCTATGACACTAACATCGTTTGAGGATTTTTATAAAAGCAAGAGCATTGATGATTTTCGCGATACTTGCAGTTTTGGGGGGATGTTAGTTCTGAGGATAGACTTTGAAAATTTAGACGAGACTGTAGCTTGCAGTTTTTGAGGGATGTTCGTGCTGATGATAGACTTTGAAATTTAGACAGGACTATAGCAGTCTGATACTTGCATTTTTTGAGATTTTTCGTGATACACAATTTAAGTCGGGGGCATACAGACAATCAACTATGGAGAATTGTAGTAAGAAAATGTGACAAAACCACAAAATCTCTTCCATGCAATTTATAATACACGTTTAATAATTATATATAACGAGTATCTGTATATAGTATAGAAATAAACACAGCAAAGTTAACTCAAGTCAATTTGTGTTGTTTTATAATAAATAGAGTAATATTAATAAAGTGTCAAATATTTTTGTATTATGGTAACAAGCAACTAACATACAAAGCATTATATTTCTAAAGACGCACATTTCACACCAAAAGCCACAGTTACCGCCCTTTACATCCTCTCCAACATCCCAAGAGAAACGTCAATGATATACAAAATGTACTAACCTCATTCAGTTAGAAATATAATACAAAGTACTGAAATTAAGTTTAATGAAAAATGCTGTTGTTTGTGTTTAAATTTATATTTTCCAAATGGGATTTTGTACTCCTTCTATTCACTTTCTATTCACTCTAGATATATCATACATAGCACAATTTTCTTTTACTGAAAACTAGAAAGCTAATCTCGAGAGTCCAATTAACATTGAGCGAAACCACACTGAATTCCTATTAAATAAGAATAGAAAATTTACCATATACTTATTATGCTAAACACTTTCTTTTTCTGAACAAAACAAATCCATATAAATATCCGTTGATAGTCTGAAAGAATAACACATACTGTAGCACACAATGTATGAAGAATAACAACTGTCCTCCTGCATCAGGTATTTCATCTGAAACTGATTTTGCACAAGAACAATCTGTTAATTTAGATTTGGAACGAAAATATAAGTTAAATACCTCACGGAAAGGGATACTAAAAATAAAGATTGTAACGGACGTCCATGGGCTGACATGCTGCCAGAAATCTCTCTTTCTGAAAATCAAAAATACGTATATTTATTGAATTTATCATTTGACATTATATAAATTATTCATTAGTCTATTATACTTTTTTACTCTCTCCCTCTTGCTGAATGTGTACATATTTTCTAACTATATAATAAAAATTATTCTTCCCAAAAACTCTCACCTGCTGTAGGTATAAAAATGTCTGATCTGTGTAGATAATTTCTTCTTCAGACAGGGTTATACACCTCTTACTGTAACATCATTAGTATTGTGATTTCGAGTAACCCCCCCCCCCCCCGCCGCCCCACCCCTTCCAGCCGTGTATTGTTTTGGTAAATGCTTTAGTTTGTTTACTACCCATACCGATAATAGCACATGTAACTATAGCAATGCTCTTCCGCTAAGGTTCAGTTGAAAAGAAGAATTCTCAAACGTTGGAACGTTGGACAACGTACATCTATCTGTTACCCAAAGTACGCTACGTACTTGCTTACTCAAATTCCATTAGAAACCTGTCTGAAAAATTTAATCTTAATTTACATTTTAAACCCATTTCCGACTTGTTAAACTGAATGTATCCAGGACTCTTAGAAACCGCATTTTAAAGCACAAATAGAAGTTAAAACGATTGAAATAATTCCTCGAAAGATATTCACCTTTAATCATAACACGCATTCCAGCACTGGCTTCAAATGGAGGGATAGGGTTCTCTGCCTGACAGAGGTAGTTGCCCTCGTCCTGGGCATCAGTGGCAGTGATATTCAACAAAGTTGTAGGGTTGTCATACTCGGTGATCTGTATCCTTGCGGTCATGTTGATCTTCGCGTTGTCTTTATACCAGGCTATCGTAGGCTTTGGGAAACCTAACACTTGGCACGTCAATTCCAAGCTGTCTCCCTTCGTCACGGTTTTGTCCATGTCATGATACACTATTAGCGGACCAGCTGTAAAAATAAAATGCTTTGTTTAACCCACCAACAGTAATATCGTTTCTATTCACTATATCTTACGGGTCATCAGTGTAGTACAGTACTGTAATCATGAATTTGTCGTGAAGGAAGCTGCTGACTTACTGATAGTATATTGATAATTTTTCATTTCTTTCAACAATTCTAACAATTGACTAGCTCAGTAAAATCACTAATTTTCGACTACACTTATCATTCACTATGAACCTTATTTTAGTCTGCAAATGTGTATTTCTAATGAAACACACCTGTTGATAGAAAAGAGATAAAACTTCTTCATGCCAACACTATCTTGAAGCCACATCATAAAGGCTTATCAGTTACTCAGTAAATGACATGTTTGTGCCACTTAGTATCGTTTGTTATCAGCCGCCGAAGTGGGTGGGGGCGGATATTGTTCTGTCCGTCAGTCCGTCCGGAGCCATAACCAATGGATATAATTTCATGAAAATAAGTATAGCTCAGCATAATGCGGAGATGTACTGTATTGTCCTAGTTATTGCCCTTCAATGGTTTTCTCTTATATATTCAATGAAAATACTTCAAAAATCTATTTCTCTGAAACCGGCTGTCAAAATTCAATTGGCTCAAATAATCTAATGATCACTCTTTCTAATACCGGGTATTCCTTACATCCCCTGCCCCCATATCACCCTCACCGCCTATGGTATATGGCAAGATATTTAACATGTCACAAAATACGCCCGTCAAGGAAGCATAACTCGGTATCTGGTAATTCATTGGTTGTAAAACATGTTAGAACTATAAAACGGACAAGGCTAATTCACCTGTTTGAACCATAGAGCGGACAAGGCTAATTTCATCATTTTTCGATATTTCAAGGGCCATTATCAAAAAGTGCCTTGGGCGATTTGGCTGGTTATCTAACTTGGCCTAGACAGTATGCCAACAGATATTTTCACCAAGTTTAGTGAAGATCGGATGAAAACTTCTTGACTTAGAGAGCGGACAAGGCTAATTTGGCTAATTTTGCATAATTCAAGGGCCATAATCCAAAAGTGCCTTGGCTAATTTTGCATAATTCAAGGGTCATAATCCAAAAGTGCCGCGGGCGTTCCCATAATACGTCCCATGGCTTACTTGTGTCTGAAAAGACTTGTCAGAATTTGATTGTTTGTACGGCTCCTTTTCATATTAATAAACACTAACATGAATAAACATACGTAAATGCCTTTTTTTGTAATATAGGCCTATAACTTATACACACTTACCTCTAAGGAGTGACGGTTTAAGTCGGTAAATTTGTTTCTCCACGGTTGATCCCGGGAAGAATATGATGACACAGTGGTACACTCCGATGTCTGACCAACCTAGCACCATTCAAAATGCAGTAAAATTGGTAACAATGGCGATGATTAAATTTTCGCTATTTTTCGCGAGTACCCATTTGGCTAATACATAAAGTTTAACATAAAGTTTCCCGAAAGATTAATTTCACAACTTCGCACAGAGTTCTCATTTCGCGATTTTTTAAATTCGCGAAATAAGTCTGTCTTTTATCAAATTGCGAAATTAGCGTCACTCTAAAATTACCTACTTTACAGAATATAAAAGAATTGATTAAATATTTCTTTCTTTTGTGTTGATAATGACTACCCGCCTGTAAAAGTATCTTTTATTTTTATTTCTTTTCCCAGCCTGTAAAAGTATCTTAATATTTTATTCATACATTTTTTTCACTTGCTGTCCAAGGAACATTTCTGGTGTATATTTCAAACCGGCAGAAAACAGTTTAGACTAAGACTTTCTTTGTTTTATTTGTAATTGTATGTCAATAGAAAAATGCAGTTGTTTATTAAAAACACCATAACTGACATAGACATTTCCCAAAATAAAGTATAGGACACAAAATTTTCATCAGCTGAAAGAACATAAAAATTGTGATGCGCTTTCTGGAATAGAATATGAGCGTCAGTAAATTGTGTATACATGTTGTATATCCGAAGCACTATCAGTCCATTTTCAAGTAATTTATGAAAAGGATAAAACATGCTTTAATACAAAACACACAAAAAGGAAAATGTGAACTCCAGTAAAAGCTTTATTACTCTTTTACGTCTTTGAAAGATAAACTATGCGCAACAATGTACTGCTGATAATAAAATAGTTGGCTGCTTAAAAACATCCAATGGGTTATGGCCCCAGGGTTATGGTTATCATCCTCAGGGGCATTACTCAATAAAATCGAACAATATAAATGCCCAGCTACATTTTCTATCACACTCAATCAATTGCTGTAAATTACATAAAAATAGTGAGACGAAAATATCGCGATTTGATAGAAGACAAACTTATCAATGAATTTAAACTCGCAATTGGAGAATTCTCCTATTTTAAATCAATGTGAAGTGAATCTTTTTCGAAATATTTAAAATAGCGAACATTAAGTCATCGCGAAAATTACTAAATTAACCAAATTAATTGAAAACAATAATAAAAATCTCATTGTATATGTACAATCAACTATATTTTGACCACCGTCAATTTCCAAAGATTTTACTACTGACCTAAGCATTAGTTCAATAAAGATTAAGACGAACATAACATGAACATAGACATTTTAAGTAAATATTCGAGACATACCAGTCAATTACATATTCCATTTGAAAATAGTGAAAGATTGACTAAGAAAAAAACAAAATCGAAATTGAAAACATTGAAAAAGTAAAAAATGATGCTATGATTAAAACGAAGTATGATATTGAGCTATTACTTGGATGACGTATTTGAAGACTATTATTGAGGATGATGAATCTGTCATTTTCCTCGACTGTCTTTCCATCATGTTCCCAAGAAATACTGTAGGTGACTAGACCTTTTGCAGCAGCAATATCAATATTGCACTGCAACTCAACTAGAGTGGCTGCAAAGGTTAGGTTTGCACTTGATGTACTTGCTGTAAATAAAAGAACAAAACGGTAACTCTAAAGGACATAGTCATCTCTGAGAAAACAACTTCTGACAAACACAATAGGCCTACACCCAAAAATAATGTTACATATAATTCAGGAAATCAGACTGAAACATGATTTCTTCTAAAGCAAAACAAAATAAAATGGCCATGATGGCCCAATATCGCTCATATGGCTACCATTGGCTACTATACAAGGCCAACAACAGTGTCGTAGAAAACAAAGTATAAAAAGAATACACTGTAGCTCTAAAATCTAACAATAAAGTTAGTCAGTTGATCAAGTGACCCCGGGATGCAAAGAGGAATAATTTGATTTATCTTTGCAGAGGTCCACTAGACAATAGTACATGCCAAATATCTACGTTCTGGACCTCCTGGGTTTTGAGAAGATTTTTTTTCAAAATTGTTCCTATTTGTTGTCATAGCAATTAAGAGTTCTGCATGGAATGGAATTCTTTAAACAGTTGGTAGAGCTTCGTTCAAGAAGCATCCCTGATACGTTTTGTCAACACTGACTTCGTGGTTTTCGAGGAGATGTCGTTTAAAGGAAAAGTGAATGGACGGGCGACGTACCGTGGTGAGTGATCCTTACAAACTGCCAGGTGAGCTTAAAATAGACCAGCAATACAAATATTCATTTCCATGCAGTATTAGCTGTTTAGTTTAGGTAAAACTTAATACTCAGAAAAAAGAACAACATTATTAAAGATATATAAACAAGAAAATAGAATAAGACCCATAACCCTGTTTTTATCATGATTGTCCATATTACAGTATGTTATGAACTTAAGGAGAAATACCCTAAAACATGGTGTATTTTGAAACACCCGGTACGTGAAAAACATATAAGATGTAAGTTAATGGAAAATATCCCCTACTACCTCAAACATTAAGATATGCGAAAAACTTGCGAAAGTTGGTTTAAATTTTGGATTGATAGAGATTTATTATTAACGGTCGGTTTACACTTTAAAAAATGGACAAATAAAATAATAGTTCCTTCCTTCGCAGTGATCTCCCTTGTGTTGTTGTAGTTGTTGGTAGAGATTTCCGCAGTGGAAGGGAATCAACTCCTGTATGCAGTTTTTTTTTCTTAAATTGACTCTCTAAATCAAAATAGGAAAAGTAATATTTGGAAAGTTATTATTTCGTAATGGTAGCAGGAAGAGTTTGGTATATTGGGTTAAAAGCTATTATTTCCTCTACCCTTTTTACACACACCTATTTCAGCTAGATGTTTTCTTGAAAAAAAATGTGCATAATTCCACTTTAAGCTACATTTAGCTTATCTAAAGATTTTAAGACCTTAATCTGCTTCTTCTAGAGAAATGATGCTCGAAATGCTCACATGGTTATAGCATAGAGCTCTATCACACTAACGTTTTATGTATGTTGTGTTAGATTAAATAAAAATAGAAGAGAAAGACCTGTCTTTGTCGTAGAACATGTCTACAAAAACAACTGTTAACGACTGATAAGCCAAGTGTCTGGATTCAGGCCGGACTACAAATTTAGATATGTTGACTGGAAGCTGATCTGGTCACAAAGTGGTCACAATGTCGTAACATGGTTATTCTCATAGTATAAGCAACACTATACAGCACATACCCGTAAAAGTATAAACAGTGATTTGAACAGAAGTCTTCCCTGTAACCTCACACGTGTATATACCCCTATCATTTACATCAGTTACCTTCTTTGTCAATGTTGTTTCTCTTCTAGACTGGTCAGTTGAAATTGAAGTAGTTATCTGTAAAAATGGAGAACACCTTTACCGCGGTTTATATATTGTTAATATCTGCTTTCAATTCAATATGGAAGGTTGTGTTAGAGATACTAATACTTTACTACAAAAACAATCGAATATGTGTTCTCATAGCAACACGTCATAATTACCTGACTGACAACGTTCTTTATATTTATATAAAAGCCCGATTTTGAAAAAGGTTTTATCGAGTATATAACTCGCTCTAGAGTTACCGTCCATGATCGATCGAGATAATGTAAGCAGATTTGCATTACTGATTACCAAATCACAGCAAAACGTCCCTATCCACTTCAAAGCAAGAATCCAAGAGCCACCCATGCTTTATCAAAGTATTAATCAGTTCTAAGCAGCCAAGGCCATCATTTAGCTGTTGGTACTCAGTAGCTTACAGACTTACAATAAATTCTTTTAAAAATTCCTTAGGGAATAATAATTATAACTGTTTTGCTATTTAAAGTGACATTATGCACATTTTTTAAAAGTAAAATTCCAGCTGAAATAGGTGTGCGTGGAAAGGATAGAAGAAATAATAATTTTAACCCAATGCAACAAACTTTTCCTGCTACCAGTACGAAATAATAACTTTCCAAATATACTTTTCCTATTTTGTCTGGGAGAGTCAATTTAAGAAATAAACAAATGCAGCGGAGTGCTCCCTTCCACTGCTGAACAACACAAATAACACAAGGGAGATCACTGCCAAGGAAGGAATTATTATTTCATTACTCCATTTTTAAATTTCAAAGCACCAACTTCAAATTTTAATGCGGCGTTATCATTAGCAACACATTTAAATGCACAGCAACCGAAAATTACTTTTATAAAACTGTCACCAAAAATATACTTTGTGCAGTAAGATGAGCATAATGTCACTTTAAAACAACTCTTTAATTCAATTTTCCGGCAATATTGTCTTTTTCAAGAAATTTGTCTGCACTTTGTCATGAATATGATCAACATGTGAATCTAAAAAGTGCAGACAAATTTCTTGAAAAAGGCAATATTGCCGAAAATTTGAATTAAAGAGTTGTTTTAAATAGAAAAACAGCTACAGACTTACGGGTTTTTTTTCAGCACTTTGGAACAACTCTTATAATAATCCAACTTCTGTACAATTAAGAGAAGTTACACTTATCAACAAAATGCTTTAAAGAAAAGCGATACAGTTTTCATCATTTATTTCAAGCGTTGAGAATTTTATGAAATTTGGTTTGTTGTTAGGGTAATAACTGATTAGTCAGAATATAAAATAAAAATGTTAGGTCACCATTCTTATTTATAAGTAATGGCCACTTTTTGAGGTATACCTTCGAAAGCATAAATGACCCCTTTCTCCTGCTTATCAATACTAAAACCCTAATTTTGACAATTCACCGTTGTGTTTTATTTCAAATGTAAGCAATTGATTTATTTCATGAAACAACATGAAATTATATATCAAAATGTATTCATCCTGAAAATATTCCATAAAGAGAAACGAGTACATAAAATGTGCTGTCATTTATCAAAGTTTTTTATTTAAAGTTCATTGAGAAATTCTTATTTTTTTGCAGAAGAAATGTTCAAACATCACTTTCTTGAAAACTAATTTAAAAATGATAGGTCACCAGTCTTATTATTGAGAAAATGGGTTGTTGTCTCGAGTGGGAGGGTAGTGGTGGAGAGGAGGCTATATGTATAATGCCACTGACGTAAGACACACAGTTTAGTAAATATTAATCGGACAAATTTTGATTAGTAAAACACAAACAAATATGTATCCTTCTGAAAACATTTAAGAGGGTGTAAAAGTCAATCTTGGTTAAATATAGACCTTTCTGATGCATTTAAAGGAGGTAATAATTATTCTTGATATAGTGATTTTTTGCTATAGTTGTATGTATAAAATATGCAACATTGATATAACTGCTTAAGATACTTCTTTTCCATGATGTATTTAAAAAAAAGTGATTGTTAATCACATTTAATTTAAACAATATCACAGAATGAAATTAATTGATATATAGCACAGATTTAAACTACCGCGTTCGTCTTTAAGTATAAATCACATGACACTTGCACTTACTTCAAAACTTGCGTTATTGTCCAGTACTTTACCGTACTTTGAAAATGTGGCAGTATCATTTGTTTCACTTAGACACTCCAACTTGAGCTGGTCTCCTTCTAGTACAAACATGTATGTTTTCTCTGGTAAAATTGTTACAGCGTCTACAACTGTAATCGAATTGGTATCACATAGTCTAGGTATGAGTATGCTAAATAGGTGAAAACCGGAAGCAGTCTATTTTGTCTAGGGAACATGCGGACCTACATTATGTTTTTGACTGAAGCTGATTGGCTGAAACTAAGTGGATGCATATAGGAATAGTTCTTTGAAATATTCGCTGGGTGATAGATCACGTAAGAAATAAGGAAAGAAAAATTTAAATAAAACTCGACAAGTAGCTATTTTATCGTGTTTTCGAGTTTTAGGACGTCGTGTTTTCGCCCTTAACTAGTCGTGTTTTCAACTGGGTGAACAATTTGGAACTACTTTTCATCGCAGGGATGATATAAATATCAACACATTACAGTTATTCTTACGTTAATGATTCATACTAACGTATATTGATCAATTGGTTCATTTTTTTAAGGCTCCTACTCTTTGCGCAGTCCGATAGTTTTTGTTTACTCACTTTAATGCAAGAATATTATTATCAAAATTTCATATATATATGAAATTTGTTTCGGTGAATCTAATTTGTGTATACTTAAACGTGTATCAATATTGTACGCTATACTGTGATCAATTTGTTGAATTACCTTTTCAGATAATCTATTCATCTGAACATTCTTATTATACCAAGAACATACAAACAGTAAATATAATTTTAAAAATCAGCTTACTACTATTCTGGGAAGACACGTAAAGTATACACAAGAACAGGTTTAAATATGTCTCCATCTTTTTAATAACACATTGAACTGACATTCTCATGTCCACACACTCATACACCCTTACACGCGTTAATTTCAGTGGCGTAGTGAAAGTGCTGCAGTTTTTACAAATGTTTCTTGTCATTTTTCACAATTCGGGTAACACGGGGGACAAGTGTTTGTTTCTATGTTGTAGCTGTTTGGTAGAATAATCGATGCATTTTGTTAAAACTTGTAAGTCGAGTATCATATTCGATTCTTGAACTGTAAAGTTGGATAACATTGCCCACTATAAGATTTATTCATATAAAGTACATATGTATGTCTGCACTTAAAGACGAAATTACATAACGATAAACAAAGATACTTGGAACATAAAAACAAACAAACGACGAAAAACTGGTAATACAATGTATTAGAAAAATGTATAAATATATAAACATAGAATAGAAAGTATATGCAACTTCGACTGCTTCATTTAGATTGTTTATAATTCCGGCCGACCCTGGGATATCTCCTCGGCTGAAGTTGCCAAGACTCCTGACAGGCGCAGGTTGAAGAGACAGATGGAGATACAAGTGAATCTGGGTAAAAGATTCTAGCTCTTTTAAGAATAGACCCCTTGGTTCTTTACGTGCCCGGTATAGAGCACCGATACAGGTGACTACCTCCACTTCATCTCTGGATGGGTGGGAAACACTGAAAAGCGTTTCTGAAATTTCACTCCGGATTAGTAGTCAACAGCGTTAACCACTCGGCCACCGCGTCACCCGGCCCATGAAACTGATTTATGTACGTGACAATTAGTTGAATGTTTAGATGGCAGAGATATGGCATCTTAACATTTAGTAAACAGGAAATGTGCAGACTATTGATAATGGACTGTCACGGAAATATAATTATATATTATATGATTAATCAGGCAATCACAATATGGTATATACGTATTTCACCTCTTGAACACTGTATGGTAAAGAGGCATAGGGGGCAATAACAAATTAACCCCATATACAGTTTTATACACACATAGGTAAGGCAATTCTGCAAGACTGTGTTTGTCGTTTGACCAGCAAAGTCACCATTTAACTTGTTCATCTTTTCCAGTCTCCCCATTTTAAGCTGACACACTATTCCAGAACAACTCTGCATATCTCTTAACAACATCCGTGAACATGAATTCTACATACTGCAGTACAATTACAGTCATAACATTATAAAGTAACATATATTGCTCACATAAGTTCAATTATAAAAGACGCGTTTCTTTGTAAGGGAGACAACTGTAAATTTCAATGAAACACTCAATGTATAGTATACAAGTTTCCAATTAAACACGCATTGAGACAGGATACACGTTTATAATCATATATGAAGAAACTTTTATTGCATATATTTTAATTTATTCACATTCATATACAGCAACATCAATATTTTAATAAATCTCGGCAGAAGATAATAAATGCACGGTGCCACAGAAAGTTTGTGTCAAACCAGTAATTATGATTACTGAATAAATCTTTTAGAATTTGTTCAATTATGGTGTACACTTACGTCGTCTCTTTTTTGTTTTTGCTGTAGATATTTTTATAAGCAATGATGTGTCCTCTCTGACTAAGATGCATTCGTACACGTAACAAATTAGACTAAAACATTTGTACGGTTTAGTTACCTTTCTTTCTGTTACGTTAATGTTAATAAAGTCATATGGTGCAGGTGCGTTGATGCTTTTTCATATTATGAACAGCTCATGATAGAAATAATGACACATCGAACCCAAAGGGGAAAAAAACGCACTGATATGTATATATACTTGCTTTCAGGATACCTGCTACGTATACTATTTCTTTTGCAAATTGCTAACTAAAACTCTAAGGGGTTAGTCCGAACATGTATCCGATCTTTAGAATCTAAATCAAAGAACCTATTTCTGAAGACGTTTTATTCCATTTCTTCTTTAATGCACATGCCCCCAAACAATGTATTCGTCTGGCTAATACTATGTCCTTTCTAAGTTTCGATGTCGTTAGTATTAGTTGTGGTTCAGATATTTTCTGTTTTGATATTGCAAAGCAATTGTGTTTGTATATAGTGATGATTTAGTGATTTTTTTCAAAACTAGAGTGGGTTTTTTTGTCTACCGATACATAGCATGCATAGTATGTCAGTATAGAATATTTTTTTCAACGTGCATGTGACTTACTTTGTAGAATCTTATAAATGTTTTTCATATCGGCTATATAAAACATTTATAAAATGTCAAGTACATTCAGCTACTGTTTGAGAATATACATTTTACTAAAAGATAAAGGAATTTACTCAGTAATCAAAGAAATAACTGCAAAAAGGAATCTTAATCTAAAGTGGATAAAAAATAAAACGAAGCTTTACGATTAGGCCTGGCGCTGCAGACATTACGAAAAAGCACGCATACATAAGTGATTATAAAACATGTCATAGCACGAAAGGTAGAACTTCTTAATACAGGTTACCCGTGCAATTTATCCTTTGAATTCCAACGGAAGTGTATGCTTTTAATGAAGTAGGTTCTCTAAATAACTAATTGAGAACTGCTTCGCAAAAACAGTAACTGATACATGTAACCGCCAAATTTCACGACATTAAGTTGCCGTAGAACAATGACATTTCGCATGCTGTGTATTTGTTCCGCTCAGTTATGTAAATTTTCGTATGTTATCTTAATTGACGATACACAAATTCGAAATAAATATTTAAATATGATATGTTGCCTATTAAATCAAGCTAGAGAGTGGACATACAATTTGCTCCCGTTTGGGTGTAACAAAGTTTATGTCACTTGTATTCCTAGAAGTCACGTGTTGTTTCTAGACCACCAACTTTTGTCTTATGGTTCATCATCACATATGTTTGCATCAAGTTTTTGTTTCATCCTATACGCAGCAATTAGTAAAACAATTGTTACAGGAATCTTAATCGAATAAAAACAATGATTTATGTCTTGGCACAGTACTTCCAATGTTATGAATCAACACAGAGAATGATTATATAAACACAGATCACGTTACACTCAGAACAGGAAACAGTGGCCAGTGCAAATAAGTAATAACAGAAACATGACTTTTTGTTGAAAAAAGAGCACTTTCTAAATAAATTAGGTCTAAAAAATCATTTCACCGTTTCACTTTTTTCAAAATGCACGTTACCTTGAACTTTGACGAGTATTTGGGAGATGCATGACTTCGAACTAATCACGGAAGAAGTTTTAATAAGTTATACATTGATTGAAGACTCCTGACAGGCGCAGGTTGAAGAGACAGACGGAGATACAAGTAAATCTGGGTATAAGATTCTAGCTCTTTTAAGAATAGACCCCTTGGTTCTTTACGTGCCCGGTATAGAGCACCGATATAGGTGACTACCTCCAGTTCATCTCTAGATGGGTGGGAAACACTGAAAAGCGTTTCTGAAATTTCACTCCGGATTGGTAGTCAACAGCGTTAACCACTGGGCCACCGCGTCACCCGGCCCATGAAACAGATTTATGTTCGTGACAATTACAGTTGAATGTTTAGATGGCAGAGATATGGCATCTTAACATTTAGTAAACAGGAAATATGCAGGCTATTGATAATGGACTGTCACGGAAATAAAATTATTTATTATATAATTAATCAGGCAATCACAATATGGTACATTTCACTTCTTGAACACTGTATGGTAAAGAGGCATGGGAGGCAATAACAGATTAACCCCATATACACAAATAGGTAAGGCAATTCTGAAAGACTGTGTTTGTCGTTTGACCAGCAAAGTCACCATTTAGCTTGTTCATCTTTTCCAGTCTCCCCATTTTAAGATGACACACTATTCCCGAACAACTCTGCATATCTCTTAACAACATCCGTGAACATGAATTCTGCATACTGCAGTACAATTACAGTCATAACATTATAAAGTAACATATATTGCTCACATAAGTTCAATTATAAAAGACGCGTTTCTATGTAAGGGAGACAACTGCATATTGCAATGAAACACTCAATGAACAGTATACAAGTTTCCAATGAAACACGCATTGAGACAGGATACACGTTTGTAATCATATATGAAGAAACTTTTATTGCATATATTTTAATTTATTCACATTCAAATACAGCAACATCAATATTTTAATAAATCTCGGCAGAAGATAATAAATGCACGGTGCCACAGAAAGTTTGTGTCAAACCAGTAATTATGATTACTGAATAAATCTTTTAGAATTTGTTCAATTATGGTGTACACTAACGTCGTCTCTTTTTTGTTTTTGCTGTAGATATTTTTATAAGCAATAATGTGTCCTCTCTGACTAAGATGCATTCGTACACGTAACATATTAGACTAAAACATTTGTACGGTTTAGTTACCTTTCTTTCTGTTACGTTAATGTTAATAAAGTCTTATGGTGCAGGTGCGTTGATGCTTTTTCATATTATGAACAGCTCATGATAGCAATAATGACACATCGAACCCAAAGGGGAAAAAAACGCACTGATATGTATATATACTTGCTTTCAGGATACCTGCTACGTATACTATTTCTTTTGCAAATTGCTAGCTAAAACTCTAAGGGGTTAGTCCGAACATGTATCCGATCTTTAGAATCTAAATCAAAGAACCTATTTCTGAAGACGTTTTTTTCCATTTCTTCTTTAATGCACATGCCCCCAAACAATGTATTCGTCTGGCTAATACTATGTCCTTTCTAAGTTTCGATGTCGTTAGTATTAGTTGCGGTTCAGATATTTTCTGTTTTGATATTGCAAAGCAATTGTGTTTGTATATAGTGATGATTTAGTGATTTTTTTCAAAACTAGAGTGGGTTTTTTTTGTCTACCGATACATAGCATGCATAGTATGTCAGTATAGAATATTTTTTTCAACGTGCATGTGACTTACTTTGTAGAATCTTATAAATGTTTTTCATATCGGCTATATAAAACATTTATAAAATGTCAAGTACATTCAGCTACTGTTTGAGAATATACATTTTACTAAAAGATAAAGGAATTTACTCAGTAATCAAAGAAATAACGGCAAAAAGGAATCTTAATCTAAAGTGAATAAAAAATAAAACGAAGCTTTACGATTAGGCCTGGCGCTGCAGACATTACGAAAAAGCACGCATACATAAGTGATTATAAAACATGTCATAGCACGAAAGGTAGAACTTCTTAATACAGGTTACCCGTGCAATTGATCCTTTGAATTCCAACGGAAGTGTATGCTTTTAATTAAGTAGGTTCTCCCAATAATTAATTGAGAACTGCTTCGCAAAAACAGTAACTGATACATGTAACCGCCAAATTTCACGACATTAAGTTGCCATAGAACAATGACATTTCGCATGCTGTGTATTTGTTCCGCTCAGTTATGTAAATTCTCGTATGTTATCTTAATTGACGATACACAAATTCGAAATAAATATTTAAATATGATATGTTTGCCTATTAAATCAAGCTAGAGAGTGGACATACAATTTGCTCCCGTTTGGGTGTAACAAAGTTTGTGTCACTTGTATTCCTGGAAGTCACGTGTTATTTCTAGACCACCAACTTTTGTCTCATGGTTCATCATCACATATGTTTGCATCAAGTTTTTTGTTTCATCCTATACGCAGCAATTAGTAAAACAATTGTTACAGGAATCTTAATCGAATAAAAACAATGATTTATGTCTTGGCACAGTACTTCCAATGTTATGAATCAACACAGAGAATGATTATATAAACACTGATCAAGTTACACTCAGAACAGGAAACAGTGGCCAGTGCAAATAAGTAGTAACAGAAACATGACTTTTTGTTGAAAAAAGAGCACTTTCTAAATAAATTAGGTCTATTTAGACTGCTTCATTTAGATTGTTTATATTCCGGGGGGGGGGGGGGGGGGGGGGGGGGGGGGGGGGGGGGGGGTGTGTTATATTCCGACCCTAGGATATCTCCGTTGAGCACCGATATAGGTGACTACCTCCAGTTCATCTCTAGATGGATGGGAAACACTGAAAAGCGTTTCTGAAATTTAACTCCGGATTGGTAGTCAACAGCGTTAACCACTCGGCCACCGCGTCACCCGGCCCATGAAACTGATTTATGTACGTGACAATTACAGTCAACCAGCAAAGTTACCATTGAACTTGTTCATCTTTTCCAGTCTCCCCATTTCAAGATGACATACTATTCCCGAACAACTCTGCATATCTCTTAACAACATCCGTGAACATGAATTCTGCATACTGCAGTACAATTACAGTCATAACATTATAAAGTAACATATATTGTTCACGTAAGTACAATTATAAAAGACGCGTTTCTATGTAAGGCAGACAACTGCATATTGCAATAAAACACTCAATGAACAGTATACAAGTTTCCAATGAAACACGCATTGAGACAGAATACACGTTTGTAATCATATATGAAGAAATTTTTATTGCATATACATGTTTTTTAATTTATTCACATTCATATACAGCAACTTCAATATTTTAATAAATCTCGGCAGAAGATAATAAATGCACGGTGTCACAGTAAGTTTGTGTCAAACCAGTAAGTTACTGAATAAATCTTTTAGAATTTTTTCAATTATGGTGTACACTTACGTCGTCTCTTTTTTGTTTTTGCCGTAGATATTTTTATAAGCAATAATGTGTCCTCTCTGACTAAGATGCATTCGTACACGTAACAACTCAGACTAAAACATTTGTACGGTTTAGCTTACCTTTTCTTTCTGTTACGTTAATATTAATAAAGTCATATGGTGCAGGTGCGTTGATGCTTTACATTATGAACATCTCATGATAGCAATAATGACACATCGAACCCAAAAGGAAAAAAACGCGCTGATATGTATATATACTTGCTTTCAGGATACCTGCTACGTATACTATTTCTTTTGCAAATTGCTAACTAAAACTCTAAGGGTTAGTCCGTACATGTATCCGATCTTTAGAATCTAAATCAAAGAACCTATTTCTGAAGACGTTTTCTTCCATTTCTTCTTTAATGCACATGCCCCCAAACAATGTATTCGTCTGGCTAATACTAAGTCCTTTCTAAGTTTCGGTGTCGTTAGTATTAGTTGTGGTTCAGATATTTTCTGTTTTGATATTGCAAAGCAATTGTGTTTGTATATAGTGATGATTTAGTGATTTTTTTCAAAACTAGGGTGTTTTTTTGCCTACCGATACATAGCATGCATAGTATGTCAGTATAGAATATTTTTTCAACGCGCATGTCACTTTGTTGAATCTGATAAATGTTCTTCATATCGGCTATATAGCTTAACAAAACATTTATAAAATGTCAAGTACATTCATCTACTGTTTGAGAATATACATTCAACCAAAGATAAAGGAATTTACTCACTTATCGACAAAACAACTGCAAAAAGGAACCTTAATCGAGAATGAATGAAAATAAAACGAAGATTTACGATTAGGCCTGGCGCTTGCCGACATTGCGAAATAGAACGCATACATAAGTGATTATAAAACACATAATAGCTCAAAAGGTAGAGCTTGTTAATGCATGCTACCCGTACAACTGATCCTTAGAACTCCAACAGAAGTGTTTGTTTATAATTAAGCAGGTTCGCTAAATAATTAATTGAGAACTGCTTCACAACAAAAGTAAATGATACATGTAATTGCTAAAATTGCACGAGATTTAGTTGCTAATGAACAATGACATTTGACATACTGTATATTTATTACGCTCAGATATGTTATCTTAAGTATTGACGCACACAATCCCGAAATGAATACTTAAATATGATATTTTTCCCAATAAATCAAGCTAGAGAGTGAACATACAATTTAACCCCCGTTTGGGTGTTACAAAGTTTGTGTCACTTGTATCCCTAGAAGTCACGCGTTGTCTCTACTGTAGACCACCAACTTTTTTCTCGTGGCTCATCTTCACATTTGTTAACATAAAGTTTTTGTTTCATCCTATACGCACAAGACGCAGCTAGTAGTAAAACAGTTGTTACAGGAATCTTAATTGAAATTAAAAATAAAAACAACGATTTATGTCTTGACACAGTACTTTCAATGCCATGAATCAACGAACAGAATATGAGTATGCATGAATTCGAAGTAATGAGAAAGTATTAATAAGTTAACATAGATTGGACAAAACATTTCAATACATCTATCATCTCTGACAAACACTCTTTCTTTTTACATAAACTCGTTATTTCATCACCATACAAACTATCATTTTCTTTTGCTTCTCGAATTTAAAGAAATGGCTATTTTATGCCTTGAAAGTCTCAATCAAACATTTTCACAAAACTATGCCAGTATGATTCAAAAAAGTTCCTTGGTAATGTATTTATGTAGCAAGTTTCTTTGAATTTGAATAAAATGTAGAATTTGTCCGTATTAGTAGACTTATTTAACCATTAGTTTAGAATATGATACACTGTTCTAGTTCTAAAAGCACTTGACCTAGTCACTTAAATAGCTAAAAAAATATCACAGATAAAATAAAACACACGTCACAACCACTTGTCGTCTGCTCCTCCACAATTGGAAACAGTTTTTATAGTAACTATTTATATATTCATCACAAGTTTGTCTTGTGGTAATTGTTCACTTAAAAAGGGAAGCTTTATGCAATTGTGACGTGCTCTTGTGGATGTTAATTCACATCAACCAAAAATAACAGTCGATATAAATATCACGGAAAATGTACATATGTATACAGATGTTAATTCACATCAACCAAAAATAACAGTCGATATAAATATCACGGAAAATGTACATATAAATGGAATTGATGAAGTTTGCTTATGTACTGGTCCACCGGCTGATATCAAGTGACTTGTTTCTGAAAAAAAGAACAAATATATCTTTAACTGTATATGGAAAGGCTAAGTCTATAATTTACTGTACATAGAATTGGGAATATGCAAACTTTCTGAGAAAAAAAACACATAGAATTGGGAATATACAAACTTTCTGAGAAAAAACACAGAAATGAGCGCATAAAAAGCACGCCCGTCGCCCAGATTAAAATTATTATTTTTCCTCGCTGTAGTCAACAAAATCATTAATATAGTAGTATCTTCTAGCATTCTACAGATTTTTCTTTTATAAAACAATGACTACAGCTGATGGAAGTACGAAACATAATTACCGTACATTAAATTTCATACCAACAAATTATCATTTATTTACGGTTGTATTTGTATAAACCAAAATTATTCTTTATATTGATGTGTGTGATGTCTGTAGACCGTGTTTCAAGTTTGTTCTGTCACTTGAATTGCTGCATATTGCAAAGGCAATGTCATTCTATATTCTAGCTCTCATCTTTTTGCATTTCTAAAATGGACTAGTCCAGATATTTTGATTTGGAATCTACCATTTACTGTTCCTAGGGATGCTCATTGAATATTTACTGACTGAATAGCAAAGAGTGCAAATCCCAATCAGACTGTATGGGTGCGTAGACTAGTGATAAGACAAACTCAGTTTCCGCCAATACGAGCTCATGCATATGCTGTGGGCATATCATATAGTCAATCTGCTGCTAGACAGTTTTGCAAAGTTTATCTATTTGGATTCTTGTAAGACTGGCATTCAGTCCTTACAGTAACTTCTATTTTGTAATTATCTGCCAAAATTCCCTCCCTTTACCACCAAAAAATGTAAGATGATCGAGCCCTGTAAGAAAAAAATGCGTTTTGCTTTGAGTTTTAATGACATATACTATCATCTAGCCTGGTGGCGAGGCTAGATTCTTGAATGCCACATGTGCAAGTCGATCAAAGTTATCATACACTAGTAAGTTTACACATTTTTAAACCATTCTTACCTTCTCTACTAATTTCTTTTTGAGCAGTAGCATTAAATGGTTCAATGTCATTATAAGCCACACAAGAATAAACACCGTAATCGTCTTTGTCCACATGGTTAAGCAGAAGCGAACTGCTTACTATCATTTCTTCAGTGTTAACAACGGCGTAATTTGTTATATTTGACTTAACACCGTCTTTGGTCCAGTATATCACTGGAATAGGAAACCCTGATGCGGTACATTTAAGTTCTATGCCAGTATTGTGTGCTGCTATTGTATAACTGTCTATGCCTGGACTTGCTGAAAATGGAAATAGAAAAGACTGACACAATTTCAAAGTAAACAAAAACAGACAGTCATATCAAATGATATAAATTTATGTGAACGTCAGAACGAAAGAAAAAAAATGCATCAAACTGTATCAAATATCTAATTTTACAATTTTGGAATGAAAGTTTCCTCGTTTCGCGACACTATGTAAGTATCATTTCACACTCGAGTGTTGGTCTCTCTGTTATAAAATTGCAGTGCGAATGTTAATTAGACTAACTGCTTTGGAGCTCCACTGTCTGAATTTCAACGAAGCACTAATTAGGCCACTTTGATAGCATTTACCAAATTCTCTGCGCATTTACTAGTGTAAAAATTATTTAAAACAAAGTTATAAGTAACTGAAACTGAACACTTAATTTCTTAGCCAAAAAATGTTGGACTTATAAAAGCGAATGAAACAAGTACATCGTCTTATTTTAGGAAAGGCCTCACGTGACAGTGTTGCCACTAATTTACATGAAATTAAATCTATTTTAAAAAGCGTTGCTGTTACATGACCCCTGAAATGAAATATTGTTGCCTAATATTAAGCATTAAATATTCATAAAAGTTCATTTTAAAAAGTCATGCACCTGCTTCATGCATGTGCGGTTAATATATCCTCCGGTTTCCTTAGCTTATGTGTATGTACTGTAAATCGATTAGTATTCGCAATAATTTACGTTTGACTAGTTTTCGCGAATTACGTATTTCGGTAATTGCCAAATTTCGCGAAAGGATATTTACATATAGAGAATTCTCCTATCGCATATTTCGATTTCACGCTTTAGGCTGTCTTCTATTTAATCGCAGAATTTTCGTCACGCTTGATTTACCTACTTTACAGTATGTACTTAAGATTTGCATAAATGCCCTTATACAAAAGTGCAAATCTTTATTCATTAAAATCAAACCTCTTAAGAAAACGGATCTCGGTTTTTCTATCTTTACATCATTCTTTTGTGTTAGTGAACATAGATATTTCCCCATGTTGGTTCTATCTGAAAAACAATGAAAACGACAGCTATTGATTTAGACTCTCATGACATGACAATACGTATCTTAGAAACAAACTATCCACAACTCTTCAATCATTAATAAGCTTTCGTCTAGACACTGCTCCCAGAGTTTTGTATCTAATTGAAATAATTCTGGGCTTTTTCATGAGAACAATGACAACATGAAATACTTATAACATGCACTTGCTGATTAACGCAGTTACCGTGACTTAAACTTGTCCCTCAGTAATAAAATGTCAACAAATTAAATATGATAACACATGCAACAAATCAATAAAAAAAAATTGGTTACTGAAAATGAAACAAGAAAGGAAATGACAAACATATAAAACCACCAAACCGGATCTCGAAATTCAAATTCGATCTCTTAAGTATCAAACTGGGAAGGGTTTTAGATTTAATATCCGCTAAGATTGTTGGGTTTATCTCAAAAGGTATTTGATCCACTTATTTAAATCTCTTTACTATGCAATGCAAGGAAATTAATTCTCCAAACGTAGATCAAAGGAAGACCATAACTAAAGATCATTTCAACATCTAGATCAACCATTTGGATGTCACAGGTGCAGATAATAAAACAGTCTTATTTTCTTGAGAACAATCACTCCGTGTTTACCATTATTACATTAGAGCAAAATATTCACGATGCCTGAAAAAATGCAGGTAATGATAGAAAATCTTGCCTTGATACACAAACCTTGATGTACTTATAGTATTGAGCGACTTTCTGAGAACGAAATTAGCGCAGATGCTGTGATACTGGTTTATACAAGATCACGTTTCGGAAAGAATGTCACTTTGTTATTTTTTATTGCATTTACAGTTTGTTAAAGTGTTGCCATCCACACCTGACAAAGCTTATTCGTATCTTGACAGCTTAATTTGTTAATGGTAAATAAGATGATTAATGGGATGCCTTGAGTTCAAGTCCACCCTCATTCTAACATACTTTCATGTATTTGAATACTTCCCGACCTTCAAAAAGTGAAAATGTAATCGTTTTAATTAACGGTTAGCTAAGTTGAATAAATCGAAAAAACTTTGGTCCTGCCCCCTATATGTAACAACAATGTTACAAGTTTTCTCTCGGCGTCGAAAATGTTGTAATGATAAGAAATGCTACACTGAACCTGGATTTTTTATCTGTAAAATTCCATTGTTTCCATTGCTACTGATGTTGTATTTGTCATCATTCCTCAAGATTTTGCCCCTGAACTTCCAGACCCATCTAACATCATTGCTATCTGTACTCATTCCAGCTGTGTTGCACCGTAACTCCAAACTATCAGTAGTTTCTGTTGGCAGTACTGCATCTACCGGTACAACTGTCAAAATAATGTTTCATGTAATGTTTCATGTAATGGTTCATATATTTTATCTGTAAAAATCCGTCCCAAGGATGATTGGCATTGTGCTGGAATTCTTGACATGCATGATGCAGTGTAACCAATGTACAAATAAAAAATAGACCTAGCCTCAAAATGAATCTGATTGTTCGTAAGTTCGACATGTGCATTCATTAATTATACCCTTAGATAATTAACATAACGTAGGTCTGACAATCTCACAGGTAAAAACTGTCATAGTTTGCATTTCAAAAGCATTATGAATCTTAGATGTACAGCATGTGTTTCACAGATTCTAATACTTTCGCTACAACGTTAACTGCACTGCTTGTTTAAACATTATCCTTTAGATGATATTAAGTGGGTATTTTAATTCAAACAATTCTCATATTTCAAAACCACATACATTTTTGACTACGTTCTGTCACACAAATTATCAATATAAAATAATTAGAATATCTTGAAAATGTAGAACTAATGAACGTGCAGGAGTGTTATAGTCATAAGGCATGCAGAAATACAAACGTTAAATGAGTCTTCACTTTCAATTAATAATGTATGTCAGAGAGTCATAAAGTTTGCTGTGCAACAAGTGACTCTTGAGATAAGTGCCTGTAAGCAGAACAATGTGTTCAAACGGCAATTCATGTCGATGCAAATTTATTGTTTGAATATTACAAATGCCATTATTCATATTGTGTTTTTTTCAGTCATGGTTACCGACTATTTATGGTAGACAGTAGAACGGATCAATGACGACCCTCTTATTGATAACCAGTAACTATTGACCAAAAAGAATTGTATGTGACAATAACATTTACCAGTATGGCCATACATGTCAAATAATAGATTCTGCATTGAAAGACATTTACCTTGTATAACGTTCACCCTTATTTCTTCGGATTTATCTTGTACATCGCATCTGTATATACCACTGTCTGCAACTCTTGTTTCCTCTTTTTTCAGAGTTGTCGTTCCTGTTATATTGTCAGGACCCGGTAGAACCTTAGCAAGGATCTGTTAGTACCAGAAAACATGTAAACTTACCTTGTCTACACTTCTTACATATATATCAATCTATAATAATATTAATCAATGTTAAATGCGCAGTTAAATTTAACTCGAAATGAAAACCTTGAATATTTATATGAAGTGCATAATAACTTTAAATTTTTTGCGCAAGAGCCGGAAATTTTATTCGTTCTGAATGTTATTTTGAGTAGAATACTGGTATATAATATACATCTATTGCTCGTGTAGAAGAATAAAACGGATTTAAATATGACATTTGTATGTCTTCTCAATGTTTTATGAGATGAGAGACTTTAAATGTCAGATGTCTATATACACTGCTGCTTTATATAGTATCTACTGCTTTCTATTGCTTTACACAAACTCATTTTAAAGCTTTAAAACTCGTTTAAATGTTATATAACTATTATTCTAGTATATGTCTAGAAGAAATGTTACAATGCACGTAACAGGCATATTAGATTACCCTCCTCGTTTTGTACTGATAACCTAACTACATTGTGCTTTTTTTATGTTTTTGTTAGATATTCTGTATTTAGAACGGGGAAATATTTGGTCGCTACAGGGGTAATCTGAAATTTTATTACTTCGGGTTAAAGGGGTAACTGGACTATATAAACCACTAGATGGCGCTGGGGCAGGTTTTTCAATAATTTCAAACATGTTTCACATCAGAGACCCTTTTTTAAATTTTGACAAAATTACAGAACTGTTTCCTTTGAAATTTGTTACAAAGGTAAACTGTGCCATTTCATAACAGTTCATCCAAAAATCTTAATGATATATCAGTTCTAAAAATGACTTTGAGAACAAAACAACCTGTCAAGCAGACGATCACAGATTTGAATTTCCCGGGAGGCGTGGCTAATTGCTGATAAACTCTGTGTTTGTAAACAAAGGCCACGTGGTGATGTTTATACACTTGAGAGTAGTGGCATGCATTACAGAACAAAAACAGTTTACAACCTTGATGAAAGTTTATTTCCATAAAATGAGAATATCCTTCATTAAATTGAATCATTAAGGTAATCAAGACCTAAATAAGTAAGTTAAAAGTTAGCAGATACATGTAACGTAAACATATGTTTTTGTGCAAAATCTATTCAAGTTGCCATAAGTTTTTCAAGTAGTCAGTATTGAACTTTTAATTTTGGTATAAAGTCTAACTTGCAAAAGTACACAGCAGGACACAACTTCACTTGCGGTTCAATATGTTTTGTTCTTCCCCATTCATCTATACTTTACTTCAAAAGCCCATTCTGACTATAGTATAGTTCAGTATTTTCTATAATAATGTTTTGTTGTATGATACTATTTCCTAGTCTTCCATATCTTGGTCAAGCCCGTGGGTATGCAGATATATAACATAAGGCAAACCATAAACAGTGTCGGTATAAATTAAAAATGTTTATGTGACTTAGACGAAGAATCCTCCTACTAAACTACTGCAAGGATCGCACCTGCAGGGTCAGTTAATATTATCCTGGCTCGTTATATATTATGATCCATTATTATCCAAGAATGAGGCTTTAGATTGATTTTACTATTGACTTTAATAATTTCTCCATTTTATTTTTTCCTTGATGGTCTACAATTTACATAATCCCATGTTATCATCACTATGAACTTTTAAATCCGTGTCAGGAACATTAAACCTAACACAAATAGCTCCATTTACTCTCTTGATATAAACAATACAGGTCTTTTTCTTATGCACTTTTTCTGCAAGCTTTATTAAAATATAAACTTTACTCTTCATCAACTACATGCATATACATTGTGTTTTGAACTGTTGTGATAATTTCCCTCCTTTTCTGACACATGTATCAGTTTCATGTCTGGAATTTTTGTCCTTCAAAAATACACAAAACAGACCTGCATGCCGATGGCATATAATTACCAATTAATTTTGTGACTCTATCTTAATTGGGTGCTGACATATTCATTTTACCACAAGTATTTATATTGTGGAAATTACACAAAATCAGGCCTTGTGCAAAATTGACTCTGTGAGTTAGGTGTGAAACATAGTATTTATCTTTAAATTTTCTAAAAAGGGAGAATATGAATGAATATCATGGGATAAAAAGAAAGTGAGAAGAAATGATTCAGGAGGTGGATAAATTTTCATCTGATTCCGAAATGCTCATAGATACAAAATATAAGAAACGTAAAGAAGCCCCTAGTCAGCTCAAGAGCAAAAATCGTCTGCTTGCTAGTGTGATTCATTCACTCTAGTAACCTCCTCCAGTTTAATTGACAGGTAGTTTTAGAGGTATCAAGTTACAGCTGCATACAACAAAATACTCGCTGGTATACCAGCGAGAGTTGCCCCTTTAAGTGTCTAATCCAAACTCTAGGTAGGGTTAACCACACTTGGCAATTCCTAATTAAACTTTTCGAGATATTAGTAATTGGTAATGGCAAATTTTGGGTTGTTTTTTTACAGACAAACGAAACAAAGTAGTTGCACAAATAGGGTTTGGTTAAAATTGCATATTTCAAAATTCCGAAGATAACATGCAAATTAGAAGTAGATGGGTGTGATTTTAAAAATATCAAAACACATCCTTTTCAGAAAACGATAGTTTCATATCAAATTATTGAATATCGTTTCTCATCTACACAATCTCTTGTTACTCAATACTGATATA
Organism: Saxidomus purpurata; assembly: GCA_022818135.1. Lineage (NCBI taxonomy): Eukaryota > Metazoa > Mollusca > Bivalvia > Venerida > Veneridae > Saxidomus > Saxidomus purpurata. Next base: position 18,910,047 of record JAFMSR010000018.1, on the reverse strand, counting down.
AAGTACATTCTAAACAATCTGTCTCATCACCTTGATAATAGTCCAACGAAAACAATTTGCCATGTGTTGTTATTTAAAGGGTACTTTTTTTCTCTTATGATTTGCGTTTAATGCCTGTTTTATATCTGGATAATATTGGAAATAACGCTAGTAATGATTGACCGTTTGATTCCTGCAGATGTATTGTCAGAGGCAGATGGAATTCTTACATGTTTTTACATTCCTATTTTATAGTCAAGTAAATTCCTGTCGATATAAAAGTCTGCTCTTAAGTATCCCCCAAAAACAATTGCTTAGAAGATGTGAAACTAGCTGTTATTTATTGTTACTATTACAACGCTAGAGACCACCAGTACGTGTAAGTTGGCAGGCCATGAACTGTATTCCCAAGTTTTGTTTCATCGACTTTAAGTATATGAAGAGTAACGAGTTTTTAATATTTCTCATCCCCCTTTTCACTCTAGGAGCTTTGTTTTAGAATGATCGCAAATTTCAGTGAAATGGAAAATCTCTATAAAGTTAAAAGTATCAAGAGTTTTCCCTTATACTCATACTAAACGGACTTCATTTCAAAGACATCCTCTATTTTCAGATGTATTTGAATGTGTAATTTGTGATTTCCTTTCCTAAATGACATAACTGAAATTTGTGACATATCAAAAAGACAATGACTGTTATTCAAGCAAATAATTATGCGCGGTCTCTGTATATGATATACTCACTGTATATCCTTTTTTGTTTCTCATTGGAATAAATGCACCATCTTTATAGAAGGTTGCCGCGCCCACTGCATCATCTTTATTATATACATGAATACAATCAAGTCTTAACACATCGCCAGCTGCCAGCAGAACGTTATCCTTCTTTGGTACAATCCACAAACCTGAAACTGAAACAAGAAAAAGTTTTAATTCTTGTTTTAAGATTAGTTTGTAATTTGATTAAATCAATTTCTAATTAAAGCCAATGAGCAACTGATCGGGTCATAAAGTCTAATCGAACGAGCCTTAATATTGATCGCACGGTTAGTAACTGAAGCGACTTTAATGTACATGAAATCAATTCAATCAGTTAAATCGATGGTTATTCGGTAAAAATGAGAATGTTATGGCTGTAAGGTCGTTATGGTTAATGGAATTCTATATGTCACGAACTTTGTTAGGGAAAATGGTTTGTAACAAATTTGATATTCTTTTGTTTTAAGCTAAAAAATTTTAATGGCGGGAACAGTAATCGATGAAGGCTAAATCTTTGGCCATGCACAGAGCAAATAGAATGTGACTTTCTGTATTCTTCTTTCCATATCAACCAGTTCAAATGAACTGAAAAAGTGTGCCATCTGTCATGTCTGGTTCTTTTTTCTGACACTCCTCGGATGTTACTTCAATTTGAGTACATGCCAGTATAGCTAAAAGTGTCTGACATTAACTCGATTGTCACCAGCCTTCACACTCGGTGGGAATTCGAAAAATATTTCTATGAACATTATAACCTTATCTAGTAACAAACTCTTAATTACTATTTCAATTGGAATAGACGAATACGAGTAATTTTATCTTTTGTCACGTGAAACTGACAGACGAGTGTCTCTATAGATCTATTAATTATTTATATGTATACCTGTAACACAGTCTTACTGTAATATAAGTTACAACTAATCTACAATGTAGCTCAAGATCTATCTGAAAAATACAACTACTAACAGATAACATGATGAAGTATAAAATATACATACCATCACAATAAATACAATCCAAAGAGATGTAGAACAACATTATTACGACTTCCCACATGGCGACATCAGAATCGATAAATTCCAGACTGCACGTTCACGATATCCATTCACAGTGAGTCAGTGCGAATAATTTATCCACGGCGATACTCGGTAACATATAATTTTCTAAATTTAGACGAAAGTAGTTTCCGTTGCAGTTACTATTGGAGTAAGGCTATCATACTGGGGAAAATTGTTAGTTGATAAAGATAGTAAGATTAGTAATTTGTCATATAGAACCATGTTTAATTTGCATAGTAATAATGTTATTAATTCACCTTGGCGGGAATTTGTTAAAACATTAGATGACTTAGGATTGTCTTACTTCTATGTTGATAAAAAATATGTAATATAAATGCTTTCAAATTGGCTGTTCAGAAAAGGTTGGAAGACCAATTTTTACAGGAATGGTCTAGTCAAATTGATCAGTCATCCAAGTGTATTATATATAGGTTGTATAAAAATGAGTTGTAAAAAAACTTTTGAAAAGTATCTCTATATTTTACCTAGAAAGCTTACTATTACAATGTGCAAATTCAGATCACTAAATCATAAATTATCTTTTGAAAAAGGTAGGTTTTTAAATTTGGAAAGAAACCAAAGATTACGCACAAATTGTAAATGTATTAGAGTAGAATTTCACTATCTATTTGAATGTCCGAATTTTCTTCCCCAAGAAGAATGCCATCTGAAATGAATTCACACAAGCTGCTTCATGCTGACTTCAAAAACTTTTTTATGGAAGACAGAAACAGACTGTTTTTTGTCCTCTGCTGATATGACCGTAAATGTGACAGAATTTCTAGATCCTTCTCATCAAATAAACATCTCAAATTCAGTTTATGAATATCAAAGCCACTACAACCGTTTTCCAATGTCATGAAACATTATACAACTTAAAACTGTTAAAAGAGAAACAATTTTGTTTTATCCAAAGCTATTACTAGACAAGTATGCCATTTAAAATTATTTCCGGGTAGCTCTTTATTGAAGATGTCCAGACTGTAACCTTCTGTATTACATGCAATTCCAATCGATCCACCTTAAGGCTATTGACGTATAGTGTAAGTTCAAAACTGGTGACTTGAGAGTTTTGTTTTCTCGTAATCGTAGTTAACATGAGTTGTGTCTTCTTTCCAGACAGCGTGAGGCCTTCAGACTTGCCACAAATTCTACAGGTTTGATAATTTCGGACTATTTCTTCTTTGAGCTTCATACTGATTGAGTGAATTGCCCCCTGCTAGCCCGATCAGTAATAATGAGGCCGGGCAAGAACAAGTCTGCGAGTTATCATGCCAGTGGCGTTGCATACTAGTCTAGGGACTGTTTGCGACGTGGTAAAAATGATGTTATCTCTTATATAACCTTCTGCAGTTATTTTTCTACTTGGAATACTGGTAGAATTGTTTAAACCCTATTTTCCCTTAGAGGACTTTGACTGTTCCATATCTGTTTGCTTGTAAGAAATAAATTCTGAGATATGATAGCCAATCCCTGATGCATTATATGACAATCAGTGTATTTCTTCCTTGCTCAAGGGCCCTCCAATTCTCTGATTTTGACAAACAGCGGTGACTGCAACTGTATGCATCAGTGACTGTATATGCATATGGTCTACTGCTTATGATAATAAACTATAAAACTATTTCCTGTAAGCATTCTGGTGAATGGGAGAGAACTGTATTGATATTCCAGCCTGGTATTGTGGATATTGTCGTTTGCAAGTGACAAAAGTAAAATGCTTGCATTATTGCAGTTTCAGAGAAGCTAACACCCGTGCTTTGAAGGTCTAGAATTTTTGTGAAGCGAGTCAGGAAGTATTGGTACTAGTAATCAGATGCACTGACGCAATATACTATGTACTTTGCAAACATATTTAATTTTCCTGTCTGTATCCTGATTTTTTAAATATATGCATGCCTTTTTTTGGAGATGTTCAATATACTTTAAGCATGCACATTTGTTACTTCTGCGAAGTACTTTGGTTTGAGTCTCTGCTTTAAAATTTTATTTTCCGACACTCTTACTGACTGATTAACATGAATAATATTTCGTTTTATTATACCTTCTTGTATAGGAGTCACCCGGTGGTTGGTCGGTCGGTCGGGCATGCGGTCCGTTGCATTTTCCTTGTCCGGAGCATAAGTTGAAAAAAATACTAGTTGGAAGTCAATACAACTTCATACAATTGTCTTGTACAATAAGAGAAAGTGCAGTGCACAAGAATCATAACAATATCTTGATAAATTGCAGAGTTATTGCCCTTTGTTACTTTTCCTTGTCCGGAGCAAATCTTGAAAACTACTGGTTGGAACTCGATACAACTTCATACAATGATCAAGCAGAATGAGAGGAGTGCAGTGCACAGAAACCCAAACGCGGTCCGTACAATGTCATACAATGGTCAAGTACAATGAGAGGAAGTGCAATGCACAATAGTAATAACTCCATCTTGACTATTTACAAAGTTATTACCCTTTGTTACTTTTCCTTGTCCAGAGCATGACTTGAAAACTACTGGTTGGAGTTATTGCCAAGAACAATATCTCTATTTTAGTTGGGTTTTTTGCAAGCTATTCTGTTATACGAATTTCCTCAGTTTATAAAGCAGTCTTTCGGGGGAATTAATCACATTGAGAGATAGGTCTACTTTTATTTATTTTCAATCGATTGTAAACAAGTTTTTGAAGAATGTATTAACTACTCTCGATGACTGATCCCTGGGTTGCTGACCAGTACTTGCATCGGAAGAGGGGATTGTGGAGGTCGCGATCAAATTCCGCTTCGAGACAACCCACACAACATCCCTGTCGGGAGCCCGACGCTCTATCCCAAACCACGACACCTCAATAACAAAAACAACAGCAACAATAATAATGATAATAATTAAAGCAATAATAATAGCAACAACAATAATAACATTTCAAGCTTATTGTAAACACATGTCGGTTTTGTGTGTGCACTGCATTTTACCTTTTTCACCAAGAGATTTTAAACTCCGGATTCTAGACATGCACACGACTTTGACCGAGTCTCTTTTAATAGATCATTTGTGTGCATGATTCCAGGCAGGCAGCCTTTTTTTTATATGAGCGTCAATTTGGTAGGTAGTAGGTAGTTGGATATTCGAATAACCAACTACCTACTAGTTGGTAGTTGGTTATTCGTAATTCCAAACTATATAACAGCTGGTAGTTGGTAACTCAATACACTATCACCAGAATGAAATGTTCAAACACACCATACCCTTTCCTTAACACAGAATAAAGCAGGGGACCTAGTTGGTTATTCGTGTGAATCTCCAACTGTCAACCAGAAGGTAGTTGGTGATTCGAACTTTGCATGTATTCCTCTCAAAAAAGAAAGTATTTTTCCGGAAGAAATGTAACTGATATATAACAAGATATATGTGTTCTACAACATGGTAACACCTCCTTCTCCCTACATCCACCAGGGGACTCAGTTGGTTATTCGCGTGAATCCCCAACTACCAACCAGAAGGTAGTTGGGGATTGACGCGAATTACTTCAGACTTCTGGCCCCTCAAGGCTTCTGTAAAAATAAGATGTGTGTTAAGATAGAACGAACGCCGTGAGGGGACCTTCTGACTTTTAAATTCTGACTTTTGAATTCTGGCTTTTGAATTCTGACTTGTAATTTCTAACTTCTGACTTTTGATTTCAGACTTATATAATTTTGCGCGGGAAAGAAGCCACCATAAGCGAGGGCCGAAAGCAACGCCGACGATAAACTACATAAATTAAATTTATCTTAGTATTAATTGAGTTATGTCTTTTTGTTTAAAAAAATGTTCTCACTACTGCTCTTAACTTACTGCATTGATTTCACTGATACTTGGTGCATGTGTATGGAATCCTTACATAGAGTGGATGTGAATAGTATGGTGGGGGCGGAGTATTAGTCTGCCTTTTATGCAACAGTTCTAGTGTTTGATTGTTCATTGAATAAGTTTGGATGAAGGCAAGGACATGCATTACAAGTACTGAATGAAATATATAAATACATTCGTTGAATTACTGATTGGAAAGCCACAATATTAAAGGTATGTGGCCAGTTGTTTTGTCAGCAATGTTATTTTTAGGTTTCATGGCAATCAGTTTATCTTGTTTGTATATAAATACTGTACGCGATAAACCAACGGACAGCATGTGTAAATTGCGAACCATGAGTCGCGGCAGCCTATTATGTCGTTCATTTCGCATGAACACCGAAAAAAGTTTCATCAATAACAAAATCATTGAGTTTTATTAGTTTTAGGTTAGTGTGAAATTGTTTTTGGAACCCGGTGATACATCAAATCGTCTTAAAACGGCCCGAGATACATCGAAATCGGTTTAAAGTTTAAAAAATCGGCGATAGTTTGTATTAGACGTGCACACATTACATAAAAATGGATCGCATCATGTTTATACGAAATGCATTCAAATAAGCTCGAGTAAAGCGGTCTGAACCGTCCTAACGTGGGAGAAAACGGCGAAAAATCCAAACATTAACACTGCCGACCATTTTATCCCTTCAATAACTTTTTTATTTTTAGGTCCACGATCCAAAACGGGTGTGACGATTTCATATATTACATGTGGCTATACAAAGGGCATGATAACAGTTCGATCAAATTAAAAATAAACATTTCTTTACCAAATTTCTTATCCGTCCCCCCAAAAAAAAAATCAAATTTTCCGCCATTTTGACAAGAACTACATCAAATTAAAGCCCCGAGATACATCGTTTACGTCCGACCCCCTGACTACGTCAAAGTATAAGTCCGTGCTGTTTTGTGACGTCACGAAGTGACATTGAGGTATCAAAAGGGGATTTGAAGCTCTGCTTACATTCAGCCGTTAAATTGATAAAACATAAACGAAATCTTTCAATATTTTAGACAGGGAAGGGTAATAAAATTGTTATATTTTTTTTGGCATGATATATAACCCGCCTCGACATAATATTACCCTTGCCTAACGGCTCGGGTAATATAAGTCTAGGCGGGTAATATATCCCATATGCCACTTCAAAAACCAGATAACATATAATATATATATATATATTACAGGAAAAAAACTCTTCATGAACTTCTTAACACTTGGATGTTAAACAATGAATAGGGATATGAAAAAAGTGCAATGAACGCTTTGTGGAAAGTGGAAAGTATAATTTCAATGGCTATTGAATGACTTCTTCGAAAATCCCACTTGATTACATGAAACAATTCAATTACTTAGAAAATCCTAAGTCTGAATAAGCCTAAGTTTCTAGCTTAAATATTATATATATATAATATTATATTATAAGTTATCATCCGCGGTATATGGATTCCTATTCCCAGAGTGGGTTAAATAAACTGAGTCACGACTATTTGTGTTGACGATAGGGTATGATTAAATTTTGTAGGCTAGATGACCGCTCTCTAATAATACAGCAAACCACATATTTTAGCTTTGGGCCTTACTGTTTTGAACAAGAAGATTTTTTAACATGTATCCTTTTGGTTATCAAGTCAATGAATATTACTGTGTGATAATGTTGTGTCATCTGCAAACAGTCTTGCTATGTGGCAATTTCTGCTGCCATCATTGTGTTTTACATCAGGAGTCATCCGTTAACCTCCTTGATTACTAAAACACAATCTAATGATTGTTGAGGAGAAGGAAAGTTAGCTTTTCAGTTTAAAATTATGCTCCAAGTAAACATGTTTTGATATACAGTAGCTATGTCTTTCAATTTCGATTCAACTCGCATATTGTGTGAAGTTGAAATTCACAAAAGATGTCATTCCATCCCCATGACAACCAACGTGGGGAAAAAAACACAGACCCACAATTCTCGATGTTGCCTCCATAGCTGAAAGACGGCTCGGTCGGAAGCCAGTTAAACCAAGGCACTGCTGTGTCTGTTTCTACGACTTTCCACACATCCCCGATCCAAGTCATTCCGATCCAGTAAAATTCCCATTTTGGATCAGTTTCTATTCCTACAAGGAAAACTTAGATAGAAATAGGCCTATGCTCAATATGTGAAACTAGGAACTACGGTATTTTGTCTCAGGGTATTGCAGAGCTACATCGTGTTCAACTGCTGATTAATCAAATAAAGGTAAATGAACATTCTGTATTTATGAAATAATATTCGTTTCGGCCTTGTCAATCTTCTAATAAACAATGATTTGAAGTTCTGACGCGCAGTTATAAACCACTAATGCCAATGATATGAAGTTCTGACGCGCAGTTATAAACCACAAATGCCAGAGGCCTGAGTGGTTTTCAGCTGCGCTTCACAACGACAGAGAGTTCTTTATTAGACGATAACAACAATGACTAGGATGTGATTTCGATTCTAACATAACAAGATATTACAAAAGGTGAATTAATGGAAAGCGTTATTTACTACGCGGATATTTTAACGTCATGCGGCACAATATGACGTTATTCTTGACTATAATAATAATAATAATAATAATTATCTCTTAATTTTCAGAAGGTAACTCATTAAGACATAACAAATATTAAGTGCAGTACATTAATAGGTGATAAATCTTATATAATGAGGCCTTCTTAAACAATTTTAAAACAAATTCAAACAAGTATAAACAACACAATATGAATAAGACTATCGTAATATGCATACATATTACATTAAGATATAGAAACAATGACAGACATAAAAGATAATATTTCACTTACAATATAAAGTAGGTTGCAAAAAAAGTATTTACAATTTCTCAGTCTTAAGCAGAAATGCTTTAAAGCTATATTTGAACGCACTGACATTTGATAAAAGTCTTGTATCAACAGGTATTTGGTTCCAAATTTCCATACTAGAGTAACTAAATGTCTTCTTGAGATAATTTGTGTAAGGTGTTTTGTGTGTGATATCCTTCCTGGATTTTGGCCGCAATTCATAGGCTGTATTATTTGAGAATATAATGAGATCTTTGATATATGGAGGTGTCAAATTATGAAGAGCTTTATAAACTAATATGCCAGTAAAATATTTGCATCTGCTGGGAAAAGAAAGCCATTTAAGGTTATTGAACATCTCAGACGATCGTGTAAATTTGTTGACATTTAGTATAACTCTAGCTGATCGTTTTAGCAGTTTAGTAATTCTATTTTCATCGGTCATGTTAGCTGTGTGCCATGTTAAACATCCATAATCAAATGTTGGTGCAATATAGGCGTTATAAAATAGCTGTTTCATCTCATGGGTAAGGAAATGCTGAATTCTTTTTAAAAGAAATAATTTTGAAACCAGTTTCGTGCAAGTTTCTATGTTTCTATCTATGTATTATCAGCAGTATGATGTATTATCAGCATGATAATGATAATAATAATAATTAAAATAGTAAAAATAGTAATAATAGAAATAAATATAAAATGATAATAATGGTCATATTCTTTATTTAGTGAAGGTGACTCAAATAGGCTGTGACCCATCTTCCTCGCGGCCTTCAAAGACATTTACAATATTCATACAAATGAACAGGCATTCATACAAACATACATCAAGTACTTATAATATGAAAGTAGAATGAAATAATAAAAATAAACCAAATCGTCATTTAACTTTATAGTAATGTGTGTACGTTCAATAACACCAATAACTTAGAGTTTAGTATTACGTGTAATATCATTTTCTATAAACTAGAATAGACCAAAACCAATAGCGACAATGTATCAAGACCGCGTATTTTAAATGGTATACTGTTTCGCACGTGTGCCGCAAAGTATTGATAAAAGTCACTTCACAAAAAAGTTTGGCAGACATAAAAGATGATATTTCACTTACAATATAAAGTAGGTTGCAAAAAAAGTATTTACAATTTCTCAGTCTTAAGCAGAAATGCTTTAAAGCTATATTTGAACGCACTGACATTTGATAAAAGTCTTATATTTGGTTCCAAATTTCCATACTAGAGTAACTAAATGTCTTCTTGAGATAATTTGTGTAAGGTGTTTTGTGTGTGATATCCTTCCTGGATTTTGGCCGCAATTCATAGGCTGTATTATTTGAGAATATAATGAGATCTTTGATATATGGAGGTGTCAAATTATGAAGAGCTTTATAAACTAATATGCCAGTAAAATATTTGCATCTGCTGGGAAAAGAAAGCCATTTAAGGTTATTGAACATCTCAGACGATCGTGTAAATTTGTTGACATTTAGTATAACTCTGGCTGATCGTTTTTGCAGTTTAGTAATTCTATTTACATCGGTCATGTTAGCTGTGTGCCATGTTAAACATCCATAATCAAATGTTGGTGCAATATAGGCGTTATAAAATAGCTGTTTCATCTCATTGGTAAGGAAATGCTGAATTCTTTTTAAAAGAAATAATTTTGAAACCAGTTTCGTGCAAGTTTCTATGTTTCTATCTATGTATTATCAGCAGTATGATGTAATATCAGCATGATAATGATAATAATAATAATTAAAATAGTAAAAATAGTAATAATAGAAATAAATATAAAATGATAATAATGGTCATATTCTTTATTTAGTGAAGGTGACTCAAATAGTCTGTGACCCATCTTCCTCGCGGCCTTCAAAGACATTTACAATATTCATACAAACGAACAGGCATTCATACAAACATACATCAAGTACTTATAATATGAAAGTAGAATAAAATAATAAAAATAAACCGAATCATCATTTAACTTTAAAGTAATGTGTGTACGTTCAATAACACCAATAACTTATTTATACGTGTAATATCATTTTCTATAAACTAGAATAGACCAAAACCAATAGCGACAATGTATCAAGACCGCGTATTTTAAATGGTATACTGTTTCGCACGTGTGCTGCAAAGTATTGATAAAAGTCACTTCACAAAAAAGTTTAGCTATGTCAGTTTTACATGAAGATTGTTTCAACAATACAAGATATGTGTACAATCGGGCAATTTACATAATCATCATTCTTATTATAAATTCTCCTCTCATCTGTACCAGATCGGAAGAGGGGCTCGAATCCATGACCCTCAAACAGTTTGAGGTTTAATGAAATCAGGTTGTTCTATACCACCAGACAGCGGAGGCGGGCCACATATGCCTACATTGTATATATAATATCATATTAAAATGACTCTTTTCCATTAATCGATTTAGCAAATAAAGATAATACTCGACTAAATAGATTTACTTTACCTACCTGCTAGATGTTCTAATGTATCTTTGACGAAAGAGTCTTCTCCCTCAAACTCAATGAACAATAAACTTGACCCTTGGTGAGCCTGGTGACAATGGGCCTACAGTAAACAAATGTTATCATGTAATGTACCTCAATTATTGAGGAAATGTCACCTTCCTGTATGTTTCGACCGGTTGAAAAATTGTTGTTATAAAGACAAAACCCTACTAATTGCTACTAAAACGAATACATTATACTGCTGATAAATATAATCCATACAAAAATAACGAAGGAGAAATATGCCGGTCGTTGTCTATTGCAATTACCGGAGAATTCCTAAACCTAACTTTAAAACACTCTGCACAAAGTTTTCATAAAAACGAAAAATAAAACTAAAACAAGAATGAAATACTGTTAGAGGAAAGTTTTGAATTAGATCTAGAAGATGTCAACAACGTTTAAGAGTACATTACCACTGCGTCGTCAAAGGTGAGTTTAAGCCCAACTTCAAACTTATAACACGACGTCTCGTAGCTGTACCACCCATCTGGACAACCTTAAGAACATGAACAACAAGTAAGACAAGTTACTACACAAGTCAAAAGTGATGGAAGGTGACTCCTAGCTAGCGAAAACTGAGGGCGCTATATGACAATTTCATGTTCGTTGAAACCTCGGCAAACCACTGATGTATAAGAATTGTTTCATACAACCACTACAGTAGTAGTTTAACTTCCGTGATACAACTCTGTATATTCAAGTCAACTCACGAGTACTTTTGAATTATTTCACTTTTTTTCTTGACTTTGTACAATCACTAAAATTTGACAATAACTATTTAAATTGTGTCATCCTTTATGATAAGCTATTTTTTTCACATCTGCTGCGAGTGTAAATGTCAAATGGAGAATAAACATTAGCCAAATACTGAAAACTTTAGGCCTAGTGAACAGTGAAATATATCTTAAATTCAGATTACGCTTGGAACACAATACGCTATCGAAGAAATGTAACGAAAATTTTTGGTTCCTTTAAATAAAATTTTATCGGAAAAAGCACGAACAAAACAAAACAAACGCTACAACAGACAAACACGAAGCACGCTACTACACATAGCAACTAAACAGCAGTATATGCGAGCGCGTTTACACTGTCCTACACAGTGCTCGAATATTTATTATTCGCAACATAGGTAACGAACTGGCATCATATGTAACACTGAAAGTCAAATGTAACAACGACATGTACTTGACCGTCATATACAATTTTGACTTATAATTGCCTATTACATGATAAAAAGAAATCTAGCAGAGTCAAAACAACCATGTTGTTTAACCAAGAAAACAGCTGTAAACACGACCATATCACTATAATCTCTTTGTGATCGGCACTAAGAATTACTTATCTAACCGATGACACTTTTTATTCGATTAAAATCCATCAAATACTTCCAAAATGCCGCAAACTTTCGCCAGAATACCCAGACGTTTCGTGCATGTTGTTCGGCCCTATACAGAGAGGTTTCTGCTCAATTTATACGTAAATCCCAAGGAACAGGTAAAACTTGCACATACATTCAATAATTGTTGATTTCAAGTTCATGGTTGACGGTCTGCCAGAAAAAGAAGGCCTTCAATTAAACCATGTGCAAGTTTTACCTGTTCCTTCTTATTTACGTAAAAAATCGACCAGAAATATCTTCTGTGCACATGTATCGTGTGGACGACGAGAACGACATGTGCAAAATGTCTAGCTATTTTTAAGTAGCATTTTGGAAGTAATTGGTGGATTTTAACGTCCCGACCACAAAGAGATTATAGTGATCTGGTCGTTTTTACAGCAGATTTCTTGGTTAAACAAAATGCTTTTTGCTTTTATAAGACTGTCACCAAAAATATACTGCACAGACCAATACCAAAAAACTGCAGTAACTGATATGAAATAATGAAGGACTTACAACAGTTTCGCTACCAATCCCCCACTTTGAAACTTTGCATAATTCAATTTTCAATACTTTTTGGTTATCCCCGATGTTCGAAACTTAAACCGGCTCTTAAAGCTAACCGTTGATTAACTTTTGATTAAAAAAAATAATTCTTGTAATACAACAATAGCGAGATATTTTGATTTTGCTTTGAAGAGTTTTTAGTCCTTATTCTCTTGAGTTCAAAAATTTGTTTTAAAAATTATTTCAAACTGTAGAAATGTAATCTTTAAAGTTAATCGACTATTAGCTTAATCATCTCGAACAACCGGGACCATTAATGAACGTACCGTTCATCCGACGCTGAAAACGAGATTTTGACGCTATTACGGTAATATCTCGGATTACCTTGCGCGACGACCAAGAAGATATCAATTACATCTAACGGAATAGAAATAACAGGAGTATTGTGTTGCTATCCATGAAGCAATGGGTTGTCTAAGAACAAGATAGGACTTGTTATTAAGGATACCCGGGAAAGACGAATGATAAGGAACATGGTTTAAAGAGTATCAGGACTATGTGTTGAAAAAGACAGCTTTGAACTAAATTGCATAATCTGTTGAATGTTTTAACATGTATGCATAATACATTAAGTCAAATATAGTATAACATTGAAAACCAAACAACATTACATGTGTTATAATGTATATTTGCCAACCTGTTTCACTTATGCCATTTGGAAACATTAGATATTTATATCATATGCATTCTAAAGCTGTTTACGTGCAAACTGATTGATAGTTATACATAAAACAACCTTAAAGCACTGTTTGATTTTTGATATTTGTTGATATTTATACTATTCTGGTATTTCTTTTTCTAAAACACCGAGATAATACAAGTTCAACCAGCCTGGCATATCAATATGTTTCAACTGACCTATGATGTGATGGTGGTCTGACCTAGTACAGTCGGGCATTGGTGACTGCTTCATCAGCAGCAACGGCCAACACTTATTCAAGTTCAAAGCCATGATTTAATGTTCACGGCATGGAAGGATAACATATACTTTCAAAGAAAGTGGATTCATGCACAACTCTTGGCAGAAACCACATGTCAGATTTCGAAACAATTTTACCGGATTTTACAGAAATGTTCCTTGGGTGACCCTCTACCAAGATCATGTATGCAAATGAACAATTTCAAAAGTCTTCTTGTCAGAAACCACATGTAAGATTTAGAAACAATTTTACAAAAAAGTTCTTTTGGCGACTTACCAATTTGTTCCATATTATGCACCTGGGGTCTAAATTGGACCCGCGCTAGGTATATATACATGTAAATATTGGAAACTTTAACAGTCTTCTTTCAAAAACCACAAGGCCTTAGATATATTGTATGTAGTATTGTCTAGTTCACCTCTCTCAAATTTATTCAAATCATGCCCCTAGGGTAAAACTGACCCTACCAAATTATTTTCATATAGGGCTTATATACAACCAAACTTATAGATATTTGGCTGGTAGAATTGCCTAGTTGTTCTATACCAAGCTTATTCAAAGTATTCTCTTTGGGTTCAAGTTAGCCCTAGCCCGGGTTGATTTGACCTACTGACCTACTTTCTTGTGTTTAAGCTACAGCAATGAAATTTGAGGTACTGGACAGTTTTGCATGCAGATTTCAACTTTGACCTTAGTTGACCTTGACCTTTCTGTTTTTGAAGCTACATGAATGAAATGTTGACCATATATACAGTTTTGAATGAAGATTTTAACTGCGACATTGGCTGACCTTGACCTACTGACCTATTTTCCTGTTTTTGAAGCTACAGTAGTAAAATTTGAACCATACGTACAGTTTTGAATGCAGGTTTGCACGTTAATCTTTGCTGACCTTGACATTGGTCCAATTTTTGTTTTTCAAGCTAGAGAGATGAAATTTAGACTTTTTGTGCAGTTTTGCTAACTAATTTCCGCAATTCCTATGACTGACATGGTTATTGCCTTTTGACCCACTTTCTTCTTTTAAAGTTTAAAGTGACATTATGGGCATTTTTTTCAAGTAAAAAGCCAGCTGAAAATGGTGTGTGTACAAAAGTGTAGAGGAAATAATAGCTTTTAACCCAATTCACCAAACTCTTCCCGCTACCAGTATGAAAAAATAACTTTCCAAATATTGATTTTCTTATTTGACTGGGAGAGTCAATTTAAGAAAAGAACAACTGCATGCAGGAGTTGTTCCTTCCACTGCCGAAATCTCTACCAACATCAACAACGACACAATCAACTATCATTTTATCAGTCCGATTTTTTAATATCTAAAGCATCAACTTCAAATACTAATGCGGTATAATCATTAATTTAACACATTCAAATGCACAACAACCAAAAATTGCTTTTATAAAACTGTCACCAAAAATACACTATGTGCAGTAAGATGCGCATAATGTCACTTTAATGATAATCAGGTTAGTTATATTGGTCAATCATGGCCCTTTTGTTTCAATGGTTACTTATATCACCATGGCAACCATTTTGATCCGGGACAAGCAGGCGTGCAAACGGACAGACACACAGATGGTATCCCATCTGGTGCAACTGATACGAGACTAATAAAATGATAATAAATATATTAAACATACATATCGGCTCAATACCGCTCCAGTTTCCGTTGTCAAGACAACTTCTGATGGATGTTCCGTACAGAGTGGACCCTTGCTGACATGTGTATTGTACATTGGATCCGACATGACGCTCGTTGCCGATAATTTCTCCGTCAGGTAGATTTTGATGAATTCTACATTCTGCAGAACAGATAACTGGTTAGCTTGAACAACTCTGCGATATTTGCTGTTGAGCTTTACTTTTAAGCTTAACTTTTTACTGAGGAACTGAGACAGTAACGATAACTTTTCATTTGTATACAATATGGTGTTAGAAATAAGTTATATTTCTACTGGTTAACCAATGCCTTTTAATTGAGAAAATGATGTACAGGTTAAATTTATTTTAAACTAATTGACTTGGACAATCATGTTGTCTTTTTTGTTGTTAACTGAGACAATTTTACTATCTATATATATTTGTACTGGTTAACAGGATAATTGTCGCAACCTTTAGTTTATACTAATTTATTTTAGAACGAGTGTGAAACAATTTATACAACTTATATTAATCACTCCCGACACCTCATTCCTGATGGTATCCATCGCCGTGAGGGTATGAGAGAAGAGAAGCCAGTTTCCCTTTTAATGCTGAGCGCCAAGCAAGGGAGCTACTGGTACCATTTTTTACGTCTTTGGTATGACGCGGCCAGGGAGCGAACCCACGACCTCCCGCACTCGAAGCGGACGCTCTACCACTAGGCTATCGCAACCTTTAAAAAGATTACATAGACAATTATTCTGTCTCTCATATTTGTCAACTGGGGCAATTACATGGTCTTTTTAGAGATCAACTGAGGCAATCGCGCTGTATTTTCATTGGTCAACTTAGACAATCACGCTGTTTTTTTACTGGTCAACTGAGACACTCACGCTGTCTTTTTACTGGCTAGCTGAGACAATCACGCTGTTTTTTCATTGGTCAACTGAGACACTCACGCTGTATTTTTACTGGCTAGCTGAGACAATCACGCCGTCTTTTTAGAGATCAACTGAGACCTTTTACCTCAGTCCTTTTACTGGTTAACTTATACAATCACGGTGTCATTTTACTGGTTAACTGAGGCAATCACGCTGTCTTTTTACTGGTTAACTTAGACAATTACACTGTTTTTTACTGGTTAACTGAGACAATCACGCTGTCTTTTTACTGGTTAACTTAGACAATCACGCTGTCTTTTTACTGGTTAACTTAGACAATCACGCTGTCTTTTTACTGGTTAACTGAGGCAATCACGCTGTCTTTTTACTGGTTAACTTAGACAATTACACTGTTTTTTTACTGGTTAACTGAGACAATCACGCTGTCTTTTTACTGGTTAACTTAGACAATCACGCTGTCTTTTTACTGGTTAACTGAGACAATCACGCTGTCTTTTTTACTGGTTAACTGAGGCAATTACACCGGTTTTTACTGGTTAACTGAGGCAATCACGCTGTCTTTTTACTGGTTAACTGAGGCAATCACGCTGTCTTTTTACTGGTTAACTTAGACAATTACACTGTTTTTACTAGTGAACGTTCCTACAAAGAAACATTCAGTTAGTTTCAAAATTCTAGAAACATTGTCATAGCATCGGCGATTCGAATTTTTTTTCTTCTTATTTTGACCATACTTCATGAACCTAATGCGCATGTCGTGTAAAGATGACCAAAAAAAAACATACCTGTATAAGTACAATGTGATTGATGTGTTGAATCGTCTTGTATACATGTCTTATAACTCGGACATGTGGAACAGCCATCTGGTGCTTGCTGGAATAAGGAATAACGTTTATGGCAAATAAATATGTGTCTGTTTTTAAGTTTGTCAAGAAACAAGTGCGACAGGAATACGACAAAATTTTATACTGCTAACAGCGGACACTTGTAAAATTTCTTCATGGTCGATGGAAACTGCGGCAATGTGATGTGATGATGCCGTGCAATGAAATTAATGCAAACCAATTGTTTTATATGTCATGCAATGCAATGTAATGTAACGGAACGCAACACAACAAAATACGATAAAATAAAATCACATCTGAATAAAAGATAAATACATACAATGTCCCACTTGATTTTTTCAGAGTAGGTAATCCCGTGAGATTTGCATTGGTACAGTGTGCTGTCCTCTCTATGTAGTCGGCACAGCTTTGTGCTTCTCTGGTAATTCAGTGACACGCATTCTTTCCTTGACACACAGTTTTCAATGCACTGGGGCAGAGATGTTTGTATAAAATGAATGTCATGTATCCCTTCCTTGCATACTCCAAACTGAATTTTGCCATTGCACCCTGCAAATACTACAGTAAATAAAACGTTCATTAGATAAACAACGCCTTTTCGACAAAGATACATTATCCAAACCCATCAGAATCATTCAGGAGAAATAAAACACGTTCTAAATTTATATACAGTACAAAATAACAATTTGCTTAGTCATTGTTTTCAAAGCCAACACTAATTTAAAGACCGTAGCTTTTAATGCCATCAATTTAAGTTCTAAAGAGCGGAAAGTATTATTGTTCCAGAATAATACGTGTACTTAAAGTCTTCGTAAAAGTCGGTAAAATCAATTTATACAGCATCAATAGTTGGTTAGGAATCACAACATACGTCGATATAGTAGAGGAAAATTATAACCCTGTATTTTAAAAAAAGCGGTACCCATCTATCCACAAAAATTGGACCCGTCTTTCACAAGCCAATCGGGACACGAATGTCCGTTTAAACGGTTCTCGTCTTTCAAGAAAAGCAGGGTTCGTCTATCCACAAAAACGGGACTCTCCCTGCACATTTCTCCACATCAAGTTTCAAGATGCTAGGCCCAAACGTTCTCGAGTTATCATCCAGAAACCACTTTGTAGACGGACGGTTTTCCTTTGATTTGATTGTGCGACATAGTTTTTAAGCCAAGATGACCCTTATTTGAACGCGACCTGAATTTATCAAGGCAGCCAGACTAACCAAATTTCATGAAGATCTAATGAAAAATTGAACTTCTATTACATACACAAGCTTTTTCTATGATTTGTCTGTGTGTCTAGATTTTATCGAAGTAGTCATTCTAACTAAATTTCATGAAGTTCCTGTGAAAAATGCAGATTCCATCACATACATGTTCACAAGGTTTTTCTATGCTTTGACCGAGTGATCTATTTTTTTTACCTCAGATGACCCATATTCAAACTCGGTCTTTATTTCATCAAGATAATCATTCCGACATAGCTTCATAAAGATCCATTGAAAAATGCAGCCTTTATTGCATACAAAAGGTAAGTATGGACAGACGGACGACGGACACCAGGTGATCACAATAGCTCACCTTGAGCACTGAGTGCTCAAGTGAGCTAAAAACTGAAAATCTCCAAAGTTTACAGAACAAAACTTTTGTTTCTTCCTTCTACTATACTCTTGTAATACCCAAATTGTGGTAAAACTTACTTGATAGAATAACTTTACCCAAATCAGGGAATATACCCAGCCCTTAGCTTTATCTCTTGGTTTTCTATTGACTTTTTTGCAAGATTTCAAAACTAAGTTGGATTCTTGCAAACTCACATGTATTCGTAACCTACGATGGCTGAAATTCAGCAGACGACCGGTGGTACGATGCATACGTCCGATGCGAGAAAGCTGCATTTGCATTTATCAAGCTACTTTGTACAGGGGGAATAACTGCTACACAATTTTGAAAACTATTCGCAGCTTTGAGCTCCCTTTATATATTGAAGCCTTTTTGTAACAAAGAAGTCACTGCCTTAAGTAATTTATGGGTTAATTTTATAAAAAAAGAAGCTTTTTATGCACCCGAAGGGTGCCATATTAAAATCGCACCGTCCGTCTGTCAGTCTGTCCGTCTGTGCGTCCCCACTTACAAATTCGTGTCCGGACTGTAACTTTGTCATGCATTGAAGGATTTTAAAATAACTTGGCACAAATGTCAAGAACATCAAGACGACGTGTCGCGTGCAAGACCCACGTCCCTAGCTCAAAGGTCAAGGTCATACTTAGAGTTTGAAGGTAATGGATTCCTCTATATAAGCATATATGCACACATTCGTGTCTGGACTGTAACTTTGTTATGCATTGAAGGATTTTAAAATATCTTGGCACAAATGCCTAGCACATCAAGACGACATGTCACGTGCAAGACTTAGATCCGTACCTCAAAGGTCAAGGTCACATTTAGAGTTTGAAGGAAATGGAATCCTCTATATATGCACATTCGTGTCTGGACTGTAACTTTGTCATGCATTGAAGGATTTTAAAATAACTTGGCACAAATATCTAGCACATTTGTGACCTTGACCTTTGAGGTAGGGACAATGAGTCTTGCACGCGACACAACGGCTTGATGTGCTGAACATTTGTGTACCTTACTAGTTAAAGGGGGGTGGCGCGACACGCTTTTTACATTTTACCAAATCCTTCAATGCATGACAAAGTTATAGTCAGGACACAAATGTTTACCTTATTAAGGTAGGGACGTGAGTCTTGCACGCGACACGTCGTCTTGATGTGCTAGGCATTTGTGCCAAGTTATTTTAAAATCCTTCAATGCATGACAAAGTTACAGTCTGGACACAAATGTATGCATATATACAGGATGCCATTACCTTCAAACTCTTAAGTGTGACCTTGACCTTTGAAGTAGGGACGTGGGTCTTGCACGCGACACGTCGTCTTGATGTGCTAGGCATTTGTGCCAAGTTATTTTAAAATACCTTAATGCATGACAACGTTACAGTCCGGACACGAATTTGTAAGTGGAGATGCACAGACAGACGGACGGTGCGATTTTAATATGCTATCCTTCGGGGACATAAAAATCAGACATGCAGGCTGATCATGATCTGCACTGGTCACAAATACAAAATCGTTTGCCGTCAGTAGGCTTATGGTCTTACATTATTAACTACCCACAATGTCTGCTTCGTGGGTTCTATGATGATTATTAATCATAATTATAACTGATGATTATTGTATCAGAACAGAGACACACCACCAATGGCCAATCAGCACTGATAACAACTTTTAAGAATCCTACAAATGGGCAATAAATTTGTCTATACTGCTACCTAGTTAGTTCCAACATATGGTGGATCAAATACACACAGTCATACTGATACAGATGCTATGTAGGGGGACAAACCTGAAACGTGAAGGTCAGACTCATTGCAACAAGACGTCAAAGTAGGAAATCAGGAGTATAAAACAATTTAGTGAATAATAAATTGGAAATCGGAACCCTGTGAAACTGAGAGTGATTCATATTGTTGTATAACAGTTTCTCAAACGTGTATCAAAATATTGGAAGATAGGTGGGGTGGGGTCTGACCTTTCAGTCCAGTCCCCAGAGATTTGAGACTGACCACAAAGGAAACTATTGCAGCATTTAACTGGGCCCTACCAGTTAAGGCATTTCAATGGTAACAAGGAGATAGTGGGATTGATCCCCATTTGAGATGTGTCCTTGGGCAAGGTAACTAATGCCACATGTTACTCAGTGTAGCCTGTAAATGATAACCAATGAAAGTCTCAGGCTCTATTTCATTGTAAGGAACTGGTTCAAACAAGAGTGATCAATATAGTAAGCTAAGAGAACATATTTTTTGCAATTTAGCTTCCTTCACTAGAGAAATAACTAGCAAACAGTTCAACATTAACATTTTTATTATCTTTCATAATTTACTTACAATAGTCTACTTGCAGTGTATATAAAAATATTTTAAAACCAAAACGATAAAATTCATTTTTGATCAGCTCAAGATCACTAATAATACTTCTTTTTAAAGATCACAAACAATGCTTCTTTTTTAAAGATCACAAACAATACTTCTATTCAAAGATCACAAACGATGCTTCTTTTTAAAGATCACTAATAATACTTCTTTTCAAAGATCACAAACAATACTTCTTTTTAAAGATCACAAACAACACTTCTTTTTAAAGATCACTAATAATACTTCTTTTTCTATTTTGATTTGAATATCACAGTCTTTTCACCTACCACTGTTTCCATAAGTAATAATTAATGGCAGTTTTTCTATCAAATAAAATCATTGCACAGTATCTAACTGGCTGGTTTAATGAAATGTTTTTTTCTCTGTGTTTCTGCAAAAAATCACTTTAAATTTTAGTAGAAAACTCATGCCCAAATTTGAACCTGTATTACAAATTAAAAAAAAACCTTACCTTGAAAATAATGAAATTTATATTTCATATAATAAATTACACAGTACATTTTTTTTGTATATTTGTGTCAGTACTTATTTATAGTAGAGTACTGAAAAAGTATACATATAGTTTGTTATAATTAGATACTCTTAAAAGTTCACTGGAGATAAAATAGAACACTCCTTAGAAAATACAGACATATATACATGTACTACCGGTACTCTATCTTATTTTTGGCCCGACAATAAATGCAAAAGTATGTTCAACATAAAGCTAAGATACCTATAATAATATGTTTGTTTCACCTTTCTCCGCCTAGATAAAAAGCAGACCTGAAAACTTAAAAAACCTTTGTAAAATCAGGTATAATATTAAGTTAAAAGCAGAAAATAGGTAAATACCTGCCTAGCTTACCTATTTTACCTCTAGGCAAAAAGAGGGTGAAACAAACACACTTTTAAAAAGAATGTCTAAGACATAATTTGTTTTACTATAAAACATAATGCTAGTGATAAAATAATGCTGTTCATAGCTTAATACCATCGTTTTAAATTCTGTGGAATTACCAATGAAATGAATGAATTGATGACAAAAATAAAAATGTTTCCCTCATCAGTGATTCCCTAAACATATGTGTACATCATTTATGAGCTCATCATAGCTCCATCATTTATGAGCTCAATGGTTAAAGCTCATCACAAGTTTCTCACAATGACAAACCTAAAGAAATAACATCACAAGTCAAAATCTAAATCTTAATGTTCCTATCACATTTGCATCACTTTCAATTTTATGCAAGTCGTTCTGTAATTTCATTAAATCATCTCTTTAGTTATACTGAAACATTTATTATCTGAATTTGGAATTACATTGTATTGTTTTCCTTTTTTTATATTTCCGGCCGACCCCGAGATATCAAATTTGGAATTAACTGATCTTGTTAACTTTGAGATCGAGAGTTCATAAAAAGAGTCAGATCTATGAAACTGATTAACATCCCCCATCACACCCCCCTAACACATATCTCTACAAGAAACATTCACTGCTTCAATTCCTATTAAGTACAAAAATGTACACCATACACTACAATGGTGAGTAAACACACTTGCTCAAAGCACATTAAAACTGACCAATCTGTTTCGTTAATAAATAATGAACTTGTATTAGACTCTACTGTATTTTTTCATGTTTTCAATACAATATAATAATATGTGAGAACCAAATTCTCAAATTACATAAACTAACATTTAAGTTGAAAAACCTACGCAGTCTTACTCAAAATCACAGCCTGAAGGATGAAAATTTCAACAACAACAATAAAATATATTTTGATTTTTCAAGTCACGTCTGGTTTTAAAACTTGAACACCAGCTATATTCTCTGCTTGTAGAATGTCTTCCCTTGTAAACTTAGTTCATTCTCCCACATTTTGTATTCTTTTTCCAATAACTGCTTCAGTGCGACGCGTCTAACCTGAAATTGGGAAGCAAATGATACAGAATGAAAACGCAGCGAGATAATTACACGTTTAGCAATGATTCAGACTGGGAATTGTCTTGAAAAACCCTTGAAGATGAAGGATCTCCTGTCTGAATAAAAGTCTGTAAATTACTGGTTTACACTGCGTGTTCAGACAGTACTTGTGAGAGATATATAACTATATGTCATTTATCTTCAATCAAAACAGTTTTGAAAGTCTTCTGTTAAAGTGCACAGTAACTGTTGACAATATTTACAGCAAGTGCGAAAAATCTTAAAACGTATCACACAAGCTAAAAACTAACAGCAAGAACAACAAAAACTAGCAAAAGGGCCATGATGGACCCATATCACCCATCCGAGCATCAGTGCACCTACCTAAGGAAGTTACTTGTTGCTAGGGAATCAATTTTCACTACTGGAAAGTCATTGATTGCCAAAGACAATTGTTGCTAGTTGCTGAGGACGTCAAAGGTTGTTAAGGAAGTCACTGGTGGCAAGATAAAGGTTGCTAAGGGAAAGTCACTGGTTGCTAGAGGATATCATTGGTTGCTACTTTCAAACCAATATGACCCTGACCTTTGACCCCAAATAAAAGGCCCAAATTACAATACGCACAACTACACTTCATACTTTACTGGACCACATTGTAAATTAGTTTAGCCAAATGTGTCCACATAAAATAAAGCTTATATATATTAATTTATACTGATGCTTCCCACCAAGTTTGATCAAAATCCAACTAGGGGTTTTGGAGAATCAAAGGGGACAATAGTTTTTCACATTTCAAGCCACCATAAAACCCAACATTGTAATATGCACTACACTGTCTTAATACTTGTTATTCCCACCAAGTTTGATGAAAATTTAACTACTGTAGGGGTTATTGCTATGAAGAGCAGACATGGTAATATACACAAATGGATGGATGGACAGATGGTAAGAGGGGGTAATAATGATGGAGGTATAAGTAACAGCAAGGGCTCAAACCATACACGAGTGCTAAAATCTCACAACAGTAGAGTCACATACTTACAGCAAGAGATGCTTTTGCAGCCATTCCCATTTCAGCTTTAACGACATCACCCTCAGCCATTATACGTTTTTTCCAACTGGATTCCTCAAGATTTTCATTCCATCCTGCTCTCAGATTTACATTCTTCTCCCTTTAAATATACATATGAAATCATTTAAATTAAGACATTTAATTCTTGCAGGGCCTCTCCAATATGCAGTGCCCATATTTACCTCAAGCATGAAAAACTTTTCGAAAGTGCTTCTGATGATTTATTGTTCTTGTTATTTTTTATTTAGTAAGCTGATATTTTTTTATGAATTTTAAAAACAGTTCAAAAAGGTTTCAAAAAGTTTCAAGTGCGGGGTATCTTCGGGTCAAACATGTGCCAGTCCACCTAGTCCTAAATGGGTACCAGTAATGAAAACTGCTGGCCCTTTTTCTCATAAGTGATTTGTTTGATAATAAGTGATGTATAATCAAGAGCATTATGTAAGTTGAGAGAATTTACAAAACAAATTGATATTCAAACCCTTTGGAATAGTGGTCTATAACTTCTGTTAAGAATAAAATTACTTACAATCTCACAATGTTTTCTCTGTCTGCCATGACCTCATCATACTGAAATGAAAATGAAAGTTTTCATAAATAAAAATCTTTCAATATCAGTGTTTCTAGTGCCCTATGTTCAGCAATATATAAAAGAACTTGTAGACTATAATATTATACCAGTTAGCATCTTTAACTGTGTAGAAAGAACATTTTCACCATTTTGAACAATCACGAACGCCTTCAGTGAATTCCAGACATGTTTTATTTCCATCATGGCAACCTACAATGTACATGTCTGTGGCCCAAACATAAAAATAAAGTGGTTGCATTTGAAAGCAGTTCGAAACTTGGGAATAAAGTGTTACAGTTTACATGCACATAAGAGATCTGTAAGTTTAGATTAAAGAACAAAAAGTTTGGCAATGATCACTGTGTAATGTTGACGGGGTCTACTAAACCGAATCCGTACCAATTTTTTACTTGATTCATTCCAGTTTAAATTTACTAAAGGTACATTGTAGTTTATACTTCCTCCTTCATTCTTGAGAAAATAATATCTACACTTTCATGTCAACACTTCTTCAAGGTATTGCACCGACAAGTGCCCACTGATAAGAATGTTATAAAATTGACTACCACATCTTTTTGAGATATGCTCCTAAAATAAACAAGAGGCAGTAAAGTACAGCCATATCCACTTTGGATCCATCTATCTATCTTGTTATACTGCCTCACACCTCTCACGAGTATTATGGGCAGGGTGCAACTTGAAAAAATAATGAAAAGGAAAAATTGGTCTTTAAGTTTTATACAGGGTTGTATCAGTCTGAACATCACTTAAGATTTTCTAAAACACAAAGATGCACTGTAGGTCTTATCATTTTCTCCGTTATTTTCTTATGATTTTCAGGTTCTGAAATAAATTATTCAGCGTGGTATACTAAGTGGTCGAAAAGATTTGAGTACGAAATGCATTGACAATTCGTACTTTAATGCGTTCCACTTGGGCTTCAAATGCCTTTCTGAGATTTGGATTAGTAGGTTTATCTGCTTCAAATCGAAGAGCTGTTTGTAGACTCATCTTTTTTTGTTTAACAGCGTGAGAGACTCCGCGTGTGAAAGAGACAAATTGTTGTTGCTGCTGGTTTCGTTGCTTTGACCGAATCACGTTCTATATATTAATACAAAATAGTTCAAAATGAAAAAATCTATCTGCAAAAAAAAATAGCAAAATAATTTGAATGAATTAAATTTATTACAAGTTTTAAGACATTTTGTCATTAGGCATCATAACTTAAAGATTTTATCGCAAAGTTATACGAATAAAAATCATAATGCGCGCAATAACTGGTATCATATGTAAACAAATTAAAGTAGTCCGGTGTCAACGTTAATTGTAAAATTCACAATGCCCACGAACTCCCAAACTATGTAAAGTGAGTGTAGACACAGTTTACGGATCCGTAATTGACACGAACCACTATTTCATAAGGAAGACTAAGACAGAGAAGATAACAAGATATTGCCCACATGGCAAACTTCATTTCTCATTAGACCTATCTCTTAAATAACATAAATAACATAAATAAGTGTAAAAATGCACAGATAGAGTCTATCCGCCAATAAAAAATTGTTTTATCATCAAGGACGATGTTATGACGTAGTTCTACATTTGAAATATGTGCACGTTACCCTATGTGAATTTTGAAGCTGAATATGGACATAGATCCAACGAGCAACTTGTGTCTAATAAAATAGATGCCTAACTAGATCTATGAAATAAGTAGATCTACTTCGATCGGCGTCAAAAATTAAAAACAGTATTCATTAAATCAGGGTCCGTATATTACATTAAATGCATGTGATTTGTTAGTTCTGGCTTCCATAACTAAATTGGTCTTTTTATTGTGTCAGTGAGAAATAGGAATAATAGCGTCAAAGACCTTGCGCTAGTGATTTGTATGTCCATTTTTGTCTCAGGTTTTTATTGTAATAACATAGCCTGAACAAAAAGAAATCACGCGATCACTTTATACATCCGTGTAGACGCAACAAGCCTTAATTTTTATATCATAAATGTCCATAAGGTAACAAAAAACTGTAAAAGAGTTATCCATCATCAAAATATACGAAATTCAAGGTTATAACATAACAAAAAATTAAAGTAGCCTACACAGTCAACCTCAAATATACGTTATAACATAGTCCTTAATGCAACATTTCAAGGCCGAATAAAACTAAACAGAACTGCCGCTGTGTAGAACATGAAACTTCAGCATATTGACCCAAAAGAGCTGTACATACTGTGCGGCATCAATAAAGGTTCGGGTAAACTTTATTAATGTATTTCATAATAATAATCGTAGATTCAGTTATTTTGTCAGTGCAGTGCAAAAAACTAAAAGTAGAACCAGTCAAAACCAAGCATACTCCGTCAATATCGTGTAAATTCTCATTAAATTGTTTTGATTCTTGCTAATTGTTTTATTATCTGGAGAAATACATTGTTCTGCCAGTCTTATAAGATTATATTGGCTGCCATGAATAATGATTAGCAGAATCACAAACATAAACAGTCCGTCACTCGGGCTGTTACAACTGATTAATGACATTTACTGGCACTGGACTTCGTACGGTTCATGGTCCATACAGAAGCCGCGGTGTGTCTGGTAAAGATAATAAAGTTTGCGTCTTTAAAAGATAACAAGGGCTACAAAGCTCCTTTTACGACAAGCAAGGAATCGAGTATCTAGAATTACCACAAGTTTCCTCAGGAGTACAATTCCTGCATCACTGTCATTATTTTTAAGTTGCCCGCCAAATAAGGGAACTTTCATTCCGTACCGTTTTCACATCTTTTGTATGATCCAGATCCACGACCCCGTCGTGGCACACCAAACGCACGCTCTACCACAATGTTTCGGAGGCGGATATCACAAACAAAATGGTTAAAATCCAAGCAGACTGAAATCATATAACTTACTGTGACGAAATCTCTATCCCACGGGGGCTGTATATACGATGGTTGTGTCCCTGTCATCTTTTTACGTATATCTCAATCCTTAATAATTATAACTGAATGATACTAACATCTATCACATCCATTTGCAAATATGTTAATTAATTACAAAATCCAACTGAAAAAACTAGCACTTTTGTTCAGTTTCGGTTTCCTAAAATCGACTTTTATCTATTCTCCAAAAGTTACCTCTAATCAAACAAAACGTGTGCAAATTGTGTTCACTATTTTGATTCTTGCCTAGCAACGTCCATCAACCCGGAAACAATGAACGTTTGTTTGTCGAGTATGTTTGATTTTCAATGCATCTGAAGTGGTCCGGCTAATAAATTAAGCTATTACTGAAATTGAGCAGGCCTTACCTGTAAACATCGCGAGTTAAGTCAAGAGCCCTTGTGTCATTTATAGATCGGTAAAGATTTCATTAATTCGTTCCTACGTTCGCTATATCGTTCATTTCTTCATTCATTTCTTCATTCATTCATTACTTGTTTAATAATTGTCTTTATAAATATGGAAGCATTATATTGCTAATTAACGCACCTGCTCTAATGTACCAGTCAATTCACCACTAGACGGAAAGATATTTTTGGTGTCATACTGTAAAAAGACCGCATTAAAAGTTCAAGGCTAAATCTGATACCACATATGCAAGTGTGAATAGAAAATACGCTGTGTATAAATCTCATTGTAAGGTCTGGACCCATGTTGTCAAAAAAAAGAATTATATACCTTTTACCGAATATGAATTTTAAGACGTAACGCTTTTCCCAATATATATTTAGTAGCGACCTTTAATGCGACTTACAAAATGAAAACGTAAATCAAGAAGTTGGAACAGAGACAGCAAAAACTGAAACAGAATTTGGCTTGAATCTGAAATTTCTAAATAAACACTTGCCTAGAAAGGTCCCATCGATTTTCTAGCAAATGATGAAATACGGGAGAAAGCAACCTTAAAGAAATTACGGACGTATATTCAAGAGGAATTGTGAATTATCTTTTAATGGTGCTTAAGGTCACATGCTTGAAAAATCTCAGACCTGGTTGTTATCTTTTGAATGATGCGTTACATTGATTTTTTTCGACCAAGACAAGAAATATTGCATGAATCGCGTGTGGATAACTATTGCCGTGAAATTAATTGTTTCGTTTATGACAGGGACATTATTAAATAAGCGACTGGCGTATAATTTCGACAGAAATTGAAATATTTAGTATGTGACAAGGGAGTAAATCGCCGGATGAGATTATTATTTCGGAAATTGATTGGATAACGAATGGCACGGAAATCAAGACAGTGTTATGAAAGTCAAAGCGGTAATACAGTACCAGACAAGTCTGGTATCCAGCAGTGCTAGCAACTCTCTGTCTCCTATATACATTATTTAATCTTGCCGGATATGTTTCAGAAAATGGATTTTAATAATTATCGCAATATCTTTGTCTGTAAAAGAAGAGGCTTTTTGTACAAAGTTGTTGGTTAAGTTTATAATTGAAAACGATGCTATTTGTAAAATCAGTTATTTTACTTTTACTTTCGTGTATTTTTCATGTGGTTCAGTGCGAACCGCTCCAAAGTCGGGAGTGTCGGTATGAGTTCAACGTATGGCAACCCGACGCCGACGAAATACAGCGCATGCGCACACTGGAGGTTCAATATGCGAACTTCACAAACTTTGTTGACAAGGAGCTGTTAAAATTTCAGCTGCAGAGGTCGAATGATCTGGAGATTTACCGGAACTGGACTATAATGTATGATAGGTCACTCATGGACTTGAAAACGGAACAACTTCAGAAGTATGTCGAACTGCAGGAATTGAGAGTTAAAGTAGGAATTTACGAAATAAAGCTCGAGGAAATTAAAGAAACATTTGAAAATTCAATTTATCATATCTCAAATCACAGGTCCGGTCGCAAAAAGCACGTGCGTAAAGACAGAATGCTTCCGACCTACGGGTCCCAATCGGATACGCCAAGGGAACAATTGGTAGATACCTTGAGGAACATGGTGTCTGATCTGAAAGCTGAATGGATTCTTTTAAAGCGAGAGTTCATAGATATGAGAAGTGATAATAAAAACTTGCACAAAGTTCAGAACAGTTTGTATAATTCTAGTGCAGTGTGCCATGCAGAAAACTCTCAGTTGCGAGAGTTGTATAAGTTACTAGAGAGAACGGACAGTAGGTTGAATAGAGACATTGAGAGTATTCAAGCTAACATGGAACTCTTGACGCTAGATTTATCCACCATAAAAATAGCCCAAGAAACCGTTAAAACCAGTATACTGGCCACCGAGAATGGACTTTCTGCCCTCCAAGCAGCCACGGCTGATATGCGCCGCACAGTAACGTTTTTACAGAACCAGGACGTGGGTCAAAGATCAGGTATACAGTCTTCGGAAGCTAATGTGGAATATAGAGTACAAGCGAAGGAGGAAAAAGAAAACAGACTGAACCAGAAGTCTGAAAAAGTACCAAGAGGTAAAGATACACTGCCTTAATCGAAATTATATAGTTTGTACGTTCATTCTGCATAAAAATAAAAGTGTAGCTAGGGAATTATGTTCTTGGCGTCGTTCCCCCGATACAGTAACGCCGGTAATACATTTACGAGACTCGAAATATGACGAAACAAAATCACGATGTCGCAAATACAATAGGGTTATTAGTGTAGTAACGTGATCCAGCATGCCGGATTTGCTCGAGTCGAGCGCCGGATCATACGAGTGCGTAGCACGAGTTTGATCCGACCTCGACGAGAGCCAATCCGGCTTATGGATCACATTACTATACTAATAATCCTTTTATTATATACCATTTGACACTTGTCTGCGCGATAAACTAAGCATAAAATTGAAGAAAAACCCTTTTTAGCGCGAAATATACGTAGTGTGCGACGTCAATTTATTGACGTCATCGTATAAACAAATAGTAACGACCCAGTCAAAAGCGACGTTATTAACGTCATGTGCATTTGTGGGCCAATTAAATGCACTCTTACACATTATGCTGCGCTATTTGTATTGCACGTACATACAATACGGAATTTTTTTCTGTCAGGCCGTATTTGATGGTTGAATATAGGCTGTATTTTTGACAGAATATTTACAGGTATATAATAAATTGGTTTACGTCGTACCTACATCCATAGCACGATATAATAGGGTTATTAGTATAGTAACGTGATCCAACATGCCGGATTTGCCGGAGTCGTGCGTCGGTAGCACGAGTTTGATCCGACCTCGACGAGAGCCAATCTGGCTTATGGATCACATTACTATACTAATAACCTTTTTATTATATACCTTTTGACACTTGTCTGCGCGATAAACTAAATTAAAATGAAATGCTAAGCATAAAATTGAAGAAAAAGCATATTTAGCGCGAAATATACGTAGTGTACAACGTCAATTTATTGACGTCATCGTATAAACAAATAGTAACGACCCAGTCAAAAGCGACGTTATTAACGTTATGTGCATTTTAGGGCCAATTGAATGCACTCTTACAAATTATGCTGCGCTATTTGTATTGCACGTACATACAATACGGAATTTTTTTTGTCAGGCCGTATTTGATGGTTGAATATAGGCTGTATTTTTGACATAATATTTATAGTTATTGCATATGTTACTATATATAGTATCAAATTTGCCTTTGATTGTCGGTGATACGGGCCGATAAAACGATCACGTGACGTAGTGTGCCGATAACTGATATCGGCACACTTGCTAGTGTGCCAGAAAATTCGTATTGAGGCTATTTCCGGTCAACTGTGCAGCAACGTTAGACTGTCAGCACGTGAAAACGTTGACGTAATTGACAACGTAGACGTAACGGAAAATGGCCGCCGAAAGGACACAGAAGTATCTTTCTCAACGTTTATTGAATTCAGAATTTAGGCTTATTGAGCACCGAAATGTGGAAACTGACACGTTTTCTTTTGTGGATAGTATGAATATTTATTCATTCAATGGCATTTATCTTTATGAAATAGTATAAGTAGGCCTATTGCAGGAATGTGCGTTTTGTACCTTTTTGTCTTAATCTTTTCCCATTTTCAGCAAAACCGATGTTCAACATATGCAATAAAAAGGTAATTATACGGGGCAGGTGTGCCTTAAGGCGATATTGGCACACTTGGTTCAAATTGGCCCTCGGGCTAAAGCCCTCGGGCCAATAGCTCACCAAGTGTGCCAATATCGCCTAAAGGCACACCTGCCCCGTATAATAACCTCTACGTATATAATAAATCGTGATGTTATTTCACACTGTGTGATCCGATTCCCATTATCGTCGTGCGATACGCGACAAGGCGGAGAAACGCGACGAAGCGACATATGACGCCGACGCGACATTGTCGCAGCGCCTTTCGGCAATATAGCATTGTTGCTGTGCGAATACCATGACATAATACAAGGCGATATGACACTCGACAACGTTACACGGCGAATTCGCCTTCCAACTTCGGCATCTTCGCCCCGGTGAAAATACAATTAATTAGTAAATTTTGGCCCCACCACGCGAAAACGCGAGAAAACAAATGTTTGTTGCGGGCGATTGGATAGCCATTCCAGCCAGCCAGCCATCTTTTTTACGGATACAACTTCATATCTTCTTTACTTAAAACTATAAAAAAAAAAACTACTTTTACCGAGTAAATGTTCCGGTTAAAAATAATCGGTACCTTCCTTGCTATGGCTAGGCAACTCCTTCGGCCTGAGCTTGTCTACAGTCTTGCGATATTCTTCACTGAAATCCGTGACCACAGTTTCAACAGTATGGTTTGTACCTTCTTGGAGCCGCCGCGGAGTAGTGGTAGCGCGTTCGGAGGGTTCCGGATTCGATTCCCGTCAATTTCATGGAGGTAGTGTCCTTAAGCAAGACGCTTTAATTCCAAATTGCCTCTCTATCCGAGTTTGATTAAATCTGGAGTGAGTCTCGAAAGCGACTTAAATGAGTTGTAAGAAGTTGAAAATAAAGAAATACATGTAGGTATAAATAAATGTACCTATGCAAACTTTTAATGAAAATTCTAAACTGTATTTCCCTGTTGCACAACACTCTGCTCAACCAACCACACGTTGTCTCCCTGTGTAAGGCAATGGGGTCGTCTCATTGCAAGAATACTGACTACATTCTGACAGTTCTAGACAAGCTAATCTCATTCATAGAGTTCCGCGTGTGTGTCTTGTATTCCCTCCAGTCACAGCCAGACGTAATGACTTCAGCACACTAGGGATAAGTCGTGTTCTGTACCGGAGGTCGGTCATTTTTTCCTCTGTTTCAATCTGTGACACTGAATATAGAAGTGACTCACGTCGTAAAGTATGATCCAAGTCCTCGCCTTCCACTGTGCTGCCTTCACACACCATATCACGATACCACCGCCAACCGCGTACGCAACGGTCAATATTTTCTGTCTTGTAGTTTGCGTACGCTGTAAATGCTATAAAAGATGTGTGTGGAACGGATTTAACTATTTGCTGTTTCCGACATTGTGATAAAATGTTCATCCGACAGCAGTTTGTCAAATACTCATGTAGGTTTCCCTGAATGATCTCAGAAACGGTGATCTTCCGAGCAGATATAGTGATAAATCTGTGGTCTTCCTCTGTCATATTCTGAAAAGCAAGAAGTGGCTGTGAGGAGGAAATCCGAGACTTTCTAACGTTTTATTTCCCCTCAGATCTATGCATTTTCCGGCGGCAAAGGTTCAACCGTCTTTTTAACTTGACTGTTATAGGGAAATGAAATGTTATCCGCCTCTTATATCATTGGGTTGGTAGATACCAGGTACCCACATTATGTATGTGACAGTTGCACAGTCTCTCACGCAAATCAATCATTCAAGCAGTGCATGCAGTAAATGAAGAAGTTGTCTAGTCCCGATCTATACTGACCATATTGGTCACTGTAGCCTGTTTTAAACCAAATGTTGGTTGAATTTCTGACTACATTCAGGTGTAATAGGAAACTACATGTATTTTATTTTCAGATTGTGGGGATATTGCCGAACAAGGGCACACGATGAATGGATTGTACCGGGTAAAGCCCGACGAGAACATGTTACTGGATTACGTATACTGCGAAATTCTCGACGGGGTTGGCTACACAGTGATCCAAAGACGGACGGATGGACTCCAAGATTTCACTCGCGGTTGGTTGGAATACAAGGTTGGATTTGGAAACTTGTATGGGGATTTTTGGGTAGGAAATGAGTTCATACACGCACTTACTAAAGACAATGAGTACGGCTTAGTTATTGAGATTTGGGATTGGGAAGGGAATAAAACGTTCGCGAACTACAATGTTTTCACGATGGGTGACGAGGATGGCCGATACCCGCTGCACGTGAGTGGTTTCACAGGCAACGCCGGAGATTCGCTCAGTTACCACGACGGAATGAAATTCAGTACAGAAGACCACGACAACGACCTGTCTGACCGTAACTGCGCAGCCGACAACAAGGGGGGATGGTGGTATAGCGGCTGCTACTTCAGTAATTTAAATGGCGCCTACCATACTGGTTGGTACTCGCCGACGCATTCGTCCTTTGCCGATGGAGTAGTGTGGTATACATTGAAAGATTCGGACCGCTATTCTGTCAGGAAAGTCGAAATGAAAATAATAAAGCAAGTGTAAATAAAGAACATTACAGCAAGCTTCTTTGTTGAGTTCCTAGCTCATTTTGAAGTAACTGATTTGACAGGTCTATAATTATTTTATCTGCTAAAGGTATATAAAAAGACATTCCAGTGTTTGTGAAGGAACTCGTGTACACGTAATTGTTCATTTTTCTTTTCTTCCTTTTTTTTTAAATATTGCTTGAGACAGTGGCTTGGAATGGTGACCTCAGTAAAGAGACTTTGTTCACCGGTTGATAAACATGTAACTGATTCTTTACCTTTTATAATGGAATTGAAATATTATCGGTATCGCGATATTCTTAAGAACTGCATTTTAAGTTCATGTAGAGTATAGATTAATATAAAATAGTGAAGAAATAACATCAGAAAAGCAGGAAATTACATTACTGTTTGTTTCATAACTTCTGTAATGGCATGTTTCTTATTTATGGAAGAAACGTTAAAAGTAATAAAAATTAGAATTGTTTTTGAAAAAAACGCATGTCTTTCCCACCGAATAGCCATAGGGGAAAATTCAGTGTATAAGTCACTGTGACCTTGAACTTTGATCTACTGACCCCAAAAACAATATTTATGACCAATCATCATATGAAGTTTGAAAACTTTGGGTCATATGGATCTCAAGTTATTGAGCAGAAACGAAGTTTTCATAGTTCGTGTCACTGTGGCCTTCACCTTTGACCCCAAAAACATTAGGGATCATCTACTCAACAAGACCCACCATCCTTTGAAGTTTGAAGACTGGACATATGGATCTCAAGTCATTGAGCAAAAATAAAGTCTGACCGATGGACAGGGCAAAACAAGTCGGTGAAGACTGAAAAGAAGAGGGCCAAGATAGCCCTATATCGCTCACCTGAGTCCAATGTGACCAAAATTCAACCTTAAACTATACATGTATATCACAATTACAAAAATTCTATTTGACCTTGACTTGACGAACATTCTGATCAATTTTCATGATGATTGCCTTCTTATTAAGTATCAATTTTCCTGAAATTGACCTGGTGACCTAATTTTTATTTCCAGGTAAGCGATACCCAATTTTGACCTAGAAATGATCAAGACAAACACTCTGATCACATTTCATCACAATTGGATAGTAGATGTGGCCTCCAGACTGTCAACAAGGTTTTAATTTGATTTGTTCTAGTGACATAGTTTTTGACCCCAAGTGACCCAGTTTCAAATCTGACATAGATATCAGTGGGACAAACATTCTGGTCAATTTTCATGAAGACTGGATTGCAATGTAGCCTCTAGAGTGTCAACAAGATTCTCTTTTGATTTGGCTCTGTGACATAGTTTTTGACCCCAGGTGACCGAGATTCCAACTAGAAATCATTTAATCAAACATTTTGGCCAATTTTCATGAAGAAAGATCGGTTCTAGAGTACATTTGTATTAACAAAGTTTTTCTTTGGTTTTAACCATGTGGCTAAATTTTTTACCCACTTTACTCAGATTCAAACTTGATCTAAATATCATTTAGACAAACAGTCTGACCAATATTCATGGTGATTGGATAGTAAATGTGGCCTCTGGAACGTTAACAAACCTTTTCCTTGGTTTCGACCATATGACCAAGTTTTTTAACTACAGGTGACTCAGATTCGAATTTGACCTAGAAATCAATGAAGAAAACATTCTGACCAATATTCATGATGATCGGGTTGTAAATGTGACCCCATGGCACACATAAGGATTGGTGACCTAGTTTTTAACCCTACATAACCAATATTTGAACTCAACCAAGATTTTATTAAAACAATCATTCTCGGGAGGGTGAGGACCGGCGCAAATAAAAATTTGGGAAATAATTTTTAAATCTATATAACAAGTTATAAACAATCATTCTGTCTAAATTTCATGAAGTTCTTGTGAACAAGAGGGCCTTGATGGCTCTACATCGCCCACCTGAGTACCAGTGCACTTATCTAGGGAAGTCACTTGTTGCTAGAGGGAGTCAATAGTTGCTAAGGAAGTCAATGGTTGCTAGGGAAAGTCACTGGTTGCCAAATAAGTCACTGGTCGATAAAGGTCACCAGCTGACAGGTGCAGTCAGTGGTTGCTAAGGAAGTCAGTTGTTGCTAAGGGAGTCATGTTGCTAGGGGAAGTCACTGGTTGCTAAGAAAGTCATTAGTTGCTAGGGGAACTAAGTAGACAACAGGATACTAAAGGTAGCTAAAGAAGTCACTGGCTCATAGGGATAGTTACCAGTTGCTGAGAAAGTCATTAGTTGCTAGGGGATCTAAGTAGACAATAGGATACTAAAGGTTGCTAAAGAAGTCACTGGCTCATAGGGATAGTCACCAGTTGCTGAGAAAGTCATGAGTTGCTAGGGGGACTAAGAAGACAACAGGATACTAAAGGTTGCTAAAGAAGTCACTGGCTCATAGGGATAGTCACCAGTTGCTGAGAAAGTCATGAGTTGCTAGGGGGACTAAGAAGACAACAGGATACTAAAGGTTGCTAAAGAAGTCACTGGCTCATAGGGATAGTCACCAGTTACTGAGAAAGTCAGTAGTTGCTAGGGGAACTAAGAAGACAATATGATACTAAAGTTTGCTAAAAAAGTCACTGGTTCATAGGGATAGTCACTGGTTGCCGAAAAAGTCAGTAGTTGCTAGGGGAACTAAGAAGACAACAGGATACTAAAGGTTGCTAAAAAAGTCACTGGCTCATAGGGATAGTCACTGGTTGCTAAAAAAGTCACTGGTTGCTAGGGGAACTGGCTGGTTTCTGGAGGACCAAATTGTTGCTAAGGAAGTCACTTTTTCAGGGGGGGGGGAAGTGACTGTTTGCTAAAGAAGTCACTGGTTGCTAAGTAAGTCACATAATTCTATAGGAACTCACTGGTAGCTAGGTCATTCCTGTAACTCTGTATACAGACAAGGGACCCCAGGGCATGATAAATTTTGACCCCAGGGGCACGATTTAAATAAAATTGGAAGAAGTCCACCAGGCAATGCTATATACATCGCCATGTTGTTTTTTAAAGGTTTTCCTATGTAAGTCTATGTAAAACAAGTGACTCACTGGGCAAGGCCAGTATTTACTCCAGGGACAAAATTTGAACAAAATTGGTAGAGGTTAACTAGACAATGCTACTTACTAAATATCTTAGATTTAGACTTGTGGTTTTCCAGAAGAAGATTTTTTAAGTTTTCCTTTTACCAATAGACCCCCAGGGCAGGGTCAATTTTGACCCCAGGGATAAAACATGGACAAAGTTGGTAGAGATCAACTAGACAATGCTACAGACTAAATATCTAAGCTCTCGGCTCTGTAGGCTTGTTGAAGATTTTTTTAGTGACATGTGACCCGCTACCCCTGGGGGCATGATTTGAATAAATCTGGTAGAGGCCCACTAGAGAATGCTACATACTAAATATCTAAGCTCTGGACTTTTTTACTATAAAAACCTATGCTATATCAAAAGACCCCTTGGTCAAGAGGGGTAATGATCTGAACAATCTTGATAGAGGTGCACTAGGAAATGCTAGATGCCAAATATCTAAGCTCTTGGCCTTGTGGTTTCAGATAGTTTATCCTATAGAACCTATGTAAAATCAAATGACGACACAGGGTGGGGTCAATTTTGACCAAGGGGTCATGATTTGAACTGCCTTGGTAGAAGTCCACTAGACAATGCCACATGCCAAATATATAAACTGTGGGCCTTCCGGTTTTTGAAAAGACGATATTAAAGATTATCCTTTTCGTTGCCATAGCAACCAGTTCTTATTGGAACTTATTCATTTGAACAAATATTTGACGATGGTCACCTAAGGAATATTCATGTGAAGTTTGGTTGAAATTGGTTCAGTGGTTTCTGAAAGGACGCTGGCTGGTGAGTGGTCACAATAGCTCACCCTGAGCACAAGTGCTCAGGTGAGCTAAAAAGTGCAGGAGTTTGTCACAAATTCAGCTGTTACCGTCATGGTATTGTAAATCTTAAGGTAAATGCAGCTGTAATCATAGCATTTAATGGGGACCATGCAGCTACAGAAATATAAACAAGAGCTGTCAGTAGGACAGCGCGCTCGACTTTTTTAGTGCTTGCCAATAAAACAAAACTTTGACAGTTAAGGGCACACAATACTTTAACTAGGAATTTCTAAGTACAAATCAAGAAACATTTTCACAGGGTTATCTTCTCTTGCTTACAGATAGGTCTCATGATGGTACATAAGTACTCCAACTTTCAAAGTAATATCTCAAATGGTTAAGGTTCAACAAGTGGACAAGAATGAAAATTTTAACTGAGTTTCTAAGTCAACAAGAGCTGTCAGTAGGACAGCGTGCCTGACTTTTTTAGTGCTTGCCAATAAAACAAAACTTTGACAGTTAAGGGCACACAAGACTTTAACTAGGAATTTCTAAGTACAAATCAAGAAAATTTTTCACAGAGTTATCTTCTTTTGCTTACAGATAGGTCTTACGGTGGTACATAAGTGGCTCCAACTTTCAAAGTAATATCTCAAATGGTTAAGTTAACAAGTGGACAAGAATGAAAATTTTAACTGAGTTTCTAAGTCTAAAAGGGCCATAATTCAAATAAAATCCTTGACAGAATTACCTTCTCCTGCCCATGTTTGGGAATCATGATGGTAAACAAGTATTCCAACTTTCAAATTAATATCTCAAACAGTTCAAGTCAAAAAGTGGACTGGTACGAAAAACTTAACCAAGATTCTAAGTCGATAAAAGGCCTTAATTTTTAAAACAAATCCCTGACAAAGTTACCTTCTCTTGCGTACAGATGGGGGTAATGATGTGAAATAGCATTAAAAGTTTCAAAGCAATATCTCAAAGGGTTAAGGCAATAAGTGGATTTTACCCATATTCAATGTATTTTCTTAGTAAAAAGGGCATAATTCTGTCAAAAACCTTGACAGAGTTATGTCCTCTTGTCTGTTGATGAAGGTCGTGATGGTAAACAAGTATGGTTAGTTTCAAAGCAATACCTCCAATGGTTTTGAAATGGGGGGGGAAGTGGTGGGTAAAAACTTAACCAAGCTCAATACACTTTTTTATCAGTCACAAAAGGGCCATAATTCTGTCTGTCAAAAACCTTGACAGGGAGTTATGTACTCTTGTCTTTTAGATGGAGGTTATGATGGTTAACAAGTATGGTAAGTTTCAAGCAAGCCATACCTCTAATACTTTTGAAATAAAAGGAGGTGGTACAAAAAAACTTAAACAAACACAAAAAAATTTTTAAGTCAAAAAGGGCCATAATTCTTCGTCAAAAACCTTGACAGAGTTATGTACTCTTGTCTGTAGATGGAGGTTATGATGGTAAACAAGTATATAACACCGCTACCAAAATGCTCGCTTTCCGATTTTTTTTTCGATCCGTGTACATATTTGACCGGATACGGCTCCATTTTAAGATTATTGAAAATACATATTCTTGTGAAATAGCGCAATAATTTTAAATTGCAGTATTATATAATCGGAACGGGTTTTGCCGTGTACATCTGGACATGTACCCTGTTTGTATTGTAGCTGCAACGACGGCGGGGCATGCAATACAAAAAGGGTACAGGTCAGATGGACAGGAAACTGTGTGGCTAATAATGGGAAGTTCTCAAAGCCATACCTCTAATACTTTTGAAATGAAGTGGGGTGGGGGGGGGTGAGGAAAACTTAACCAAGGTGTGACACCAACGCCGCCGCCAGGGCTAGTAGGATAGCTCCCCTTTTCATAGAAAAGTCGAGCTTAAAATGATATGCCCATTGTGGCTTGGTTTGGTAAATGTTTCCTAAAAGATATAATTTCCATCACTTACAGAGACATAACAAGAGCACCCCTGCGAGTGCCTGATGCTCGTCTGCTTAGAATCCAAGCAAGAAATTTACAAGATGAAAACATTGAACAATTGCTATCAATAAATGATACTGAAAATATTAAAGGTGAACCTCTGCATGATCATTATTATGCATTTGCATAACCATCCCTTTTTATCTGTTTCTATTGTACATTTGATAGACTGTGCAAGCTGATCATAATCTGCACTTGTTTCCAAGACAGAGACATCTGCCACCAGCAGGGTAAAGTTTTATTCTTCCAGTGTGAATTTCCTAAGCAGAAGTTAAAAACACAACAAGACATGACAAACTTGTTTTGTTTTATTGTACATGTACTATTTCTGAGAAAGTGACAATGTCAAAAAAATAGTAGAACAAAACAAGATATAACACTTAAAAAAATTATTTACAGTACACAGTGACAATTCATGATAAGCCTTTAGGCTGGGCTGATACACTAAGCAAAGAAGGCATGCTAAATAAAGGTGATGCAAAAAAAAATCCAAATCAACAATTGTGTTCTCACCTGCAAGAATATGTAAATAAAGAAGCACTTACGACTGTTTTGCGGTGAACCCTCAAATTGTTTCGAACGAAAGATTTCAGTCATGATTGGTAACTCCGTAACAGGAAAATTGATTGAGCATTTTGATCGCCATTCTGGATTTCTTGCTAATTTAAACATTTTGTACAGCCATTTTTAGTTCTACTGCATAAACGTCCATGACTGAGAATCAAATTGGTTTGCTACCCCCCCCCCCCCCCCCCCCCCAAAAACCCCAAAAACCCAACCCCCCAACAAAACCACAAAAAACCCCAAAACTATTTTAAATAATCTTCATGAAAACTTTACTGTACAGCATGCAACTTTAAAGTTGCCAATTTTCACGTTACCAAAAATCTGCAATTTGATAGCTTGCAGATTTATTTCACAACTTTAAAATTCACAAAATTGTGCAGCTATAAATCTATTTTAAATGAATCTTCATGAAATACTTGAATTTGCAATGTAAGAATTCACGAAAAATTAAATCATTGTGAAAATTAACTGATTTCAAGTACAATTATTGTCCTCCCCCCCACCGCCCCACCCCACCTCCCGTCAATTAAATGGTTTTCTTTATCCTGAAAAAATTGATGACACCTCAAATTCAGTTCCATAAAACTAAACATAAATCTTTACAGGTTAAGGGTCAAACACTTCCAGCAGCATGTTGAAATTCAATGTTCTGCCAATAAATTTTTGTTTTATTATAAAATTTTAGCCCCTAGCACAACCCCCCAGCCCCCACACCGAAATTTCAGCATGCTATATACTGAATATTATAACAGTCGATTGATCTGCGGCGTCGTATCTTTTGAGTTGGCTGTATACTTCTGGATCACACGAGAGGCGGAGCCTCGAGTGTGATCCTGATCTTTGCAGGCAACGAGAAAGATACACACGCAGATCAACCAACTGTTATAATATACCTTTTATTATATACCTTTTACCTTTTATCATGTTAAACTTTATATAAAGTTAATTTGTGTCATTAATGGCGTAAAATCAACATAACGCACTATTTCGTGTCACGTTTTATATGACGTCAATGACGTCACTTGTGTCTTTCGAGTATAAACAAACAACAGTAATAAAAAGTAAAGCAAAATGTAAATCATCTTTCTGGTTTATTTAATGCGAAAAAGACATTGTATTCATTTGTCTTCAAATGTGACATTAAAAAAATGTGACGACAATAAAACTAAACTTATTTTACTGCAGCAATGTGGATCTATTTTTCAACTTTTAGTGTAGGAATATGATATGAATATGCATTTGTGTACAACTTACACGGTGGACAGATAAGATACGGCTAAATTCATCTGATACGGAAAATTTGATACGGGATGTTGTATTTTACTGCACAAATACTAAAGAAAATTCAGATAAACATGAGTAGGTATATAATAAAAGGTAATATCGAGGGTATACTACATAAAAGACTGCAAAAGTCACACCCAACAAAATAGTTCCAAGACAAACATTGTATAAAGCAAACCAGTTAGTGCTACATAACTAAATAACAAAGTGGATGCCCTTGCAAATTCAAAAAGACAATAACAACAAGTACAGATGTTATAAAATACAACTATACATGTATATACTTCAGGACAAAAGTTCTGCACAGTGTAATTTAACCCATGTTAAAATCAGATATTTTATACAAAATAGTAAAACATAAGAATTTCATCTATTTCAAAATGATTTTAAAATTTTCAATGTTTGTGACTCTGTCATAGACGTCGAATAGAATGTTTGCTGAACTTGAACACATGTGTTGCAGTCTCACTGGCATCACATTATTCTATTGACAGCTTCATAATAAGGCCATATGTAAAGTATTTGTTAAAAGTTTGACAGTTTTCAATAGGACCATCCTCTCGTTAACAAATCATCAAAAATGTTTGTGATTTAAAGCTTCATGTACATAAAACTGAGACAAACTTGAAATTTAGGAATCGTGTCATCATGCTTGATTGAATTCTTTTGTATTGCAAGAATTGCAAATGCAAATAATCACAAATTATAGCATTCAAAGAAACTTATAATTAAAATCGAGTTAAACAATTTTGAATGGTGCAGAACTTTTGTTCATAAGTATATAATCAAACACCAGTATTAAAAGGTTTGTACATTTTAAAAAATGGTTCCTGTTTTTAATCACTACACTACAAAAAGCTTAGAGGAGGAAAGGAAAGTATGTAGGCATATATCTGTATTAAATATTAATCAATCTTATCTATTTCACAGAAAATGGCCAAAACATTATTTTTTCATCAAGGGCAAGAACTCTGTAA
Source organism: Saxidomus purpurata (assembly GCA_022818135.1). NCBI lineage: Eukaryota > Metazoa > Mollusca > Bivalvia > Venerida > Veneridae > Saxidomus > Saxidomus purpurata. The sequence continues at coordinate 18,866,994 of JAFMSR010000018.1, read as the reverse complement.
AGCTGCAGTAAGTGTGATGAAATTTGCTAAAAAAACAAGCTAATACATTATGAGGACCTATGCTTGTAGAAGATGTATCTAAAGTCAAAGTTACAATGTTTCAAGATTATATTGGTCCCAAACAGGATTCTGTAGCCATTCAACAGCTTCATGCCTTAAATTTCATCAATACTTGTCAAAAAGATTTAATTGATTTCATTTTGCATTGCCTTCTTGTATGGACAATACAAAAACTGAAATGAGTTTTCAACATTTGGGGATGGAGTTGCAGGCAACAAAGTAATGTGGGTTAACATGTATGGTTACCATGAACAGGTGACTTTTTCTTTCTTGGAGGCTGCTTAACCCTTGCCCTAATGGACTTGTCCATTGTTGAATTTGGGCAGTACCATTAATTGCTTACAGGGGGCGTTCAGATAGAATTTCGTTGACTTTATAACAAACAATGCAGATGACAACCAGTCTGTATGGATGTGCAGGCTGATCATGATCTACACTGGTCACAAAGGCTGAACCATTTGCCATCTAAAGGGCAAGGGTAAATGGCTGAAAGAATTAAAGGGGAATGGGTCCAATGCCTTTATTTACAAAATGATTACATACATGTTTCAACTATTCTAATGGTGACAATAAAATGTTAAACTAAATTCTAACACAACCTGCGTTTTTTACAAAAATCAAGTCATACATTAACAACTGTTAACACATGGACAATTTACATCAGCTTATTGTTCAGCACCCACAACTATAGTGTTCCATGCCACTCTTTTGTTGTTAAGTAATAGTTTAAGTGGCTTATATTAGCATTAAAACAATAAATTTGTACCATGAGTTAACATTTATTACCTGGTGGTCTTAATATTACATCGATCTCCAAACGACGCATAATGCATGTTAACTCACAGTACAACTTCATTATTTCTTGAGTATTGAGCATGTGTGATTCTCCAAAAGTTTTTTTATTTTTTATTTTTTTTTTATTTTACAATGATTACAAAATATCAAAAAATATTTATATGTAAAGATTACTAAAGGTAAATCTCTTTGAAACTGATGACAAACAAAATTCACACCAATAAAATAATTAAAACATTACAATTTTTTTTGGCTATAATTTTTTTTTTCAACATATTATACAGTAGTAGGATTAAAATGAGATTACAAAATTAATATGAATATGTAAAAATGAATTTATTTTCATTTGTAAATAATACAAAATTTAAGAAAATTATGTAAAACAAGAAGAAGGTAAAAACAAATTTTAATGTACCGGTATGCTGAATTGTTCAATAAATAGTCCACCCAATAACAACAACAAATACATGTACCTTATACCAACTTTTTGAGTTCTTAAAAATTGTGTAATAAGGTTTTGTATAAATATAATGTAATCAAATTGGTAAAAAGTGTCTTTAAAACAGGCTTTAAAATAGGTACATCTTTAAAAAGTTAAAGCAGTAAAACTGTTACCCTTTGATTAAAATGTAAGCTCATATCTTTTCTATATGCAAAAACAATCCAGTAATAATAAAACCTCATCGGAAAGTCTCTGCTGGGACTTTAAATATTCCCCAATACCCACAGACTGGTTTACTTTCAATACAGATAGACTGGCTATCTTCTCATACCCGCAGGTTTGTTTTATCAGGTAGAATGGCAGTCTAATAAAACAGACAGTCTGGATTTCCTCTAATACAGGTAGACTGGTTTTCTCCTAATGATAGAACTGTACCATAAACAGACAGGGATGGTTGGTATTTCCCCAGGTGCAGAAATTCCCCCAGGTATTTCCTCGTAATTCCCAATCGTTGGAATTCCAAATCTGGCATATTTGGTGAAAACAGTAAAAATCACTCAGTGTCCGCAGGTGATAACAACTTTGTTTAAATAATGCTTCATAATATGTACTGATTTAATGTTGACAAAATAATTTGTAATATGACTAGATTAGGTATTAAATAATTCAACTGATTTTTTGTTATTATTATTTTTCAAATCAATGGAACATAGACCAATTTACAGTAAACACTGATTCTTATAATTTTCTTCATATGAATAGTGATGTAGACTATTTCCCATTATTTCCGGGGAAATACCTGTATTTCCCTGTTAATTCCCTGTATTTCCCACCATCCTGGGAAATGCTAGTATTTCCCACTTATATGCCAGCCCTGTATACAAACAATAGCCTAGCATAAGAAGTGATTAACTGAGAAAAACACTTATATGTTTGAGTCATAAAATACTCTCTCAGACTCTGGTACCTCTTCACACGATGATTTGGATGGACTGTTCACAAAATCTAACCAGCTGTTTTTAAATAATAAAAAAAAAGAACTTCTTTTTCTATCTCAATAGGGAAAGGGCGATAACTCCATCTTTAAACTGATGAGCTTTAGCATAATGTTAATGTGACAACTTTAAGTTTTTTGTTATGCTTTGCAGGTTCCATCAGAACCTCAAAAATTGAAGAAAGTACGATAAACTGTATTTGTTACATCATTCAAAGGGCCAGAACTCTTCCAGAAATAATGGACTGAAAAATAACACCTACATTCAACACCAGGGAGAAAGTCATGTGACTTTGTGTCATTAGCAGTTGAATGTCTTCAGCAACCAATTCCCTCCACCAACTTCATGAAACAAAAATTTGTAATATTAAAGGTAAGTAACTAGCTACTGCACATTTTATTTGGGGGGGGCTGATCTCTTCATGTGAAGTGACTGCCAAAGCAAGTTTTGAATCAAAGATGTGTTGTCAGAAAAAAGTGAAAAGGTGTTGACAATCAACACTCATTTAAGATGAGCAATATGATAATTAATCACCTGTGTCATTATCCTAGGGAATAATACTTGTGAAGCAGCATGCAGATGAAGCTGAAAGTAATTTGTGACCAATCAAGTAAAACACTTGGTGACCAATCAAGTATAAAGCTTGGTGACCAATCAAGTATAAAACTGGGTGACTAATCAAGTAAACCACTTTGTGACCAATCAAGTATAACACTTGGTAACCAATCAAGTATAAAACTGAGTGACTAATCAATAAAACACTAGGTGACCAATCAAGTATTCTAACATAAAATGTGCTGTTTTTGCCCATTTTGCCGGTGTTTTAACAGGAGAAAAAACGTGTGTTAACGGGAGAGGGGGGGGGGGGGGGTTCCACGGGGGGGGGGTTTTTTTTTTGGGGGGGGGGGGGGGTAAAAAAAGGGGGGGGGAAAAAATTTTTTTTTAACAATTTCGCCATTATGTAATCACCTTCCTATGTTTTCCTTTCGTTGTTTTATCCGGATATAACCTTGAAACTGTAGATTAAATATTTTAACCGCACAAGATTCAACATGGCGGATCAGGTCAAATATTGGGGGGGGCCGGACACGCATCAATAAAACACGTATCCATAACGGGGGGTGAGCGCGAGGGGGTTTGCTTCCACCTATGATACATTTAAAAACAACTCTAGTGACTAGTCTATTTAAAGCTCAGCTCAGGCACAACCGTCCCTTGTGCAATTTAACACAAAAAAACGGGGGGTTTAACCCTACATTAAACTTTATGACCAATCAGGTAAATCACTTGATGACCAATCAAGTATAATATAAGGTAATTCACATGAGCTTATGAAATGATCAAATCATTATGGTGTAAAGATATAAAAAATGATACACATTATCTTCCTTTATTTACAACCATAACTTTTCTTGCATTGTACATAGTATGAGGAAAGATGGATGAACTAAGTGGTTTTAAAGTTTCATGATTACCTTAAGATTCACTTCCACACAATATACTAGTACCCCACACACCTTTTCATCCTGAAAATGTCCCCATCGTAAAATTTGAAGGTTTTTACTCCATGGTTGTACAAAAATCATAAATACAACATTTCTTGTACGGTAAAAACTGAACCAAAAGTGAAACAACACTCACTGTACAGTACTTGGATTTCCTCCAAGTTTGTAGAAAACATTATTTTGTGTGGTAAAGGTAAATGTTTACAAAAATTATATTTGAGAATTGTAGCATTGATTTAATACTGATACTCTTATTTGTAAGAACCTATTCTACTTCTTATGTCTACAACTAGATCTATGTAAAATTAAAAAATTCTTTACATTTTTACACTGTGAAGATCAAGTCTGGCTTGAAAAATACTGAAAATTTATACAATAAATGTTTCAGTTTATTTATCATGACGGCCACTCTTGCACTAGATTCAATGCTTTCATTTTTTTCAAATGTGGAGTACACGAGGAAAAATAAAAATTCGTTTAGCTTCATACTCAACTTTTTCCAAAAATTGAATTTAATTCCCCGTACCTTAATCTACATGTACTGTAAATACCGTACAGGTATACTGCACTTACAATCTTTAATGTTGTGTTTTTCACTTGTGTAACATTCCTGTGCTTACATTCTTATGAAATAGCACTATGTATTCGAAGCTTTATACGAAATAGCAAAAATATGAAAGGGAGGTAAGTTTGTTTAAAAGCATGTCCCAACTAAGGAATCTTGCTCGATAGGCCAAGAGAAGTGTCTCAAGTTTGAAATTTTACGCCAGGCTTGACTTTATATGAATAAGCAAAAGAAGGGGGTAGTGTTTAAAGCATGTCCCAACTAAGGAGCTTGCTCGATAGCCCAAGAGAAGGTCTAGTTTGAAAGTTTACGCCAGGCTTGACTGCAGATATAAGCACTCATCTGAATAAAAACCTGAACTTTGAAACTCAAGATGGGAAATAATTTTGTAAGAATACAGGTAAGAGTTATGGGACATGGCCCTTTGATAGTGTCAATATACAAAGCTTCAATCATTATTCTTCCATCGGTTACAGAGATCTTACTTTGAATGCAGATGCTTCAGCTAACATTTTCAAGATAAACAGGGGACATAACTCTTAAGGGAACAGATGAAAGATAGAGTTCTGTTACTTGTCATACATACATGCATTTTTCTCAGCCAAAGTTAGAATGAGTATCTTCAGTGATGAACAGTATAATACAACCACAACAAACCCTTTATTAGCCCCGGACACCAACAATGATGCCAGGGTGAGTATCCCTATCTTTTGTGCTGCACATCTAAAATCTTATTGAATGTTCACAAACCATTACAGCAGAAGACAATTCTACAAACACTGTTCTGTTAATCTAATATCCATAACTATCTCTTAAAACTAACAAAAAGTCATTTATGGTATAGTTGAAGGTGTTTCCGGTACATAAAAAAATTTTTACAAACACTTTGAACTTTCCTGTCTTCTTGCAATATCTTAGTCAAAATGTAAATTTTGGTATTGTACACCTGTTATGCTAAAGTCCAAGCAATTTAAGATTGTAAGTCTGGATACAGGTCATCGTTAGCAGCGCCCCCTCCAGGTACATTGTCTCCCCCATTTCTCTTACCCATATCAGACTCTATGAGCTCAATGTCATTTTCATTAAGCTTGTCAATCTCTGCAAGTTCAAATCTGGAGAGATGAGCGACGACTGCAGCACCATAACTGTCTCCAAGAACATTCACTGATGTCCTTAGTCTGTCTCTGTTTCAAAAATAGATTAAACAACCACTGTGTAAATTGTTGTTATTGTTGTACGTTTCAACCGTATTTTGGTCATTTTTTTAGGCGGGCAGTTTGCCTAACCATCATTCCTGGGAAGAACCAGTACTAGATCCCTTACCACCGTAAGAAACTGCAACTTTTCTCACATAAAGAGTCATGATTGGTAGCAGAGCTTGAAACCCATGACCCTCAATCAATGAGAGGCCATAGTGAGTTCAAGGACACTGTGTAAATGAATAGATATCTGATACAAAAGCATTAATGCATTCAAAACTTGTCTGTTGTATTCATATGCTGCACATACTACAGCTGTGTAAAATAAAAAATTCTCTAAATAACTGAACCAGTCTAGTACATTTATTACAGCGTCACCCTGGGATACAGTCTGTCAAAATTTTGATGCATATCATAGCTCTAAATGTCTTACATTTTCTGATACTTCACATTTCCCAAACATATAACTTAAAAGAGGAAAATGTGACTTTGGTATAAGACCATTATTCCACGACTGGAAAATTTAATACAACATGAGTGAAAGGTATATCAGAAGTAGCAAACAGTAAATGCTGTATAAAACAAACTCCTTTGGGGTTTTTGAATTTGTTCCATATATCTGGAGTAGGTAATATCCATGTAAATTTTCATGTTAAAGAATGGGTCCAGAACATTTTTTCCTTATATCAGGAATTTTGCTTATGTTGTTATATACAGAGTTTACTGTAAAACATAACTTACAAGAACCAGTCTACAGCCAGAATGAGGCTGACATCTTCTACAGGAAGCCCTACAGAGGTGAGAACCATCAACATGGTAACCAGTCCAGCACTGGGAATGGCTGCCGCACCAATAGCAGCACATGTAGCAGTTAAGCTGAAAATTTCAAAATGCAAATCATCAATAAGACCTGTTTACCTCAAAATCAATTGGGGTCATCTACTGTTCATGACAAACCAACCTACCAGTTTTGAGGATACTAGGTCAAAGCGTACTGTAGTTACTCATCAGACAAGTTTTTTGTATCTAATATCTCTGTCATCTTGACCTTTGACCTGTTCACTTCAAAATACATAGGTATCATCTACTAGTCATGACCAGCCTACCTACAAAGTTTTAGGTCACAAGGCCAATGCATTATCTAGAAATTGATCTGACAAGTTTTTTCTGTTGAAGGTCACTGCGATCTTGACCTTTGATATATTGACCTCAAAATCAACAGGGTTCCAGGGGTCATCTACTTGTCATCACCGGCCAGACAACCAAGTTTGAGGAACCTAGATCAAATCATGGTACAAGTTTTGGTCTACCTACAGACCAACCAATCAACATCCTCCTTCTTCGGTGGGGGGTATAATTACAGGTAGTGTGTAGCAGACATGGAGCTGAAGTTCTTTACGGAAAAGGAAAATTGTAGACATACTCTTCATATCCAATAGCATATAACCCAACACAATTTGAATTATCCGTATGCAATAAAAGAAGAGACACTCGATCATAATTATACAAGATGACCATTTTAGGCTCAGGCAAAATATGATTGGTTATCTGCACAACTGATTTTGAGGTTCTCACTAAGGCATAGTACTTTTTAGAGGTTCTACATTAGCACTGTTTGGCAATGTTGCCACATAGTACAGGTTTGAAACCTGGCTTCTTCCTTATCATGAATTGATAGTAATATTTATCAGCAGACGTTTTGTGGCACCATGCTATTGAAGGTTTTGATCAGTATGGATACGGCCAAAATACAAAATTTTTTATGATCAAAGGGCAACAACTCCAATCAAATTTAGTAAGACTGGCAAGTAGTGCTTAACTTTTTCTTTAAAGTGCCAAAGTGTGACTAAGACTGTTTTGAAACCAGTGAGGGCAGGGTTTACTCTGCCTCAATAAAATTTAGAGGTACTTTACCTGACTGTCAAAATCTGACCGAAAGACAGTTCAATGCCATTCATCTGAGCTATGAAGATGGGTGCAACTGCCTCGTACAATGCCGTACCATCCATGTTGATCGTGGCACCAACAGGCAGGACAAACCTAGTCACACGTTTATCTATGTGCATCTTATTTTCCAAACATTCAAATGTCACAGGTAGAGTTGCTGAACTGGAAAGAAAAGATTTCTTTATGACTCTTTTACAACTTTCTGTGAATCTGATACATGTAAACAAGTTATTCTGGCACATGAATCATATTATTAAGCAGAACTTAAGACTAGATGCCCACGTGCAACATGTCGAGCCGCCAGCTGTCAAAAGGGCTAACTCCTTACCAAGTAGAGATAGGTCAAAATACACCTAAATATTGGATGTAACATGCATGTTGTACCACAGAAGAAAGGTCTCGATTTTTCTATACGGCCAGTAATAAAAAAATTACAATGTAAGCTATTTATAATAACAACAAAGGGAAGTAATTCTAAAAACAAGGTAGCTCATGGTGGTGAACATTTGTGCCAAGTTACATCAAAATCCCTCCATGCATGAAGAAGAAAACCTCCGGACAAAGATATTCTTGAATTTGACCTTTAACCTCTAAGTGTAACCTTGACCTTGGACCTACGGACCTGGTTCTTGAGCATGACACTCCGTCTCATGATGGTGAACATATGTGCCAAGTAACATCAAAATACCTCCATGAATGAAGAAGAAATGCTCCAGACAAAGTAATTCTTGAATTATTCTTGTATCTGACCTTTGGCCTCTAAGTGTGACCTTGACCTTGGAACTAGGGACCTGGTTCTTGCGCATGACACTCTATCTCATGATGGTGAACATTAAGAAGATATGCTCCGGACAAAGTCACTCTTGAATTTGACCTTTAACCTCTAAGTGTGACCTTGACCTTAGACCTAGGGACCTGGATCTTGCGCATGACACTCCGTCTCATGATGGTGAACATTTGTGCCAAGTAATTTAAGAATCCCTTGATCCATGGATAAGTTACAGCCCTGACAAGCTAAACTTGGACGGACGGACCGACGCACATACACCGCACAGCCATTTGGACAACTATATCGAGCTTTCGCAAGCGGCTCCACAACATTTGGACAGCTGTATCGAGCTTTCGTAAGCAGCTCGACAAAAAATCGATCCATGCAATACTGTAAATCACTTTAAATTTGTGAGACAAAAAAGTTTGTGATTTTTTATCTCCGGGTCAATTCACTAGACCATTTCAGGAACAAGTGATACTGATAATTTCCGGAGAATTTTGAATTAGTGAAATGATGAATTCACTAAGGACTGCTCTTAAGAAAGAACAAGAGCTGTCTCTAACAAGTGACAAATGCCTCCGAAAGAGGTGTCTCACAGTCTGTGTCCTCTCCATGTGCTCAACAATTGTGCCATGTAATTTTAAAATCCTTCCATGCATGACAGAGTTACCATGCATACAGTATTCCATTACTTTTAAACTCTGTGACCTTGACCTTTGAGGTGGTTTTTGCATGCACCATAAAGTCTTGACGTGCTGAACATTTGTGCCAAAATATTTTAAAATCAATCAATGCATGATAAAGTTACAGTCAGGACACAAATGTATGCATATATACAGGGTTCTATTATCTGAGCTTGACCTTTGAGGTAGGGATGTGAGTCTTGCATGCTACACATCATCTTGATGGTTCAACATTTGTGCAAAGTGATTTTAAAATCCTTCAATGCATAACAAAGTTACAGTCCGCCCACAAATGTGGGCATATACAATGTACACATTACCTTCAAACTCTAAGTGTGACCTTGACCTTTGAGGTAGGTGTTGCAGGCGACACATGATCTTGATGTGCTTAACATCTGTGCCCAGTTATCTTAAAATCCTTCGATGCATGACAAAGTTATAGTTCGGACTCAAATGTGTGCATATACAATATATACAAGATTCCATTACCTTCAAACTCTAAGTGTGACCTTGACCTTTGAGATATGGACGTGTGTTTTGCACGCTACACATTGTCTTGATGTGCTGAATTATTCCAGGGAATATACTAGTATATAATGCTCCCTTTGAAATCCCCAACTTTCTCACATACACAGACTTGGTGGGAAGCATGGCTTGAACAGATAACCAATGAGACATTACAATGATTTTAACAGTGAGTCTAATCACTCAACCACGGAGACAGTTTTACTTACAATGAGATCCTAGTTGGCATGTGAAACAACATTCAAGTAATATAGTGACTTAAAGTGGAATTATGCACATTTTTTTTCAAGAAAAGATCCAGCTGAAATAGGTGTGTGTATAAAGGGTAGAAGAAACAAGGCCAAGATGGCCCTATATCGCTCACCTGCCTGCCTGGTGGAAGATCACTAGAAAAGAATACCAAATAAGTTCCAAAGCTTTTGTAAAACAAATGACCCCGGGCAAGGCAATTTGACCCCAGGGGCATATTGAACAAACTTTGAAGAGGTCTACTAGGCAAGCTACAGCCAAATATCTAAGCTCTAGGCCTTGTGGTTTCAGAAAAAAGATTTTAAAGTTTTCCCTAATAAGCCTTGTAAAACAAGTGACCCCCGTGCGGGTCAATTTTGACCCGTGGGCATAATTTGAACAAACTGTAGAGGTCCACTAGCCAGCTACATGCCAAATATCAACCTCTAGGCCTGTGGTTTAAAGAAGAAGATTTTAAAGTTTTACTTATGCCTATGTAAAACTAAGTGACTCCCCATGCGGGGTCAATTTTGATCCGAGGGTCATAATTTGAACAATCTTGGTAGAGGTCCACTCGCCAATGCTACATGCCAAATATCTAAGCTCTAGGCCTTCTGGTTTCAGAGAAGAAAATTTTTAAAGTTTTTCCTATATATTCCTATGCAAAACTAAGTGACCACCCCCTAGGGTCAATTTTGATCCGGGGTCATAATTTGAACAATCTTGGTAGAGGTCCACAGACAATGCTACATGCCAAAATCTTAGCTCTAGGCCTTGTGGTTTCAGAGAAGAAGATTTTTAAAGTTTTTCCTATATAGCCTAGCAAAAACTAAGGCCCACCCGCACAGGGTCAATTTTGACCCAGGGGTCATAATTTGAACAATCTTGGTAGAGGTCCACTAGACAAGCTCATGCCAAATATCTAAGCTCTAGGCCTTGTGGTTTCAGAGAAAAAGATTTTTAAAGTTTTTCCCATTTGTGCCATGCAACCAGAGTTCGCATGGAAGGAATTCCTTTAACAGTTTTGGTAGAGCTTCATGCAAGGAATATTCCTGCATGTTTTATCAACATGGCCTAGAGGTTTCAGAGGAGATGTCATTTGAATCAAAATGTTGACGGACGACGGACAATCATCGATCAGAAAAGTTCACCCTGGCATAGCCAGGTGAGCTAATAATAGCTTTTAACCCAATACACCAAACTCTTCCTGCTACCAGTATGAAATAATAACTTTCCAACTATTACTTTTCCTATTTTGAATGGGAGAGTCAATTAAAAAAAAAACACAACTGCATGCAGCAGTTGCTTCTCTTCCACTGCCAAAATCTCTCTACCAACAACTACAACAACACAAGGGAGATCACTGCGAAGGAAGGAACTATTATTTTATTTGTCCAATTTTTTTATTTCTAAAGCACCAACTTCAAATACTAAGGCAGCATTATCATTAGTTTAACACATTTAAATGCAAAGCAACTGAAAATTGCTTTTAAAAAACTGTCACCAAAAATATACTATGTGCAGTAAGATGAGCATAATGTCCCTTTAACAGTAAAGTAATTTTGTATTAAGAATTTTCTTACCTAGAAGCTGTAGCAATGGCAGTAATCCATGCTTGGAAAACAGCTTTGCACAGTAGCAGTGGATTTTTTCGAGTAATGATGAAGTATGTCAGAGGTAGTGATCCGCAGGCGTGAACAATGAGTCCAGCAACCACTGTCACGATGTAAAGACCGAGACGGGCTGCCACTGCCTGGATATCTTCAAGTTCAAGGATCTTTCCACAGATCAGAAACATGATTCCAAATGGTGAATACCTGCAGTACAAAAAACTTGAACTAGACCTAAGCAAGAGAATTCTAAAGTAAAATCTAGGTGCTAAAAGTCGTGCCATTTGTCTTAAAAATGCCAGATTTAGTCAAAAAAGGGATTACAAATACAATTGTACATGTACCTAAACTTTTCACTTCACCTGGAGTCTACTGCTTTGTTCCCACAGGTCTGAGCCTAACTAGAAGCCATACACCATCTCTATCATGTTTCACATACCTGGATATGATGCCAGTCATGAAGGGGCACATCTGTTGCTGTTGTTGTTACCGTATTTCGGTCATTTTTACAGGTGGACAGTTTACCTAACCATCATTCCTGATAAGAACTATTACTAAATTCCTATTCTCCGTATCAATCTGCAAACTTTCTCTCATAAAGAGATATGGTCGGTACCAAGGCTCAAACCCATGACCCTGCCTCTATCATTCCTGGGAAGAACCAGTACTAGATCCCTATCCTCCCTAAGAAACTGCCATAAATAGTCATGATCGGTAGCAGGGCTTGAACCAATGACCCTCAATCTATGAGATGTTACAGTGATGTCACGTCAGTGACTCTAACCACTCGACCACGGAGGCGAACACATCTGTTGCAACTGTAATGAAGTTATTTCTTTGTTCTATTACCAGCCCTTCACTGTAAACATCCTTATTTTCCAGAAAATAAGTCAGGGCCCACTGATTACAGGGGGCAGATTATACTGGATAAATACGGTATCAATATTTTGCGAAGCCAGACATATTTCACAACTGCAGCCATTAGCTGCCACGGTTCACATATACACTATCTCAATCTGTCACAAAAGTTTACCCGATATTCCCGAATTTTATAGTCAGTCTATGACAGACCATTTACCAATTAGTTTAAGCAGCCAAAGCAGGGAAATTGAACGGCTTTTAACTGTCATAGATTTCTATTAGGTTGACAGGTTGGCAGTCAGATAAAACATTACATTCTTTTATTACACTTTTAAGTGCACATAAAGGACTCAGGGCAAAAGCACTGTCGCTACATTCAACAAAATAAGAAAATACAACAGTTTTCCATCAAGTCTTAAAAGTTCGGAAATGGCCGTACCATAAGAACGAGAATGATTTTTTTCCTTCAAATTTTTGCAGAAATGCATTCTGGGAAATAGACAGAAACCTGACTGGGCACTATATGTGTGTCAATAACAGAGTGATAAGTCAAAAGGAAAATCATTTGTACAGTATGTAAGGTGTTTCTTTGTATTTTCTTGCTGGTGTATCAGTCGCATGTTATGTTAGATCCCCTGCGATTGAGTTCAATGTAAGCTGTCCCTGATAACTTGCATTTTGTAATCTACAGCATTAAGCAGGGAACCATTTTGTAATCTACAGCATTAAGTAGGGAACCGTTCTGGCGTTTTCACTGAGTATATTATTATTAATTTCGGCATGTGAACGACGGGACATTATACAATTTCTTTTAAAAAAAATAAGACAGTTAATGAAAAGGTAAATGAATATCACATTGGAACAGACTAAAAATTCATTTAAAAGTACAAACAAAAATTTTAATTTATATCTAACATGCTGTCTTTCACAAACACAGGATAACACAAAAAAGGAATGTGAATTCATTTTGGTCCTATTGTGAAAGGTGGTACTGGCCCAGTGAGGTACAATAGTAATATCTTAAGTATGTATTGCACATTATAATGAAATAGTATTACAGGTTTTAGCACTTCTCTGTACCATGCAGAATAAAATGACAACCTAATTCTAAACACCTCAAGGTTAAACCTGATCTCGTTAGACTCTTCTGTACATAATAATAGCACCCTGTGCCTTTATTTGCGCAACCACATTAATAGTGATCTATAATTGAGGTTTTTAGTTAAAATCCAACTAAATGTAGTCACAAGCAACTTAGTGTTTGACCACATGTTATCATATCTTGTACAGAGAATGTTTACTGCAATTCTAAAACATACTGTTCTGGCTTAAAACTCAAAAAGTCAAAACAAACGGTATAAATATCTAAACATGAGTATATTATAAGAATATTTCACTGGTTGCATGTGCAGATGGGAATATCTGATTCGACAGTTACATTTTTGGGGGTTAATGTTTTTGGTGGTTACTCAGCGGAACTTCATTACCACCAAAAACAGTAACCCTCGAGTCTGATACCAGTAACAGTTACCCAAGAGCCGTATATTCTCATCTGCACATGCAGCCAGTGGTAGATATTTTTTCTTGCCTACCATTTCCTACTCATAGTAGCAGAAATAAAATCAAACTAATGACTTATATCTATGCGCTATTTTCTTGTATTAATGTATGAATTTACACATTCATTCATAAAAGTAGTTTGTTCTGATGTCATTAAGTTGTCTTACACCAGAGGGTGAAAGAGGAGATTTTCCAGCACTGGTAGAAAGTGCAGATATCCTGATCTGGTATGCATGAAAAGAAGAGCAAATGGTTCTATTAAGCAGATTGACAGGAGTGTAGCAACAGGACACTTTTTTTTTTTTTGAGGCCCCCTTCCTGTTTGACCCCGTTTATTAACCCTGTCATTGACTTGAAAGGGTTTGGGAAACATCCCCTATCAGCCTTACAGTAATCATTTTATGTACAAAACATAACAGATATAGTGCATTAACAAAATTACTAGTAATGAAAATGAAATTATCTCTATAATTTAAAAGAGTTTTACATAGTAGTGACACAATGATTCGCTTTTAACTGCAGTGTGTTTGTTCTACACTTGCATGAATAAGAAGTGCTAAGAACAACATTACTTAAAATCCATATATACATTGTATGTTATTTATTATATTTCAACACACAGTTTTCAATCCTCACCAAAACAAAAAGTGAACATTTAAAAAGAAAATCGTGCAGAAATTAATTAAATTTCAAGTATATATTGATTACATAAACTATTGATTTCCATTCATCAGACTAGTAAAGCATTTAACTGAGTTAAAATCCTTGCGTTTTATATTGACAGAAACATACAAATTTCATTTATTTTATACATACATTGTTTATAACAAACTTATGGTGATTTGGTTGAGGAAGAATATTTATGATCATTTCTATATTTCCATATGTGCCATTTAAATTAAAAAATGATGGTATTTAAAAAGTGTACCCCTTCAGTAGACTCTGTAAAACCAAATATTATGTGGTGAAAGCCTAAGTCAATTTGTTTTTGGTTAAGCAAAAATTTAACTGTGTTTATAACCTTAATCATTTTTTCCAGCACAATTTTTACATTTTTACATTCCCAAAAAAGATGATAGAATGTTTCCCTTTTATTTTTACATATATAACACAACCCGTTTGAAACTTTCATTAAATTTAGTTAATGCTATCTAAAGATAATGTTGTGGATAAATTTCCATTGAAATTGCTTAGCAGCTAAGGGGGCGTACTGCTTTGTAAATGTTTAACCAAACGGTGGTCCAGCGAATATTTTTCTGCTTCGGAATTCTTTGCTCCCATTTAACCTTGCAGCATAATTTTGCGCAGGATTCTTTACTATGTAATTGTTGTAAGATCATTTTTGTTTTTAATTGTTTTGGTTTGATTTTTTTTTTTATTTGTTTGGAACTGCATGTTAGACCGTATCATATTTGAATTGCTTTTCGCTTGTATGTAACCTGTTTTCAGAGTTAATATGAAATCATTAGGAATGCTTTATTTTAATCGAGACCATTCCGAAATCCAGTTACTTTTGTATTTAAGCTTACGCATAAGTTCAGTTTCTGATATAAATTTTTCCGTTTTTAAGTCCCAGATTCTGTTATTAACTTAATTCAATTGAATTTTCAACAGGTTTTTTTTTTATTTGTTTGTTTCAACAAAATTCATCTCTAAAATGTTCTTGCGTATTAGGATTGCAGGTTTGCAAAAAAAAGTCTCCAGTTTTTGATCGCATGTTCGCATTTTAACTTTGTTTAGTTTGACATTCCCAACATATGAACAGTTGCATAGGAAAAAAAGGTTGACCAAACGCCTTATCCAGTGACTGTAGATAATGCTTCCTTATAACATTCCAGTTTTGAGTATCAGAATTAATTATTTTGTATATCATCTTTACATTTAGAGCCAGTCTGAAATCATTTATATTAAAATAGCTAAACCCACCCTGCATTTTATCATGTTTTAATGTTTGTCTGGAAACAGTTGGTTTTTTACCTTTCCATATAAAATTCTGAATTAACAGCTCTAGCTCACGCTCGTAATTTTCAGATATCCCCTTGGTCTCCATTTCATAAATGATAGATGAAAAGATAAATGTTTTCACTATTAAAATTTTTCCTTGTATTGTAAGGTCTCTTGATTTCAATTCTTCTAAGCACGATTTTATTTTTTTTATTTTTTCCCTCCAAATATCATCGTTACTGATGTTGTATCCGTGATAAACGCCTAGTGTTTTAACAGGACACTTTCTAATTTCTACAGAACAATCGTGTGTTCCACTTACCCCCCTTATATATGACATAGTTCTATAGAGCAAGTGAATATAGAATGACTACAAACCTTTTGTATGTATACTTCTGATAAGATGATGATGATGATGATGATGATGATGATGATGATGAACACTAATATGACTGTCTAGTGGGGAGTGCTAGAAAATTGTCATCCAATGACAATGCCACATTTTTCAGTGAAAATGACATACTACTGATCACACACACTGACGTACTATAAACAGAAGTTAACACACAACAGGTTTGTAGTTGTTCTATGGAATTTAGAACGAAGGGAGAAATGAGGAAAAACTATGTTTTCATTACAGGACAAGTAAAGCTGCTCACTAATAAGTAAAGACGAGCGGTGGTGTAGAGGATAAGGTGTCTGCCTCTCATCCCAGAGGTTGCGGGTTCGAGCCCCACTAGGGTCACGATCACACCTCCTCATATGAAACCAGTACTGGTTTTTCCAGAAAGTAGACTCGAGATTGACTCGATAAGCTTCAAGCTTTCTTTACAATCCAGCTAAAATAAATTAGTATAAGCTATAAAGTAATAAGTAAAAGTATCTGTTCTTACCACATGACAAGTAAAATCAGTTTCATAACAATGTCATTAAGAATGTCAAAGAAATCAATCATCACTTGTCCCTGCCTTCCCATCTTGCTGAGGAAGATTGAGAATCCCACGCAAAAACATATCAGACCTGAAATATATACATGTATACATTGTAGTCCTTCCAATTTATAAGTACATTTTGCGAGTGATCTTGCAGCGTGACATTTGTGCCCGTATCCTTCTAAAATAATGAACCAATTGTGTCTCATAAGTAACAAATGCCCAAGAAGCAGCATCCCCTGACCATGGCTAGCACCTGCAAGAATGGCTACAAGAAATTTAAATTGGCCATAAAAAATGAAATGGCTACATCATGTAATAACAGAATGTGTTTTATGTGCTAGGCATAGTGTGCTACATAGAAACATGGCTCGAAGAAAAAAAAAACCAATGCTAGCCCTGCTCCTGACCCGTTGGCCCCGTTGGCCCCGTACACCTTCTCATCAGGCTTATCATTAATTTGTGTTAAGTTTTTTTGCATTCCCTTAAACATTTTAAAAATTCTAGCCAAGATACACAATACCAAGCATGAACATGATGAAGGTGCATTTAACCTTCAAATGACCTTGCCTGTGACCTTGACCTTTGAACTGCAGACCTGACCCTTTTTTTAACATGTGTGGGTAGTTTTGCCATCTTGTTTATGTTGGTTATGGGCAACATTTGAGTGCCTACTTGTTTATGTTGGTTTATGTCAACATGTATGGGTAATTTTGCCCTCTTGTTTGGGTTGGTTTTGGTAACATGTGTGGGCAGTTTTGCCTACTTGTTTATGTCGGTTTGTGACAACAACTGAGTGTACCTTTGCCCTCTAGTTTGTGTTGGTCTTGGGTAAATAGTGTAGGTAGTTTTTCATACTTGTTTATGTTGGTTATGGGCAACATTTGAGTAGTTTTTTCCTCTTGTTTGTGTTGGTTTGGGTTAACATGTGTGGGTAGTTTTGCCATCTTATTTGTGTTGGTTTGGAGTAACAGGTGTTGGTGGATTTGCCTACTTGTGTTGGTTTGGAGTATCATGTGTTGGAAGTTTTGCCTTCTTGTCTGTGTTAATGTGGGACAACATGAGAGGGTAGATTTGCCATCTTGATTGTTCTAATTTCATTTCAATCTTTTTCTAAGATAAATACACTATTTCTGCTTCTTGTTTCAGTTCAAAAATGTTCATTAACCATTTTTTTGTTAAAGAAATTAAAAGTAGAAGACACGTTTCTCTCTTTCCTCTGGTTCAGTTGCCTCAAAATGACACACAAAACTGCCTAATTAAGCAAAAGACCCGCTTTAAAACTACCGTTCAGGGGATTTCCTGAAATTTGAAAGGCTTAATTACATCACCTCAACCAATCTTTTTCAAGTTAATTTGCGTAACTAGCACGGACATAGAACCATATAATCTGCGTTTCCTACATGTGAACAAAACTTCAGACATAGACTATTGGTAATTAATAAGAGCTACCAGTGAGTAAATTCAATTACGTGAACTAATTTGGGTGTTAAATTGTCCTGCTTGAGGGATTGCAAGACACTTTCTTCTGAAAATCTGAGCAAGTGTATTTACTCCGTGAACACACTAGTGTTATTTCTACCAGGTTTTGAGTGCTGTAATGATTACTTGTGGGAAATTGAGCTGAATCAGCTTTTTCTTTCTAGGGATTTCAACAATATTTCAGTTATGTACAGATGCCAGCTTACCTAACCATTGGTCGCGAAGGAAGAACCTTTTACCTTCAGCATGGTAAGGTTAGTACATGAACCCTGGTATATGCAATGTTTGTCTTCAATAATTCATAACAGATTTACACTTATGCTATATCTTTGACAATGTTCCTTTAGATGGAAAGATACATGAGAATAAAATTGACAGCAGGATATTGCCCTAATAATAACTGGTAAAGTAAGATCACTTCATAGCTTATCAATAGCGAAATGACAAATCTGTCCCTAGTGGCAAATCAACCGTATTACTCCTGGAAATACTGTATGGTTTTTGACACTGTAAGATAGCCTCCAATAGAGGCAAAAGCAAAACTAGTCAATTACAATTTATTTGCAAAACATTACTGAAATTGGATTTAGAAATGGGGTGACCATTAATCGAAACAAAAATGCAAGATCAAGGCTGCCAGTCTTTATGAAGAAAAACTTATGCTTTAGACAAACAACCTCAATTTAGGAAGGCTTATGTTCACAAAAATACATTTAAAGTAAAACAACAGTAAGGGCACTGGTACAAAACATAAATCCTTACCGAGAACGTTAATTCCGTTTCCATACTTGAGTCCACGAACCGTCACCATTTCCTCATACTCGATTATATGCTTGGTAAAGTTACCATCTTTTGTTGTGGACATGGTCGCGTTTATAGCCTTCCCCGTTGTACTGTTGACAAGTGTAGTGCCATTCAGTACCATATCGTCTGTCAACGGACTCAACTGAATTCTTTTCTTCTTCACTTTGACATCATCATACGATGTCCTAACGTGCTGGAAACAGGCCTGTGCCAAGTTGTCAGGAAAAAAGTTCCTGAAAAAAAGGTTATATTATTTTTACTACTTTCCATCAGGTGAAATCTAAAAATTACTTAATTTACAACACTAAGGCCATGATGGGTGTTAAGTCGCTCAACATGGTTCCTCTGAAGTTTTTCCTTCTACGCTATTACGACCACCTGATATTAAGACAACCCTCGATATTAAGACCACACATTTTTTTAACCAAATAGCCCTTTTGATAGTAAAAAGGTCTTGATAAAAAGACCATTTTGATATTAAGACCACTTTATGCCGATTGGAATGGTGATTTTATACAGGAAAATTACTATATATACATAAGCTGGAAACTATCTCGACTCAAACCAGCCATATTTTTTTATGAATCAACATTTATTGAGCAATCGTAATAGACTGTCACCTAAGGAATATTCTTGTGAAATAATTCTGACGTCTGACTGTATACTTCTAGAAATCAGCCATAAACCTTTAATGGTCATATTTTTTTGCCAGTTATCCTCTTTTAAAGAATACTGCTGAAGGGTAACATATGAATCATTTTTGTAAACTTTTTCTTAATGTAGCCAGTGGTTTCTCAGAAGAAAGTTTGTTTACTTTTGTAGACATACAGTGAAAAAATGCACAACACCTGAGCCAGCCATGCTTTTGGGTGAATCAACATTTCTGGGACACTTTTGGTAGGGGGTCACACAAGAATCCTTCCTTTTAAATTATATTGATTTCTGAACAACAGTTTCAGTAGAATTGTTTTTTTTATTTCTAAGAGGCCATATCCCTACTTGAAGAATCAAAATAAATCAAACTAGAGCTTACTGGAAGTGATCAATACCCCTGCTTATGTGCTTGGTCACTATGGCACTGAAGTACTTTATCATAGTGTAAAATACTGTAGTACTGTATCATTGTAGTACTGTAAACTTCTGATTAGTACTGACTGTAGTACACCATAATTTGTAAAGTTACATGGTATTATAACATATTGTAATCCTGTATATAGCACTATATAACAAGATTTTTCTTATTTTAGTTATAGCAGTCCCCTCTGTGTGCTGGACGAGAACAATTTCCTGTATTTTCTTTTGAAGGGGACACCACAAGGATGCTACAGAGCAAACTTAAAAGATGCACCTCTTTAAATTTGAATTTTCGGCAATTCTGCCTTTTTGAAGAAATTTGTCCACACTTTTTAAATTCACATGTTGACCATTTTCATGACAAGCTTAGTTATACTTATTATTCCCTGAGGAATATTGAAAGAATTTATTGTTAAAAGATGCAGTTTAAATGTTTTTCTATTTTTAGTAACAGCAGCCCCTGTGTGCAAATGGATCAGAACTATTTCCTGATTTTGAAAGGGGACAATGCAAAGATGCTACAGAGCAAGTTCGGTGACATTTCATCCATTGGTTCATGAGAAGAAGTCATTAAATATTTGAATCACGCACATATCAATAACTTGTCGCCATTCAAAACCGGCTACATATCAGTCATTCTTCAAGCAAGCATTTGGGACCACTAAAAGCTCCAATAACTGAAGCTTTTAGTGTAAAAACAACAATATTGCATGGGGCTGTACACATTCATTACCAGTGAATTTATCATGCTGCACATAAAGAACTTACAAAACAATTCCACATGTTACTTCTTATTATGTTTGCATCATGTTACATGTACAACTTCTGAAGTCAATAACATCTCTCAGAGCTCTCTACTTGTGTGAACCAAGTGCAATAATCTCATTTAAACATGGCTTCCCTAATGGTTGTTTCCATCATATGCTTTTATAAGCAATCACGCAGAAGAAAAACTGCAGCAGATTCATGAATATACCTTTAACTGTAACTAAGCAACATTTCTGGAATGGACTTGCCCTTTCTATTTAGACTATACCATTAGTTGTTAAAAGGGGTGGCCTGTGCAAATTATTACTGAAAAGATAATGATGCAGATTATGATCAGACTGCATGTATGTTCACTTAACTGATGAACATGTAACTGTATCTAAATTAAGATGGAGAAACACCAGTATCTATACAAATCTTGTATCAGAGACTGGGTCCTGATGGATATGTGAACAGAAAGCAATGATATGAACAACACATCTCCCTCAGTGACTGCAGCGATTTAAGCAGACGTAAATAATAACAAACCTGAAGAGGTCAAGGAATGCATCAAGGGAGGTAATTCTGCTGTCACCCTTGGCAACAGCTGTTTCATCCTTCAATACCGGGTCGCCAGGGTGAATACAGATGACAAGTATTACACCTATAATGATGGCCATGAAAGTGGTCCCAAAATAGTAGAGTAATGTACGCAATCCCATGTGTCCACTTGCCTTGGCATCCAGAGATGACACACCTGTCAACAAAAGAACATATTTAGATTTTTGGTTCTTTTAATAGTGAGTTTTATGCTATGAACAAATCTTACTGTTTCCTCAACACTTCAGAAGTACTGTACTTGTCCTTTCAATTATGCATTTTTTGTCCTAATTATAAATTGTCAATATGCCAATAAGTAATATTCATAATATGTACCAATAAAAAAATCTAGTCTTAAACTTGTGAGAGTACAGTAAAACCTCCCATACCAGAGTTGTTTGAAACTCCAACTCTAACCTTTCCTATACTACAGTGGTTCCTCTACAAAGACCACCCGATATTAAGACAGCCCTCAATATTAAGACCAAACATTTCAGAACCAAATGCTCAATTTCATCATAAAAAGGTCTCACTAATAAGACCGATTCATTAATATGACCACTTTTGACTGGTCCAGATACTGGTCTCAACACAGGAACCTTTGTATTAAAATTGGTAATTTTCTTGTAAAAACCTACGTAACAAATAGGTTTTGGGTTATATAAATGTTTTTTTCTTGGAGTCTCATTTCATCAAAGTTTTCATGTCTCATGTTCATGCAACAATTACTGAAGTATGGAAGGCCTTTAAGACTATTTCTACTTTTCTTAAATTTATTCTCTGAAAAGGTATCATTCAACCAGTTTACTTATTTACAAAAATAGTAACTGTTGTTGTAGGAGTTTAACGCCAGTTCCAACCATATTTAGGTCATTTTTACAAGCAGGCAGCTTACCAAACCATCGTTTCTGTGAAGGACCAGTACTAGGCTCCTATCCTCCATAAGAAACTGCCAACTTTCTCACATAGAGGGACATGGTTGGTAACAGGGCTCGAACCCATAACCCTCAGTGTATGAGAGGTTACAATGATTTCAAGTCAGCATCTCTAACCACTACAACAATGAGGCAGACTAAAGTAATAACTGTTACAGACAGGAGTTAATTATATAGAATAACTCTGTAAAACATAATTGTTGATCACCTACTATTGCCTCCCTTCTTTATCAAAAATGACTATACAAGATCTTATTCTCGACGTTAAACTTTTTAAAATTATTTCACTAGTTTTGAAAACTATGTTAAAATCATGGCAGTCCCAAATTTATTTAAGTCGGCAGTGCACAATATCTCTGTTCCAGGTAAGTAACAGTTAATAATCGCACAATATGACACTTGACCATTTATTATTAGGTAATATTGTATGGCTGCATTGAAGGACAAATATAGTAACAATGATTTGATGCTGCAAAACTGGATTCCCAAATCGTAATGTTTACATTTTCACAACCCAATCCTTACAGCCCAATCAGACGACCAAGAAGGTCCCCAGGCACTGTCAAAAAAAGAATTCCTATCAAGTGGAAATTTGAAAATGATGACCACCAGACTTTTCTCAAGTCTGATCTAGTTTAGACCAAGGTCCACATCACACAAGACACTTGACCAACAAGATAAAGCTGGACCATTGATGAAGAACAATGCTGAATAAAACATCAACCAACTGTAGTTAATGGTGAAGATAATGGGTGTAAAAGCATTGACTTCTGATCAATTACAGAACCAGGAATGGTCTGTACTCATAAAATGATTCAACCTAGATTCACGATTGTCCATCTATGTTTAAGAGCCAAAAATCAGTAGTTTTTCAAATTCCAGGGCCCAAGAATCTATAATGCTTCTTCCCACCTGACCTGGTTCATGAAAACAAACCGTCAGACAAGGTTTCATGGTTATTTAATGCCAACTAGAGTTGATAGAGTGTCAAGAAAAACTTTCCTTTAAGGCCCTACAAACCCACTGTTGAACAAACATGATCAAGTTTCAGTACCATCTTAGATTTCATCAAGACAATTATTCTGACCAAGTAGGAACCAATGACCTGAAAACAGTGTTATTAAATACTAAGAGAAAACCAATGACCGTCAATGTGGAGATTAATGAAGTACAGCAGTGTCCAAACTAATATGTATAGACCAGTGACCAACAACAAGGTTCTAATTAGCACGCCTGGACTGGTGACCAAGAAAAGTGTCCCAGATATTAACTGTGGACTGACGACCTACAAAAATGTCTAACAAAAATGTCTATCAAAAATGTCAGAAATAGAAAATGTAGACTGACAACAGTGTCTCAAATACACAAGGGAGGCACATGACCTACACGGAAAGACCACCAAGAGTGTCTGAAATATTTAGTATGCACCAGCAACTTACAAAAAGGTCTGAAATGTTAGTATAGACTAGTGACTTTTAAATATTGTCCGAAATAGTAAGCATGGACTGGTGATCTAAAAGGTGGGAGAATGACCAATGGACTGCAGTGTAAGAAAAATGGAGATCAAACCAGCAACACAACAAATGACCAATAAAAGGACAAGGAACTAGTAACAGGATGTCATACCAACTTCAGGCCAAAAAATGGCACACTGAATGCCAAGTGTATACTTAATCAACATAGCTGTAGTTCCTTTTTTCTAAAACAGATATCATTTGGATGAAATGACATTACATATAATATGTATGTAGTACCCAGTTTTACAGCAATTATGAAACTTATACGTACACTGTATAATTTTTGTACAGTTAATACTTCAGAATTTTGCAACGCTTTTTATGCTTAACACACAAAACGTCAACTTTCTCATGAATATTCCAATTTGATAACATTTATATAATGTTACGAAAGGATCAGGTACTTTAAACAAACAATACTATTTAAGATTTTATACGTATGTTTATATGTATATATTTATATGTGTGTGTACACGTATGATTAAGTACTTTTGTATCTAGAACCTCTCTCTCACTTGACCATAAGTCTATGGAAAGCCTCCGTGTTAATTGTGGCCTTGTGTGGGAACAAGGCAGACGGCGATCCCGGGTTTCGAACTCCTGTTGTAGAAAAACAATACAGACAACCAATTTTGGTAAATCAGTGGCCGAGACCACCTTTACCAGTCAAAAGCAAAATCTGTAATAAAAGCGCATATTAAATTGCATAAAAACAAAAGAGCAATAACAATAAAATTTATCTTCTGTGTGAAGGAACATGGCCGCCGAGACGGCCATAAATCACTCATTTGGTCACTACACAATAGGCGGGTATATTAATTGTTGATAAACAAAAAGTAAGTCTTGTAAGATGGCATTAGGTGCACACGTATGTGCGACAAGCGCATGCAGACATGCTTTGCTCGATTCAACCAAAGCATTTGAGATAAGGAATAAAATGCACCACAAAACTCTCTTACAAATCAGTGGGGTGCCCATAGCAACTTTTAAAGTGTCTATGGTCTTTTGCAAATTCACGAACATTAAAAAATTTTCTACTAACATTAAATATTCTACTCATAATATTATGTTGATATATATACTTGATAATATATACTCGATAACCTGACCTGCAGTGACCATGATGAGGTCAATGTCAAACTCTACAGATGGGGTTTGAACCCATAAACACAGGGTTAGGTGTCTGGCACTCTACTTCTACATAATGCCTCTTTCATTAATGTATGTAAAACAAGACTGTCAAAGTCTTGTAAGTGTTAATGTTACAGGAAAAATGAACAACAAAACTAACTTAACGGTACAATTAATTGCATAGAAGGTCTTTTAAAAATAGTGTTAAAAGAGACAATCAGTACTGGACAACCCCCATACACAAATATACTGATTGCTTACAAAATCTATACATACAACTTCACAACAAACTGAATAAAATGAGGTGGGAATCTCCAACTATACACACTCTAAATACCAAATTAATTTACCAACACAATATTACAATATATATTTATCTACACCCTAAGTAAAGTAAATCGCCTTTTCTCATTCAAAGTACATCACTGTGAGACATGATAATTGAAAATCTTTTAGCCGTTCCCTTGGGAAAATAAGATGACATTTCTGTATGCTGTATTCATCTGCATTAGACTGTCCTCATCCAATTTGTTAGATGTAATCTTAAAGTTATTTATATTGTCATATTTCCTGTGCTATATCATATTATCAGAAAGTGTTATATTTCTATTAAACAGTTAGCTGTCTGCATTGACTTTATCTGCAAACATTGAACAACTCGATGGAAACATTTCAGACCTTTTTCTTTTCGGCTTGTGTTTCAGCCTCTTTAACATGAAGACAAAACAAGTAAACAAAGTAAATTATATGTCGTTACCTCTTTAAATCTGTAAAATTTTGTAATATGTTTCTCCAATAAGACAGGGGTAAAAAATTATAGCTATTTTTCTAATAAGTACAACAAATAAATCCCCACCCTGCCTCAATCCCGCCCCAGACAGAATAATTTACTACTGTATTATGCATTATGAGTAAATGTAATGCATGTATTCTTCAGATCTTCAAACGAAAAAAAAAAAAAATTGAGCTTAATATTATGGCGTATAGTGTGCTTCTGGGGGAAATCTCTCATGACAGCTGTGACCATGAACATATTTTTCCTTCATAAATTCATGTGACTGTGAGCTTATACATAAAAACCTTCATTCTATGTGTACAAGATATGCTGACTTTTATTATATGTTGTACAGTATGATCTCATACCAGAGAGGTGATAGGGCTCTCAGTTTTGAGTGGCATTACCAGAATTTGTAGGAATTCTGGAACACTATTTTGTATAAACTGCAGTTATACCGATAATGTAGCTACTTGTCCCTCAGAATATGTCAGTTTAGGTAATTAAGATTCCCTATCTCAAGTGTATGCACCAGGCATTTTTCTAATTAACCCTCATCCTGCAGCTGATTCTGCCCTTGAAATCAGTGACGATCATGATCACCCATGTAGTCTGATCATGATCTGCACTATACAGTCAGCAGATTTTCACTAACATCCATTTTAATAACTAATTGTTCTGTTCAAATTGAAAGATGGCAAAGTGTATTTTATATATTTAGCACGGTCAGGGCTAAAAAAGCGTTAACGGCCATTTTCCTAGCATTGATGTCATGAATAAATTCTTACTCTTACACAAGATTTTAGTGAATGGAAATTTCCCTTAAAGTTTTTAACATTTTCATAAGTTGTTGAAGCACCAACTAACATTTAAAAATAAAAAATCAATTAGCTCTAATTGCACATAAACAACATTCAATACATGAAAAACACTGAAATTCATTAAGAAAAGAACATCTGAATTGGGAAACTTTTATAGATTTGAAAGGTAAATTTTCATAGCTTTGAAAATGATACCAAAAGTTTATGGGTATTTGTAAAGAAATTTGCCTTATCCTTGTGAAATTGAAGCTGTGTGAAATGTAACTGTTTTTTGTATTATCACTAATGCATGAATCCAAGCAAACAAGATCAATGTCAAAAGCGTAAATTATGTCACATGTTTACATTTTGCGTTCTTGTGTAATATGCAAAAATCGTTATTAATTCACCCATGCATACCAATTAAATGTTCTTGTTGACATTACAATGTTCTTTTATACTATGAGTGTAATTTCTACCTTGCACTGTGTTCTGGATATTAACATTTATCTGTGTACTGAATGAATGAGCATGAACTTGATAAAATATGAATAACAAGAAAACTTTGCAGAGTTTCATACCTACGATAAGACTGGAGACAATCAGCGGTAGAATTAGCATCTTCAACGCCCTCATCAGGATCTCGCCAGGAAATGAAATGATCATAATGGTGGTCGGCGATGGATCTGCGAGTCGTATTATAGTACCAAGTATAACACCGAACACCACTCCTGCTATGGTCAAAATAAGTAACAGGTTCTGTCGGCAAATTGCTAGCAGCTGGAAATAAATAGAAGAATGAAACATAGTGGGTTATTACAAGGAACAGCTCATAGACTGTTCAAAGCAATGTGAAATTTAACACTACTAAAAATTTTAGTGTATCATATCTATTCAGCCCAATTCCAGATGTCAAAATCAAAATGTGAAATTTAACTGTTGCAGAAATGGACTGGTTTACAGATGTATGTATTATTTTGTACTGTCAAAATCAAAATGAGAAATTCAACTGTTACAAAATTTGACTGGTTTACAGCAGTGTTGATGTCCAAATCAGAATAAGAAATTTAGCTGTTGCAAAAATTGACTGGTTTACAGCACTGTGAAATCAAAATGTGAAATCTAACTGTTACAAAATTTGACTGGTTTACAGCAGTGTGTATCTATTCAGCTCCATTTCAGCTGTCAAAAGCATTCTGGAAAGACATGACCGGTATTCCCCAGGGTATCATTCCAGCAAGAGAAAGTTGTAAAAGTTAGACAAACTGACAGACTCGAGATTGATTTAAGATTCTGTAAATATCAGGATACAGCCTTTTTTTCTGGATTGTGTTTGTTTAGCTGGCAAGTAATTTCTGAACACCTATTGTTTTGACTAAATTCTGTGAGAATAAATACTAGAGAGAAAAAAGAAACAGTGCGAGGGTCAAAACACCTATTATTTGTTGTTCAAAGGCTAGTATATCTTAGTTTAGTTTATACTAATTCATTTTAGCTTGATTGTGAAGAAAGCTTGTAGCTTATCGAGTCACTCTCGAGTCCGTTTCCTGGAAAAACCAGTACTGGTGTCATAATTATAAGGAGGTACGGTCGTGACCCCAGTGATACCCTAGCCCTAGACTTAAAAAAGTCTGTTGAGATTGAGAGGTCTTTTTTTCTCTTGAAGTCTTTTTTCGAAAAATATCTCCATAAAAAATGTGTCTCAATCAAAGCTCATCTCAACAGAGTTAGAGTTAAGGGAAGGAGAAATGTGACGGTGTTATAAAATGTCCAGAAAAGACAAGAGTTAATGACTCTAACGTCTGGTACCAGCCTAACCATTACCCATGCTAAATTTATAAAATGGACTTGTCCATCCTTAAATTTGGACTGCACCATTAATTGTTCAAAGGGGTGCTAAGTGAAAACTTACTGACTGAATAGGGAACAATGCAGATTGTGATCCGACAGCACCAATTTGCAGATTGATCATGATCTGCATTGATTGCAAACGAGTAATCACTCTCCGCCCTTGGGAGAAGACTTAACAAACTAATATACTCAAATTTAAAAACAGCACCTCATTTGATGTGTACAGTGAACTGTAAGACCATGGTAGCAAACAAAACATTAATTTCTTAAGTTTTGGGAGCGTATCCATCAACAAACATTTCATTTACAGCTGCCTGAATACAAAGGATAAACTGTCACCCCCTTATCTAGAACACATCACTGCCAGATTCATTGTGAAGATTCAATAAGAGAGAGAAATGTAATAGCCTTTTAGTTAAGCTAATCAATTTAGGATCTGAACTGAATTACCAGTAGCAGAAAACAGCACCTTCAATATGCAAATGGCTAAACTAATTCTTGGTTTTGAAATGCAGGGCTTGTGTAATTGAAATCTTCCAAGTTATATTTTCTTTGGTTGAATACTGTAAATGGAGAAATTTTAGCACGACAATAATTTTGTGAATTGTGGGCAGTCAGTTTTAATTTCAAGTTTTTAATTCGCGAAAGGAGAATTCTCTATTAGGAAATGTATGAGAAATTTTTAAAGTAGCGAAGTGGGAAATTGGCAAACATAGCAAAAATTATATCATCGCAAGTTTAACCTAATTTTACTGTTTGACTTAAGTCTTAGATTTTCTAAATGCATTTACAAACGAACTCGGTCTGGCTAAATTAACAGGCCTTTTAACATTGTTCTGCCATGCCTGCATTCTAGGCATCTCTTAGTAGGGGCACACTATTCAGATTATGGAATAGTAGTAACAAGAGGGCCATGATGGCCCCTAATACTGCCCACCTTTTGTCTATTTGTCTACATGTTGAGGTCGAGGTCATCCAAATGAGGTAACAGAGGTACTACAGTGTTAACATAGCAAAAAACACATATTTTGACGATCCATTTGAGTCTATTTCAACCATGACTCATCTCTCAATGAAGATAAATAAAACATTTTTTTAAATTTTAACCACAAAAATTATCATTCATAGGTGACGTTATTGTCTTACACCATAGTAAACCAGTACCTTTCTTCTCACTTCTGATGACCTACCTACTAATTCTTAACCCTTTATCAATGGTCAGGCCCTACCAGAAGGTAAAGACCAAAAAGTATTGAAATATAAATAAAATTTAGCATGATCACCCAGTTTGGTACCGGGACTAATCAAAGTTGCGATAAGAATCTTCTTAAAAAAAGCTTCTGAATTTAAAAAGATGCAAGATTTTTCTGTTGCTAATTGACAAACATCTTACCTTCTCTCCTTGACTTTTTCGGATCTTCGGCGCCCGTAGTCCGACTTCATTGGCCAACATCGGTCTTTCTGCCATGTTTTGCTGTGCAATACTTCGTCGCCTGTAAGTCCTATAGCATCTACTAACTTCCTAACTTCTACTGTGATTTGATGGTTTGTTGAATTGTTACTCTGTGGTAATGTTATGCTCTGTTGATTGTTTGATTGTTTACTTTTGCTATGTTGTAGTCTATGTTGGTTGTCTTTGTTGGTTTAGGTTCAGCACTTGTGGATCCTGTGAAGTATAAAAAACTATGTATAAAAAGGGGGGGGGGGGGGGGGGGGGGGAGGGGGAAAATTATGCAAGCACATAACTGTTAAAAATGTAAATGAAAGATGGACAAGTTTATGAGATTTAACAGAGTCAGGGTTAAAACTTAAAACTTCTCTGTAAACATGTTCAATGAAAAAGAAATGTCTCACACAGGAAGATGCTCACAGAGTCAAATGTTACATGTTTAAAGTCCCAGGATCACTTTGGATATAAAATTCTTTTTAGCTCTTATATTACAAAGAAAAATGTCATACCAGTTTGGTCTATATATGTTTGAACTAAATTAAACTGATATTGATTTAAAGCAAAATGAGGAAAGACCATTAGAGAGCTGGAATTAGTTTGTCTGATAACAGCATGAAAATGTTACATCATCACACCATCAGGAACTATTATGTTTTGCTTGTTTCTACAAACAGTGTGGCACAATTGTCAAACAAGGGGGGGGGGGTCCTGGGTTCGACCCAACAAATGCCATGTACTAAAGTGAGAGAGCCCTTAGACAAGCCACAATAATTCCACATTGCCTCTCTCTCTCTCTCTCTCTCTCTGTCCCCCTGTCTCTATCTGACTCTGTGTATCTGTGGCTCTGTCTATCAAGTGCTTGCAAGAATTTGTTTTGCAATCAAGAGTTTTTTAAAGTACAAAATACATATGACACAGTGAGAAAACTTAATCACCTCAGACGACCTAAAATAACAAAAGCCATTATTTACTATGTGCTAGACTTTAAATTTCAATAAATTGATTTTATGTGTTTACTTTTCATTGAGAGTTCAACAGTTCTTGTTTACAAATTGATGAAAACACCTGTGACCTGTCTAGTAAAGTTTTAAATTGCTGTGACCAGTGTATATATAGAGTTACAAGGTCAAGAAAGTGGGTTTTCTCATCATTAGGCTCAATTTATTGCCCCCTCCCCCTACTCCTGCTTAATTTCTAAAATGGACTAGTCCATCTTTCATAATGGACATTACCATTAGTTGTTCTGAGGGGTGTTCAGTAAAGATCTACTGACTGAATAGCAAACAGAGCAGATCATGATCAGCTACATGGATATTGATTATGACCTACACCAGTTTAAAATACATTTTAGGGTGAAAGTGAAATTTTAAACCATCTATCTTTCAATTCACCAGCACCAGAGAGCACACACAAAAATATCAGTTAAATCAAATTTTCAAATTCATATCAGTCATAAAATGCAAGATTAAAATCTGTATCCAATTAAGCAACCTTAATTAATTCAACATTCAATAACGTATCTGTAAAAGAATCTGATGTGAGTGCAAAACTATGTAATTTAAATTACTTTTCAGTCATAAAAACTTTTTTTACAATCTATTTCACAAAATCTGCATTTAAAATCAAAGCACTGAGGTTCTGGTTAACAAGAAATGGGTAAACAAAAACTGATGAAAGTGCCATTTTGGCATTTTTATAGCCTTTTTTTCTTGTATAAATTCGTTCAATTTAATACTCTTGAGGGAAAATGCACATTAGCATAAGTTGAAAATATCTTTTGGTAAAATATTATGCATTTAATGTAAATAATTCATATCATTTTTCATATTGCAACAAACATCACTGTTTAGACAGAATAATATCACTGCTGTCATATCCAGCAAGAGAACCAAGACGGTCTGACAAAACTTCCCAGTGTAAGGGTTTGATCAAAATTAAAATCAAAGCACTGAAAGCTCTGCAAGAAGGCCAAGATTATCCTATACTGTTAATTTGATTTCTAATACAAATTTTGCACACATACTATCAGACCAAATTTCAGAGAGCTCAATGCCAGGATATTGTGAAATTCAATCCAGCAGTGCATGAGAAGAAGTTGCATGCGACCGACGGACTGACTCCAGACATACATCATTAGCACAATGTGTACAGGTCAGCTAAAAAACACAAGTATTTTACCCATGTAAGATGATACGCATTTTCATTATAAATCAATACTTAAAGTATAAAAGGGGAAAAAAATAATAAAAAAGCTTAAATACATTAAAATTTCAAAAAAAAAAAAAAAAAAAAAAAAAGGGGAATATTGGGTTATGTTTGAGGAGTTAATTTTTTCGGGGGGGGGAGGGGGGGGGGGAAAAGAACAAATTTTGAACCTCAAAATTCTGTAGCTTAGAATTGATCTAATAAGAAAATCCACAACCCATGTTTTTAAAAAAAAAAAAGGGGGGGGGGGTTTTTTTTTTTTTTTTTTTTTTTTTTTTTTTTTTTTTTTTTTTTTTTTTTTTTTTTTTTTTTTTTTTTTTTTTTAATTTTTTTTTTTTTAAATATTAAAAAAAAAAAAAAAAAAAAAAAAGAAAAAAAAAAATTTTTTTTTTTTTTTTTTTTTTTTTTTTTTTTTTTTTGTTTTTTTTTTTTTTTTTGGGGGGGGGGGGGTGGGGGGGGGGGGGTGTTGTTTTTTTTTTTTTTTTGGGGTTGTTTTTTTTTTTTTTTAATTTTGGGGGGGTTTTTTTTTTTATTTTTTTTTTTTTTTTTTTTAATAAATTGAACCTCTTTCTGGCTTAAAGTCTGATATCACTTTTTTTTTTTTTTTTTTTTTTTTTTTTTTTTAAATACTCATAAATAGAATAACAAATTTATAGACAGAATAATGAACAGATAATGTTCTATTCACTCTATAACTAGGTCAAACTTTCCTGTGTTGCTCCTTCGTGACAAAGTGTTGCCTTTTCGAGTGTTGCCTAAAAGCATTTCTCCTACTTTGCAAATATTGAAGAGGCTAAATACTTTACATTTGAAACATTTTTGATGTTTTTCGTAAAATTTATGATCAATATTGTGAATGCAGAAAGAGAGAGAGAGAGAGACAACCACTCACGGCAATTAGTAAGACATATTATGTGGTAACGTAAGTGCTACAAATAATTTAACACTCAAAGTGCTCATGGGACTTTAATGAACACCTTGAAGCTACAGTATCAAACTGGTACAGAAAAATGTAAAGATCACAAAAAATATCTTGCTTGAAAAATAATCATTCAAATTTGACACAAACATGGCAGTCAAAATGGACAATCTATTAAATGTGAGACTCAATCAAATGTTAAACTTTATGAAAGAACTTACCAAGTATGATAGTTCCCACATTCAAAATACAGCAATAATTTGAAAACTGGTAAATTACTTTCATGACCCCGGAAAAACGTTTTCTATTCTTTATAAACTTACCATAATTTGACAAATTTCCAAAAGCAAATGGATCAGATACAACAAAAAGTCTAAACTTTACTTTAGGATGAATAGTGTATTGTATTCATAATTATTTTCTCCAAAGCTTAAAGGAATGCTTACATTTACCAAAACTTTACGTGCGTGGAAATATGTAGCTTTCAAAAAAGCTACCATTTTTTCTTATAATAAGAGCGGTTTGCTGACAGCATGAACAACTATTCTAACCACGTTCACAGCAAAATTAATAGCATTTCTATCAACTACATGTAAATTTATCAGCTGATAGGTATTACAATTATCAAATCTTTCTACAAGACATAGATTGATGCAGACATGAAAAACTTCCTAGGTATTTTCTTTGTCCAAAAGGGGAGATAATTTGTCACAAGACTGGTATGAGTTATCACTGTTGCTCAGATTTCCGTAAGAAACTTTG
Organism: Saxidomus purpurata; assembly: GCA_022818135.1. Classification (NCBI taxonomy): domain Eukaryota; kingdom Metazoa; phylum Mollusca; class Bivalvia; order Venerida; family Veneridae; genus Saxidomus; species Saxidomus purpurata. The sequence continues at coordinate 18,833,319 of JAFMSR010000018.1, read as the reverse complement.
AAATGAAGTCGAAAAGGGAATACGACAGTAAGAGTTACTGATACCTTGCGACAGTGAGTAAAATGTTAACTTTATAGAGGTATTTACATAACTTTAAACTGTATTTCTAAGTTCAAAAGGGCCATAATTCAGATAAAATCCTTCACAAAGTTATCTACTCTTGCCGACAGTACATGATGGTAAAGAAGTAATGCAAGTTTCAAAGCAGCATGTAAAATGGCCCTAGACATAACACAGAATGGTACCAAAACTTAACCACAATTAGGATATTTCCAACGTCTAACAGGGCCATAATTTCACAAATATCCTTGATGGAGAGAATGAACCACCACAAGCTTCAAAGCAATGTCTGAAAGATGCTGTCAAGAAACTTTTACTGGTAACCTAACCAAGGTGTGAAACCATCAGGTCTTGTTCTTTAGATCGTCAAGCCAGAAAAAGTGTTTGCTTTTTTTTATTGATAACCAGTTGCAATACTGCGTAGAACCCAATTTAACCAGTCTGCTTTGAACCCAATTTAAACCAGTTTGTTTTGAACCCAATTTAAATCAGTTTGTTTTAAACCCAATGTAACCAGTCTGTTTTGAATCCAATTTAACCAGTGTGTTTTGAACCCAATTTAAACTAGTCTGTTTTGAACCCAATTTAAACTGGTCTGTTTTGAACCCAATTTAAACCAGTCTGTTTTTAACTCAATTTAAATCGGTCTGTTTGAACCCAATTTAGACTGGTCTGTTTTGAACCCAATTTAAACCAGTCTGTTTTTAACCCAATTTAAATCGGTCTGTTCGAACCTAATTTAAAACCAGTCAGTTTTGAAGTAAATAAAAAATTTCTCCTTAAAGTGAAGATCAATTTAAAAGTGCAAAATGAATAATGCAAACAACCATTATGCACGCCACTTACCCTATCCATTTACTGCATGAGCGAAAGATAATCCGAAAATGATATGCAATCCAACAAACTATGCAACATTTAAAAGAACTAAAATATTACTATGCATTTTATTTGTTGTCATGATTAAATCATGTCAAAAACTGACCATCAAAATGTACACAGAGATAAATATCTTTTCACTCTTCAATGGCTCCTTCCCTATCATTTTTGCCCATAAATGTCACAGTAGCAAATGCCTGGCAGCATCTTAAACAATGCACATATATCACAGATAACCTAAAACTGCCCAGAAAATATTTTATGGAGTTAAATTCTTCGAAGAACAAAAACTGTTGAATATAAAAATATTCTTCCTTATTGAAATCAAAGCATTTTACTGAGGTTTCTAGGCAACATCACTTTTGAAACCAGTGCACATCACGTACAATAAAGTTTTACTAGTATGGTGTTGGATAAGGGCCATCTCTTTGCTTCGTCCCTTCGACCAGTTGACTGCCAAAGGCGATACTATAATAAGACAATGTGAAGATGGAAATACACAAAGCAAAGAGATGATACAGCAATGCGAAGATGCAGATTCATACAAATTGGAACAATTTGAAAACATGATGGTACAAAGCGAAAATATGATAATATCATCATGTTTTCAAATCATTCCAACATGTCTTTCCATCATCATTATAATTAATAATGATCCCTTCGCAATATGTCTTTTCAGTAGCATATCTATTAGGGCAAATTTATTTGAATGGCAATTACATGTATCTTCATTAGTGGCCCCTTTTGTTCTGGGGCTTTTGTAAACTGTTGAGTGAGATTGATACATAGTCAGCATGAGGTTAAAACTAAACATCCCTCAAGCACTTGTAAAAGATGTTTGTGCTAAAAATCATTGTACAGAGATTTTTCTATCCTCCATTTTCTAAGGAGTTCTCGACATTGAAACACATGTTAGACTTAATGTGAATAAATGCAACATGTTATGAAACTTGATTGAGCGTTACCCTTTGGGCTCTTGGCAAGATGACCTAGGTTGGCCGTGACTATTAACAATCTAAAACAACAAACAACCTTACACAGCTATAACAGGTTTGACCGTATGTCCTAGCACACGAACACATCTACTGTATTTTCACAACATCTGTAATATTAAAGACAGTGAAAGCTATCATGTGACACACATTATAACAATATGGCACAATTAATCTTACCAAAAAATGACTTGCCCAATTAATTTTGCAAAAACTATGACTTAATTGGGTTGCTGTTTGCTCTTCTGCCCATTTTTATAAGCATACATACAGTTTAGAATCTATGCATGGTCAGTCAAGGCATTCAAAGTGTGTAAACGTTGTTAAACCTATTATACAGTGGCACCTGCAGTAGGAAACCTGTTTACTCAAATTTATTTACAAGTTCTTACAACTAAGATTAACTGTGGAGACTGGCTTCGGATAGAATCAATCTCAAAGAGTTGAATTATTTGTGTCTCGCCTTAGAGCACAGGTAGGAATCGAACCCGGAACCCTCTGATCATGAGGTGAACGTGCAACCATGGCAACCCCACAGTAGGAAGCCAGTCTACATAATATAGCTAAAACCACTACCAACAGAAGGTAAACTAGTGTAAAATAATAAAATAATCTTGTCTTTAAACTAACTGTTTGGATTACGGTTAAACCTGTTTGTGTTAAAAGACGACCAGAGACCGACCAGCAAGGAGAAAAAAATTACACTTTCCACCTTTAGAAGATACACCTGCATATAAAGACCACCTGTCAACAAAGACCACTTTAGCATCTTCAGACAGACTTTACAACAAAAACCATTGTCTGAACTTTACAACAAAAGCCATCGTTGGATACCCATGTTACCCTCATTAGGCTATGCTTCTTCAGTGTGTACAGGAGTGGTAAAGGAATATTTAACAGGGGTCCCGATGATGGACAAAAGCAAACTTTGCAGAGAAAAATCGTTCAATAAGATAAATACTTTAAAGTCCCCAGGAGCACAATTACAAGTAGCTCTTATTTTAAAAGCATTCCTAACTTTACTTCCTAAATCGATGAATACATATGTTAGAAATATGGTGCAGTATTTTTTCAATGATCAGGATGATAGGCATCATGAAGAAATAACTTAACACAAAAGAAAGGTATCTGTCAACATTGTTTTAGAGTAGATAGAGCATGGTTCTAACATGATTCTATCAGTAAACTAGTTTTACTGTATCAGTAGATTCAAAGTGACCCTGGGACTTTAAGAATTCTTTGATCTTAAGAATATCTGCTCCAATTTCCATCAAGTCTATTCTGTCAATTTCATCCAATATCATCCACAAATACTGTCTTAGCCTTTTAATACTGACATTGCCACATGTGTAGTTTAATCAGAGTGTACCTAATTGTTTGTTACATGCATTTAAATTAAATTGGTGACTTGCATGTTGTTGTTGTTGTTGTATGAGGGCAATGCCTGCTCCAACCATATTTCGGTAATTTCCGCATGTATATTGTACACCAATACATCTGTTTAACATTGATTTTCTCATTTCACCCAGCTCATTTTGAAAAAAACAACACATTAATTAGCATAAAATTTTCCTTTGATATCATATTAAATTTTATAATCGATTTATGAATGAGTTATGTTACAATATATAAAAGCTAAATTATTTGGCATATTGCCAAAAAATCTAGGATGTTGTTTGTTTGCATTCAATTTTGTGGGGGTTATCGAAGTAAAGTAGTAGTTTATTTATACCGATACAGTTGGTCGCCTTAACTACTGTAATCTGATAATCATCTTTTGCTGTAATATAAGGACTGAAAAATATTTCTTTTCATTAATATGCACACGCATTTACCACTGCAAGCAAACAATTTTATCATCATGTGTATGTGCAGTGCCTTCAAATGTGCACAAGCTGTTACTAACCAAGAAGACGCGGAAAAATTGCCTCTTTTCACAATGGATTCCCACTTGATGCCACTGTTTGATACCAGGTATTCATTAAGAAATATTCAATTCCTCCTGGCATTCTGTATACCGGTAGGTGCGGCAGGCGTGCACACATAAAGATCACCAAACTCCTATCTCCTCAAATCACTGCCTTCACAAGCTGCCATGTGATGATGGAAAATGTCATGTGACAGCTTGTAAACAGTTCTATTAAATCACTATTTTGAATTAACTGTTTGTATTTGACATCTTGACTGTCAAATAATTAACATTACTGCAAAAGCAGTACAAAAAATTAACACAAAAATTCAACTAAGTTCTTTTAAAATTTTGAAATATCATGTTAAAACGGTTTGTGATAGCAGTGATATAACTGTATACTAAAAGGGGAAGTAATCGCTGCGGGGAGTTCGCAAGATCACATCATAGACCATTCAGCGTGCATGCAATGATGTAGCCATTTGCACTCCATGATCAAATTCATGGGCACATGATGTGTGTGTATGAATTCTCTGCCTTTCATATCTATTGTATACCATTGAAATGTTATGCAAAGTTAAAAAATTCTTTCGCTGAAATCTCTTGATAAAGAAGATGAATTAACTTCACATTTTTTCATATTTGTTTCTCTCATAAAGCAAGGCAGGTAATTATATAAACTGCCTGTGTGGCCAAGAAGTAGACACCCCTGACTTTTTCACCACTTTAACAGCTCAAGACAATGTATTGTTATTTAATAATAATCGTTAGAGCAATAATTAAACAAAAACCTGATGTAACCATATTCTCTTCTAACACATTTTTGATCAGAAAATCAATCAAACACATCTCAATTATTTAAATCTTGTAATAATATGCGAGTGTATTGGGTCTAATGGCTAGTTTATACAATCAAAGATCTTTGCAAAAAACAAAAGTTCTTTTATACTAAAATGATTATTTTTGATAATGACTTCGGTTATTTGATAGTGACTTCAGTCCTTTGATAGTTTTTTTGAATGTGATTACAAAATTTTCTTTGATAGTGACTAAAGTTCTTAGATAGTGACAATAGTTCTTTGATAGTTGCTAAAGTTCTTTGATAGTTGCTAAAGTTCTTGATAGTGACTAAACTGGATTTAATATTGGTTCAGTTACAACAATGGTTTAAAATTATTTGACAGTTGTTGAGGGGGAGGGGGAGGGGGAAGGTGGATAAAGATAAAGTCCCACGTCCCATTATTCAGACTACAGAACTGTTTTAGTTTTCATGCTAATTTTTATTACACAACAGTATGACCTCCTGATTTTCTTATTTCGTATACAGTCAAACAAACCTCCCCAAACAACATCTCCCTCGAGTGATATCTAACCTCCCTTAAAAGACACAAATTTTCTTTCCTGTTGCATCAATAGTATATAAGGAATTGGCCTCTCCAGAAAAACACCTCTCTACAACAAACACATTTCTGTGTTCCCAAGGGTGGTCGCCTTGAGAGGTTGCACTGTAAATTGTTATGAGAGATCAAGTTTAAAAGACAAGAAAAGTGGAAGCTTCACTTTTAACCTACATTCAATAACTTAGTTGAATTTCCTAGTTTGCACCAAATCCTGCCTCCCACTCCGCTTTTTAACTCTGACATATTAAGATAATAATCGTAAAAAAAATAATAATAACGACCACGCTAATGGCGAAAAGCGCCAACGTAATATCGTAAATTAGACAGCTTGCACATTCTGTTACTACCATCTACAATAACAGGCTATAACGTTTCTATTACCAGGGTATTAATATTTAACAAGAACAGATTTTCTCTCACACTTATTTCTAGGCAAAATCAATAGCATTTCCCCGTCTTAATGAAAAACACGGAACTGTAACAGGAAGAAAACGAAAATCGGGGAATGATCCAGACAATACTTTTTGTATTATCATTATTAACTGATCTTCGTAAGGCCGATAGCCAGTAATCAATTGTTTCTCAGCTCAATTTTTTTCTTCAACCTTGATATATACTGATTAAATCTCAATGAAATATTTTCTGCAACCTGTCTCTACTGGATAATACGGAGCCCTGAAATGCGATCCTGCACGATACAGTTTACAAGACAGAGCCGAAATGCACATGTATATGTAACCAACACACACAACTGATCTGCAAGATACAGCTCACTTCATCTCATACATTCATGCATTGACATAAACATTTATGGCTTTATGAAAGAATTTAATGAGATTACCTGGCTTTATGAAAGAATCTAATGAGATTACCTGAAAGGCGTACCAGTTAACTTTTGTGAAAAAGACAAGTGTGATACTCCCACTGTGTGTATAAATCTACCCCTCATACATCCAAACCAACTACTCTATTAAGAATTATATAAAAATCATTTAAGGTAAAAGAAAAAAGCACCTCACCCACTTAATATGGACAATGGTGTGCTACCTTAAAATGAAATTCAAAACTGACAGTTTCAGAAGATATGCTTTGCTTCTATTTCAACAACAAAACATGTAACAACAACAACAAGCAAGTTATGCAGTGACTATACATCTTGTGTAAATTTAGTTAATGTAATTTTCAAGTTTAGAATGTGCCTATCTTTCAATTAGATTTTAAACAAGATATTTACATATTTTTCTATTTGTATGTGTATTTATATGTCAGATTTGAAATTTGTACGTTAAGCTACATTAATTCTTGACTCACGAAAAAATACAGTTAGTTTCTACTTAAATTTTTTAAACTTGGTTTCAATAAATAACATTCACAATATTTGAAATTTCAACACTACAAACTGGTTGCAAATTTTTTTCTTCTTGGTTTTTAACGATGATTTTAAAAGCCTTTATAATTACTTACAGCAGATGGTTTACCCGGAAAAAACTGTGAACACTACACCATTAAACTGATAACTTTCTCATTGGCTATGAAACTTGAACCAGTGACTTTTAATCAGTGAGGGGTTTTAACAGATTACAAGCAACCATTATTATACCACTTGACTATGGAGGTGTGGCCCATCGAGAAAATATTTTTATCTTAAAACTATGTATGGCAAAGTTACAGCCTGGACACGAAATCGAACAGACACACAGACGGACATACTAAAAACTGGCAGTTGTGTGGCTATTCTTTTGTTCTCTCTATTCTCCTTTTTAGCCACATTAGCCCAAAAATAGCCACATAAGACAAACAAAATGAGAGACATCAAAGAAAATTTCTTGTTATCTATTGTTACCATAACCACTTAACCTGCACTTTTTGGGAGTAAAGGTGTTCTCACGAAGCACTCCATTGTTGTTTTAGCCACGTAAAAGAAAATTTTAGCCACAGACTGAATGAACAGAATTTCTTGTTACATATTGCCCTCCTAGCCGAGTATTTAAGTATCTGTAAGTAAGCACAGACTGATGGTGCGATTTTAATATGCCCGCCTTTGGGGGCATAAAAGCTTGCAGGTCATCAATTTGAGTCGATTTTTCTAAATGTCATAGTATTAATGCTATGAAAACTTTTATTTTGCTAAGAAAACTAAGGTACGAATAATAAATCTATATTAAATGAGATTTTATCTGAAGATCTGAAGATCTGAATGCTTCTTTTATATCTGTCTTGTAACATGTCAGATATAATATAATATGTACTGACACTAACCATATCTGTCATCTATTTAATAGAGGAATGCTTAAGCCATTTATCACATAGTATTCCCAGATCACATGCATAGTTTTATTACCTACTGTTTGATATAATTACAGTTTACCCCATATAATCCATCTTCAAATCATATCAGTACAATGGCTGATATATAGAGTAGTGTTATACCTGAGGCTCACTCAAGAAAAGGGGGTGGGGCATAATTATGTTTCTTCCTAATCTAAAAAAATAGGGTTTCAGATATTCTTAATATTGTGAGCTATGTGTCGAAATTATACTACAAAATGCTTTCAAGCTAGGCTTTTTGCACTTTTTTTTATCACATTGCCAAAAACCTTCTGGGTGGACTGAGTAACCTAGGAGATTTGGCGATCTTTTAACATGGCCATAATAGTCAGTTATGATGGTTAGCCATTATCAAAGATGATGATGATGATGATGATGATGATGATGATGATGATGAAATAACAATAATAGTAATAATAATAATAAAGACTTTATTTACAGTGGCCCCACATTTTGGTTAACCCTGTTTTCTATGTGTGCCTGTATTATACACATGTACATATTTACAAACATTTTATGGCAAAAACAGAATTTGTTTCCTTGTGTGATATGTTATAAACTAATCGCCACAATACAATATTTTTATGCACAGACAAACCTGGTGATGATGTGCACTTTGGACAAAACAAATTTACCTGTGAACTGTATTATCTCTATGTGTTGACTCTACAACCATTATCTGATTATAAACGAACAGTAATATGTCCCCTATAATACTAAAATATTATTAGCACAGAAATGATAAAACCATGTGCCTTCTACATGGATGCAATATTTACATGTACATACAAACCAGTGTGCACTCTGCATGCATTATAAACAAACTGCCATGTGACTGCATAATGATGCAACTTGTTATCACCATCTCATGTGTTATTAAAATTGTCCTCGGATATTCTCAGCTAGAACAATAACTATGAAGACTATTAAATAGATGCACGAGAAACCAAGTGCACCATAATAATAAACATATTAAACTCATAAAACAAGAAAATGACGCGTTCTTTAGACGCAACTTAGGCAATATGAAGCAATATTCAGATATTGTGCTAAGAAATTTAAACAATAAACTTACTTCTGTGTAGGGGCTCTGTATATAAAAATATTATGAAAACAGAATCCAATGCACTATAAAAACCACAATATATTAATCCTGGGTGATAAACCAGACCTTGACAGATCACTATAAAATGGGTTTATTACAAGTTCAAAAAAATTAAATAACAGTGTTTAACACTGTTTAACACAGACTGTATTTTGAATGAAAATAGCCAACTAAAATACACACATGTAAATTTCCAATGTAAACGTACACACTCAATGGATTACTAATAACAAATATAGTTTAACTGGCATAAAATCAATAGAAAATTTCATCACAAACGACAATCATACTGGGCAATGAGAAAGGGACAAGTATTCAGATATTGTGAACTGAAATCTGAAAATAAGCTTTCTTCAGTTGGCTAATGGCCCTGGATAACTAAAAAAAATAACTGATGATAGAAAGAATTCAAGGTACATAGTAATATTAGCTACAATATATAAAATCCTTGGTAACATAAACCAACCTTGTCATGATGCACTATAAAATTGGATTCTATTACAAGAAATAAAAATTAAAAAAATCAATATGAGAGTTCATTTTATACTGTTTATTACAGCTGTATCTAGAATGAAAATGGCAAACGGTGATAATCCACAAGGCTGCTAAATTTCCAATGTAAAGGTGCCTACTAACACAGGATTAACTGTGCTAATAGTGTTTCCTTCTGGAGCAATATTTGCATCGTAATATATCCATGACAAGCTTTTGAGCAATGTATAAACTAGTGTATATGACAAAAAAAGACCATAAAATACATTAATTTGAAGTAATAATACATTCTGTAAGGTTTTCGATTGTAATTGGCCCTAATGGATCTGCATAACTGATGTGAAAAATAACCTGGAAATGATCGAAAGCATTAATGGTGACATGGACATTCATTCTGAATCACAATACTCAAAATTTGTTAACATAAAAAAACTGTTGATGCGTATAAAATTGGATACTAACAAAAAATGCCAAATAAATATTTTGGAAATATTGGAGAGTTGATGGTTGACTGTTTAGTTATGGCCCTATTTAATAAGGAAAGGCTAATCGGTTGAAAATCCAGATTAAGCTGCTTCACATTAATTAAAGGTGACCTCAACTAACACAAATTTAAACTATTATCAAATATATTTTTTCAGCATGTCCAGAGCCATATATGTGCGTTCCTGGTACTGCAATTTTTCAATACCATTTTGCTGTATTGAGGACAGTGTATAAGATTTTTATAATGTAGATACCGTGAATTATTCTTAAAAGGTTTAAGGCTAAAAATACATGATAATAAACATCAGAAAAAAGTTTTAGAGGAGATAGATTGTAGATTGATCCCTAATGAGATGCTTGCATAAAGTATTTTAACAAGATTGACCACATGCAAATGGTCCAAAAAGAAACTAACTGAGCTAACATAATACTTCATATCTGAATCAAAAAAGCTAAAAATATTCAATCAATAGAGTTTTGATTCCAGAATGTAAAGGTGTATAAGTGGAAAAAGCAATCATATTTCCATTTTTCTCAGCGTAATTGCGCCTGAAAGGTAACATTACATTTCATTTTTTCGAAGTAATTTGAAACCTCTATGAACCTAACTATCAAGTCTTAGCTTATCCAAAAATTGACGTGCCCAAAGTTTTTATCTCAAATTACCTCAATTATCAACCAAGGGGTCATGCATTTATTTAACCTATGATTAAGGCTCCATGCATAGGCATTTACTTACCAAGTATCTAAGCTCTAGGTATGGTGGTTTCAGAGAAGATTTTTGCTTTAGGATGCAATAGCAACTCAAATTTTGTATGGTAAGGAAATTACATTTATTCTTTGAACAAATTTGCTGGAGCTTCATGCAAGAAACATCCCTGCCATGCTTCATCAATATTTGCCCACTGGTTTTAGAGAAGATGTCGTTTGAAGCAAAATGTTGACGGGCAGACATACTAAAGATTGGCAGAAACCTGTTGTGTCGCTATTCTTTTGTTCTCTCTGTTGTACTTTTTAGCCCCATTAGCCCAGAAATAGCTACATAATGCATACAGAATGAATGCAACAGAATTTAGTGTTTCCTGTTGTTGCCACAGCCAATTAATCCTCATATTTTGGGCGCAGAAACAAAGTGCCACGTGAGCTAAAATGGTCGTCTATGGGACTTGAAGATTTTAGGTCCAGAATGAGGTCTCAAGCTAATTTGGATGCCCGAGACAGTTACTGACAGGGCACCATGCTAAAAGCAATATCTGATTTGAGCATTTTGATAGTGTCTGTGTTATTTTCACAAGTGTGGTGATATAAGACAGTCATATGACAAAATTGTACATATTTACTACCTTTGTTGCAATGAATTAGCACATAGTCTATAATATCTATTATCAATAAATTTCAATATGCTATGGCCCCAAGGACTTTACCAACAATTTCTAACATAGTCTGCAAACTAATAATGATTCAACTTTCCCCTCTCACAAAGTAACATGCGTACACCTGCTGAACATCCCACACTCCTGGTAAAGCCTAAAGGTCCTATTATTACCAGAATTGATGGAACATTTATAACTCTCACCACAGGGCCTGCTGCATTCATCAGAAGGGATGTAACATGTCTCCCTAAACAAGCAATGCAAATGTTTATAGAATAACCCAAGCACTTCTGTTTGTAAGTGGTCTAAATGACAGGGATTTTCTGTAATATTGAAGATGAAAACAGAAAATTGAATCAGAAGCCAACTGTGAAGTAAATGTGAGAAAATGAGACACAATCCCAGGAAATAGCCATGTCACAGATCAATACTGGGTGGACAATACTGGATATATACAGAAAGTCTGCCAGCTGAGAACATGCCTGATGAGAACTGTTACTCCTTATTTATGGGACACATCTGTTTAAAACATAAAAACAATGGTATGTAAGTAACTAATTCCCCTCTCACTTCATACAAAACTTTGTTGCTCTGTCAATCTTGTCCAGGTAACCTATTTCACAAACAGGCTAATTAACCATAAGCTGTATGCACAGGTATAAAGAAAGGTCTCTTGGCCTGTCTCCAACAATCAGCATCCACTTGTGCATCAATGCATAGTTGTTGTTGTAGCAGCTGTGAAGCGTTAAATGCCTTTTCAAACCTATTTCAGCCATTTGTACCCTCGGGCGGGCAGTTTACATAACCATCATTTCTGGGAAGGACCAGTACACTAGAACCTTTTCCTCTGTAAGAAAACTGCCAACTTTCTCACATAAACAGGCATTGTCTGTAGCAGGGCTCGAACCTATGACCCACAATCAGCAATTGAAGTTACAACAATTCCAAGTCAGCGACTCTTACCACTAGTCCTGCTCTGTCCAATCATTGGATCTAAAAATTGAATGCCCTTCTAATGCGGTTCATTCCAGAGATTGAAATTATCGTTCCTCATGTTTCTCTTCTTCACACTGTTCTTGCCGGATGGACCATAAAATCGATACAAGTCACTGTATTCAGAAACTAGCCAATCATACATTACCACAAGCCTCTTACTTTGGTTTGATCCTAACAGAATTGTTAAAGTAGCTATACCACTAAAGTATAACAATAATCATCTAGCCAGGCATAAAAGCTAACCTCTGTTTCGGCTGCTGATCAATCCAATTAAAATCATCTCCTCAAAGACGCTTGCCTCTGCCCTCGGCGAAGAGCGTGTACTTAAGTAAGATTGAATTGCTGTTAAAGGGTAGGATTTTTTTTTGTTTTAATTAGATATGTGTGATTCTCTCAGTAACGAATACAGTTAGAATATGATCATTTGACAGTGACGTCGCAGATCAGCCTCCAATATTATTGTACGAATTCATTGGAAATTCGAAGTATTAGATCTTTTCTTGCACATATATATTGTAATCTACAACTTTATGCCATGGTTGTAGACTTTTATATGTCCTACATCACTGTCGCATTATCCTAACTGTACTGTACACTCATCTATTACCATAGACATCTTATAAAACCCAAGTCTTTGTCAACCAGTCTTAACAATGTCTCCCTGCTGACACTGTATTGACATTTCACAATAAAATACAAAAAGCTTAATGAATAAAATTCGATTTGAAAGTACGTCACATGAGGATTCCATTGTGCCAAACTCCCACCTTCTCTATCTTTTCAATTTAATTCAATATCTTTTTATTGTAACAAAAAAAAAATTCATCTGATTTAGTTATACATGTTGAATTCAGATTTTACTGTACAGGTAGGCTACAGTAAATTTAAGATAAAGTGACAGTGATGTAACACAAAAGTTAACAAGCACTGCATAAATAAGTAGATCATGCGTATCCTTAAAAATAATATGTGCTGTATTTACAGAACAAAATTGGACTTCTCCACCGTATCACTGTCATATTATCCTAAACTAACTGTAGCTTTAAACTGAGAGTCAATAATGTAGGAGCTAGTTATGTGTAATTTTGCTGACATTTTTTTATGCGCTACATTGTGATAATCATCAACTAAAATGCATAATAACCTGACATTAAGGTCAAACCAAAAAAACGTGTGTTGCCAGTCTTTTTACAAAAAAAATTAAAGTTTGTAGGCCGGGTTTTTTATTTATTTTTGTATATGCCTTTTTTGCTGTACAACACTCACAAATTGGTCTTCTTGATCATTTTCTTAAAAGAAGTTTGAGGTCAGCAGTAAAAAGTGAAGGTTGGTCATGTAGACCTGGAACACAGATATGTTTGTTGTTGGCCTTAAAGTGACGGTTACCAATTTGTTTACACAAGTACTATATTCCTGAATGTGCATAACTTAACAAAATGAACTTGAAGATAAGTCAGCAATGCCTAAAAAATAATAATAATAAAAATACTAGTAAATGATAATTATAGTCATAGTGTTTTAGATCTCATTGCCAAAATAAAATATGCATCGGGTGGTCAGGGGTGGGCAGGGTTTTTGGAATTGTTTTTAAATTTATTTTTGCTTTTTTTGCTCTAAAACACATTTAAGTTAGTCTTTTTGATCATTTTCTAAAAAAATAATTGAGACCGACAGTAAATGTCAAAGTCAGTCGGGAGATTTTTGATTTGAAAGAGATTTTATCAAGGTCCGTCCAAAAGCTAAGTTTTTAGCTTATGTTTTGGATGAGACCCCAAGTCAGTCGGGAGACCGTAAGCACACATATTTCTTTGACCTAGTAATAATAATAGCAAGAGATATCCCTCATAAGTGACAAATGAATAAACCCCTCCCTGAAAGAGGTGTCTCACAGTCTGTGTCCTCTACATGTGCCATGTATCTTTAAAATCCTTCCCTGCGTAACAGAGTTACCGTGCATACAGTATTCCATTACCTTTAAACTCTTAGTGTGACCTTGACGTTTGAAGTAAGAGTGTGGGTCGTATATGTATTAAGTTTAAATTAACATAAATTTATGTAATTATACTTCTTTACAAGAATGTTTGAAAAACCGTAGTTTCAAACAGGATGTCCTAAGATGAAATTGCTGCCAACGATGATTAACCATGTCAAAGGACATAGTTCACAGTTAGTACTGTGCACTTCTGAAAAAAGGCAGACTTCCGTTTCAACATTATTTTGGTCATTTTTACAAGACTGGTAGACAGTTAATCTATTCCTATCCTCCATAAGAAACTGCAAACTTTCTCGCATATAAAGAGACATGGTAGGTAGTGGGGCTTAAACCAATTACTCTGAATCTATAAGCGGTTACAGGGCTTTCAAGTCAGCAACTCTAACAATTTGTTTCTTGCACTCTGCACTTCCTCTAAATGTTACAAATATATTAGTATCATAATGTGAACAATTATTTTTGAGTAATGAAATGCTTCACACAATTGTGCAACCAATGGACAAACCACAAACTATCTGCTCAGTCTAAGCAGGGTTCTTAACACTTACCGTGTGAGGGGGCAAATGATAAAGCCTCTGTGACCAGTGCAGATTATGATCAGTAAGCACATCAGAAATTTCTAATCATGACCTGTAATGTTCACTTTTCAATCTATACGTTTTCACCTAACATCCCTTCAAACAATTTATGCTACTATCCGCATTGAAGGGTTAGGAAAGTCCATTTTAGAAATTTAGTACGCTAAACACCCCTTTCAAAAGCTTATGATACTGTCCTGTTTAGTTGATGGCCAATTCCATTGTAGAAATCTAGCAGTGTAAGAGTTTACTGTGCACAGCATAGCTCTGACCTTTTTTATAGTGCAACAAAGCCATCCCTGCCTCTTTACCAGTGTGTGTTTTGTATCCTGAGGTTACTGAACAAACATGCCACTTCCCTAATTCAAATACATTATTTACATGCTCTCTCTGTGCAAACAGTGATTCTGAATTAAATGGAAGCAATTGACGATTATTGTATCCTAAGTTACCCTAATGGTTGAATACTGATACATACAAGTTGCTGAAGCTGTAGTTCAAGTGGTCACAGCTTGACTTAACGTCACTAAACGCTGTTAAATACTTAAGTACTCTATAGAAATGTGTAGTACTTAATAGTACATTTGTACTCTATTGAACTTTAGTTCTGCACAGTATTGTAAAGTTCATTCATCACCAGAAGCCTTTTAATATTTGTATTCTGTAGTACACATCTGTACTTATTAGAACATCTGCATTCTATGTTCATTAGAACATTTGTATTCATTAGAACATTTCGTATTTATTAAATCGTTTTTATTCATTACAGCATCTTGTATTCATTAGAACCATTTGTTTTCATTAGAATGTTTGTATTCATTGGAACCTTTGTATTCATTTGTATTCATTATAACATCAGTCTGTAATCAATTGTATTCATTAGAACATTGGTATTCACTACGACTTCTTTCTACGAGCAATATATACGATATGTTTGCCAATATTCTTACTGAGGTAGTTTTATTGTAGAAAGTAATTAAATGTATTGCCTTATTGTTATTCCAAGTAAGTACTGCAGGAGACATAATAAAGTCCCTAGGGGTGGTAGATTTTCCAAAGCAGGTGGGCGTAATGATGTAAGAGTTTTCCTAAATTAAAATTATTTCAATACAAAATGATGAAGTCCTTCCATAAAAGCAGCAGTAAATTCCTTCTAGAACAACTGTTTTATTTTTAAACTGCAAGATCAATTGTGAGTTATGCTACATGTTTTATTTAATGTGTTTTCTTTAAAAATCTGAGACCATCAGTATTCAAGCATGTAAGTATAATTCCGCACATTTTAAAGTCTCTCTCTTCTCTCAGATCTAAGTAACACGTTTTTTAGTTACAACATGCAGATCTTAAAATCTTCTTTGTTAAAACCTATACCAGTAAGGTAGTGGGGGTCTAATGGACACTATTCCAAAACACATTAAACTTAACATTTATATGATCTACATCTGTTAACAGACTAGTGTGCAAAATTCAAAGACATTTCACGGTTTAATTAAAAATTAATTCCGTTTTTTGTTGCCCTACCCCCACTTTAGAAATACTGACCATATTAAAAAGTACCATAAAAGTTAAAATAGGTATGTTTGCAAGTATCTATTTACATTTAAAAAAATTTCCAGGTTCAAAAAGTACTACAAGCAATGTAGAATTACAAAACATGAATTATAATTCTACAAGCTTAACATGTGTAACAAAAAATATGCAATAATGCCAAAAACGAGGGTATACAATTTTCCTAATTTTGCCACGAGACATATCACACATGTACATATACACGGCTTTAGCAAAAGATTCAGAGTAGGGCCATCACTATTGATTAGAAAACTTTTATAAGTAGTATATGAATTGAAATATAAGAAAAAATAAAAATGTTTTACCGTCTACTTTTTGAGATATTCAACTTTTAAAAATGAGCACGGTCAATTTTTGTATTTTCAAGTAACTGTACAGCTTGATAAAATCAAGGAAAATTAAGATACAGTTTTCAAATTTTGTAAAATGGCTTAATTTTTCATTTTATTCAGTTTGATAACTAAAAAAGAAAAATAACGAAAAAAAGTTTTGGCTCCTTCGGGGATTGAACTCAGGACCTCTTGATCTCAAAGCAGACGCTCTAATCACTGCACCACAGTACAAAATAGGTACTGCTATAAAATCCAAAGTATTCCAAATGATCCTTAAACAGGAAGTACTCATTACACATCCACTACCTTAAAAATACAAGTGCTGCGGCTAAGGGATATAGAAGATAATTGTTGGTTTCGGTGTAAGATCACGTTATAATTTCACGGGGGGGAGGAAAAAAAATTTTTTTAGGGGGGGGGGAGCCACCAGTGGGGGGGGAAAATAACAACTTTGGTGTTCACGAGGAAATAACGGATAACACCGATACCAACAATTTTTGTTTATTTTATGGTTAAAACCTACTTTATTGAGTTTGTTTCTATAAAATATCGAAAATCGGGAAACGTCATCAGAAAACATAGGCAAAGACGCATTTAAAGGGCGGGGCGTCATCGCCGCATGGTTTCCAGCATAATTACGCGGTATACTTTGAGGCGTAAACCGGGTAAAGATTGAAAAAAGGAAAAAAAAAATGGAACCACTGTTTCAAAACTGTGGATTATCACTTTTATTTCACTGAGAAAACTCTATAATTCACTGGAAAACATAAAATAAACACCCCTCTTAATATGCAAAAATAGTCATAAAACTGGAACACATTCTTCTTTAAACAAATGGGCCATCACAGCCCTATATAGTTCAACTGAGTAAACAGAGAACATCTGCTTTACATGATCAGATACTGTAAGTGTATTAATATTAGCAGAGTACTAATTTTCGCGCTATTAGCGGGATCGGGTGTGCGCTTATTCATGTCCAGCCCTAATATTTGACTAAAATGGAAGGCTTCCCCAATGACAAAATGACATTCATCGTATTGAAAATACCATAATTACTATTCAACAGAGCATAGATAAATACATTTTACTGTGACTGTGACAATTATTACATTCATTCACTAAAATTTTGCAGGAATTTTTTAATAGAAATATCAAACTTCTAGTCTTTCCGTATTTCATCCGAAATTGGTGGCTTAAAACCGCTGATTGCTTAATTCAGTGCTGCTGATGTTGCGCTAATTCAAGTACGCACTAATAAGTCGAAACCACTCAATTCATGGTGTTTGCGCTAAAATTTAGTTGTGCTAAAATAAGTACACTTACAGTATGCACAATTCGCATTAACTGGAACAGAGTTGTAACCAATTTTGGTGAAGACTATCTAAGTGAAAAGCCTGTCAAGTTTGGTAGAGCTGGCCCAGTGCTAAAGGAGATGACATTTAAAGATTCTTCTATTTTAAGGTCTGGTGGCCATTTTCTGCAATGGAACAGAACTGTTTCAGCAATTTTGGTGGAACTATCCTGTGAAGCGTTGGCTGAAATTGGCACAGTGGTTAAGGAGATGTCATTTTAAGGTTTTCTATTTTCAGCTCTGGCAGCCATCATGTGTAGTTGAGTGTAACCATTTGAGCAATCTTGGTAGAGGACCATCCTATAAAGTTTGGCTGAAATTGGCTAAGTGGTTAAGGAGGAGATGTTGTTTGAAGCGATTGTTATCAAGGCATGTCTGCACGAGTACGGAAAACATGAGCCCAGGCAAGCTAATAAGCACATGGAGAAGAAGCATCCCTTTCATTCATTTCAAAAACACCTAAAAAGCAACAAACATTAATTTTGATAATTTTGTTATTGTCAGACTATTTTGGTAATGTTATGTATATCTTATTGCTGTATTGCATAATTCTTCATTGTAAAGGTTGAGTACTGCGTGCTAAAACTGTACCCATGTACCCATCCATGCTATAGTTTACAGTGCTCTTTAATTTAGCTCTAAAATGATTTTCTTTCTTTCACTTTTTTAACAAATTACTGAACTTTTATCATTGATGGGCAGAACTTTTATTTCTGGTAATTCAGCCTACGAAACAACCTACTCATCCTCACCTACACTTAAAGATGCCTACATGCTTTTCAGGGAAGGGCTTACTTCCCATCTTAATTTGGAGCTAAAAAGCTCTTCTGTCAAAAATACAGTGATAATTACGAACCTAATAACTCACTTTAGACAGGAAATTACAGTTTCACTGTGAGATAATTGAATGAAACTACAAGCTGTATTGTAAGATAGGAAAACACCAATGACAATTGTCAGAAATGATAGAAAGTGCTTTTCCTTTCTAAATGAGACACTGCATCTGTCTGCTGTAACAACATTTCAAAATCAACACTTAGCTTAATTATACACCCCATACGTATGCCATGATATGAGCAGAAAGGGATGCTGCAGCAAAAAATGGTTGAGAGTTAAAAATACCTGTTTTCACACAAATAACTACATAATGTCCAGAATTTCCGAGAAAAGTATCAATTGAACTTTGACCTACTGACCTCAAAATCAATAGGGGTCATTTGCTGGTCATGACCAACCTCCATATCAAGTTTCAAGTGCTAGGCTCATGTGTTCTAAAGTTATTGTCTGGAAACCATTCTACAATTCCAGGTCACTGTGACCTTGACCTACTGACCTCAAAATCAAAAGGGGTCATTAATTGGTCACGACCAACCTCCACATCAAGGTTCAAGATAGTATTCTGGAGTTATCCTCTGGAAACCGTTTTACAATTCTGGTTCACTGTGATCTTGACCTTTGACCTGCTGACCTCAAAATCAATTGGGGTCATGTGATGGTCATGACCAAGCTCAACACCAAGTTTCAAGACGCTAGACATTTGCAAAGCAAAATAGCCCCCCTTCTTCAAAGGGGAGCATAACAAGGCAGTCTAAAAGACAGCAATAGCCCCCACCACAAATAAATACATTGAAGGAATTAATGTTACTGACTGACATCTGAAAAAAAGTTGCTTGCAATAGCTTAAACTAAAAATCTCGTGCTCAGGTGAGCCAAAATACTCAAAGAAATATCATGTCCAACTCCATTAATAGTATAAATATTCAATACAGTATATCTATTGCCTTATACACTATTCAGTATTGCAGCTGTCATGGTTCTACTTCAATTTCATGTTAAGCAGCCTTTTCCTTGTTTCACATCTGTTATGTCAATATTTGGTGAAAGAGTCGCTGCCTTACATTTCAATATTCCTAGTTTAGTCTGTCTCCTTTATATCAAAGTCTATCAGTTTTGAGCTGTCAAGTGTTGATTTACTGTATGACCATCTGCTTATGAATTATGTGCTGTGATGTCCGTCTGCTTGTGAACTTTGTGCTCAGTGATGTCTATCTGCTTGTGATTTTTGTGCTCAGTGACGTCCGTTTACTTGTGATTTTTGTGCTTGCTTGTGAATTTTGTGCTCTGTGATGTCAGTCTGCTTGTGAGTTTTGTGCTAATTGATTTCTGTCTGCTTGTGAGTTTTGTGCTCAGTGATGTCTGTCTGCTTGTGAGTTTTGTGCTCAGTGATGTCTGTCTGCTTGTGAGTTGTGTGCTCAGTGATGTCTGTCTGCTTGTGAGTTTTGTGCTCAGTGATGTGTCTGCTTGTGAATTTTGTGCTCAGTGATGTCCGTCTGCTTGTGAGTTTTGTGCTCAGTGATGTCTGTCTGCTTATGAGTTTTGTGCTCAGTGATGTCTGTCTGCTTGTGAGTTTTGTGCTTAGTGATGTCTGTCTGCTTATGAGTTTTGTGCTCAGTGATGTCTGTCTGCTTGTGTATTTTGTGCTCAGTGATGTCTGTCTGCTTGTGAGTTGTGTGCTCAGTGATGTCTGTCTGCTTGTGAGTTGTGTGCTCAGTGATGTGTCTGCTTGTGAATTTTGTGCTCAGTGATGTCTGTCTGCTTGTCAGTTTTGTGCTCAGTGATGTCCGTCTGCTTGTGAGTTTTGTGCTCAGTGATGTCTGTCTGCTTGTGAGCTCAGTGATGTCTGTCTGCTTGTGAGTTTTGTGCTCAGTGATGTCTGTCTGCTTGTGAATTTCGTGCTCAGTGATGTCTGTCTGCTTATGAGTTTTGTGCTCAGTGATGTCTGTCTGCTTGTGTTTTTTGTACTCAGTGATGTCTGTCTGCTTGTGAGTTTTGTGCTCAGTGATGTCTGTCTGCTTATGAGTTTTGTGCTCAGTGATGTCTGTCTGCTTGTGTATTTTGTGCTCAGTGATGTCTGTCTGCTTGTGAGTTTTGTGCTCAGTGATGTCTGTCTGCTTGTGAGTTGTGTGCTCAGTGATGTCTGTCTGCTTATGAAATTTGTGCTAAGTGATGTCTGTCTGCTTGGCAATTTTGTTCTCATGCTGTTTCCGTCTGCTTGTGCAGCTTTGCCTCAAGTGATGTCTGTCATAGCGTTGTCAGGCCATTAGAATTGTCTGTCAGCAAAGTGAGTGTGGCAAAATGTATGTTAAAGTCAACTGCTTGTGTACTTTGTTTCAAGCTGCCAACACAGGGATGTCTGTCTGCTTATAAGGTTTTTCTCAGTGATGGCCATACAGCTTGTGTTTTCAACATGTACACAGTGTATGTTGCAAACTTTTGCTTGTGAGTATTAACTGTGCTCAGTAACATTGCTTCATCTGTCTGCTATACTTTATGCCGAAGTTTTGATATGCTGCAGTGATGTGTCTGCTTGTGTATTATTAAAGTGCTCAGTGATGTATGACAATACTTGTGAGACATTTTTGCTCAAGTGGAATGACATACCATACATTGTAAGATTTGTACTCTTCGCCCATGATGCTCTATCATTGATTATGAAAATTGTGTCTAGAATAAAGTGCATCAAAATGTAACCACAAAAACCTTGCCTGCTAGGGAATGTTGAAATATCCAAACCATTGTTTCCGTTTTGTGTACAGCTTAACCTCTGGACAGTGGTCCTTAACATTGTAAAAATAAATCATGGTGCCATTTATTTCAGGCCATTAGAATTATTCCCTTAAAGTCTTTTCAAACAGACATTGTCTTTGCAATATGGCAATGAATGTATGAAAATTTAAAGTCCTCAAAACCTGCTTCGAGAATTGTTCAAGGTCAAAGCTAATGTTAGGAAATAAGAACACTAAAACATCTGCATCGTACACAGGTTAAATGGCTATACTTTTCATTATACATAGGTAGTTTTCTAAAACCTGGCCATAGGACACTTGTTATTTTCAACATAAAATACACATGTATGTTGCAAACTTTATGAACTTTTATAAATGGTAGCTATTCAACCTAATTAATATATCCAAGAAATAAAACATTGCTAAATCACTCATAAAAAAGATTAATAGCTATAAATCCTTTCAACAAATGCTGCAAACTTGCATACAGCTAGGGAAATCCATTACATATTAGAAACATAAACTTTAAATATTATTAAAGTGCCATGATTTATCACAATAACTAATAAACTGAGACAATGTTTAATTTGACATCAAGTCAGTAAATATTCATATAATCACTAGAATTCTGAACACAGATCTGCACTACTATATCTACCCATAATGCCTTCTAAATTAGTTAATGAATTATAGAAAATGGTGTCTTTTTGGCATATAACAGTGCATCAAAATGTCATGACCACAAACTAATCTCCCTGACAAGAGTAGGTCGCAAAATATCAAAACCATTATGTTTCACATCAGCAAATCAGTCAACAAGTTCATAGATCATAAGGCCACAACACTATGTTTAGGCAACTACTGGACAGTGTGTCCATAACATTGTAGAAAATAAATCATGGTGCTTTCAATTATTAATGAGCAACAAGTCAAAAAATATTGTCCCTTACAGTCTTTTCAAACATTGTTCAGTAGAACATTGTCTTTGCAATACTTTTTTGAATTTTCCTGAAAATTTACAATTTAGTCTTCAATGACTTAACCTGTTTCCGAGAATGTCTACCAACAAGGTGGCATCAAGCCTAATATTATGAAATAAGAACACTAAAATGGTAATCTTCTATACATATCCAAATTAAATGCTTTCTTCATTTTCATTTCCAAAGGTCACATAGCCCTAGTGTTTACCTAGAAAACTTTGCCTTAGGAACCTTTAAATATTAGCAACAGAACATAAAGTTTATCAAAAATCTTCAGAAATGGCAAATGAACAACTAAGTTATAAAGGCATAATTATGTCAAATTGACCTTGAATTAAATATAATACAAGTAAGTCATAAGCAATACAATTTGAATCATTTATAAATCACTCATACAAAAAGATTAATAGTCATAAATCACTCCAACAAATGAATCCAAAAAAATCATGAATCACCATGAAAAATGGGGGAAGAATAGGAGTATTGTGTAATTGTCTATAAGAATTAAGGTCAAATATGAACTTGTTCAAATATTCCTGAATCATTGGCATTCTGCACAAGAAGGAAAAGTTGGGGGATAATTATAAAAAATACATGGACCTTTATAATTCTGCACATCTTATAATCAAAATTATGTATAGAATTCATAAATCACTGAGAATTCTGCTCATAATTATTCTATGACAGTTATTAGAAAGCCACTTTAGTATTCCATTTTATCAGGAAAATGTGACAACACTAAGGAAAAAGTGTCATAAATTTTTCCAAATCACAGAACCTGGTGAAGAGGCATGGACCACCGTTCATAGTAATCTTTAACAACATTAAGTTAAAAAAGCGGACACAAATCTATCAAAAACAACAGAGTTTGGGGATTGTTTCATCATGTGTAGATGTTACTGGTAAACAAATTTAGTCAAGTCAATCCTTATATATGTTCATAGATCATTTGAACTCTCCAAAAAAAACATACCAAATGTTTATGAAATGCAATACTGATATTCTGTCCATAAATTAAAACAGAGTTATGGGAATTATTTCCTCAGGTGTATAATGTTTACACATACTTTGAGTTTCAAGTCAAAGCTTAATAGTCAATTAAATATGTACAAAAAAAAACAAAATGCATGTCCAAGTTAAATGGATGAATCTGTCAAAGATCAAAACTAGAGTTTGGGAATTGTTTCCTCAGGTGTAGACGTTGTGTAGACAAATGGGCATAAATACCTTGTAGTATTCAAGATATTTGACCTTCAAAAAACTTTAACCAAAATTTCTCAGGTAACAAGGGCATAATCTGTCAAAAGTCAACGTACGGGGATTGTTTCCTAAGGTGAAGATGTTGATGATAGACACATACTTTGAGATTCAGGCAAAGTTATAGCTTCAAGATTTTAATTTTAAACTTTAACCAAAATTTCTAAGTAAAAAAGGGGCATAACTCTGTCAAAATCAAGACCGAGTTACAAGGATTTTTCCAGGCGAAGATGATGGTACAACCCATAGTTTGAGATAAGCAATACCTATATTTGAAAGATATTTGACTTAAGAAAACTTTAAGAAATGGCAAAGTTATAGCCAACCGACGCCGGCGGGCTTGAGCAAAGTCTCCTTATTCTTCAATGTCACAAAAAGGGGCATAACTCTGTCAAATATAACTTTGACCTACAAAATTTGGTGGCATCATGACCCTATTGTCATAAGCAATACAATTGTAAAGTTTGATGAAGAAATCTTAAGAAATGGCAAAGTTATAGCCAACGTTAAGTTTGTGTGACGGACGGACGGACGAACAAAGTGATCCCTATGTATCGCCTTTTCTCCGAAAGGGCGACACAAAAAGGACACATATTATAACACATAACAGCACTATCCTGTTAAATGCCTATTTAATTTGTACATGAAAATTTAAAAAACATTTTCTAGATCTTACTTGGGTGAATTAAGCAAGCATCCCTTAAGTTTACCTGAAAATGTTTTGTTTAACATTGCAAAAAGTGGCATTGATCTAGGCTAGCAAAATTGGTGTCAGATATCAACCTAGCAATTGTTGCACTAAGTTTTATGTTTTTCACTTTACACGGACTACTCTTTTGCGATATAATACAACAATACAAACATCATGTTATAAAGTGATATAAGCTATTTTCGCAACTTCAGAACTTTTCACACACACAAATAACAGGATTTGTTTAAAATAAACAAGCATTACACCAAAGAATATGTTCTAAAGTTTTTGACTTATCAGACAAATTAACTATTTCTCATCAATTCACTTTCAATTCATTTCTTTCTTGTTACGTTATGCATATACACTTCCATAAAACATACAAATTCTAAACAAAAGCTAGCTCTTAGTGGGGTTTTATTGGTGCGAAACCTTTTATAATTCATGCCTCAGTTTTCCCATTTGGCTATAGACTTTCAATGGAACATTTAACATTCCTTTTATCTTGCACTTAAATTGGGTGATGTTCAAATCCCAGCTGACTTTCTACATTTCAAGTTAAATAAAATACAGACAATTTCTGTGCACAAAGGTCTACTGACATT
Organism: Saxidomus purpurata; assembly: GCA_022818135.1. NCBI lineage: Eukaryota > Metazoa > Mollusca > Bivalvia > Venerida > Veneridae > Saxidomus > Saxidomus purpurata. The sequence continues at coordinate 18,808,380 of JAFMSR010000018.1, read as the reverse complement.
TACAAACACTGTAAAAAGTGTCATACTGCAAAAATACCTTTTACAGCGAAACATTAAGTGAGATTAATACATGTTTAGTATCTTGCTCAATCACTCTTGTGTACTTTTTTTTTATCTAAAAACTTGTACTTTACTTGATCTCCATAAGTGTTAATCAAAAGAGATCATTTACTAGTAATTTAAGAGATGCTGTTAAAATGCTGTTAACATGTTCTTCAATTATCTCATTATTACGCAAGTTTGCAAGTAGTCTGACTGACGTGGAAATCTTGAAAAAAAAGTTTCATTGTAGATATAATCTAATATTTACTATTGTTTCATCTACTGGAATGAATGAAATAATTTTTCTGGAAACTGCTAGAAAACAACTTTAAGTTGACAAAGGGCCACAACTCTGTCAACAAAGTGATTGAATCAGAAATAGATCAAGTTTCAACAACATCCGCTCATTTATGTAAGAAAAGTGTCACAAACAGTAAGTCTATAGATAAACATTGCTTAGCTGAATATACCTCTGGCACAATTTTCAACAGTGCACCAGATATTGACATATTTCTTATAATAAAATGAACAATTCAAAAATTAATTTGGAAAATGGGAAAGATCAAATTTTAATTTTCAAGAGGGGAGTACAAAATTGTGGTTAAGGACAAGAAAGTGACTAAATAGCAGCTACATTTCCCAGATGCAGGAGAACACATGTTTGGATTATACAAACTCAGGCAAACACAGAGCGGAAATATTCCCCTTTTCTAACCTCTTCTTCATTAACAATTTACAAATATGAAACCCTAAATGTGAATCTTATGAGGTGTAATGTGTACACGAGTGTCCCTGTTCCTTTGATCTGTGACTTTGGGTCTTTGCAGGTAAATTGGACTTTTGGGACTTTCAAAGTTATTTCTAGGATTTATGGTACCCATGTTAAACATTGTCATGATTGTAGAATATATTTATACATAAAATATGCTGGGACCTTAAGAGATTCATGGTCTGTAAAACCAATGCAAGAACACCTTTGGTAGTAGGTCATGCAAGAGATATTCCAACTCTGGTATGTGACACGTGTGATCCAGGAAACATTTTTATATCTGAAATTCCTTCCTATAAAGGCCATTTTTACAGTGAAGGTTTTACCTCTGAATTTTGGAAAAATTCCTCTCGACAGTGTATAGGGAGTCAGACAACAGAATTTCTGGACATGTAGATAATGTAAGCAAGTCCAACTCTTTCTTTATCACACTCTGTTGATCATACATGTATAGAAATTTACACTGAAAAATTTCAGAACGTCTTAGCATAATGCCCACAATTAATAAAATCCAACATGTAACTTCAATAAACTGTTTTAGTAAAAAAATAAAAATATTTGCACTGAATTTGAACACATGCACCATACATACTCAAATGTACATGTCAAACAGGTGGTGTTATTAATTTAGCACTGTTTTTCACCCTATCAATGTCTAACATCATTCTCGAAACATTTTTATCCATCGCTCCCATATCATTGGCATCCAAGTAAACTGCAAAATAAGATCGGAAAATATTTCAAAATTATGGTAAGCTATGTGAGGGTAATATTGTTTAGAGAATCTTATCCAATTTGTGTTTTGTTTTTCCTGTGGGATATCTCTGTCTTGAATGCATAAAATGGTTGGAAACCCATAACAACAAAATTATTTCATGCAAGATTTTTTTTATGAATACAGTAAAACCTGTACTATCCAGGAACTGACCCTGTGGTTTTAAAATTTTTGTCATGCTCAACTAAGTTTGACCTTAAAACTATTTTAACTTATAGCACTGTACATTAAAAGAAACAAAAGAGCTAAATTTAACAAGATGGGTGTTCAGTAGCACACTTGTGTCGCCCTCTTTCACCTTGTCAGAATGACCAATAATTTTGTGACAAAACTTAAGTACAAAAAGGGGCATAACTCTGTCGAATATGACCTTGATCTACAAAATTTGGCGAAATCACAACCCTTTTCTCGGAAAGCAATGCAATTTGAAAGTTTGATAAATAAATCTTAAGTTATAGCCAACGTTAACTTTTCGTGACAAAAACTTACAACAGAAAGGGGCATAACTCTGTAAAAGCAAGCATTGCCATTTGAAAGTTTGATGAAGAAATCTTAAGAAATGGCAAAGTAATTGCCAATGTTAACTTATCGTGACAAAAACTTATAACAAAAAGGGGGATAACTCTGACAAATATGACCTTGACCTACAGAGGTTGGCAGCATCACGACCCTTTTATCATAAGTAATACAATTGTAAAGTTTTATGGAGGAATGTTTAGAGATGACAAAGTTATAGCCAACATTAAGTTTTTGCGACGATGGACAGACGGACAAAGCGATCCCTATGTATCTTCTTTTCACCGAAAGGGCAACACAAAAAGTAATTCAAAATATTCATGGAAAACTTGTTTGACACATTGTTATAAATAATTTATAAAATGTTTCAATTTTCTATCGATTCAAAGTCCGAGTATGAAGCTCAGTGGAACATGAAAAAAGTTTTATAAGCACAGGGTGTGGTTTTCACAAAAAAACTGCCTTATCTAGCATAATTTATCTGTGCTACAAACAAAATGTCTGATAGAAAACCCTGCTTGGCAACCTGCTTTAAAGCTACGGGTGTAAAACTCCTACAACAACAACAACATACCTATATCTGTCTGTTCTTTGATCATGTTCAGATGTTTCAGATGCATTGGCCAAACAACTTTTTCAAAGTACCCGGGCACATCTGGCGGGTCATAGTCACGATGTCTGAAATCAAAGAAACATTTTCATCACTATTTAGCCATGTTTTTCATTACTATTTGACATATGATGTATACAAACTGTTATGATATCTATGGTAAGCACTGATTAATCTGTAGCATTCTTAGGAACCGAAGAAATATTGTAATTTTAATGTACTTTACACCAACTTATTTTTGCGTGCAATTTACTTTCGCTATATTCGCAAAGGTCAGTTTTCCACAAAATTCAGAATACATGAATAATTTATCATTATATCAATTTATATTTAATCATCTTTTATAACAAAGCAAATTAAAATATTCGCAAATTGGTCAGACATCGGCAAAATGGAGAATTTAATTGGTGCGAAAACTAATTGGTTTACAGTTACTTGTGCTGCAACTGCAGAGATCAATACAGACTGGGCAAATATGTTGTCCTATCTGCCACCATACTGGCCAGCAACCCCAAGGGTTGACTGTAACACATTTGAAACAAATACAGTATCCCTAGGTTGATCAACCATTTATGCTTTTATTACTAACTGAAACTTGGTCGCTGTTAAATTAAATTTTCAAACAACAAACAGTTTTTTTTCTTCAAAACAGGAACAAGAGCCATGTAGGACCTTGCCATACCAATCATGCTTCACAGAGGTTTCGTGCCTGAGAATCATTTATTCAAATCATTTCAGTCCCTAGCAATGAATTTCACTATTGCCTTCTCTCATTTTTTGTAAACTTTATCAACAAAGATGACATTTATCGAGGGTTGACCACAAAACTGTTATAAATCCGTCTTTATGTCATGTTAGTTACTACAGTTTTGCGGACAACCCTCTTATATAGACAGAGCTTGTAAATAGGAAACACTTACTTTCGTCTTTCAAAACAAACTTCTCTGTCAACAGATAAGAAAAACTTCATATCAAAGAGGCTGACTAGTGGGCTGAAAAAGAACAGAAAACAAAATATTACAGCAGTAAGTTATTTATAGTTTATGCTACAGTCAAACCTGTGAACAGAGACCATTGTTGGGAAGCTATATGTGTGGGCTTTGTTTGCAATTGATCTTTATTCACAGGTGTTTAGTTGATTTTTAGTTGATACTAATTTATTTTAGCTCGATTGTGAAGAAAGCTTTGAGATTATCGAGTTACTCTCGAGTCCGCTTCCTGGAAAAACCAGTACTGGTGTCATATGAGGTACAGTTGTGACCTTGGTAGGGCACGAACCCGCAACCTCCGGAGGTGTTTCTACTACATGTATAGATGAATAGTGCACTGTGATCTCCCTACTAGTCTTTATCTGTAGAGTGGTCTTTATTCAGAGGTCTTTTACATAGTTTTGACTGTATCTTGAGTTTGAATTGACTGTGGAGGTAGCTACATGTTTGTCAAGTCACTCTGGCATCTGTCAAGCGTAATTAAGGCATTATTGCCAAGATTACATCAAGGTTCAAACCCATGACCTCTGGGATAGGAGATAAAAAAATTTATTCTGACTCATTTTCTTAACTAGAGCGCAAGTTTTATACCTTAAATGCAATTTTATGCTACACTACGCACAAAACCATTGCATTATGTTTAGCCTAACTTTTCAAAGTCAGAACATTTAATTCTTAAGCATCAGAGAAATCAAACTGCAGTCACTCTGTCTTCTAAAATTTGCATAGAATAAATTAAACTAGAGCTATCACTAAATGTGATTAATACTCCCAAAAGACTGCTTTATAAACTGAGAAAGTTCGTAGTAACAGAATACCTTGCAAACAAACTAAAAAGAGATATTGTTCTTGGCAATAACTCTGTAATTTGTCAAGATAGAGTTATGGTTCTTGTACACTGCACTTCCTCTCATTGTGCTTGACCATTGTATGAAGTTGTATTGAATTCCAACCAATAGTTTTCGAATAATGCTCCGGACAAGTAAAAGTAACAAAGGGCAATAACTCTGAAATGAGTCAAGATAGAGTTATTGTTCTTTCACACTGCACTTCCTGTCATTGTGCTTGACCATTTTATGAAATTGTATTGAATTCCAACCAGTAGTTTTCGAATAATGCTCCGGACAAGGAAAAGTAACAAAGGGCAATAACTCTGTAATGAGTCAAGATTGAGTTATGGTTCCTGTGCACTGCACTTCCTCTCATTGTGCTTGACCATTGTATGAAGTTGTTTTGAATTCCAACTAGTACTTTTCGAATTATGCTCCGGACAAGGAAAAGTAACAAAGGGCAATAACTCTGAAATGAGTCAAGATGGAGTTATGGTTCTTGTGCACTGCACTTCCTCTCAATGTACTTGACCATTGTATGAGGTTATATTGAATTCCAACCAGTAGTTTTCAAGTAATGCTCTGGAGAAGAAAAAAATAACAAAGGGCAATAACTCTCAAAATACTCTAGATAGACTTATGGTTCTTGTACATTGCACTTCCTCTCATTGTGCTTCATCATTGTATGAAATTGTATTGAATTCCAACCAGTAGTTTTCAAGTTATGATCCGGACAAGGAAAAGCAACAAAGGGCAATAACTCTGTAATTAGTCAAGATGGAGTTATGGTTCTTCTGCACTGCACTTCCTCTCAATGTGCTTGACCATTGTATGAAGTTGTATTGAATTCCAACCAGTAGTTTTCGAATAATGCTCCGGACAAGGAAAAGTAACAAAGGGCAATAACTCTGTAATTAGTCAAGATGGAGTTATTGTTCTTGTGCACTGCACTTCCTCTCAATGTGCTTGACCATTGTATGAAGTTGTATTGAATTCCAACCAGTAGTTTTCAAGTTATGCTCCGGACAAGGAAAAGCAACAAAGGGCAATAACTCTGTAATTAGTCAAGATGGAGTTATGGTTCCTCTGCACTGCACTTCCTCTCAATGTGCTTGACCTTTGTATGAAGTTGTATTGAATTCCAACCAGTAGTTTTCGAATAATGCTCCGGACAAGGAAAAGTAACAAAGGGCAATAACTCTGTAATTAGTCAAGATGGAGTTATAGTTCTTGTGCACTGCACTTCCTCTCAATGTGCTTGACCATTGTATAAAGTTGTATTGAATTCCAACCAGTAGTTTTCAAGTTATGCTCCGGACAAGGAAAACTAACAAAGGGCAATAACTCTGTAATTAGTCAAGATGGAGTTATAGTTCTTGTGCACTGCACTTCCTCTCAATGTGCTTGATCATTGTATGAAGTTGTATTGAATTCCAACCAGTAGTTTTCAAGTTATGCTCCGGACAAGGAAAATGCAACAGACCGACCGACCGACCGACCGCCCGACCGACCAACCACCGGGTGACTCCTATATACCCCCCTAAACTTCGTTTTGGGGGTATAACAAGAGCTTTCAGTAGGACAGCGCACTTGACTTATTTAAGTGCTTGCCAATAAAACAAAACTTTGACAGTAAAAGGCATAACAAGGATCTGTATAAGCAAGGGCCACAAGTAGCAAGATATTAAGTCAAGGAGTCATCAAACTTAATTGTTTGATATCCCTGAATACTACAGCAAAGTTTTTAATTACATGTAATGCTTTAAGTGGTTAATGATATATGTGCACGATAGTGCCAGTTGCACACAAGACTTTAAGTAGGAATTAGAAGTAAAAGTACAAATCAAAAAAGATTTTCACAAGGTTATCTTCTCTTGCTTACAGAATGACACTGTCACTAGTCCAGGGGTAACACTTTATAGCATAAATCTAATACAGTCACTGAACAAACGTTAAAAATATCCCCAAAACCTTATGCTGACTTGGATACAGATGGAATATATTGTGATAAGGGGACATTATATTCCAATTCTCTTCTGTTGATGCAGTATTTCGGACACATCTTAGCAATCCAGGTATATTTTCCTCAAATGGTCAAAGTTTCATGGGGTCTAATGACTGATGTATACCAAGTCATTAACTTATCATTATTCTGTTTGTCCAGGTTTCACAACAATCCTTTTAAAGTTATGTTACCCTTAAAAATGGCAGAGTTAAATGTGTTCAATATCGATGCATATGCTTTGAAAACATGCAAACAAGAGTTCTACTGAGTCCTTTCTTTTACTCACAGATAAAAAATGAAAATACTCCCTAACAATAAACCAACTAATTTTCTATGTGATTTATTTTCACCATATTCGCAGACGCCAGTTTTTTGCAAACATTAGAATATGCAAATATGCAAATAATCCTGATTTCTTTTCTTTCTTTTCTTTCTAAAAACTCGAATTTAAATGTCTGCCAATCAATCCGATATTAGCAAAACACACCATAATTATATGAAACCAAACCTAAATTTCATATTTAAATTCTAAGTTATAGCTATATAAGAAAATTGTTCAATAACTTCAAAATCATAAAGCACAAACATTTTTAAGAAAGACAAGTAACAGACTGCTGAATTAATACCTATCAATTCTGATACATGTAGAGTGGGGGAACCTATGCTGGAGGTATTTTGAATGTATATCAGCAGTTCAGAAAGCAGGAAATCCTAACCATTTTGATTTGCCTCAGCGAAAACATAATGTTATCCCTGCTAAATCGAAACAAGACGTTGATGTGCTTCATCACTTGACTATGTCGTCCTGGGAGCTATTGACACGACACATGTCAAAACTTGAAATTTCACCTCGAAGGGAACCAATGCTGGCGGTATGTGATATTTGACAACCAACAGGTTGGAAACAGTTTTTAGAGCCTAAATATTAAATAACAAGATATAACAGTTTCCATAGAATATATATTTTTATACAAAAGAAATAAGTTTTATCAAAATTGCTAACTTTAACTGGGTGATTTTGATGTCTATATTTAAGAATTTTTCTAGCGAAATGGATCAAGTACAATTGTATCGGCTGCTGTGACGTCACAGAGCTGCATGTGCGGCTATCACTACGTTTGCTGTTAAAGCATTTCATCGACTGTCAATGCAGAATGTACCCTGAAAATTTTTCTTCATCTGTTTTTCTGTAAATAGCCGTTTTTCGGAGATACCACCAGCATAGGGATACCGCCAGCATAGGTTCCACCACTCTAGTCATTTAAGCTTCATTTTAAATAGTAATCCCAAAGCTTTGATTTTAGCAAAAAAATCCACACAACAAGTGACAGGAAATTGTCACAAAACCAGGTTTTCATTTTCCAGTCTGCTGGCCGAGCGCAAATGTGTTTTAAAGTCAGTAGATATACATAATGTGAAAAAGAAACAAAGGTCTTCTTCTATATATTACATGTGTAAAAAAAGCAAAGGGCCATAATTCAGGCAAAATTGATCCAAACACAAAACCCAGACAATATGCACGAGGGCACTTGATGACAACAGTTGTGTGAGAGTTTGGTTTAAATATCTTGAGAAATGTAGGAGGAAGTGGGCACGTGACAGTATTCTTCTATATATAACATATGTGGAAAAAAAGCAAAGGGCCATAATTCAGGCAAAAATTATAATAAAAAAAAACAAGAAAAAAAAAACAAAAAAAAACTTGCTCTGTGTGGGGTTTGAACCGCTGGTCTCATGAGAAATTTTGTCATCTTACTGTAACAGAATACTCCAAAGTATACAGGACTGGTAATCTATTCTAAAAATAGACAGTAATAACAGAGTATTCTCCCTTTTATAATAACAAAGTATTCTCCCTTTTATATATACTTAAATAAGGAGGCACAAAATTGCTAACGGACAGACGGACGGACGACCAGGGGCAGAACATTATATATTCAAAATTCTTTAGTTCACAATTATAGTTCTGTGAAAGTTTGGTTGAAATCCCTTGAGAAATGTAGGAGTTGCACACAGAAGAGTATTTCTCTATATATATTACATTATGTGGAAAAAAACAAAGGCCCATAATTCTGTCAAAAATGATCAAATCACAAAACCCCGACAATATGCGCCAGGGCACTTGGTGACAACAATTCTGTGAAAGTTTGGTTGAAATCCCTTGAGAAGTGTAGAAGGAGTTGCGCACAGAAGAATTACATGTGAAAAAAAACAAAGGGCCATAATTCTGTCAAAAATGACCAAATCACAAACCCGGAAAATATGCGCCAGGGCACTTCATGACAATACTTCTGTGAAAGTTTGGTTGAAATCCGTTGAGAAATGTAGGAGGAGTTGCGCACAGAAGAATTACATGTGAAAAAAAACAAAGGGCCATAACTCTGTCAAAAATGACCAAATCACAAAACCCCGACAATATGCGCCAGGGCACTTCATGACAATACTTCTGTGAAAGTTTGGTTGAAATCCGTTGAGAAATGTAGGAGGAGTTGCGCACAGAAGAAATTGTTTACGCCCGCCCGCCCGCCGACATACCCCAATCTAATAACCAGGATTTTTCCTTCGGAAAACCTGGTTAAAAATTAACACGAATTCTACGACTATCAGAAACTAGAACTATCACTGAAGGTAATCAATACCCCCAGAACACCCTACTGACACAGAATATAAAATTTATGCAACATTTAGATAAAATGCTATTTATAGTAATTCATCAAATCATTTTCATACTATGTCAGATTAATTTTTTTCTGTAAGGCTTAAATACTTTTTAAGTCCCAGGAGCACAATAACATGAAGCTCTTATTTTACCAAGAAAGATGTCTTATCGGCTGAAATTACCTTTATTTGTACCAAAAACATTCCTAGGCTAACTTTGCTTTTTAACTCCATAAGTACAAGTGAGAAATATTGCGCAGTATTTTCACCGATATTGCAAAAAATAAGAAACGGCTTTCTGGCAACTCTTTTTGTGTGTGTAAAAATGACACAATAAAAGCGTTTGTCAACATTGTTTTAGATTAAAAGAACCTGGTTTCATCATTATCTAATCAGTAAATTTATTTTTCTATATCAGTAAATTCAAAGTGATCCTGTGACTTTAAGTAAACACTTTTATTTATGTAACCTGTTTCTTGAAATTCTATCAGAACCTTTCCCATTAGAGCACAACAGTAAAAAGTATAAGTACGGAAGAATGTGGAAATGATGAGTGCCTCATTGCCTGTATGTAGTATGCTCACATTGCTCTACAGAATATTGTTCTGTCAAAATTTAGGATTTCGGTTATTTAGTTGAACAAATTTTGCATTATTTTCCCTTTCTGTCGATACACAGAGCTTGTATGCCAATTAAAGCTGTAGCTAAAATACCAAATTGTGTACAAAAAGTAACTTGTAACACAATGTTACAAGTTAAAGAAATGTAACCAACATCAACTTTGTTTTAAATAGTGCCAATGTCATTTCTAATGTCAACAAGACCACAAATCGTCTGACACGGCTCAATCGTGTTTATTTCAAACTGTTAACAGTTTAGAAACTAATGCTTGATAATGGTGCAACGTGTAAAGATGGCATCCAAAATTGTTTCTATGAGGGCATACTTATATTTCTGTTTAAACTTACTACCACAGAATTCAGCCAGAAGGGACAATAACTTTAAGCTTTCCCAGGAGTTCTTACCCGCTACATATCTACATATCAAGGCCAACACTATAAGACTGATAGAGTAAGCTGATAAATATGCTCAGAGGTTAGAGAGATTATCAGTGGTTAAATATTCTGTTCTTTCAAGCCGTTGATGAGGCAGTATTATTAGACAGCTTTGTCTTAACATGAATATGCTATCAGAGATTGAAGAATAGATGTATACACGCACACAAGTGATGAAAATACCTTATTTGTCTTTTTCTCCTAAAATGTACAGAAAATCTAAGTATGTAACAACAGGTAAATCTAATCATAAGAAGCCTTAGCCATACATTTAGTCCAGTGTTTTTAATTGTGACATACTTTTCTCCCGGAAATCATACAAATTAAATAAATTGTGGGAATCTTTAACTGACTATTACACCAAAATCTAGAATGCAATCAAAGTTGAGGTGCTCATTACTTTCAATTTACCTTGAAAAGGATTTTAACGAACACTCTGTAGTATGATATAAGCTGAAAATCCTTTAACAACATCCTTAACATTTGCTATCATTCTGACCCTACCTCCAACCGAAGATTGAGAACCCCTCGACAAGTATGAATACATTTTTATCTCCCCTTCCATGCTCTGCTGATGACATCAGTTGTTTTACCTCGTTCACCATCCTGTCCATCTCCAGTGCTCTGTAATCTGGAAAACAATACTGTGAAACTAACACTTGTTTTGACTACTGTATTAAATTGAGTTTATTTTGCTTTGGTTTAATTTTCACTTTTTTCATTAATTTCCAACATCACTTATTTCAAAATCTGTCAAAAGATTAATTTCACATACATTTACTATTAGAGAATTATGCTTTTGTGAAGTTAAAGTTTGATGAAAGTAGAATGTAAATTGTGACCCATAATGCATTACCAAGGAAAATCTAATGTAGGTCACTGTGACCGTGACCTTTGACCAAAAAAACAATAGGGATCATCTACATGTTATACAGATCCTTATCAGCAAGTTTCATGAATGTCAATTGAAAATTGCAACCTGTAGAATGTTATCAAGGAAATGTTTACAGAAAGACAGATAGACAGATGGATGACTGACAAACCACCATTGCAAAAGCTCTGTTGGACTTTGTCCAGTGGAGTTAGAAACCTGTGACATTCTTTTATTTCAAAAGGTTTATCATTCTCTTTCTACATCGAAAACATCTGCAAACAATAGGGCCAAGATGGTCCTATATTGTTCACCTAGCTTCCATTGATTACTATTATGCAAGGTGAACAACTGCTTCACAGAAAACAAGGTAAATGTAAACAAGTTATCTTGCTTACACAGGTTCTTCAGTACATGTACTAACCTTCCCAATTGTGATGTTTAACTTCTGGTATAAACAGTGGCTCCAATCTGGGATCCTCAGGGACAAGATAATACGCATCCTGGCACACAGTTAGACAATTAGGCAATGCTTGCACAAGTTTTCTTGCAAGAGTTGTTTTCCCACTATTTGTGGTCCTTGAAAAAAGTATGAAATAGAAATTAACACCAGATGACATTATATATATTATAGCTGTCCATGTAGCCATGATTTTTTTCAGTAATACATGTACAGTACTTTCATTTGAAACACCTTTGTTCAGTTACATTTTTATTTAAATGTTGTGCAACTGCTAAAGACATAGTAAAGGGGAAATTTCCTGTCATTATTTTCCTCATACGACAGGGTAGTTTGGACAACCAAATTTATTTGTCTGTTTACCTGCAGTTCTATTTAGCATGATGTCATTTAATATACAGATATCCTCAAAGAGTGCCTTGCCTCATTCATTCAAGTACCTATTTTATAGTACAAGACTTAATAAGATGTAATTTACATCAATAGAATTAGGAACATTGAGAAAACTACATGATTTAATGACAGTTCATACATTTGTATATAAAACGTTTAAATGAAAAAGATGAACTTTTGGAAAGGACCCTGCAAAGTGATTCCTAAAATATATCCCCTCCTCCTCAAAAAGATGATAGAATAATAATAAAGAACACAACTATTCCATCTGAAGTATGGACGTGTCAATGGTCAGGATTGAAATGAAGAACAAAAGAATGAAAAGTTTCAGTTTCACATACCCACTTAAGCCAATCACAATAACCCTTCCCAGCTGTCCTGCCATATGGTGTCTGTGAAAAGAAGAAAAACAACAGTTTTCAAACCTATTTTGTAAAGTACCACAGTTGTTTACAGTTTTCAATATTTGCAGGTCTTTGTCTGGCTCTTCTGGGAAAAGGCCCCTGGCCCTAATTGGGAAAAAATTCCTTGAGGCAAAAAAAAATATCTGTGTTTAGGGCAACGGTCCCTAAAATTCTAGGTAGGGTAGGGGCAAAGTTTTTTTTAATTTATTTTTATAATGGAGAAAAATTCTATAGGTTGGAAAAAAAACAAAACAATCTCTGTTTAGGGCAACAGTCCCCAAGAATGCTAGGTAGTGTAGGGACAGATTAAAAAAAAATAATTTCATGAAGGTTATTTTCGATTGGGACGGGGCCAATATTTGGCCCCTGTTGATAGGGAGAAGAAGCCCTGATTTGGAAAAAGAGACCACATTACATGCTCGAACAATCACCTTGTTTTGACAGTTAAACTTTTGTGAAATATGACAACAATACAGTGGTTTACTTTCCAGCTTCTCAAATTCATTACACAGTTTGATTTAATAATGGAAGCACATATTTAAGTCCAGACATTACATTCAGAGAAGTCCTGCAAAGTGATTCCTAAAATATATCCTCTCCTCCTCAAAAAGATGATAGAATAATAATAAAGAACACAACTATTCCATCTGAAGTATGGACGTGTCAATGGTCAGGATTGAAATGAAGAACAAAAGAATGAAAAGTTTCAGTTTCACATACCCACTTAAGCCAATCACAATAACCCTTCCCAGCTGTCCTGCCATATGGTGTCTGTGAAAAGAAGAAAAACAACAGTTTCCAAACCTATTTTGTAAAGTACCACAGTTGTTTACAGTTTTCAATATTTGCAGGTCTTTGTCTGGCTCTTCTGGGAAAAGGCCCCTGGCCCTAATTAGGAAAAAATTCCTTGAGGCAAAAAAAAATATCTGTGTTTAGGGCAACGGTCCCTAAAATTCTAGGTAGGGTAGGGGCAAAGTTTTTTTTAATTTTTTTTTTTATATGGAGAAAAATTCTATAGGTTGGGAAAAAAAAAACAATCTCTGTTTAGAGCAACAGTCCCCAAGAATGCTAGGTAGTGTAGGGACAGATTAAAAAACAAAAATTTCATGAAGGTTATTTTCGATTGGGACGGGGCCAATATTTGGCCCCTGTTGATAGGGAGAAGAAGCCCTGATTTGGAAAAAGAGACCACATTACATGCTCGAACAATCACCTTGTTTTGACAGTTAAACTTTTGTGAAATATGACAACAATACAGTGGTTTACTTTCCAGCTTCTCAAATTCATTACACAGTTTGATTTAATAATGGAAACACATATTTAAGTCCAGACATTACATACAGAGAAGTGTTTTTGACTAATGAAAGATTCTGACAACAAACTTTCATCCTATGTTTTCTTGTTTATGGCGAAATTAATCTTTGGGTAATGTTTTAGTGTACTTGAAATTAGTTACTTGCACTAGGTGAATATTTTTTATGCAGTTTTAATCAATTGGTTTCATAAAATTAAAATATCTGGCTTCAAATTTTTAATAGTCTAACATGCAAGCAAACTGCAGCTTTCAGTTGTCCTCCGTTTTTTTTTAATGGCCCCCGGGTCAACAGACAACCATTTGTGACGAGGCCTGATCTGGTATTGTAAGGCAGCTGACCCTCAAGTGGGGTAACCCATCCACCATCCACACTATACGTTGCTTAATTAGAGACATTTTGCATGGATTCTAACCATTTCGCTAAAAAACTAGCTCAACAGCAAGGCTGTACAAATGTTGGCGAAGCTGTACAGATATCTTTTTGTCTATCTGGCATCCACTACACTACTCTTTCCTTTGTCCTTTCAGAAGCTGGGCATCAACTATTCAGATTCCAACAGAGTATAGCTAGTTGAGTATAGCAATAAGGCTGTTGGAATATCTTATCTATCTGTCATCTACTTCACTCCTTTCCCTCTTTGTTTATTATCATACCCGTAGCTTAGTCTTACTAATAGTATGCGAGTTGAGATATTGTGTTATTTTTTGTATGGGTAATATCTCTCCTCTGTTATAGCGAGATTCTGACCCAAAACAAAAATCTCAGACTTTGCTCAAGACGTCACTTAAAGCTGCTCGCTCAAAAAGTAAATTTCTTCAAACTGTATGTAAATAACGTATTTTAGGACATATGGTGATATAAAAAGGCTCCAATATAAATTCAGGTCACGGATATCTCTATATTTTGAGAAATACGCTACCAACTTCAAAAGCGTTGCAAACGCTTTTGAAATTTCTACATCTATATCTACATAATACTCCGAGACAATCAATACTGATTATGATTCGGAGGCGCAGGTCGTGTGACAGTTGTTAAAAGTGAGATACATCTCACGAAGTGCAATGTTAAACAGGCTGATGCAATTGTCCGATCGGGCTTTCGAAAATAAACTTTTTAAAAATGAATAATTTCATACAATTTAAATTCTATTACAAAGTTCAGATGTAGAGAATAAATTTAAAAGTGAATAAAAGTCATCTTGAGATTTTTTAACACAATTAAAATAAGTTTGAAATCACTGAAAAACACATTTTTTAAGATTTTCAGTGCAAATCTTCATGAATGTTTCTGAAACAGCTAGGGAATGTAATTTGCATTAGTAGGGTATGAAAAAACTCCACATCACCAAATTCCATCCAGCCATTTCTTGCGCCAGGTTTTTGGCCCTTCTACTTTCAGTTTCCATATATTTTATATGTGAAATCAAAAAAAGGACCGGCGAACAAACTATACCTGTTTGTATCTTAATTTGGGTTTCTTTATAATTATGTGTGTATTTTCTATGAATCTGAGCTGTTTTAGAACTTTCTGTCAATAAGTTTAAAAGAAAATGCCAAAAATGTCTTTTCTTGACAATTCGGAGACAAATTTTTGCAGGAAAACATGAATAATTCTGTACTTTTAAACTATTTTAAACATGTTTTTATCATGCACAATGTGTTCACACCTTTTCCAAGTGAAAAAAATCATTTTTAAAAAAGCTGATTTTCGAAAGCCCGATTGGGCAATTGCATCAGCCTGTTAAAAGATTTATTCAGTAATTTCAGTATATGCATATAGTGTATCGGTGCCGTGTAACCAACCTATTCAATCGATTTCTGCAAATTCCTACCTAGATTTTTGCTTATTTTTGGATTCTAGCCTTTAGTTTTATATTTGTGAATAAGAATGTCAATTTTTTAGAAAAATTTTTTTTTTCAACGGTAACTGAGAGCGAGCAGCTTAAATTATTTTGACTAGCCCGTAACTATGGGTTGAGTGCACCCAACTTCTCAGGGCTTGAAGATGCACTTGCTAAACCTCTTTAATGTTTTTCAAGTCATAAATAATGTAAATCCCTGAGAATATTAAAAATATGCAAATTACAATTTTGTTTCATGGATCAGTTACATGCAAGTTGCAACTGCAGACAACGGTTGTTTTAAAATGTTCTGCCAATAATATGTAAAATGTAAATGTACTCAATTCTATGATGACCTTCAAATCAATCAATATCAATGTCCAGGTTGTTCTTCTTCCCAAGAATCGTCCTCTTCAACTATATTGTCAGAGTTATTTGCCCCTGTGTCGTTTAACCTGCCAAGAAACGCTGATAAGAGACGCTTATTGAGGTGGTCAGTTTGTGTTATCTCCCTCTCTTCGTTTTCTGGTGTATCAGCTATATTTTCGTTATTGCTTTCAGGGATGACACTCGCGTTTTCTGCTTTTTCTTCGCTGTTTTCTTGGTCAGTAATGTTCTGTTGCTCTCTTTCCGCCATGATATTTATATATTCACGAATAAAGATTTCCATCGTCGTCGGCACAACGACCCGTCACGAAATTGCTAGATTACTGTTTCATTAAATTGATGCCACAGCTATTAGACAGTAACATACCAGAATAAGAACATACACACTGTACATTACATAACATAACTCTACAGTATCAAGTAACCAAGTGATTATAAAAAGTCAAGATTTAAGGCCATAATTCCATTTAAGTTTATTCACCATCAAATCAAAATGTCACTTCTATATTAGATCTATTCAGGCCAGATCCACATAGAGACTTAAGTTGTATACCCAGATGGCCTAGATTCAAATTTTCTTGGAAACCTGGTAAAAAGTGTGGCATCTTATACAGAAGTCCAAGAGTGCCACTTTGCCTTTTTATTTATTTATTTTTCAACATAACCTGGGGCCTAATATAATAACCCAGTCGAAAAGTCACTTGAAATTTCAATATGTTAACCAGAAAATTCAAGATAGTTGAAAATTCAAGAGTTCAAGATTCGAGATTTAGAGATGAAATTTTGAGATTTTATGTTGAAAATTTAAGATATTTAGTTGAAACTTCAGCAAGTTGAAATTGCAAGATAGATGAAAATTCAATATAGTAATTACAAAATTCAAGATAGTAAGTTCAAAATTCAAAATATGTTAAGTTGAAAATTCACAATAGAAAGTTGAAAATTCAAGATTATACAGTAAGTTGGAAATTCAAACAGTAATTTGAACATTCAAGATAGTAATTTAAAAATTCAAGATAGTAAGTTGAAAATTCAATATAATGATGTTGAAAATTCAAGAAAGTTGAAAATTTAAAAAATCAAGATGTTTAGTTGAAAATTTAAGATGTAAAGTTTAATTTTCAATATGTTAATTTGAAAATTCAAGATAGTAAGATGAAAATGCAAGATAATAAGTTGAAAATTCAAGGTAGTAAATTATAGATAGTAAAAATTCAAACTAGTAAGTTGAAAATTAAAGATATTTAGTTGAAAATTCAAGATGATAAGTTGAAAATTCAAGATAGTAAGTTGAAAATTCAAATAGTTGAATATACAATAAA
Source organism: Saxidomus purpurata (assembly GCA_022818135.1). Lineage (NCBI taxonomy): Eukaryota > Metazoa > Mollusca > Bivalvia > Venerida > Veneridae > Saxidomus > Saxidomus purpurata. The sequence continues at coordinate 18,791,138 of JAFMSR010000018.1, read as the reverse complement.
GTAGAGTAGTAGAAATTCAAGATGTAAGTTGAAATAACTTTTGAAAATTAATAACTTTGACATTGACCTACTGATCCCCAAAACAATAGGTCATATGGATCTCAAGTTATTGAGCAGAAACAAAGTATGACAGATGGACGGACATCCACTCTCACTCAAGTGACGTTGTAGGATGAATTGCCAGTACAGAGACTATATTGGACTTTTTTTGTTGCATATGGGGTGAACTTTAACTGTAAGCAACCTATATTTGAAAAGTTTCCTTTGGCTCTACACCTTCCATAAAAACCATAGAAAATTTTACCCTGGAAATCTAACAGCAATATTTTTGTTATAATTACACAGTGTTGGCCATTTTAAAATATTAAAAGTATGGCATATATAAAACAGTGTTGTCTGAAGGTCTTTGAAACTTTCCTTTGATTTCATCTAGTAGTCTTGGTTTGTTTCAGAAATTTGATCCATTGGCCTGGAACAACATCCTGACTTAAAGTTTCATGAAAATTTAGTGAGGAAGCTACATTGTGTTTTAAATGGTTTTCTATACTTAAAACCTGGTTCATCATTACCCAGTTTTAACTGATGACCTATCAAATATTGAATAAAATATTGAATTTTAAAAAAAAAATTTAAACATTTTGTAGTAAGTTTATAAATGTTTTTTTTTTATTTTATTTTGAAAATGCAATTATAAATTTGTTTCATCCAAGACTACATGTAAAAACAAGAAACAGGAATTTTTGCTATGAATAAAACAAAAACAGTAAAGCCAACCGTGAACATTAAAAAAAATTAACCCCAGTACAAAATGTATTATGTCTACAGTAAACTGTGTAATAATGCATTGGGTCTACAGTTTAACCGTTTCATTTATAGTCCAACAGACATGTAACAAATACAGTAGGTAGTTTGATATTTACATAAACAAAGAAATAATGTACATGTATATAAATATTATAATTTGATCAATACCTCCCCATTGTATTTGTACCAACAGTCAACACTTTATACTCATTTAACTAGTCTTTTTAAATATGTTATTTGTAAAAACTAATACTTATAAAATGCTGATAAAATTCAGTTAAGGAATAGCTTCAGTTATGATATTCTATTAGCATAATAAATTTATACTGATAAAATATTGTTGGTAGAAATGCATGGAACTACTTCAGAAATGAATGTTATTGTTTTCATGTGTGTTCTATGTATTTTTGTATTCTTGGTTGGATATCATGGTAATTTTTCTTTATATCTACAGTAAACTCTGTTTATAATGAATTCCTTGGGACCTTTTGAATTTGTTCCTTATATCCCGAGTTTGTTATATCCATATAACATTTTCATATAAAATTTAAAAAAAAAAAAAAATTTGGGAAAAAAATTTTTTTTTTTTTTTCCCGTTTTTTTTTTTAATTTTAATTGGGTTCTTATATACAGAGTTTAGTAAAACTTTTAAAACATTTGATGGGGAAAGAAAATAAAAATTAAATTAGGAATTCAAGAGTTGAAGTTTTTACTAAATGTGTGTGAATTTTATCATTAGAGCTATCACTAAAGATTAATACCCCAAAAAGACTGCTTTAAAACTGAGAAAGTTCGTAGTAACAGAATATCTTCATAAAACTAAAAAGAGATATTTCATATAAAATTTTAAGATAGAGTTATGGTTCTGTACACCTGAACTCCCCCTCATTGTGCTTGACCATAATGAAGTTGTATTGAATCAACGAAAGTTTTATAATGCCCCCGACCAGGAAAAGTAACAAAGGGCAATAACTCTGAAATAGTCCAGTATTATGGTTCGTACCTGCACTTCTCTTTTTGTGTTTCATCATTGTATGAAATTGTTATTAATTCCAACCTAGTTTTCAAGTTATCACAGGTAACAAAAGGCAATAACTTGTAATTAGCAAGAGGAATTATTTTGTGCATGCACTTTCTCAATGTGCTTGATCCTTGTATGAAGTTGTTTGTTCCAACGGTATTCAAGTTATCTGGAAAGGAAAAGTAAAAAAGGGCAATAACCTTATAGTACAGGGGTGTCCTTTGTGTGATCATTGTATGAAGTTGTAATGTAATTCCAACCAGTAGTTTTCAATTTTCCCCGGAAAAGGAAAAGTAACAAAGGGCAATAACATCTTTTGGTGGGAAAGGTGCACCACACCCCCTCAATATGCTTGACCATTGTATTAAGTTGAATAAAAATTAACCATTTTCAAGTTATGTTCCGGAAAAGGAAAATTAACAAAGAATAACTCTGTAATTAGTCAAGATAGTTATAGTTACTTGGCATGATTCCTCTCAATGTGCTGTTGTTGAATTTTACGATACAACCATATTTCAATTACCCCCCCCAGAAAAACCAACAAAGGGCAATAACTCTATTAATATGCAATAGTTATAGTGACACTGCCTCTCAATGTGCTTGATCTTGTATGAAGTTGTTGATTCCAACAAGTTTTCAAGTATGCTTCGGACAAGGAAATGCACGACCGCCCGACCGCCGACCGACCGACCGACCGACCGACCGACCGACCGACCGACCGACCGCCGGGGTGGTTTTTTATAACCCCTAAATCTTTGGGGGTATAAATATGCATTGGGGGACTGTAAACTTTGGTTACTTTCTTTCATCCTTCTTTCTTGAGAGTTTAAGCTGAAAATGCTCTATGTTATAAAACTGAGCACTGTTGTTAAAAGCCAAAGTTTTTACATGATCTTTGTTAAAGGAAAAGACAGAAATGCAATCACTGTGGAACTATTCTACAGTTATAGGTGCTAAATTGTTACTCTGGGGTTGACTGTGATGGGTAAGCAAACAGTATGGATTCAGATAACAGTATACAGATGTGCACTGTGCAGACTATGAATCCAAACTCTTTGCAAAGGGCTTTTCATTAAGGACAGATTATTTTGATCTCTTAACAGAGAGTCAAGTGTCAAGCAGATCTGTCCACGAGAAGTCTCCAGCTGCCAATAGGGACAACCACATTGGTAACGACAGTACTGATGTAGATGAAACTATTGAAACTAGATTAATGTAAGTTTTTGTTTTCATGTACAGTTGAACTTTTCAAAAAATGAACTGAGATCAGAATTTGATTAATCAAATGTTTCATGCATGGGCCAGCAGTTTATTCACAGCATACCAAATGATACATGCAGTCTCTCATTCTATTTTCATTATTTTGCATCTTTTTATTTTCCAGGTTTCAGGTTGCCCGTCTTCTAGGTGTAATAAGTGTAGTGGTTGGCTTGTTCAAGTTGGCGTATCCTGATCATTTAAGATTTTGAAACTGGACAGGACATAGCAGTGCAAGACTTGAACATTACATGCCACTGTCCCTGGTGTGGAGCTGAGTTGGCTAGTGCATTGGACAGATAAATGTTTTTTATGTACCATTGAGTAGGAATTATTCAACATGGTTGCTGCACAATACAAACAGGAATTGGACATGCAGTCAAGAGAATTTTCTCTTTTTAAACTATTCAAGGGAAGTTACTCTGCAAAAATGATAAACAACTGTTCACAAAATTGTTTTTTGGCATAAATCCAGCATTCTGTGACAGACATCTTGGAGTTAAATAATTATGCAGGCCCAGTATCACATTTACAACACTTGAACCTGCATAGGACTGGTGTTCACCTGAATTTAGCAGTCTCTTGCCTTACACAGAAAAAATGCTATATAATGTGTCCTATTGATGTTAAGATAGACAAACCTTAGGACATACTAATAGTGGCCATTTTTACTGAACATAGTGAGAACAAATATACATATAGTTGATTTTCAGGCAGTGGTCTTAACCGTCTGCATATTGCATGTTGAAGGGTCATAATCTTTCTTATATTAATTTTTAAACTCCACGCAGCACATACTCCAAAATTTTAGGCAATCACAATATTGCCTTGTTAGGGTGATTCAATCTCATGACTGATTGAAGAAAAAAGAACATTGTTTTGTTTCTTATATATATGTTTTATTTTTGAAGCTATTTACAATAGATTCTTTCTCTCTTTTTTCTTATACATATACATGAAGCATGATCTCTCTGTCAATGAAATAAAATAATGACTATTTATGAACAATTCTTAATAGATTCCTAAACAGTAATGATATCAAAACAATCATTGATCTAGTGGTTGTTTATTAGTCTTGGTGAACAAAATGACATACTTATACTTAAAATCCACTACATGTATTTGAAAGAAGTGAAAGTGATATTGTAGATTAACTTCACAATTCTGCTGCAGAATTTTAACACACAAAATGCTGTTTTAGATACAAATGACAACATCCTGGACTCCTTCCATATATTTTAGATTTTGTTTCCTCAAAAGATTTCTGCACTCTTGTTTTTTCACTATAAAGTTTAAGTTTCAATTGTTTACAAAAGATGGTCTTATAAGGTGTTCTGAGCAGCAAACAACAAAACTCTATAAAAGTATAGCATATAAAAACTCTGAATAACAAAATGGGAACATGGGTTTTTCAGGAAACGGGTGCAAAATTAGTCCTAAAGGGACTAAGGGGGAGGGGGGCTGGGTTTTTTTCTACAGAGTACAGAGATAATATCTCGCTGAACGAAATTTTACTGGAGTTATTCCTTCTCTAATTCAGCTAAAATTCTAAAATGAACTTGTCCATCATTCAATGTTGGCAATACAAAAAATGTACCGCTAATTGATAAAAGGCATGCTCAAATATACAGGTTGATCATGATCTGCACTGGTCACAAAAGTAGACTCACCTACTGCCAGCAGGGAAAGTGTTGACAAAAGATTTTGGTAAAATAGATTAAAACAAATATTGCACCTACATCAGCTACAACAAAAGGGGGCTAAAATGCACTTTATAGATACTTTTCCAAAGATGACTTTGAGGTAAGGGATAGTTTTTATCCTAAAGATACTGCAATTGTTATGTGCCCTTCGCACCATCCCAACCCCTTATGAAATCAACATAATCTTATGAAATAGACCATTGCTTTTATACATGTACTGGTAAAGTGGTTTGAGATCAGAGAATTATGGGCACTACATCTATATTTGCAATTTTCATAAATATACATTACAGTAAAATTTGATTTTGCAGAATCTAAACTGTTTAATGCTTTTTACTTAGTGGAATTGTTAAATCGTTTATTTTAATTAACATATTAATTACAACCGTTATACATTAAGCAATCTGAGAAAGTCCCTTAACACTGAATTACAATCAATCAATTTTGGCATTCAATAAAAAAGTACAAATAAATATATATACACTGAAATTAAAATGTTAAAACAGAATGTAGGACTATAAAATTCATGACTAAGATGCTGAACAATATAATTATGAGGCTGCATCTGTAGCGGAGTCAATGTTACTGACATCACAGTTGCGTTACATGCTATCATGCGTGTATTGTGTATATCCCTATTGAGGAGACCTGGAGTGATAATTTAGGAAACTTGTGTGTTAATTACTGCTATATATATATATAGCTGTAGACAGTCCTAAAATACCTTACTGAGCATTTGTAATGAGTAACAGAAATAGGGAAAAGTTCTGAATATACTTTCTAACCGTAACTTATATGGGAACAAAATGGCAAGATCATCAAATCTACAGGATCGTCTGTACACTATATGAAAAATACATATTAAAGTTTTTAATCTTGTAACTAAAAATGTATTTTGTCTTATTTAACATAATGTGAAGTATTAGCAAATATTTTTCAACACATTCTGATTTTGTGAAATCAGAGATTATTAAGATTTCTTTTGACCTAAATACATGTTATGATATAGACCTCTTTTACACGGGCGATAGAAAAGGGCAGAAACAGTGACTCATGCACTGAGCCCTCCAAACAAAGTAGCATGTGTTTTTAAAGTTATTGTCTTGCAGCAGAGACTTCTTTAGTATTTTCATTTAAAGTTATTTATTGGCACATACACAGACTGGAAAGCTTGAAAACAAGACAAAAAAGAATGGCCCAACTATAAAATTGTGTAAATACCACATGCACATACCTTTTTTGTATTTCAAATAGAATGAATAACTTTGGCACACATTTAATATCTACACGAAAGCTGTACTTGATTATCTCTCCCTGCCGATCTTCCTTTTACCTGCAAAGCATTTTCTATTTTAATTTTAAACACCCAAGTGTTTATATGACAGATGCGTCAGCATCATTACACTGTATCTCTAATATTCCATCTTAGTTTTACCGAAACCTTGCCTTTAACAGGAAGAGTAGCCTTGTCAATTAGACTAATAACTGTAACCTATGACACTTAGCAATCAAGGTATTGCACACTCAAATATAGTACAAGTTTCAGCTGTATTTGAATCGTCACAAAGTGTTAGTTTGCTTCTTTCAGCAATTGTATTATTATTCATTTCATATATAAAAGTGAGTCAATTTCTTACATCAAGTAGAATAAAATAATGATAAAATCAAAGACTGAAGATGTATTTCTTTTTCAAGGAAACCAGTCTAAAACTTCAAGCTTTGATTGGCTAAAAGTTACATCAACTTTAAATCTGTCCAATCAGAAGCCAGAGATTTCAGACTGGTTTAAAAAAGGCAAAAACATCTCTAAATGACAAAATGAAACATACCACAAACAAACAAACATACATCATCATACATATTATAGCACACATGACTTCTTCATTTTCAAGTCCTGGCAGCAAGATTTAGAACTAGAGAAGACATTATGTACAAGCACTAAAAAGTCAGTAAAATCTGTTAACAAGAAAAACATCTTTCATAAATGCATCATTTTATTACCAAAATCATTCAGCATAAAACTTTTAGTATAATTTCACTCTCCATTGTGGCTCATTTGTGCTGATACTGCTCGACTGTAAGAATTTTATTCTTATCTGTCACAGAAAAAATGTAGCCAAAAGAGGTAAGTTATATGCTAATTTTCAAAACTTTTACAAAATGACTGAAATTTTCAATTTGTTCACTTCAACACAATGACACAGTATTTGTCTGTTAGAATGAATGTATATGTTCTCTCGTATTCCAGTTGAAAGTAACTTAAAAGTAGTACCATGACAATTTACTGGTCTTTTACATCATATATATATCTCCCTCTCTCTATATATATATATATGTACATTATATAATTATCTTTTTTACATATCTGCCTTCATATTACCTTCAGAATCTGAACCTTTTCGAGATACATACAAGATCCATGCTATACTTGTTCCTATAAAACTTACTGTCATAAACTCAAAACAACAACACATAGAATTCATCATACATTACATATACCTTAATGAATATGCAAATAAAGACACTCTTAATTTCATAAATATTCATAAATCAGCACATCAATAAACAGGATGACAATGGCAAATACTGTAATGTTATTAAATAGGCAGTGATAGGACAGTCCTTCCATTCATAAATATGCAGTGATAGGACAGCCCTTCCATTCATTAATATGCAGTGATAGGACAGCCCTTCCATTCATAAATATGCAGTGATAGGACAGTCCTTCCAATTCATAAATATGCAGTGATAGGACAGCCCTTCCATTCATAAATGAATATGCAGTGATAGGACAGCCCTTCCATTCATAAATGAATATGCAGTGATAGGACAGCCCTTCCATTCATAAATATGCAGTGATAGGACAGTCCTTCCAATTCATAAATATGCAGTGATAGGACAGCCCTTCCATTCATAAATGAATATGCAGTGATAGGACAGCCCTTCCATTCATAAATGAATATGCAGTGATAGGACAGCCCTTCCATTCATAAATATGCAGTGATAGGACAGCCCTTCCATTCATAAATATGCAGTGATAGGACAGTCCTTCCAATTCATAAATATGCAGTGATAGGACAGTCCTTCCATTCATCAACAATGTGGAAATATGTTTAAAATGTCTGTGTAATGTGAGGATAGAAAACTGATCTAATATTTAATGCTCCATTCTATGTTTTTTTTTCTTCAACAAATGACCAACTAAAGAAGAAACATAACCATATGAAAACTAATGTTTCAGCATAAATATCATTATGAAAAATTGTGACAAAATGAGATATATAGCAAAAATTAAAATGTAGTAAAGTGTTCTTCTCTGCCAGGTAACAGTAAAAGGAATGTTAATTTTGGTATTACAGGATCTTTTTCAACACAAATAAATAATATAACAACACTTCTCACATCCTAAGAACATACTGAACGATTGCAAAATTACTCCAAACTTCACCGTAGGTATATTTATGGGCGAAAAATTAGAACTTATTATAAATTTTCACTAAACATGTAAACAAATTTTCCAGACTGCAGCTTTTCCACACAAGATTTATACTGTGAAATAAAAAGATGAAAAAGAGATCAAAATCACATTCTTCCTGTAACTATCACTACAATAAGAAACTTTGATGGTTATAACAGTTGTCCACTTTTCTTAAATTTATAGGATAATCATTTAAAAAAGAAAACAATTTTTACATTTACCCTGCTTAATTTCTAAAATGGCCTTGCTCGTCTTTCAATTTGGAAAGTGCCAGTACGGGTAGTTACTAGCAAGGGTGTTCAATGAAAATTTACTGACTTAACAACAAACAGTGGAAATGATGATCTGACTGTATAGGTCTATAGGCTGATCATGATCTGCACTAGTCACAAAGGCAGAATTTTCTGAAATTAGCACGGCAAGGGTTTATGCAGATTTTAATTTCATTTTTTATTCTTTAATTTTTAAATATTTCAATGCTGAAAAGACGACAGACAGCAGAAATCAAGTAAAAAACATTAAATATGACTAGGACCTGTTCTATATTTTTCTTAAGCTGCAAGAAATAACCAGAGTCCAGCTTTTATAACCACCAAACAATCTATCAGATATCCAAGAAACAAGTTTAAAATTATATAACTTTTCTCTAAAGCTTTTCTCTTTATGTCGAATCCTAAATCCTCAGTTTAAAATTTATCTGATTAGATGTCAGGAATTTTTAATCGAACCAATTAAAAGCCAGGGATATGCAATTAAACCAATCAGAAGCAAGATATTTGTAGTTTAACTATTCAGAAGCCATACATTTCAAATGTAACCAATTGGAAGACAAACATTTGCAATTTAACCAATCATAAGCCAGAAAACTGCAATTTACTTACTTATACCAAAGTTATTTGAAATGTAACTAATTGTAAGCCAATTTTCATTTCAACGAATTAAAAAAAAGCCAGACAGTGGAGATTAAGTGACTGAAAAAAAGTTTTATAACCTTAAACCCTGAATCAGTTAAAGCACCTTGATAACAGGACTTACTCTACTTATTACGCTTAGCACATTCATATCAGCAAAATTATGCATTTAATAAAGCAACGCTCAACCAGTCTGTTTAAAGCTAAAATGCACTTCAAGCATAGCATAGATTATATTCTCTGCCATTTTTAGTACCATAATACCTGCAATGAACTCTTTCTACCTGCACTTAATCCAACTTTTTCACCTGCTTGTTTTTGAATTCAAAAACATTTAAGCAGTCAAATATTAAATAAACCAGATTTTTAATACGGAAAATAAAACAAATCTTTACCAGATGCTTCATTTCCAGTACACGAGACCCTCATTGTGTGCACATGTATAACACATACAACATACATGGTATACCATGTTGAATACCATTCTACAGAACCAAACCCAGGTTGCTTACCCAAGAACTACTGTTCAAAATGACAAAAAGTATGTCAAAAGGTCAGAAATTATTTAAAAACTGGACCAGTAAGCTTGAGCTTAAACTAAATTAAGTGTGATTGATCAGTAAGTTCCGCTGGTGAATTGATGAGCTTGTTTGAATTGAAACTTTTCACTCCGCTGCAAAAATCTGTTTTTGAAACTGTTCAGTCAGACTGCTTTTAATTATCCATTTGAAAAAACAAAAACTATTCACTGTGTTGTTTATATTAAAGCTGTCTGAGATGAAACTATTCACTACTTTATGCAGGCTCAGTCTGTGAAGGTATTAAACATGCCAGAAAGATCACTGAATTCTTGACCCTGCTGGTCCAGCATACGGAACATGTCACTAAAGTTCTCATCTTGTTGGTTCCCTGCCTGATGTTGCTGGGTACCAGCTTGAGGTTGGGAGCCATCATTAGCACCTCCCTGCCAGCCCTGCTGCCACATACTACCTTGTGCTGTAACAGGAATAAAACAACTATATAAATTCAAAGGCAATCTTTTTTTCTAAGGCTAAAAAAGACATATCAGTGTAGAAAAAAGTTTAAATCTTTAACAGTAAGTGCAATACTGACATAATGATCTAAAAGGATGGCACCTTGTAATATATAAAAAAGCAACAATTACATGCACTTTAAAAAAACATCAGTCATTTTGATAAAGATAACATTAAGCTGGTTGTTGGTCATAACAAACTTTTTATTTTAAAGATTTGAAAGTATACACACTTTATAAGACACAACATTAAAATGATGACAAAGTAAAAGTACTTGTGAGCCAGGTATTTCACCAGAATTTCAGTTTTGTCTCAATGTTCAACAGATTTATCTGACTTTTGTGCACAACATCATTTTGCACCTACTGATTGTACTAAATACTGTCATTTATATCAATTCACTAAACCATCTCTCTGCAAATCAGCTTCAGACATTCCAGAATTGCCAGGGTGTGACATAACCCATATCTACAACATATCCGCAATTTAACCAGAAATGCTGGCCTTATGTGTATAATATGCTATGTGACTAGGACGTTTACCTGGAGATGAACTGTTAGGACTAATCTGATTGAACCCTGGTCCTGCAGCCGCGGCTGCGGCAGCAGACTGTGCACCAAAATCAGCACCACCCTGAAATACAAACAAGCAGTTTACCCCTTGCAATCATTCATCATCTGATAATCAATCTACATTTAAGACAAATGTAACGCCTTTAAACCAGTTACAGAAAACTTATCAGGGCCCTTGTAATTATAGGTCCAGAATGATATAGCTTTTTTCTCCTTTGAGTCCAGTTAGTATAAATGTAAAAGCTTTTGTATACACACTGCAGAGCTAATGTATGTATTGAATACTGAAAAAAGTTTTCATGATCTTGGATGACACACATGTGAGCAAGCGTATATTCTGCATACATGTGGCTTTTGTGATATTTTCCCAGAAAAGGAAGTGTGTCCTTTGGCAAAGACACTGATGCCACGTGACATTGATAAAAAAGACTTGCTTCCTCCTTGCGCAAGCATGATAACATCTGGAACAAGTGTTTGTAAGTGATTCAATAAGCTACAGAAGCTTTCTCTGTAATCAAGCAAAAATAAATTTGCATTAACTAAAGACATTTTCTCCATCTGTTTAAAAAAACCATACACTTACAAGAAATTATCTTCATTGATATAACTATACATGTTTGTGTACAATCTTACCTGGCTCTGTGCAAAGTGCCCTGTAGGGGAGCCCCAATTACCAGAACTAGCTGGACTCTGTCTCTGACTGAGGCTCTGTTGGGGTAAATTTGTAGATGAAGGTTGATTTGGGTACTTCATGGGAGATTGTGAGCTGAAACCACCGTATATATTCTGTTGTTGGCGCCCCATCTGTCTGTAGGGGTCAGATGAGAATTGCTCCCTGCGGTTATAATAAGAAATTATTGACAATGCCAGCTGACAAACTGCCTTAAATCTTCCAACGATAAAATATTCTCAGAATGTTTGAGATATCATTAACATTGCCTACAAAACACCTATTACATAAAACTAGAACTGTCACAAGAGTGACGAATTATACCCCCACAATACAGCTTTGTCACAGAAGTATGGCAACCATAAGAAAGGAATGGCCACAAGGACATAGAGTTGAGTTATTATACAATAACTTGTGTATATGAGACCTTGACCTTTGACCTACTGACCCCAAAGTCGAACTTGACCTGTATTTCATGATGTTACAGCTGTGTACCGAAAATTATTTAAATCAGTCAAGCCTTTCATGAGTTATCATTCGGAAACTGTTTTACATTACAGTTCAGAGTCACTGCGACCTTGACCTTTGACCTACTGACCCCAAAGTCGAACTTGACCTGTATTTGATGATGTTACAGCTGTGTACCGAAAATTATTTAAATCGGTCCCCCTGGTTCATCCGCTGTTTACGTTCAGCACTGACCTTGGACCTTTGACCTCCTGACCCCAAAGTCGAACTTGACCTGTTTTTAGGCACTTGTACCAAAAATTATTTAAATCACTCAAGCCTTTCATGAGTTACCATCCGGAAACTGTTTTACAGTTCAGAGTCACTGTGACCTTGACCTTTGACCTACTGACCCCAAAGTTGAACTTGACCTGTATTTCATAAAGTTGCACGTGTGTACCAAAAATTATTCAAATGGGTAAAGTCCTTCATGAGTTATCATCCGGAAACCATGAAAACCAACAGACCCACCGACCGACCGACAAGCTCACTCATATATACCCCCCCCCCCCCCCACTTCGTTTTGTGGGGGTATAACAAAACTGACTGATTCTTTACCGTTTCAATACAAGTAGTTGAACACACAACCTAGAGAGGCTGTCTTATGTATAGGGACATCCTTACCCAAAAAGTCACAGTCTCAAATTCTGAATTTGACCACAGTTTCAAATTCTTAATTTAACCACAACTGCAACAATTCCTTCTTTTGGGGGCAAGTAATTGTCAGCACTCAAGGAAGCACTCTTAAATTACAAGAGTACATGCAGTTATTATACACTGTACATACTAAAGTCTTCAATCAATGTAAACTAAGTAAGTATGTCTCAACTGATGGAAAAAAACAGTCCATATGAGGAAATTAAACAATCCTTATATAAGATGATCAGCAATCAACAAACCTGAAATCTGATTTACTGGGAGCACCAACATTTAAAGCCTCATTACCAGCTACCATTGGTCTTGGTGTTGAGAAGTTTGCCAACTGAGGATTGGTCTCAGCACTCTGATCCAGGGGTAGACCACCTGCCCCTGAGGCTGAGGCTGGGGCAGTCTGGCTTCCTGTCCTGTAAAACACAAAATGTGGCACATTTAATTTTCACCAAATGTATATCATTTTATCGTTATCAGCTTCTGATCATGATCTACATTGTTTGCTATTCAGTCAAGAAAGCTTTGACACCCCTATAAACAATAATGGTATTGTCAAAGTACAAATATGGGCGAGTACATTTCAGAATTTTAGTGACCTTTTTCAGAAGAGCAGTCTTCATTTTCAGTAGCTTTCCACTTTGCTCCTTATACATGAGGCAATTTACTTTCACAGGTATATTTACATTTTCAGAAACTACATCTCTATATCCTTCTGAAACCCTTTTCTTAATTGCATCTGACATGCATTAACACCACAATATTTATCCCATGACAGTATTTAAAATTGGCGTGTGTACCAGAAAATTTAGTCCACGATTACACGTACATGTACCATAAAACGGAAAATGTGTCACAAAAGCTTAAATAAAACAGGGCTACATCTGAACAACATATCTGAGTTACTGTTCTTACTTTGCTGCTGTATTTGTGCAAACAATGTACTCTACTTCTTCTGTATAGGGGTTCTGAAAACTAAAACTAGTGGTGCGAAGCCACACCCACTCTCTGTTTGAGGCACGGAAGCGATACATCATCGACATGGCCTGACCCTTCAACTTCAGCACTGAAAAGTGATAATTTGTTATAAATTATTATCAAAATACAATCAACTCCATATATAACAACTCTGGATATAGTGAAATTCTGGATATAAGGAACAAGTTTACTGGGCCTGATTTTCTTTTCTTCTTTAAAAAATATAAAATGCTATATGGATATGATTTACTTTGGATTTAAGGAATAAAGCAAGATGATCCAAAGGAGTTCATTATAATTATACAGAGTTTTCAGAATCACTTTGAACTGTGTAACATTTAGTAAACATCGAATGTTTAGTGATACTACGAGAGAATGTAACTATGCTGAACTCTTAAAACAGTGGTATCCAGTAATATAAGGTAAGATTGGTATCATGTGACACTCGTGTCATAATGGATCTTTGTGACATTCAGAAATAATGACACAATTTACAAAATTACTAACCTTGGTCAAACGTGTCTTTCATATGAGCCTGATCTTCCGGGTGGTAAAAGTCATACACAGACTTGTTCAGGAGATCTTGTGGCTGGTACCCCAACAGGGCTGACACTCTGAAATAACAATGGTAGATTATAGGGTTTTTTTTCAGCTGGACTGCAAATTGAGTCATTTTAATCCATCTTGAGTCAACTATGAACAGCCTGCTAAGTTTGCAGACTGACTGTGGTCTACATTAATTTGATGGCAGAAAATGTCCCACCCAGACTAGTTACATGAGCCATGATGGCCTTATTTCACTTCCAGATGCGTTGCAACTCCCAAATACTCCCAGGCCAAGCAAAATAGCATATTTTAAAAATCTTATTTCGTGTCAATAAATAGTTAAGAGTCACCTGTCTGCTTTACTTTTTTTCAGCACATCTAAAGGCTCAACTCAGGTGAGCCCAAAATTTGAGAAAAATAAAATATTCCAAACTCACACACCTCTGATCAACAAATGTTATTTTTCCTTCAACAGTAATTCTTGAAATAAATTCATTGGTTGCATTTCCAAGAATATCAGAGCAGTTTGGAGCACTTGTCACTTGCAAGCGTCCAATGGCAACAAGACAGCAATGGCTTCCCCCGTGTTCGTCATCTCCTCTGTCCATCTGTACACCTATAGCAGTTGAAAAATACACGCCCCATGTGAAATGCGTAAAACAAGTTCTTAAAATTAACCTTTACCCTGGCAAATTTATAAAATGGACTTGTCCAGTTTTCCATTTGGACTGGACCATTAGTTGTTCAGGGGCAGCTCAGTCAAAATTTTCAGACTGACTAGTGAAGCGTAAAGATCAAAATTAAACTGCATTAATGACACCAGGGTAAAGGTTAATAGAATGTGTGGTGTATTATGTCACATATTAAGAATCAACAAAAATATTCCAGAATTTCATTTTTTTTCCTCTCATTTAAAATCATTAAAACAACTCACTATTTCTTCTGACTGCTTGAAAATAAACAAAAAGAATTTTTGTCTCATATCAATTATTTCACATGTATATCTTTTCTAAATCTTAATTTATGTGTTAATGCAGTGAAAGCATTTTTTTCAGAGTGAAGCTTAAAATACAGTTACAATAAAGTTTGAAATACACATTGTCACTAAAACGGCCGAGAAAGACTAAAATCAACACTACAAAATAACTTTGACATAGTGCCAACATCAAAATTATCACAATTTCTGTGGCAACATATTACCGTATACAAATTACTCACTCAAGTCAGGCATTAAAATGCCAACTCAAAAACAATCCATTCACTAAAGAAATGGCTTTGTTTTAATGTGTACATGTACAAGTAACTTGGGGTTATCACTTTTAAGACACAGCTGCTGTGGAGTCTTTTCAGTCGTTACATTACAGGAAAAACAAATACAACTTCTATAAAAATTCAGGGCGTATTTTCCAAGTTTGGGGAAGGTGCACTAGCCCCTCAATTTGTGGAAAGTTGAAGTGATAATTAGCTGAAGGGGACACTAAAATCTCAGTGTAAAATCACAGTTTGGGGAAAACTTCATAATTTTAAAGAAATTTTAGAGGGGGAAGACACCCTATACCAGCCTCTGATATAGAAGGCAAAAAAGCCCTGAAAATTCTATTGATTTAAAGTATAACATACATTTAAAATAACCAAGAGGTTAACCTTAGTCAGACATTTGTTTGTAACTAGTAAAATATCAGAGTCCAAAATAGACACTGCAGGAAATTTACTATAAACAAAATCTCAACTTGGTGATTCTATTTTGTCTTGAGAAAAAAACGTTTCATGTTACAACAGTTTCTGATATACTAGTTCTACACTATCACCAACCTTATAGTGACCACTTCTTTATTCACATACTATAACTCACCTGATGGTGGCCAGTTCTTTATATATCCGGTCACATGGACAACCGCGTAGTGGTTGCCGTCTGTTGATGGACCGAGTGTATTCCGCTGTCTGACACGTAATGAATGATTGGCTGTCATTGGGTCAACCTGTAAGTTACCCATCTTCATACGGCAAATAAACCCTCGCCTCGATCCCATACACAATCTCATTGATGCTAAAAATAAACAAGAAAAAGATGACAGGCAGCTGACCTACCAACACTCTGTCAAGTAAAGAGTCAAGCACATACCGAAAGTATAAACAATGACTTAAGTTTTGCTAATTTTCAAAATGAGAAGATACATGTATAGCTAACTCAGAAAAACTATGAAGAATTCATAATGCTTGACATTCTTAAATCTTCATTAAGCAAATTCTTGACAGAGAGTTTAAGGCAAAACTCTTAACATTGCAAAAATGAAAGTGACATGAACCTTTTTGATTTTCAGTACAATCTAACATCGCTAACTTGAAGCCTAGCACTATTCAATGCAAAATGACACGACGTTAAATGATTAACTTACACTGATGACCCTCTTTCTTCACTGTACCAGCTGAAAATAGAAAATTGGAACATTTTAAAGTAATGCTCCCAACATAAAGTGATTGAGAGTGGTGGTGTAGAATTTTGAGGTGTCAATCGCTCATCCCGGAGGTTGCGGGTTCAAGCCCCACTGGGTTCACCACCGTACTTCCTCATATGGCATCAGTACTGGTTCTTCCAGGAAGCGGACTCGAGAGTGACTCGATAAGCTACAAGCTTTCTTCACAATCGAGCTAAAATAAATTAGTATAAACTAACATGTGCACTGAATATATTTTCAAACAAAAAGTCTTGAATAAAGTACGACTGATACCAGATAACACAAGACTGGGAAAAGATTCTTTCTTATAAGCCATGGCTTGTGATCGAAACAATGGCAGGTATTTCGGTCAAATTTCAAGACAAGCACCTAAATGTCCTGACATTCAACCTTCAAGTAAATGTCAGATATTAGTGACACAAGATGTCTTAGAACTCGATCTTCTTTCTCATGCAACAATCCTTAAAAATAATTTGTTTACGATAGAAATATATACGAAGGCACATTCAAGCAGTCCTTGAACTAAATATCTCAGTTTCAAATGAAACCATATAGTGGTTATAACATCAATATGAGGTCCAAATTAATGCTTCTTTAACCCATGATAAAAACAGCACTGTAAACAGATCTGTCTGAAGTCAGGGGAAAAGGTTTTCTAATATCTGCCTCTAGATTAAACTCTGCTGAAGCCTGATATTTCATATTATTACCAATAACTACAGGAGATTTTTGCAATATGAATGTCTAATACCTGACTACTTGTACAGATTTTCAACCTAAATGGTTCTATATTATTTTTTTGCCAGAGGATCAGATGTTCCAGGTTACATAAAATTGAGACCAATCCTATTTCTGTGCAACATTGGAAAATGGGCACATCTATAGTTATGTACAATGCCAGACATATTAGCTAATTAGGCCAAGATGGCCCTAGATGGCTCACCTGGTTATCATTGGCTATAATACAAGATCAACAATCACAGGAAGGGTGTATTTTGAATTAGGGATCATGATTTTAACAATATTTGTACAGATCCACTACAAAATGCTAAAGGCCAAATTTCTAAGCTCTAGGCCTTGTGATTTTAAACTAAAAGTTTTACCTATATAAGCGTATGTGAAATCAAGTGACCCCCACCCATGCGGGGGACGGAGGTCAATCTTGACCAGGGGGTGTTATGATTTGAACAATCTTGGTAGAGGTCCACTAGACTATGCTACAAGCCAAATATTTAATCTCTAGGCCTTGTGATTCCAGAGAAAAAAGATTTTTTAAGTTGCTTCTATTTGTTGCCATAGCAACTGAGTTTTGTATAGAATGGAATTCTTTGAACAAATTTGATATAGCTCCATGCAAGGAAAATCTTTGCCAAGTGTCATCAAAATTGGCCCAGTGGTTTCAGAAGTGATGTTGTTTAAAGCAAAACAAAGACACATAACGAAGATGGGTGGGCCAGGTGAGTTAAAAAAAGAGAAGTCATTTAAAAGTCTTATAGCAAACATGTTAGACATATTTTAAGTAAAGATTTATTAACCCTAAGAATTATTAAACATGTACTCTGTAAAAATAATTACAGGCACATATGAAAGTGTAGCCTGAATCTTATTTAACTGACAGACTATGTGCTTCAACAAGAGGCTTAAAAGGGGCTAGTATCACTCTACTGGTCTGACTGGACTGCTCTGAGTAAGTTTTGTAAAAAATCTTTTGCAATGGTATCAAGGAAAAGTTTACAGACAGACGGATGGACAGACATTTTTAAAATGATGCTGTGTGGACGGACAAACTAACAAAGATTCTAACATATGGATATTATGTGGCTATGCTATTGTTATCAGTCAAATTAGAGAAAAAACAACCACATTAAAACTTAAGGAATGAATAACATCAAAGGATGCTGTCTATGGGCAATCCACCATGGCATTAGCTCTGCTAGACTTCTGCCAGGAGAGCTAAAAATCATCAACACTGAAAATCTCAGAGAAACAGTTTTTTTTTCATGTTGGCAAAATTCCAAAGGTTTAAATATCAATGACATTTGTGAAATGACACACAGTTCTATGTAAGAATCTGTCAAGTCTGAAATTTATCCTAAGATTAAAGCCTATACCAAGACTGGGATGCAGTTAAAGATAGCATCCCTGATTAGGTCTAGTATGCCTGGCTATGGTTACAATGTATGATGTCTGAAATAAAGTATAAGGTTACAAGGCATGTGTCTATGTCAGTTTACGTATTTTCTTGAACAGATTGCAATCCTTGTAACACACAACAAAGCTACACTGTAGGTCAGGTCTAAAATACAGACAAATGTTAAAAAGTGTACCGCCCTCAGACCAAAGACAAAGTTCTCGTATTAATCGCAGCCATACTAATGGGCCTTGGTGTAGCGTACTTACTTTTTAAGTCGAGTATACGTCCTGTGTTCTGAGATTCGGTGGTGGACAACTGCTCGCGTACTTTCTCCACATCATCAGGGTGTATCAAATCATGCATACAACTACCAAACCAGTCACCCTGTATCATCAAAATACAAATATATTTTTACCTTTAAACATTAAGTGTGACCTGGACTTCAGTACTTCCAAATTGATGTACGGTAATATAAACTTTCTTCTCCGTAATGTACATCTTCAACTAGTTTAATGTAAATACTGCAGTGCTAGATAAAAGTTTTAAATGATAAGTATGTCAACCACATAGCAACAAGAGTTGTGATTAAGAAATGAACCCAACTGAGATCATCTAAAAATAGATCTGATTATCATGACACATAATTTACCTGTGATTGATGTAGAACTGGAACTATTGAGTCTGATACATATATGATACGTCCAGTATCACACTGTACTACAAACAGAAAGCCGTCTGCTGCCTGCAACAAAAATGTAAATTAAATCTTTATTACACCCAAACCTTGAGGTACATTGTCTAATTGAAAATTCTACATCTAAAAATTTTAACACATTACTCTTATTACTTCTGATATTAACTGGAATCACACTTTCAATCTCCCGTCAACTGAGTATTTCTCACATGGCCACATGGTTCAAATGAAATGGGAGCAGTCATATAAGTGCAAACCAGTCACACTCACACTACTCAACAGCTTCAAGGTATTCTTCTAGGCACATATAACTCTTTTTCCCATGTACATGCAGTAAAAACGTTTAACTTTGAGCCATGCAGCGCAAAATCCAAACTCTTGAATTAGGCAGTCATGCTAAAAACATATACATTGTAATGCCTTCATGTCTTTACCCAGACCTTTGGTTAAAAGTTTGGATAAAGACCAGACTGTGTGTGACAATGTTAGCCACTAATATTGCTGTATCATTTCTAAATAATCTAGCAAAGCAACACTGCAAGGTCTCAGTGTGGCAATCAACAACAATGAAGACTTGCACCTTTAACCTCAAGCTTATGAGTCTGTAACTCAATTCTTGCATCGCTATGTGTATCTTACCTCCAGGATGAGATGCTTCAGTTCTTGGTCTGTGAGAAATGAGGGCTTGTAGGATCCGTCTGTACTCGTATTCCCTGTCCCTAAAAAATTTCATACAGCTTTTAAAATTTCACAAACACACACATTTTTATATGGTATCAAATTACTGAATTCCTATTAAATGGACAATTTAAATTACGAAACTTAAACTCAAAAAGTAACCATAAAATTCCGTACCTCTAAGCGTTTTCATATGTGAAACGGCCATGCGTAGAATTGTTAGTTTATCGGGTTTTCTGGCAAGTGTAGAACATGTTGGCACCATATCACATAACTCGTTAATGTACGAAGTCATCTTGTTCCTCCGCCGCCTCTCTATTTCACAGTGACTCTCCCTCGCGAACTTTTCCTTGTCCGCCTGCTCGCTCGTGTACATCCCTGGCTGGCTGTCTTCATCGTCAGAACTAAAAGGAAACAATGAATTTCAAATTTGGTTATTTAATTAATAAGGCTCATTGTTTGTTTTGAATTAAGTACATGTACAAGATGAATAAGAAATAACGGGCCGCCAAACACTTTTTTCCTTCACTAACACATTTTCACATCAATGACAAAAAAAATTGTCTACAACAGTACATGAATACACAACTTAATGTGCCATAGAAAATTACTAAAATCTACACCTACAAAATTCTTTTATTGTACAGTGCTCAGTGCATTCAATGATCAAGAAAGGGCTGAATAAGTGTTTAGTACATTTAGTCATATCAGTAAAAGTATCATTGACTTACTCTCTACTGCTTGAGCCCCCTTTCCTCTTTTTGTTACTTTTCACACTGTCTGGTGTACCTGGAATAAGAAGTGTCAAGTTCTATACATAAATTCTGTATGGGCGGCAATATATGGTCTGCTGTTAGGGTCGTTGACTTGAAATCATTAATACCTCTCATAGATTGAGAGTCATGGGTTCGAGCCCTGCTACTGACCATGTCACTTTGAGAAAGATGGCAGTTGGAGTTCAGTACTGGTTGTTCCCAGGCACAATGGTTATGTTAACTGCCCATCTGTTAATGACTAAAATATGGTTCAAATGAGCATTAAACTCCTACAATAACAACAACAAAAACTGCAATATATTTACATGTACTTCAGTAAGGACACTCTCATCCTTGACAAATGAAAAAGGTCAAAGCCCTCTATCTTGGAAAGAAATTGCATCATATTTTGGGGTCAACGAGAATTAACTCAGATGTTAAACCAAATTTAGGAGAAACCTGCACGAAATATCCACAAGAATACAATTTAAACTTGTTCAATTATCTAGGACTAAACATCAAAATGTAGGCAGAAATGATTTTTTCTGCTGTGCTGCTTGCTGAAAATTCTTATGAAACATACTTTCATGCAAACTGTTTTTTTCTATCCAAGTGACTTTATTCTAGAACAAGCCAATGCTCAGCACTCCTCGACACAAGTAATGTTACAGTGACCTTGCTTTCCGTCTCTTATCCTTATGTTTTTCTGTTATGAAACAAGACCTGTCTTGTAACAGAGTCCTCCATTAAACAGAAACCATTATCAGTTACACTTCTACGGAAATATTTTGCATATTTACAGAATAACAGGGGAACTTGGAAATTTTACAAAAACATATTTTTCACCAGCTTACCTCATGTGAGGTTGTTTTAAGAATACCCTTAACATTGACCAAAGACAAGAAAATTATGCAATCAAACAGCGGAGGGGAGCGGGAGAGGTGGTTTGTAAAGCTATCACTTGGGTCATGATCTGCACTGGTCACAACGGCAGAATTATTTGCCGCAAGCAGAGTAAGAGTTAAGCAAAATGGTTCACCAAAAAGAACAAGACAGTTAACTCTCAATGGAATCTGGCTTCCTTTTATGATGGTTTAGGATCTACTTGCTCAACTGTTTATAGAGTGATATCTGATTTTAATAAAGCTTAGAATTCTAACCATGACAAAATATTTTGTAGAATGGAATAACTTGAATTTTTTTCTTAATCAAATGCTGTCATTCTGTGGTCTTGTAATTTATACGTGTCATTCTAACATGAACAATTTAGGCAAAAACGAATAAATATTGTCATACTGAAAATCCTCAGCTACATGTCCATTAGCCTTATTAAATCATAGTATTACATGTTTATTAGAACCACACGATTATTTTTCCTGGCCTAATTAAAACACAGCTTGTAACCAGAACCACACAATGATTTTTTTTGGCCTTTAAAAAACAGTTTTACTTCAGCCTTTTGACCAGAACCACACCATAACTTTTCTTTTTAAAACAGGCTTTATTTTAGCATGTTCACTAGAATGACAAAATTATTTTTTCTTGGCCTAATTCAAGCATAGCTTTATTTTAGTGTATTACCAGACCCACACAATTACTTTTTTGGCCTTATTAAAGTATAGTTTTATTTCACCATGTTCATCAGAACCGCACGGTGATATTTTGCTCAGCCTTCTTAAGCATCCTTTTTTGAAGCATTGTTTTGTTACTAAAGATTAAATTTCTCAGAATCAGGATGTCTAATTCTAGCTACCATTCCTGGTGTCAAATTTATTATTGCCATGAAACCATGTTTCTTGACAATAAAAGTGTCTACTTACTTTATTAATATACAATACTATGATCAATAAACATTGTAGAATGTGACAGAATTTAAAGCAATAATCAAGGGCTGTCACTGGTATTTAAAGCTACGAATGCACCCCAAAGTGTTGATGCTTGAACGTATTTCTCAATATTCATTGCCGAAATTATCCATATTCAAAGTTTGGTAAAAAATCATTGAAGGGATCTTGTTTGCAAACAAAACACAGTATTACGCAAGATTTTCTACTGATAAGGCATTATATATTGAACTCCAGTGGGCAGCATTCGTAGTCCATATTTTTGTGTTTTCAGTGGTGTTTTAATGGCCCTAAGTTTCTAAAACAAAAGATATTATATCTGTTTCATCATTTTTATTGAACGTTTCAACGAAAGTCTTCCTCAGAATAACAATATGATTTTTTAATTTTTTTTATATTTTTATTGCCAATACATAAGCACAACTATTATGGCCCATCAGCAATCTTGTCAATCTTGTCAATCTTGGCAAGCGCAGTCGTGGCGATCTGTCCTATTAAAGCAAGGTGATGTGACGGTAAATTTACTTAATATAAAGGTAGATAATTCACAAATAAGGCGATATAGAGTTACAGTTCTTGGACACTGCACTTCCCTGTAATGTCCTCTATCACTTTATGAGATGCGGAAAGCCTAAGAAAGATCATAAAAATTATATTACCAACTGGGCATAATAATATACACAAATGTATCAAAAATAAAAACAATTTCCATCAAGTCGTTCAAGAGATGTTGATTCACGAAAATATGAACAGACTTTTGACAGACTGTTACCAGTCACAACAGCTCAAATGTAAGCATATACTCAAGTAAGCTATACAAATTTTCTTTGAAAACCTGTGACATTACAAAGAAGTAGGTCAAAATGAATCAGTTACCACAGGGAGCTGCATCTGGTTTCCAGTACAGTGGATTGACGGAAAACGGGTAGGTATTTAGTGGTGCATTATGGTTAAGTGAAGACAGTGAGTTACTGCGTTGCAAAGAACTGTGCCCGACATACTGTGGCACCCACTGTGGGTAGCTAAATTCTGAATCACAGCTTAGCATACGATTAAATCTCCTGTAAGAATCCATTTCCCTTGTCATTTTCTACGAACTTTTATTAACAGACTAAAATCGTCCCATTATATGTAAATTCAGCTAAATTTGAAAAGAAAATCAGTTTAAAAAAGCGCACGTTATAAGTCCCTCATATAAGCTCTGTCACATTATACTCCAACTTTTTGGTCAATGAAAACATTTTGGGGAAAAAAAACAGTCAATAAACGGTATGCAATATAACACTTAGAACTGTCAAATGTTTGATCTCTATTTATTCAAACGACTATTCCCTTTTCAGAAAACTTTCATTTGAAATTTTAAGAAAGTCCTTAAAAGTCCATCACCTAATGACAACTGCTATTTCACACAACACCACTATACACTAGAGTCTCTGAAACTCTCAAGATGTTGATTCATTCCATTTATGTTAATCACAGAAATTCCTTCTGCCAACTAAGAGCCATATTACGGAATGCGCTGTTGTTTTAATTAATAATATTCAAAAACATCTCAGTCCCATGTTTTAATTAATATTCAAGTCTGTACAAATTATCAAAGGAAATGTATATTGTCAGCAAACATTCTGAATCTCTCAGAACACACTGCTGTAACACAATACTTTTCAACACCTTGCCTCTCGGAGGAAAATCCCATAAAAGAAGATATGCAGTTGACTATTGTTCGTAAATATTGACTGAAAAGTGGAATTTTCCCACCTGGTTAAAGGTGAAAAATAGTTTCATTAAGAGAACTGGCTCTCTGAATCAAACAGGTACATCGGTGGTTTTTAGAGACTATTAGGTTACAATCATTAATATTGTTTCAGAGATTATTTCAAACAATGTCACTGAAGATGATGCTATCATTTAATGATGAAAAAAAAAGCCAAGTGACGAAATTAATGATATAACTTAGTGAATAATTGTACACATACTTGCTCTAAAATATAAAATTTATCTGATAGATCGAGAGGTACCTTTGTACAGGGATAGAGTGTCAGACTTGTAACCCAGAGGTTGAGGGTTCAAGACCAGTCAGCAGAATTTTACCGCCAAAATTCTTACTTTAGTGCGAGTGCCGGTCAAAGCTCCGGCAACATGGGGTGTTCAGCGAAAATAGTTTCTGTACATTGTATACATTGAAGATAAGGTGAACATTTAACGCAAGATTCATGAAAATCCTAAAGAGGTATATAAATATAGGACAGACATGTAAATCACAGGAATCTGAAATTTTATTAATGAATGTATGAGTATTTATATATGCAAGTAGAGGAGCGTTGAGGTGTCAGATACTAATTCATTCTATTGATAAAAGTTTCAGACATAAAAACAAGAATCATGACTCCCTCATTAGCTCAAACAACTTTTCAACCAAACATGTAAATATAATTTTACCTGTTCTTACAGATAGAGGGGTGGGGGGGAGGGGGGGGGTTATTTCAAAGAATTACATGACCTTGTATATTTGATCACGAATAACTTTGTATCATTTTAAAATTGCTGTGCATAAAATTAAAAGAGCATGATCGCTGCATAATCATTGTGTGAAATTTCAAAAGCAAGCCATTTCAAGTATTTCCATATACTGGTACTAAATAGTCTGGTAAAAACTGTGACAAAGTTCTAAGTTAAAAAGGGTAGGGATGTAATCGATTCAAACAATATCGATATATCAACGATAAAACACTTTAGATTCGATATCGATTGCCGTTTTGAAAAATCGTATATCGAACAATGTTTAACCGTGCAATGATCTACATTTTCACGTTCGAAAATTTCATCAAAACTTAACCGGAATATAAACAATCACTCTACCCTGAGTTCGGTGTTTTTCTAACGAATGATAATTGAATGAAATGTGGTCTCATAGGCAAAAATATTTCAGCACTGCAAGGGTTGATATATACTATAGACCAGAACCATATGTTTAGTACAAATAAAGTCAAGTGATTTCGTAGAATATGTGGTCCGTGACTTTTTTACGCCCATGTATCGATATATCGCTGTATCGTCGATATTTCTAAATTGATATATCGATACAAAAATTTTAATCAATGACATCCCTAAAAAAGGGGTATACAATACTAATGTAAACCTAAAAAAGTTAGAGGCGCCTTTTATTCGCATTGTACCAACGTTGCACATTTACGCAACTACAAATGTTTGCATTCCATCAGTATCGCGAAATTTGTGAATATTAAATCAAACAATGCATTCATAGTCTAAATATTGGCTTTCCGTTATTCACACTTTTCTCACCTTTTAAGTGGATTTTACAGAGACCTGGTCATGTTCGGGTATTAGGCACAACCAACAGAAAAAACTCTTAAAAAGGAGGCATGTCAAAATTGTAAATACAACAAACTGACCAATATTGCTTGTAAAGTTTACATTGATAGAAAGCTAGGAACTTTCACGATTTCATCGTCAGTGACGATTTTGCGACTACTTGTGTTTGAGGTTTGACTGTGTCGCTAATTTCGCTTACTTAAAACGCGCGAAATAATTTCTAGGTTTACAGTATTTTGGAATGTGTAAGCGTGGTAAGGGAGGGTTAAGTTAATATATTTGTGTGTTGCAGGGTTTTAACGACCGTTCCAACACTGTTGAACAGTATTTTGGTCATTTTAAACAGGTGGGCAGTCTGTCTAATAATCCTTCCTGGGAAGAACCAGAACTAGTCTATGTAAGAAACTGCCAACATTCATACACAAATAGACAAAGTCAGTTGTAGGGCTCCAACCCATAACAAACTATAATGACGGACTTCGACACAATTCCAAACAAGAAGGCAAAAAGCGATATATGGGCTCATTTTTAGGTTAAATGTAAAAAATGTTTAAAAATAAAGTGTTTTACAGATACCTAGAATCTTTACAATGAATCCTAATGGCGAATATAGATTCTGCAATATATCGCGATACGTATTGCAATACACCATGGCCGTATCGCGATATATCGTGATACGCCCAAGGCGTATTGTGACACCCCTACTGTAAACTGAGTTTTATATTTCTGAATTGTTTGGATATTGGGAGCTTTTGAACCATAACAGATTATTTTACGAGGCAAATCATTGCCTTCCGTATTTTTGGCAGATAATGTGATCCATAGTTCGATTACGCCAATACAGTACAGGCCTGGAGGATTTTGCATAAAACACGAAGTGTGGAGTGAGTAGAAAAAACGTGACTTCGCGTAACTCGGAGAAAAAACAAAAATAACTCCATTCAATGGAGTGACTTCGTGGCCGTTTGGAGTGAAAATTTTGATTGCGGGACTTTGCGTTTCTCTGAGTATTTTGGAGTGACTTCGCGTGAAAATATTTTTTAATTAAAATATTGGTAAAACACACCTGTAAAAGCAAGCTGTTGAATTAAGATCCATTGAATCACAAAGGTCGAATCAGACATCGCCGCCGACATTTTTCGTTGATAATTGCCGCTACTGTCTGCAGTGTTATGTTGTTTTTTTTGGTGTTTCAAAAAGCATTGAGTTAATTTTTTGTATGAACCTAAAATATCTAACACCTTTATGTTGATTATGAATATTTATTTTCGTTAAAATTCCAATGTAATTGGTCTCTTAGCATTGTCACTTGTGATTGTTGTGTCATAATAATTCAGTCAATTTTGAATTTGTTTGCCAATTTAAGCTGTGTGACACCTCTGAGTTGTGAATGCACAAAGAATTTATCAATTAACATTCCCAATTGTTCTGTATTTAAATCAAAATGTTCTGTTTTAAAGAAAATTGCGGCGTTCCAGCGTGTCCCTTTTTTCTTGTCATTAATTGTTTCATCAACTATCAAATCCAACATTTTCCACTGACAATTTTCTACTATTTATTCTAATGAATAACCTTTGCCGAAATATTTTTTTTACTTCTTTTATACAAAGAGATAAAGCTGCAGGTGTTACGAGACCGACGCACAATGTACATGTGAGTTTTGTTTGATCTTAGTGAAGCATATGGCATCAAACAGACCGAGATATTTGACAGTTTTAGACATGAAAAAGTAATTATAGACTATAGTCTGATAATTTTGGATTATAGAAATAATAGTTTTGAACAAATAATGATACGAGTAAGTTTTATTTTTGGTGATAAATATATTGAACACGCTAATATAAATGTACGTTGGTCGGCAAATATCTTTAAATGCAATATGCATACAACTCAAAAACATTTCATTATAGAAGGTTCATTAACATTTATTTCTACCTTTACCTGTAAAATCACTCTAAGTGCCGCAATTTTACTCCCGCAAAGTGACGCGATATTTCTCCACAAGTGAAGTCATTTCAGGCACTCCAAGCTCACTCGAAGTCACGCTATTTGTCTCTTGAGTTACTCACGCGAAGTGTGGAGTGAAAAACTCCACACTTCGCGTTTTTTGCATAATCCTCCAGGCCTGTACTGTAATAGATTGCTTTCCCTCGGATGAAGTCTAAATCACTCAGGTGTGTTGGTAGTTTGTTTTGTTTGAGCTACTTTGTAAAACTTATGCATTTAATTTGGTCGTAACACATGTTTTTGATGTTGCTGCATGTTGAGTAAATTGTATATTTTATAGATTAATGACGTAAGGAAACTGGTGTTAAGTAAAACACAAGTACGCCAATAATACAGCGTTACGGGCTATATATATATAGATTATTATTTAAAGTTAATTCATACAGTACAGCAAAAAAGATCATTTATTGAATTTTGCCACATTCTTTTCAGTAACCTTTTCAGTAACCTTTAATGGCAACCTTTAATGGCAGTTTTTGCAAACAAAACACAGTATTACGCAAGATTTTCTACTGATAAGGCATTATATATTGAACTCCAGTGGGCAGCATTCGTAGTCCATATTTTTGTGTTTTCAGTGGTGTTTTAATGGCCCTAAGTTTCTAAAACAAAAGATATTATATCTGTTTCATCATTTTTATTGAACGTTTCAACGAAAGTCTTCCTCAGAATAACAACATGATTTTTTAATTTTTTTTATATTTTTATTGCCAATACATAAGCACAACTATTATTGCCCATCAGCAATCTTGTCAATCTTGGCAAGCGCAGTCGTGGCGATCTGTCCTATTAAAGCAAGGTGATGTGACGGTAAATTTACTTAATATAAAGGGAGATAATTCACAAATAAGGCGATATAGAGTTACAGTTCTTGGACACTGCACTTCCCTGTAATGTCCTCTATCACTTTATGAGATGCGGAAAGCCTAAGAAAGATCATGAAAATTATATTACCAACTGGGCATAATAATATACACAAATGTATCAAAAATAAAAACAATTTCCATCAAGTCGTTCAAGAGATGTTGATTCACGAAAATATGAACAGACTTTTGACAGACTGTTACCAGTCACAACAGCTCAAATGTAAGCATATACTCAAGTAAGCTATACAAATTTTCTTTAAAAACCTGTGACATTACAAAGAAGTAGGTCAAAATGAATCAGTTACCACAGGGAGCTGCATCTGGTTTCCAGTACAGTGGATTGACGGAAAACGGGTAGGTATTTAGTGGTGCATTATGGTTAAGTGAAGACAGTGAGTTACTGCGTTGCAAAGAACTGTGCCCGACATACTGTGGCACCCACTGTGGGTAGCTAAATTCTGAATCACAGCTTAGCATACGATTAAATCTCCTGTAAGAATCCATTTCCCTTGTCATTTTCTACGAACTTTTATCAACAGACTAAAATCGTCCCATTATATGTAAATTCAGCTAAATTTGAAAAGAAAATCAGTTTTAAAAAGCGCACGTTATAAGTCCCTCATATAAGCTCTGTCACATTATACTCCAACTTTTTGGTCAATGAAAACATTTTGGGAAAAAAAAACAGTCAATAAACGGTATGCAATATAACACTTAGAACTGTCAAATGTTTGATCTCTATTTATTCAAACGACTATTCCCTTTTCAGAAAACTTTGATTTGAAATTTTAAGAAAGTCCTTAAAAGTCCATCACCTAATGACAACTGCTATTTCACACAACACCACTATACACAAGAGTCTCTGAAACTCTCAAGATGTTGATTCATTCCATTTATGTTAATCACAGAAATTCCTTCTGCCAACTAAGAGCCATATTACGGAATGCGCTGTTGTTTTAATTAATATTCAAAAACATCTCAGTCCCATGTTTTAATTAATATTCAAGTCTGTACAAATTATCAAAGGAAATGTATATTGTCAGCAAACATTCTGAATCTCTCAGAACACACTGCTGTAACACAATACTTTTCAACACCTTGCCTCTCGGAGGAAAATCCCATAAAAGAAGATATGCAGTTGACTATTGTTCGTAAATATTGACTGAAAAGTGGAATTTTCCCACCTGGTTAAAGGTGAAAAATAGTTTCATTAAGAGAACTGGCTCTCTGAATCAAACAGGTACATCGGTGGTCTTTAGAGACTATTAGGTTACAATCATTAATATTGTTTCAGAGATTATTTCAAACAACGTGACTGAAGATGATGCTATCATTTAATGATGAAAAAAAAAGCCAAGTGACGAAATTAATGATATAACTTAGTGAATAATTGTACACATACTTGCTCTAAAATATAAAATTTATCTGATAGATCGAGAGGTACCTTTGTACAGGGATAGAGTGTCAGACTTGTAACCCAGAGGTTGAGGGTTCAAGACCAGTCAGCAGAATTTTACCGCCAAAATTCTTACTTTAGTGTTAGTGCCAGTCAGAGCTCCGGCAACATTGGGTGTTCAGCGAAAACGGTTTCTGTACATTGTATACATTGAAGATAAGGTGAACATTTAACGCAAGATTCATGAAAATCCTAAAGAGGTATATAAATATAGGACAGACACGTAAATCACAGGAATCTGAAATCTTATTAATGAATGTATGAGTATTTATATATGCAAGTAGAGGAGCGTTGAGGTGTCAGATACTAATTCATTCTGTTGATAAAAGTTTCAGACATAAAAACAAGAATCATGACTCCCTCATTAGCTCAAACAACTTTTCAACCAAACATGTAAATATAATTTTACCTGTTCTTACAGATAGAGGGGTGGGGGGGGGGGGGTTATTTCAAAGAATTACATGACCTTGTATATTTGATCACGAATAACTTTGTATCATTTTAAAATTGCTGTGCATAAAATTAAAAGAGCATGATTGCTGCATAATCATTGTGTGAAATTTCAAAAGCAAGCCATTTCAAGTATTTCAATATACTGGTATTAAATAGTCTGGTAAAAACTGTGACAAAGTTCTAAGTTAAAAAGGGTAGGGATGTAATCGATTCAAACAATATCAATATATCAACGATAAAACACTTTCGATTCGATATCGATTGCCGTTTTGAAAAATCGTATATCGAATAATGTTTAACCGTGCAATGATCTACATTTTCACGTTCGAAAATTTCATCAAAACTTAACCGGAATATAAACAATCACTCTACCCTGAGTTCGGTGTTTTTCTAACGAATGATAATTGAATGAAATGTGGTCTCATAGGCAAAAATATTTCAGCACTGCAAGGGTTGATATATATTATAGACCAGAACCATATGTTTAGTACAAATAAAGTCAAGTGATTTCGTAGAATATGTGGTCCGTGACTTTTTTACGCCCATGTATCGATATATCGTCGATATTTCTAAATTGATATATCGATACAAAAATTTTAATCAATGACATCCCTAAATAAGGGGTATACAATACTAATGTAAACCTAAAAATGTTCGAGGCGCCTTTTTCTCGCATTGTACCGACGTTGCACATTTATGCAACTACAAATGTTTGCATTCCATCAGTATCGCGAAATTCGTGAATATTAAATCAAACAATGCATTCATAGTCTAAATATTGGCTTTCCGTTATTCACACTTTTCTCACCTTTTAAGTGGATTTTACAGTGACCTGGTCATGTTCGGTTATTAGGCACAACCAACAGAAAAAACTCTTAAAAAGGAGGCATGTCAAAATTGTAAATACAACAAACTGACCAATATTGCTTGTAAAGTTTACATTGATAGAAAGCTAGGAACTTTCACGATTTCATCGTCAGCGACGATTTTGCGACTACTTGTGTTTGAGGTTCGACTGTGTCGCTAATTTCGCTTACTTAAAACGCGCGAAATAATTTCTAGGTTTACAGTATTTTGGAATGTGTAAGCATGGTAAGGGAGGGTTAAGTTAATATATTTGTGTGTTGCAGGGCTTTAACGACCGTTCCAACACTGTTGAACAGTATTTTGGTCATTTTAAACAGGTGGGCAGTCTGTCTAACAATCCTTCCTGGGAAGAACCAGAACTAGTCTATGTAAGAAACTGCCAACATTCATACACAAATAGACAAAGTCAGTTGTAGGGCTCCAACCCATAACAAACTATAATGACGGACTTCGACACAATTCCAAACAAGAAGGCAAAAAGCGATATATGGGCTCATTTTTGGGTTAAATGAAAGAAAATGTTTAAAAATAAAGTGTTTTACAGATACCTAGAATCTTTACAATGAATCCTAATGGCGAATATAGATTCTGCAATATATCGCGATACGTATTGCAATACACCATGGCCCTATCGCGATATATCATGATACGCCCAAGGCGTATTGTGACACCCCTACTGTAAACTGAGCTTTATATTTCTGAATTCTTTGGATATTGGGAGCTTTTGAACCGTAACAGATTATTTTACGAGGCAAATCATTGCCTTCCGTATTTCTGGCAGATAATGTGATCCATAGTTCGATTACGCCAATACAGTACAGGCCTGGAGGATTATGCATAAAACGCGAAGTGTGGAGTGAGTAGGAAAAACGTGACTTCGCGTAACTCGGAGAAAAAACAAAAATAACTCCATTCAATGGAGTCACTTCGTGGCCGTTTGGAGTGAAAATTTTGATCGCGGGACTTTGCGTTTCTCGGAGTACTTTGGAGTGACTTCGCAAGAAAATATTTGTTAATTAAAATATTGGTAAAACACACCTGTAAAAGCAAGCTGTTGAATTAAGATCCATTGAATCACAAAGGTCGAATCAGACATCGCCGCCGACGTTTTTCGTTGATAATTGCCGCTACTGTCTGCAGTGTTATGTTGTTTTTTTTGGTGTTTCAAAAAGCATTGAGTTATTTTTTTGTATGAACCTAAAATATTTAACACCTTTATGTTGATTATGAATATTTATTTTCGTTAAAATTCCAATGTAATTGGTCTCTTAGCATTGTCACTTGCGATTGTTGTGTCATACTAATTCAGTCAATTTTGAATTTGTTTGCCAATTTAAGCTGTGTGACACCTCTGAGTTGTGAATGCACAAAGAATTTATCAATTAACATTCCCAATTGTTCTGTATTTAAATCAAAATGTTCTGTTTTAAAGAAAATTGCGGCGTTCCAGCGTGTCCCTTTTTTCTTGTCATTAATTGTTTCATCAACTATCAAATCCAACATTTTCCACTGACAATTTTCTACTATTTATTCTAATGAATAACCTTTGCCGAAATATTTTTTTTACTTCTTTTATACAAAGAGATAAAGCTGCAGGTGTTACGAGACCGACGCACATTGTACATGTGAGTTTTGTTTGATCTTAGTGAAGCATATGGCATCAAACAGACCGAGATATTTGACAGTTTTAGACATGAAAAAGTAATTATAGACAATAGTCTGATAATTTTGGATTATAGAAATAATAGTTTTGAACAAATAATGGTAAGAGTAAGTTTTATTTTTGGTGATAAATATATTGAACACGCTAATATAAATGTACGTTGGTCGGCAAATATCTTTGAATGTAATATGCATACAACTCAAAAACATTTCATTATAGAAGGTTCATTAACATTTATTTCTACCTTTACCTGTAAAATCACTCTAAGTGCCGCAATTTTACTCCCGCGAAGTGACGCGATATTTCTCCACACGTGAAGTCATTTCAGGCACTCCAAGCTCACTCGAAGTCACGCTATTTGTCTCTGAGTTACTCACGTGAAGTGTGGAGTGAAAAACTCCACACTTCGCGTTTTTTGCATAATCCTCCAGGCCTGTACTGTAATAGATTGCTTTCCCTCGGATGAAGTCTAAATCACTCAGGTGTGTTGGTAGTTTGTTTTGTTTGACCTACTTTGTAAAACTTATGCATTTCATTTGGTCGTAACACATGTTTTTGATGTTGCTGCATGTTGAGTAAATTGTATATTTTATAGATTAATGACGTAAGGAAACTGGTGTTAAGTAAAACACAAGTACGCCAATAATACAGCGTTACGGGCTATATAGATTATTATTTAAAGTTAATTCATACAGTACAGCAAAAAAGATCATTTATTGAATTTTGCCACATTCTTTTCAGTAACCTTTAATGGCAGTTAAAAGTCAGATTAAGTCCAATTATGTCACAAAAAGGACAAATTATTTTTTCCCAAACAAGGTAAATTCCATCTAAATTTGAAGCTGATGAGCTGAATGAAATTCCAACAAGATATGGACAACGTGATACTGCTAGCCTTTTTGCTCTAAAGTTATCATGGCCTTTCACATTACCTACTTAAAGCCTCATCAATAAATTATTTGCTAAACAAAAGTGATTGACAGATCGTGATTTTCCTGAATCATGTCGGTGGTTTCCGATGATTTCTGAAAGTGATTTCACTTCACAGATTTTTGTTTACCTGATCCACATGGTCCAGGCGAGAGTGAAGTACTCGCCATGACACACGTCGCCTGTTTGGATAACTCGAAATTAACCGTTATTTCGTGGAAAAATTAAAAGGAAAATGTCAAAATCACAAAACAATTGGCCTAATTATAACACTTGACTGGATTCTTTTTCTAATTTTTGTCTCAAGAAAGGCTTGTCTTTTTTTACATAAATTTTAAAAAGCGTCTGGACGTTAAAACCGTGTCCCCGTCTAAAATCGGTGTCGTGTAACTTAGGTACACATGATAATTGTTCGCCGACATGTCGAAGTGTAAGACTGAACTGTGTAAACTTATTCTAAGAGAAAACTTCGGAGATTTAGCTGAAAAAGTTGCATTTTTGTTGTTAAGTAAGGGCTCGTGTCATTTACGTCAAATAGCTTCAGAAACATCACTGCACATAGATAAGGTAAGTGAAATTATATTGATTCGTACTAAGTAATGTCGTACCCATTTTTAAATTAAAAGCACCTTTTTTATAGAGATTCAAATAAAAATCATTATTGATATAGTTTGAAAGTAGATATAGAAATAGCACACTTACAGTTATCACTGCAGAAATATACGCTATACATGTACAAGCTACCTTCTTACATAGAAAAATCACTAATTGAACTGTTGTCAGAAAACATTACATTGTCATTGCATCAGGAATTGAATACAGTGTAAAAAGGTTTTGCAGCAGAACAGCATATATCTCTACACTATGTGCAATATATGCTACCGCCCCAGTCACAGCAATGAAGGAAGCTGTGTTCAAGCTACTCCTTCAATGAAGGAAGCTGTCTAGCAAAACTAGCCTAAATAATTTGGCGTTTCGGTGTGACCCCTTTTACAGATCTATTTGATATTTTATAACTGTCACACTTTACGACGTAGAAGGTGAACAGCTATAAAATGTCAGCCTATAAAATCGGTTTGCATTCAAAGTCGAAATAGTTAGACTAGCTGTCTTCAAGCTACTTCTTCCTGCTGTACAACTATTTTCCATTGGTACAGACAACAGGCTGGCCACCATTTTTCTTGACTGATCATATTGGGTCTGAAAGAACATTTTGATGATGATGACTGCTTCAGTTTTTGCATGCACATGAGTCTGTTGTGTGCTATTGAGTATTGCGTGCTGACATTGGTCTAGTAGATGGTGCATTGTAATCATCTTTCTCCAACTTCACAAAGATTGCAAGAATCTTGATATAATCATGGTGAGCTTTTCTTCTGACAGACCTAAGAGACTTTTTTGAGTAGCCTCTTGGTCTACCATTCATCTTTGCCGTGTCATCAACACAGTGTTATGGGTAAACACTACACTGAAGGGACACTTTCTGCTTCTCACAGAGCCTGGCAATGGAAGGTACATCACTACATAATTAAGCATTAGCCAAGGCTCCCAGGACTTACAGAGCACCAGTATATTACGGCTACTGTTCAAAATGACTCATTCTGATAACAGTCAGTTTCTGACTCTTCAATAGTTTACATACCTGTATGATGGCTTCTACTTCTGCCTTGCAGTTGATACAGTGCTTGCCTGTTGGTATGCTAACTGTGTAATCTCCGACCCACCAGTCATGTGCATGATGAAAATACCAGCAGCTGTAATAGAGCTGTTCATGTACACATTGGTCCATTGTCTGTGCAAGGGATTTTTTTATCATTATTTTCATGATACTGTATTGCAGAAACTGATATTTAATGATATAGGTCATATATTTACCCCCATGGATCTGTCAGTTTTGACTGGTCCAGAGGAGCTGATTGTAGTCCAAGATAGGCTCCAGTACTATTTGCTTGTTTCAGCTTTTTGGATCCATGTACAAAACTCCCTATTTTCAGATGATTCTAAAGACCTTAGGCTTTGTTTTCATGGGGTGGTCTAGCAATACTGAAAGTGAGCACAGGGCTTAAATTTTCTACCTAGGTAATTGTGTTGTATAATCGGGTTTTTGAGTTATTTTTGGAGATTTTTGTAAAACTAAATTTGTTGACTTCCACCAATATTTAAGCCTTTAGTTCTCCAGTTAATTAGGCATGACAAGAAAAGTTTGATATCTGTACAATGGAAATCCAGTCTTAATGTCAGTATGTTATATTGGAAATGCTTTTTTTTATTATACCCACAGGTTCGTAAAGTTCTTGTTGTGTTAATACAGCAAAACGTTGTTAAATTTGAGAAGAGCAAACGAGGTTTTACAGAATATTGTGTAGATGTAGACAGTTTACTATGGAGACATCGTATTCCACGATACATTCATTGTGCCAAGTCATTGTATGGCGATGCCGCAGAACTTGTTATGGAAGACCTTGCGCATCATGGCCAACTAATGATGTCATCTGTCGTTCACACAGTTACCAATAAATTGAATGAAGCTCTAGAACATGCAGGTAAGTGCATGGTGAACCTTGATGACTTTAGTTTGTAATAATCATTTGCTTACTGACAATACAGTTTCTCTTTGAGGGTAAAGCCATGTCTTGTGCCCATATATTTTCTATCGACTTTCAATATATCAATTTTTAGGTAATCTTGACCAAATATGGTCAAATTGTTAGTTGTAACAGTTTTATAAATGGAAGTATATTTTTGATCCAACATAGGCCACAAACATTCTATGTCATACTATTAGGTCAGATGAGGTTAGTGAGGTTTGGACGTGGAGAACAGTCACTGACAGTGACTTTCTTACAGAAAATTCTTTCTCCCTAGTAATATTAATAAGAGAAACTCAAACATGTCAAAGGTTAATTATACCAGTCACATACATGGCGTTCTCCCGATCTTCGCCGGGTTCTCCCGTTATTTAGACCCTATAATCAACCAAGTCAAACAAGTCACTATGCTCCAAACATGCCGCTAATTAAATCATTTAACCAAGTTTAACAAAATTAAAAGATTTGATGTTTTCGTAACAGTGCAAAAACAAAGTTACACATCGATTGTCGGGTGTCCCTATGTTGTGATAAATTATCGGAAACCTTTTGCGTTCCGATTGAATGATAGTGCATAACGGACGACGCCTTCAAATTTATCAGCTGTCAAACAACGGTGAATTGCAAATAGCGATGATTACTGACCTGTGTTTCCTCAACGTTTTATGCAAACTGTGGCATGGTCGTCGGACTATAAGCATTCTTTTAAAAACGGTGTGTAAAAATATACGTGGATTTAAGCGTTTCTGTGAACTATAACTATGGGAATATTAGTTACTAGTTATCAAATGTTTGAAATAGGCATTTTGTTTGTGTAAATACGCAAAAAATGTCAAATACGTCCTTAGAAATGCATGATTTTCCTACTAAAATAATATCTCCCGGCGAGTCGTCCAAAAACCCGGCGATTTTTCAAAAATCTCCCGGCAATAACTCAATCCTTTGTGGCATGTATGACCAGTCAGCAATTCTACCAGATATCTCAGTTGAGCTGTAGAACCATGTTGATCCTTTTGTCACATAATGAAGATTTCCATTGAAATTGAAATAGAGCAAGTTTTGTATAATCAGATTCATGCATTTTAAACAAATTGTAAATCTTTTCTTGATGAATAAGATATATTAATTTCAAATTAAACGAGAGTTAGAAAAACTATCAACAGTAGTTAGTTTTAAAGTTTTGCAAATTCCAGAGATTAATTACATTTATAATGCTCAATTTTGCAATGGTGGTCATTATCCCATTGACTCTTCAGACATGTCAGAGTTAAAAAACTGATTTAATAATTTTAGTAAGAAAGAAAACTGAAAAGTTTTTGTTGGATTTGTATACTTTGCTAAAGTATGCAGTGATTATTGTGTGATAAGAGCAATATTAATGATGGGGCTAAATTAAATGTCTGCTTGAAAAAAGTCATGAAGTGCTTATGTCTGTCTTTGCAAAATTGAGCTTAGGGGCCAATGACCTGATGCACACACACTGTTTACCTCACATGTAATATATATTCTACAGGGCATCAGAAAATTGGTTCCCGAGTTGTGTATGACAAATTTAGTCATTTGGCCGGTACCCATTTTATTCAGAGATGTCTAAATCCCATGGAGGCTACAATTGATGAGCAGGACTTGGATGAAAGGGATATTTCCAGTCTTTATAAAGTACCTGCATTTCATAGTCAAGGTAGCTAGCATTTGTTTGAATCATGATCACTTTGGATGTTACAATTATTTAAAGCACTTATTTTACTGGAGAAGATGTCTGTACAGCATTATATTCCTTACTGCTGCTTCTAAGTCAAATTGTATAAATATAAGGCATAGTTTTTTTATTAAAGAAAAGCTTTACGACAACGTTTTTTCGTGAAGAAATTATATCATATGAAAGAAGGCATAAATCATTAGTCAAAATTGTCTTGAAACTGAACGCAGATTACAGAGGATAGGGATCTAGTACTGGTTCTCCCTGTAAAAATGACTGAATTATGGTTGAAGCGGGTGTTAAACCCGTTTAACTATAAAAAGAAGTACCTGAAACAGCTTTATCTTTTTGAGGCTCATGACTTTCCTGTACATGTACAGTTTTCCTTGGTCTTTTTTCCATTACCATGTCAAATTTGACCATTATGTAAACAGTACCATTTCTAAGACAAGAAAGGACAAATTGAAGTCTCAGGATGCAGAATCACTTGAAGCTCTTTTATTACCAGGAAATTTGTCTTGTCGGTGAAATCTACTGTTATTTCTATGAAAAACATTCTAACATTGCTTTTAAGTACATGCTTTGTAAATAGGGCAGCATTTTTTTTGATGATATTGCCAAGCTTTTCAGTGAAGAAGTGGCAAACATAATTATGAAAGAAAGCAATATTTTTTTTATTATGTCATTACCCTTTTAGATTAAATAGAACACAGTTCAATCACTACTCTTGCCACAAGTTCAGTTTTCTATTTTTAAGTATGTTAAGCAGACTGTCGTGGAATAAATTATTTTGCCGCTGATGTTTTTTTCTCGTCAAAAACGGTAATGTATGGAAGGACTGATTGCTTTATCAAAGTGATATTTATTTTAAGTAGTTTTTGAACTGAAATCAAAAGACATAGACTTGTGACTGCTTAACCAAGATGGTCATATACAAATATACATGGAATGAGCTGTCGATACATGTTGAATTATTGTTTATATTATGAATTATTTATAATAAGATGGAGAGAAGAAAAGAAAGAGATCTGTGGATGACAGTGAACAGCCTGCAAAGAAACAGAAGACCTCAGCTGATAATGATACTGTAAGATGAATTCCTCTATGTGTCCTAACATATACTTATGTGATTTTACAACCTTTGGGCATAAAATCTTAGTGGATTTTTCTTTCTAAGCCATGGGTAAATGTCCCTTGGAAAATAGTGAGTAGTCTATGGTTTTGAGTATTGTGCAGTTGTATTAAGTACATCAGGATTAAAATGATTGGCTTAAAAAAAAAATTATGACAGATTGTAATAACTTAATGGTAACTTTTAAACATTTTGACTTCTATAGTCTCTTCAGTACCCACATTACAGGCCTAACATTGTGAATAAAGGCATGCTCATCAAGAAGAACAGTCATAGTATGTAGATCAGAATCCTACTTAACCCTGACCTTGCGATATTTAAAAAATGGACTTGTCCATAATTCAATTTGGACTGTACCATTTATTGTTCAAAGGGGGGCCCTCTGAAAATTAACTGATTTAATAGCAAACAGTGTAGATCATGATCAGACTGCATGAATAAGCAAGCTGATCATGATCTACATTGTAAAATGTTTGAAAAGGAAGAATCACTTTAGGGTAAGCTCGGTAAATGTTGATTTTGTTGGTAAATGTTGATTTTGTTGGTAAATGTTGATTTTGTCGGTAACGGTTGATTTTTCGGTAAATGTTGATTTTGTCGGTAAATGTTGATTTTGTCACACGTATCTACTGTTAATATAAAATGCTGGCTCCATTTCTATTTTGTAATATACAAAATAAATATTACTGAGCTGAGGTTTATGTCTTTATTTTACAAACTGGCTAGAATTTCATGAGTATATATGTACAAGAAACTTACTAGATATGAAGTTACATTAATAATTTATTACTATGTCTATCATGATCCTCTGTAAAGTGATACTCTAGTCATGATTGTTTTATATAAATGTGACTTAACATCAGGTCTTGGATTTATGAAACCCTGTAGTGGAAATTGGAAATAAACGTTTTTATTTTCTTTTTAAGGTGTCAGATGACAGTATATATTGGAAGCTGAATAACAGAAGATTCCACCAGTATTTTAGGGATCAACTCTTCATCAAAGCTATTCGTAATAAAATAGACAAGGTATAATGTTTTACATACAGAATCTCGTCTGATTTCAGGGTTTTGTCTGTTGGTTTAACACATGGTAGAATTGTTGTGAGTGGAAAGAATGGCCGAACTTGTTGGCACACTGCCAAGTAATACAGCAGAAGTAGCCATTTTAAAGGAGGTGTTTTCTTAATACAGGTGTATTTACCCTAGAAAATGACTGCATGGGTTAAAGCTGTACTACCTGCATTAGGAATGTGACTGCTAAATTCAAGTGACTATAGATCATGAAAATACTGCTTTAGGCAAGTGATTGTTGAAATCAAGTGAGCATAGGTTATGAAAAGGTATAATGTTTTACATACAGAATCTCGTCTGATTTCAGGGTTTTGTCTGTTGGTTTAACACATGGTAGAATTGTTGTGAGTGGAAAGAATGGCCGAACTTGTTGGCACACTGCCAAGTAATACAGCAGAAGTAGCCATTTTAAAGGAGGTGTTTTCTTAATACAGGTGTATTTACCCTAGAAAATGACTGCATGGGTTAAAGCTGTACTACCTGCATTAGGCAAGTGACTGCTAAAGTCAAGTGACTATTGGTCATGAAAATATTGCCTTGGGCAAGTGATTGCTAAATTAAATATTTCGGTTAACAGGGATGGACGGGGGATGGGGTAGATTTTCTAACCACCATTTGTTGGAAGAACCAGTAGAAGAACCCTAGCCTCTGTAAAAAAAATTCACTGGAATGTACGTCTTTATTTACAGAAAACACATACCAAAAGTTACAACATCTTCGTATTTCAAATTGTTTTTCAGTTACTTTAACAGGCAGGCAGTCTACCCAGGGGGTCGGACGTAAACGATGTATCTCGGGGCTTTAAGCGAGAATTTGATGTAGTTCTGGTCAAAATGGCGGAAATTTAATGTTTTTTGGGGGAGACGGATAAGAAAATTGGTAAGGAAATGTTTATTTTTAATTTGATCGAACTGTTATCATGCCCTTTGTATAGCCACATGTAATATATGAAATCGTCACACCCGTTTTGGATCGTGGACCTAAAAATAAAAAAGTTGTTATATTATTAACGGTAAACCAACGGACAGCATGGATGATGTACCATGTGTAAATTGCGAACCAGTGCGGCTGCTGCCCACACTAGTGTTTCGTCGACCATGGAATTAAATAACACAAAATCGAATGGTATTAAACTGAATCAACAAACATTTGCTGTCAACATGTCATGATGAATGAAACAAAATTAAAAGATCTATATGTAGCTAATCTTTGTATCTATTTTTTAACAGAATTCCTTAGTTACAGGCATTGATTGTGGCTGCTGAAATTAAGAGTTGAATGTTGTATGATTCAAAAATTCATTTTTGACACATGTTTACCGTTTACAGTTGCTTTTGGAACCCGGTGATACATCAAATCGTCTTAAAACGACCTGAGACACATCGAAATCGGTTTAAAGTTTAAAAAATTGGCGATAGTTCGTATTGGAAACGTGCACAAATTACATAACAATGGATCGCATCATGTTTATACAAAATGTATTCAAATCAGCTCGAGTAAAGCGGTCTGAACTGTCCAAACGTGGGAGAAAATGGCAGAAAATCCAAACATAAACACTACCGACCAATTTATCCCTTCAATAACTTTTTTATTTTTAGGTCCAAGATCCAAAACGGGTGTGACGATTTCATATATTACATGTGGCTATACAAAGGGCATGATAACAGTTCGATCAAATTAAAAATAAACATTTCCTTACCAATTTTCTTATCCATCTCCCCCCAAAAAACATTAAATTTCCGCCATTTTGACCAGAACTACATCAAATTCTCGCTTAAAGCCCCGAGATACATCGTTTACGTCTGACGCCCTGCTACCTAACCATCGTTAGGAAGAACCAGAACCTATTGTCAATAACAAACTGCCAGCTATCTCGCATATAGAGAGATGCTTGGTAGCAGGGCTCATACCTATGACCTTCAATCTCTCTCTCTTTTTTTTTTTACAGAAAGCAGCAGATATACTACAGACCATGTTGAGACTGACTGAAGTTAAATCCGATGACATCTGTTATACATCAAATCCTATGTCCTTTACAGAGGTACTATGTTTTAAAACTTAAGATACTCAGATGTGCCTAGTTAAATCAGAGTTTATTCCACACTGATCCTCCTAAATTTCAAAAATGGACTAGCCTGTCATTCAGTTTGGGCAGTACTATTAATTGTTCATAGGGATGTTCTGTGAAACTTAACTGACTGGACAGCGAACAGTGCAGATCATGATCAGTTGTTGTTTAGATTGATTATAGACCCAGCCGATTGTGGGATTTCTGCCCTGGTGAACTTGCCAACACCACAGTTTAACTCCCGTGTGTGATCATGATCGGACTGCTCTAGTGAATGAGTTGATCATGACCTACACTGGCGATAAAAGGACCTTAGGGTTAGTTATTTCCAGAACTGTAAGAATTTGCCGCTGGTTGCAGGTGCAGGTAAGATTTCAGCTCTTTGGTATCCGTTTTGGAGGTAACTTTGAAGAGTCTTGTAGAGATCAGATTTTCCATGAGATTTTCCAGCACTGGTTAAAACTGCAGATGTCCTGAAATACAAATATGTTGATTTACTTACATTTGTAGCATGTGCCATGAAAAGTTTACACAAAGTCTTGCTTTGAACATTTTTTAGAACATACAGAGTACTATATGGACTTGACAGGGCATGTTTTGCTGTATGGATATATGAAGCTATCATGTAAGGTAGCTCAGGATGGACTTACATATTGTCTGGCCCTGTACTTATTACAGGCAAAATTCTGTGAGAACTTAACAAAGCCTTGTACATTGTACTGCTTTGAATATATTTCAGACAGAACCATGAGAGTTTAGCATACACTTTTTATTGTACAGTGTACAGCTCTGTGTGAATTTCTCTGTACAAAGTTCCATGGGGACTTATCACATGCTTGTAACTTGTCCAGCTCTGTCCCTGTATTGTATATGAACAGTCAAACCTGTGTTAAAAGCCACCTCCAAATAAAGATCCAGAGTGCCAGAGTGAGCTATTCGGATCACTCACCATCCGGGGTCCGTCGTACGTCATCTGTCCGTCCACCATTTCCTTCAAACGGCATTTCCTCTGAAACCACTGGGCCAATGTTGATGAGATCTTGCCAGGGCGAGCTTTTCTAATT
The DNA here is from genome assembly GCA_022818135.1 of Saxidomus purpurata. NCBI lineage: Eukaryota > Metazoa > Mollusca > Bivalvia > Venerida > Veneridae > Saxidomus > Saxidomus purpurata. The sequence goes on along the minus strand of JAFMSR010000018.1, from coordinate 18,747,249 downwards.
GATGATTGTCGTCCGTCAACATTTTGATTCAATTGACATGTCCTCTGAAACCACTAGGCCAATGTTGATAAAACTATGCAGAGATGTTCCTTGCATGAAGCTCTACCAAAATTGCTCAAAGAATTCCATTCCATTCAGAACTCTGGTTGCTATGGCAACAAATAGGAAAAACTTCAAAAAATTTCTTCTCTGAAACCACAAGGCCTAGAGCTTAGATATTTGGCATGTAATATTGTCTAGTGGACCTCTACCAAGAGTGTTTCAATTATGGCCCCGGGTCAAAATTGACTCAGAGTGGGTGGTCACTTAGTTTTGCATAGGCTTATATAGGAAAAACTTCAAAAAATTTCTTCTCTGAAACCACAAGGCCTAGAGCTTAGATATTTTGGATGTAGCACTGTCTAGTGGACCTCTACGAAAATGTTCAAATTATGACCCCCGGGTCAAAAATTGACTCAGAGTGGGGATGGGGGGTTACTTAGTTTTACATAGGCTTATATAGGAAAACTTCAAAAATCTTCTTCTCAGAAACCATAAGGTCTAGAGATTAGATAGATATTTGGCATGTAGAAATGCCTGGTGGATCTCTACTTAGATTGTTCAAATGTTACTTAGCATTGTGTTGTGGACCTCCACAAATTATTTTAGAATCATGATCCCTTGTTTTATAGCCAAGGTAGTCAGGTGAGCGATATAGGGCCATCATGGCCCTTTTGTTCACAGGTTTGACTGTATATAAGAAGAGCTTTCACAGTCTGATATATTTTCTTACTTTGTAGATATTTCAGGCTCTTCCAAGAGACCTTGGCATTACAAAAAACATGTGTGAACAGTACCTCAACTTGATGACTGATGACTCTGTAAGTCATGACATTCTTTAAATGGCAGAAAATATAAAACATAATTTGTTCAAGGCAGTCTATATTTTTCCCATGGTTTGGTTATTTTTCATTTCAGGTAAGATTTATTCAGTAGTGCAGATGCATTGAGATTAATATAAACAAATAACTGCTGTGTTTTGTTTTAACCACCTCCAAGTAAAAAAATCACATTTGCTTAAGCAGGTAAATTACAGGGCTACATCATAGGCAAATATGATAGAACTATAAACATGCGAACATGATGGGACTATAAACATGCAAACATGATGGGACTATAAACATTCTAAAATGACATGACAATAAACATGCTAACATGACAAAACTATAAGCATGCAACATGACAGGACTACAAACATGCTAACATGACAAAACTATAAGCATGCAACATGACAGGACTACAAACATGCTAACATGACAGGACTACAAACATGCTAACATGACAAAACTACAAGCATGCAACATGACAAGACTACAAACATGCAACATGACAGGACTACAAACATGCAACATGACAAAACTATAAGCATAACTATAGGCATACAACATGACAGACTGCAAACATGCTAACATGACAAGACTACAAACATGCAACATGACAGGACTATAAACATACTAACATTACAAAACTATAAGCATACAACATGACAGACTGCAAACATGCTAACATGACAAGACTACAAACATGCAACATGACAGGACTATAAACATGCTAACATGACAAAACTTTTAGCATGCAACATGACAGGACTATAAAGATGCTTACATGACAAGACTATAAACATGCAATAATTAAAGGACAATAAACAAGCCAACATTACAGTACTATAAACATGGTAACATGATAGGACTTTGAACATGGTAACATGATAAAACTATGAACAGGGCTATAAAAAGACTAACAGGAAAAGACTATAAATAGACTAACATGACATGGCTATAAATACACTAACAAGATAGGTCTATAAATAGACTAACAGAGCAGGGCTATGAATATATAAACATGAGTAGTAATTTATGTACAATTATGCTGACATCTCAGGGCTATAATCAGCCTGACATGACAGGATGATAAAAGAAGCTAACATGACAATCTTGTATCATATTATTTTCAGACACAGCTGGTAACCAAAGTGGGTGAGAGTGGAGGTGGAACATATATAATAAGTATCCTTTTGCAATAAATCTTCACATGCATTCCCAGTAGCTCAGTGATTATACAAAAGATTAATTATTAGAGTGTTTCATTGTTTATCATAAGTTGTCATAGGCGTAAACTGGAACATTTCAATAGCTCACAAGCAGCTGTTAATGATTTATCAATTAATCCTTTAACAGAGATTCATAAAACCTCTTTATTGCAAAAGATATTTTAACATTTTCCTGTGGAGAAACTTAATTTGTGGCCAATTATTATATTTCACTTCTTTAAGAGATCCTTGACATTTTCTAGATATAATGAAAGGGCTTACAACATTATGCAAGTCACATTTGGAATCAGTAGTTCAAGAAAGGTACGACAATACCAAGATATAAAGTGATATTACCCTTCAAAGTGACCATCATAATTTTAGATAAAACATTAAACAGTGATTTATACGCCTAGAATAATAAACATTGCCATAGTCATAACCCCAAAATAACAATATAGAGAACAGTTTCATTCAGATTGAAAAATAAAAAATGAACCCTTTCGGTTATGTATATCTTTATTTGTATTTGTCAATAATAGAAATAACTGGGTAAAACTTATTTTTATATGTTTTTAAAGCATCCACTGTGTTTTTAGCATCATTCTTAACTATAAACAAATGTGACCATTTTGAAGGGTACATGTAATATCACTTTAAAAAAATCTTTGTGTTTGCTGCAAAGCTTCATTACAAAATCTGTGTTAAACAGCTAGTTGACTGGAGAGCTAGTTGACTGGAGAGCTAGTTTACTGGTACATGAGTGGTAACTTAAAGCAAGTAACTCTTAAAACAAATATACAGTGAAACCTATCTGAAGTAGTGGCTAAAGAGAAGCATCAGAAGTGGCTGTGTAAAGCAAATGGCTATTTTAGCAAGTATACGGTCAAACCTGTCTTAATCAGCAAGCTTATGGATGTATCAAGTGGCCACTATTTGCAGTTCAATGCTTGATACAGGTATATACAATACAATAAAGGCCTATCCTAACATGATCTGCAACTTTTTCTATATATAAAGGAAAAGAATGTGCACATGAATTTACCACAAAATTATGTATGGTTTTTCAAGGGAACTCGTGTGGCAAATGACGCACATATCCAATTGTAAGTGCTTGTAAGTTACAATGAAATGTTTCTATGAGCTGATCATAGCTTGGGATGTTTTTGAAACACAATATCATGTTAGAATTGAAATAATAAATGCCTCCCTGTATTTTATCTTTTATTAACATATAGTCAGATGTTCAGATGCGTAAAATTAAATAACTCTTACTAAGCACTCCTGATTTAATTACTACACATCTGAACTCCTAGCTGTATGTTAGTCAACAATAACGTACAGGTACACATTTATTATTTCTGAATTGAAATATATTTGTGTTGGCATCTTACACAAATTTAACTGTTCTTAAGTTCAGTATTGAGTGCGATATAGCTTAAAGTGATATTACCGTTCAAAGTGACCATCAAAATTTTAAAGAAAACATTTATCAGTGATTTGTACTCCTAGAATAATAGATATTGCCATAGTTATAACCCAGAAATAACAATCTGTTTAACAGTTTTACTCATATTGAATATAGAGCAAGTTTGTAAAAATCTTTTTTGACTATCCTAGTCAAAAATAAAAAATCCACCCTTTTGGTTATGTTTATCTTAATTTGTATTTCTCAATAACAGAAATAACTGGGTAAAACTTCTTTCTTACATGTTTTTAAAGCATCCACTGTGTTTTGAGCATCATGCTTAACTATAAACCAATGTGACCATTTTGGAAGGGTTATACATGTATATAACTTAAGCTTATCAGACTGTGTAATGCAAGTGGCATTTAAATAAAGTCCAATAGGTGACCATGTATGCAGACACAACTGTATTTTGCTACATGTATTTGTAGTTTGTAATCAGTTTGACTGTGATGATCAATGTAGCATCAAACTTCAATTATTTTTTTTAAGCATGTGTGCTGTTAGATCTTAAACCTGTTTCACTGTACAAGTACAAGATCTCTTAGTGCAACTGTCAGAGAGATCAGACCCAGGCAAGGAGAACATATGGCTTTTCATGCAATACTGCAGTGCAGTAGCTAGGACTTGAACCAACAGTGTAAACAGATAAGTTGCGACAGCCCTAAAGGCAGTGCTGTTTACCACTTTGTATGTCATATATTTTGTGATCTGGACAAGTTGTAGTATTAGTTGGCGATTTATGAAATGCTATATATTCATTGTATCATGATAAGTAGAAATAGCTGTAACTGATATAAGTAGTAGGTCCAGAGGTCATCAAGTACATGAAGTCCTAAGGACAAATGTCCCTCAATGATTTTCATTAAAAATCTGAGTTTGTCTTTATGCTTTCAACATGTTTTTATGCCCCCGAAGGGTGGCATATTAAAATTGCACCGTCCGTCTGTCCGTCCGTCCATCCGTCTGTGCGTCCCCACTTAAAATTTGTGTCCAGACTGCAACTTTGTCATGCATTGAAGGATTTTAAAATAACTTGGCACAAATGTCTAGCACATCAAGACGACGTGCAACGTGCAAGACCCACATCCCTACCTCAAAGGTCAAGGTCACACTTAGAGTATGAAGGTAATGGAATCCTCTATATATGCACACATTCGTGTCCGGACTGTAACTTTGTCATGCATTGAAGGATTTTAAAATAACTTGGCACAAATGTCAAGCACATCAAGACGACGTGTCGCGTGTAAGACCCACGTCCCAACCTCAAAGGTCAAGGTCACACTTAAATTTGAAGTTAATGGAATCCTCTATATATGCATATATGCACACATTCGTGTCCGGACTGTAACTTTGTCATGCATTGAAGGATTTTAAAATATCTTGGCACAAATGTCTAGCACATCAAGACGACTTGTCGCGTGCAAGCCCCACATCCCAACCTCAAAGGTCAAGGTCACAGAGTTTTCAGGTAATGGATTCCTGTTTATATGCATACATTTGTTTCCTGGCTATAACTTTGTCATGCATTGATTGATTTAAAAATAAATTGGCACAGATGTTCAGCACATCAAGCTGATGTGTCGCGTGCAAGACCCATGTCCCTACATCAAAGGTCAAGGTCACACTTAGTGTTTAAAAGTAATGGAATACTGTATGCATGGTAACTCTGTCATGCATGGAAGGATTTTAAAATTACATAGCACATGTTTTGAGCACATGGAGAGGACACAGACTGTGAAACACCTCTTTCAGGGGCATTTGTCACTTGTGAGGGACAGCTCTTGTTTCGTTATATTTCAGATTTGGGTCTAAAAGTCTTAGGATTTTTCGGGTGTTACTTTTAAAGAGACATTTGGAGCAGAAACAGGTAACATTTCTTGTGTGATAATTTGTTTAGTTTGTAAGTCATGCACAACTCAGAGATAGTATTCTCGTTTTTTGATAAGACAATCTTCAGTAGAATAACCAGATGTTTTACGCTGAAATATAGTTAGAACGAAGGAATAAAAATTCTCTTGCCTTTATTTTGAATAATGCACATCTGAACTCCAGGGCATTGTGTATCAGCTGATAAATATTGCTTGAAGGGATATTACCTCTTAAATCTTTGCATTACAGCAGTTCAAGGTACTCAAGACCTTCTAGCTAGAAACTTATCAGATAATGAATTTTTGTATCTATATGATTGTGGAAGAGAAATGAATGAAATAATAATGAAATAACTTAAATGATGTTATAGATATTGGTAAAGGTCAGTTAAATTTTTTTTGTAAATAATTACAGATAGAAGACTTGGCCATGATTCCCTCCAAGGAAGCAAAAGAACTGTTGTATACAATGTTTGCACAGAACTTTGTAGCTGTCACTGTGAGTATTAAATGGCCGTGTTGTGTGAAAAAGTTTAGGTCTCCAAACTGGTATGCATGTTAATGAGCACATGCAGCTCTTCAATTGAATGGCATTTATGCAGAGCCCTGCCCCAACCCAATATTTCAATATTCAATATTTGAAGTGTGTATTTAGTATTGATTTGAGGGGTCCTCTGTTAAATTTACCAGCTGATAAACGAAAAGATTTACAGTATTTACCATGAACATCATCTAAACTTCTTGTCAAAGCAGATGTATGAATTTAAGGCAAACAACCTCTACATATCTAATGTGCACAGTTACAAAATCTGTAAACCAACAAGCTTTAACTTGACCCACCTACGTTCTGAAAAACACTGCAAACACTGTAAAAACACTCTCACATTGAAAAACTGCAAACCACACCCACATACAAACACTGCAAACGACACCAACATACTGACTGACAAACTCTGCAAACCACACCCACATACTGACAGACACTGCGAACCACATCAACACACAAACACTGCAAAGTACACACCCATTCCAACAAGCACTGGAAACCACACCCACATGTGAAAAACACTGCAAACCACACCCACATACTGACAAACTGTGTAAACAACAACCACACCCACACACTTCAATTCACATAGAAACAATATAAAGGCTGTGAACAAGATTTTTATAGATTTATGTATTTCAGTACTAAACTTTATGTTACAGGAAATATCCAAGACACCGGACCATGCGCCTGCGAGAACATACTACCTGTTCAGAGTTCAGATAGATCAGTTGGCAAGAATGTTGTTGGAGAATTGCTATAAGGTAAACCCAGGACAATGCTGTGTATGTTAAATCCCCTGCCCAAAGCGGTTGTTGAATTTTTAAATACTTTCAAGTGATATTTCCGTTCAAATTAACCATCATAACATTACTTTAAATTAATCAATGATTCATTCTCATGGAAAAATGAACATCGCCATAGTTATAACCAAATAATATGGATCTGTTTAACAGTTTAAAAAGAAATCTGTAAAAATCTGTAAAAATCTGTAAAAATCTTGAAAATGTTTAGATTCCTTATTTGACCTTCCTGGGTGAAAGCCAATACTGGTATGGACCCACATCAGCTTCCAATCTGGAACAGGCAAACAGAGTAACCAACATTCAACACTCTTTTCTTTTCTCTTTACATTGACTATAAATATAGAGAGGTCGGGTTCTGTACAACAGACATTAATATCTAAATGTAGTAGATCTGTATAAAGAGTGAAGTATACATTTGTTTTCAGGCACTTGCAAATGCTATGCAGAAAAGAGTGGCAGAGTCAAAAGAAAATAGGTACGGTAGGTTAAACATTGTAAGAAAAGGGTTTTCTGGTCATGATCATTTAAAATTTACATAGAATACTGAATTTGTCAGTGGCTTACTGAAGGTTGATGTATGCCTTTCTTTCATATAATGAAAAAAGACTGTCAGAAAGTGTTTAGTTTTTCGCTGCAGTTTATTTCTATAACATGTTCTTTCAATTTAGGATAAAGGGAGTTTCTTTACTACAAAAAAGTCAATTTAACTGTTAGTGGTACAAGTAATTTTGACATCTATTGTGAGCATGTGCCTTTAATAAAAACAGCAACTGAAGGTCATAATCTGTATCTATATATTGTGATAATTGCAAGTAATATTACTCCTGAAGATTAAACAAGAACGCATATATATTGTGTTTGAAGTGCAGTTTTTTCTACATTTGTTCATGTAAACTTGTGACATTGGAAAATGTTATTAAAACGGGGCAGTTTATTTGAACAGCCAGAATACAAGAAAGTTTAGTAAAAGTAAACCCAGTGAAAAAGAAGGATTTATTACGATAATTATGTGTTTCATTGATGTTTTAGAAGATTGATGGAGAAACAGGAACGTGTTGATGCCATTCTAGCATCTCTAGAACAGTCCGCGGATGAAGCCCAGAAAGAAGAAATCCTGCAAACCATCACTCCAGCAGAGAGGTCACAGCTCCAGAAGGTCAAACACATGATATATATGTAAGTTCATCATGCATCCACCCTGAAGAAGAAGCATATAGTTGGCATTTTGTCTGTCACACTTGTGTCTGGCGTATAACTTGCAAATAATAATAAAAGGATTGTGGTAAAATTTCACATGTTGATAGAGGCCATGGAGACAGAATGTAGTAAAGAACCAAAACTCTGAAGTTCTGAACCGAAGGTAAAACAGTTTGTATGTTATCCAAATCACTGCAGTGATCTGAGGAAGGTATTGCAAGTAGTGCATTATCTAGATTACTGCAGTAATCCGAGGAAGGTAATGCAAGTAGTGCATTGTCTAGATTACTGCAGTAATCCGAGGAAGGTAATGCAAGTAGTGCATTGTCTAGATTACTGCAGTAATCCGAGGAAGGTAATGCAAGTAGTGCATTGTCTAGATTACTGCAGTAATCCGAGGAAGGTAATGCAAGTAGTGCATTGTCTAGATTACTGCAGTAAGCCGAGGAAGGTAATGCAAGTAGTGCATTGTCTAGATTACTGCAGTAAGCCGAGGAAGGTAATGCAAGTAGTGCATTGTCTAGATTACTGCAGTGTTCCAATGAAATAATGCAGGAAGTACATTATCTAGATTACTGCCGCGATCCAAAGAATGTGATGCAAGTGGTGCATTGTCTAAATTACTGCAGTTATCCAAGGAACACATACCATACATCAACTAGATAACTGCACTTATTCAAGTGAATTATTTAAAAAGTATGTATCTACATTTCTGCATTAATTTGAGGAAAGTTACCTAAAGTATGCTATCAAGATTACAGCAGGTATCGAAGGAAGGCAATATTAGTTGTATATATCTTGATAAGACTGGGCAGATTTTGCTTAAAGTTCATTCTTTTTTTTTTTTTATCATTTATTTTCAAATCTTTATTGTGCACAATTATATTTAACAATGTAATCAATAATATCTTTAATTATTCATATATTTCAAAAGTGCAATAAAGACCTCTTTTTTGTAAAGTTCATTCTTACCTGCCAAAATGTAGAACATAAGTTTCGTTGAACCAGTTATTTCAACAAAAGTGAACTGTTGAATAATGTTACACCCAGATCAATATTGTTTGGTGTATATTTCAGGTTAGATCAGTGTGAGCTGCAGCTGGATGAAACCATCTTTGTACTGGAAACTTACATCTATTATCATGATCAGAAGTTGAAGTTCAAGACATAGACTGTGTAATTGTGGATTTCTAATGTTTCAAAATAAAGAATATTCTATGTGTATTGGAATTAATGGAACCAAATTTGCAAGGAACTGACCCTTTTTACACCCTCGGATATAAAGTTAATGAGGGCTATATTGGAATCATGTAGACAATCTGTAGGCAAAATCTGCCAGTCTGTAGATAAAATTTGTCTGGATTATTTCTCAGCAACCACTCTCCAGAATTCAGTTAAACTTTACTAATATGATGAGCTGTTTTACTATTAAATGCACTTAAGCGATGCCACCAATTAAAACAAGTGATATTACCTATTCAAATTGTTGATGAACCTATTGTCATATAGGATAGACGATATCACCTTTTAGAATATGAGATATCACCTATTAAACTAGGTGATCCCACCTATATGGAATTTTTTTAAAGGATCAGCTAGTGATTCAAACAGTATAACTTAAATTGGTGATATCATGAATGAAATATATCAGTCCTATTTGAATAGGTGACATCACAAAAACATATTAAATAGTGAAATGATGCTCCATAATTATGTTGCAATAAAATTGATGACAAAAACTTTCAAATAGAAAAGTATTAAAAATATCTCACTAGTATCAATTTAAACTTTCAACAAGCAAGCACTCCAATTCATGTAAATGTATTCCAATACAATTTTGTCTGCTACCATTCAGACTCTACATCCCAGCAAAGTTTTAAGTTTCCTAGGTGCAACTGTAACATTTGTTTTGGCTGAAAAATATGAAATCTTGCAAGATCATCATGAACTTTATCTTTGATCTTTTGGCATCAAAAGGGTTTGCTAACTGCTCACAACCAATCTCCATGTCTAATTTGAATATCCTAGACTTGACTGTTGTGTAGTTACTGATTGGGAACTATTTACCTGTCCCAGGAGAGATATTACAGGTCACCTCATTGACCTTTGAACTACAATTGTCAAAATCCGTAGAGGTCATCTTTAAGTCTGGATCAACCACTCCACTCTATTTACTTAAAAGAAGAAAGAAAAGGTTTCGGTACAAAAGGTCAATGTAACCTTGACTAAGTGACCTAGTCAGTTGGGGTCATAAAAAAATTATACTCTATGACCATTGTGCCCTCCAGTTTAGAGAATATCTTTGTACTTTTAAGTAAGTTTTCATACTAAAGTTACTGTGCATCTTTGTCTCTTGAGCAAATGAAGTCTGCAGAGGCTAGTGTTTTTCATGACCAATGTGCTCTCCAGTTTACAGGATATTTTGGTACTTTGAATTAGACATTAATTTTGTAGTCATAGGATTTTATAGGATTTGACCAAAAGTGGCAAAGAGACTTTAAGATAACATGTTGGCAGTATGAACAGCTGTCGAAGGCTTCATTGAGCCATCTTGTGAGAAGGTAACTAAACATATTTCTTGGTTCATAATCATTTTAATCCATACAAAAAACACGTGTTTTTAAAGCTGCTCGCATTTCTTGGTTCATAATCATTTTAATCCATACAAAAAACACGTGTTTTTAAAGCTGCTTGCTCACAGTTACATTTATTTTTCTCCAAAATGATATATTCAATTATAAAATGTAAAAGTAAATGCAAGAATCAATAACAAAAGTAACAAACTCTAAGTGTGACCTTGTCCTTCAAGGTAGGGATGTGGGTATTGCATGCCACACGATGTCTTGATGTGCTGAACATTTGTGCCAAATTATTTTAAAATCCTTCAATGCATGACAAAGTTGCAGCCTGGACACAAAAAAATGTAAAGCCACACACACATGATGGGTGATGTGACCTACCAGACATAAAAATCTAGGTAGGACTTTGCAAAAATCCATTGAAAACGTTGGTGGGGTTTGGTTTGACAACACCGCTACGCTATATGGTTATATTGGAATTTCAAAACTATTTGGAAGTGTAGAATTTTAAATATACAGATATACTCAACATAAATATATACTAAGACCTTTTTAGCTCGTCTGATTTTTGAAAAAAATGACAACCTATTGTCGTCACTTGATTGTCATCCTCGTCGTCGTCAATGTCGTCGACGTTGGTTAAGTTTTGTGTTTAGGTCACTTACATGGAAACTATCAAAGCTATCACTTTGAAACTTGAAAAACTTGTTCATCTAATAGCCTTCTTCACATTGTATGCTAAAGATGGTGAGTCTGACCTGTTTTTTTTGGGTAAAAAACATGAATTTTGATGGATTTTGAGAATTGGACATAGCTTCTTCATTTTTTGTTAGATTGATTTCAAATTTTTCACAAACAATAAATGGATGATGTACCGGTACTTCAACATATCAATTTTGAATTTTTAAATTTGGTGGGGATATTTTAGTATTTTTGGACTTTGTAGTTTTTAGCTAGTCTGATTTTTTAGCTTGACTTTTCGAAGAATAAGGAGGCTATTGCACTCGCCCCGGCATTGGCGTCTGCGTTGATTAAAGTTTTTTATAAAGTCAAATATATTGAATATTATCAAAAGTGTTAACTTGAAACTCAAAATATATCTTTACCATCAACATCTACACTTGAGGAAACAATCCCCATAACTCTGTTTTGATTTTTGACAGATTTATGCCCCTTTTTAACTTAGAACTTTTGGTTAAAGTTTTTTATGAAGTCAAATATCTTGAATACTATCAAAGGTATTGACTTTAAACTCAAAATATATCTTTACCATCAACATCTACACCTGGGGAAACAATCCCTTTATGTCCCTTTTCAACTTTTTAGTTAAAGATTTTTATAAAGTCTAATATCTTTAATACTATCGAACTTATTGACTTGAAACTTAAAATGTATGTTTACTATCAACATCTTCACCACTTTTTTTGATTTTTGACGTATTTATGCCCCTTTTTGACTTAAAATTTTTTCACAGTTTTTACCTGACTGAAATACTCGAAATGGCTTATTTTTGAAATGTCATAAAATGATTTTGCAGCATGCAGCAGTTATGCTTTTTAGCTCACCTGGCTACGCCAGGGTGAGCTTTTCTGATCGATGATTGTCCGTCGTCCATCGTCCGTCAACATTTTGATTCAAATGACATCTCTGAAACCTCTAGGCCAATGTTGATAAAACTATGCAGGAATGTTCCTTGCATGAAGCTCTACCAAAATTGTTCAAAGAATTCCATTCCATGCAGAACTCTGGTTGCTATGGTAACAAATAGGAACAAGTGACAGGAAATTGTCACAAAACCAGGTTTTCATTTTTCAGTCTGCTGGCCGAGTGCAAATATGTTTTTAAAGTCAGTAGATATACATAATGTGAAAAAGAAACAAAGGTCTTCTTCTATATATTACATCTGTAAAAAAAGCAAAGGGCCATAATTCAGGCAAAATTGATCCAAACACAAAACCCAGACAATATGCACGAGGGCACTTGATGACAACAGTTCTGTAAGAGTTTGGTTTAAATATCTTGAGAAATGTAGGAGGAAGTGGGCACGTGACAGTATTCTTCTATATATAACATATGTGGAAAAATAGCAAAGGGCCATAATTCAGGCAAAAATTATTATAAAAAAAAAAAAAAAAAAAAAAAAACTTGGTCTGTGTGGGGTTTGAACCGCTGGTCTCATGAGAAATTTTGTCATCTTACTGTAACAGAATACTCCAAAGTATACAGGACTGGTAATCTATTCTAAAAATACACAGTAATAACAGAGTATTCTCCCTTTTATAATAACAGAGTATTCTCCCTTTTATATATACTTAAATAAGGAGACACAAAATTGCTAACGGACGGATGGACAGACGACCAGAGGCAGAACATTATATATTAAAAATTCTTTAGTTCATAATTATAGTTCTGTGAAAGTTTGGTTGAAATCCCTTGAGAAATGTAGGAGTTGCACACAGAAGAGTATTTCTCTATATATATTACATTATGTGGAAAAAAACAAAGGCCCATAATTCTGTCAAAAATGATCAAATCACAAAACCCCGACAATATACGCCAGGGCACTTGGTGACAATAATTCTGTGAAAGTTTGGTTGAAATCCCTTGAGAAGTGTAGAAGGAGTTGCGCACAGAAGAATTACATATGTGAAAAAAAACAAAGGGCCATAATTCTGTTAAAAATGACCAAATCACAAAACCCTGACAATATGCGCCAGGGCACTTCATGACAATACTTCTGTGAAAGTTTGGTTGAAATCCGTTGAGAAATGTAGGAGGAGTTGCGCACAGAAGAAATTGTTTACGCCCACCCACCTGCCCGCCGACATACCTCAATCTAATAACCAGGATTTTTCCTTCGGAAAACCTGGTTAAAAACTTAAAAAATCTTCTTCTCTGAAACCACAAGGCCTAGAGCTTAGATATTTGGCATGTAGCATTGTCTAGTGGACCTCTACCAAGATTGTTCAAATTATGACCCCTGGGTCAAAATTGACCCCGCGCGGGTGGGCACTTAGTTTTTGCATAGGCATATATAGGAAAAACTTTAAAAATCTTCTTCTCTGAAACCACAAGGCCTAGAGCTAAGATATTTGGCATGTAGCATTGTCTAGTGGACCTCTACCAAGATTGTTCAAATTATGACCCCCGGGTCAAAATTGACCCTGCGGGGGTGGTCACTTAGTTTTGCATAGGAATATATAGGAAAAACTTTAAAAATCTTCTTCTCTGAAACTACAAGGCCTAGAGCTTAGATATTTGGCATGTAGCATTGGCTAGTGAACCTCTACAAAGATTGTTCAAATTATGAGCCCCAGATCAAAATTGACCCCGCACGGGGGGTCACTTAGTTTTACATAGGCTTATGTAGGAAAAACTTTAAAAATCTTCTTCTCTGAAACCACAAGGCCTAGAGCTTAGATATTTGGCAGGTAGCATTGGCTAGTGGACCTCTACCAAGATTGTTCAAATTATGACCCCCGGGTCAAAATTGACCCCGTACTGGGGGTCACTTAGTTTTACATAGGCTTATATAGTAAAAACTTTAAAAATCTTTTTCTCTGAAACCACAAGGCCTAGAGCTTAGATATTTGGCATGTAGCATTGCCTAGTAGACCTCTTCAAAGTTTGTTCAAATTATGCCCCTGGGGTCAAAATTGACCTTGCCCGGGGAGGGGGGGATCATTTGTTTTACAAAGGCGTATATAGGAAAACTTATTTGGTATATAACATTATCTAGTGATCTTCCACCAGGCAAGTGGACTTGTACCAAGGTGAGCGATATAGAGCCATCTTGGCCCTCTTGTTTAATTTTATGCATAAAAATTTTGAAATGTTACAAAGTTATTCATGGTCAAATATACAAGGTCATGTATTTCTTTGAAATTATCTTCCCCCCCTTTCTCCCTCCAGTTGGCTTACAGAATCCAGGGTAAGGCTTTGAACGTAATGTACATTTACAGAGGTCTTTCAACAAGTTTCATATCTTTAACCTTAATTCTTATAGACAATTACACAAAACACCACTCCTGTTCTTAGACAAAAAAAAACATTTTACTGACAAACTTTTGAATAGTCGAGGGTGCTGTCATGAGACAGCTCTTGTTAAGTTTTGCGTTTAGGTCAGTTACATTCAAACTATCAAAGCTATCACTTTGAAAGTTGGAATACCTGTTCACAATCAAATGTACAATAGAATGAAGGAAGAGTTTTACAAGTTACATAACCCTGTCATTTATTTGGACTGGGTTATTGCCCCTTCTTAACTTAGAAAGTTTCACACACACAATATTTTTGTAACAGTGAACATAATGCAACCAAACTTAGTGTACAGGAAGTATTTATGAATATTTTAAATTGGATTTTGTTTTGGGGCTGCTGGGGTCAAGGTCACTGTTACTAAAAATAGGAAAACCGTAATATGTTCAATATCTTTAGTTACAGTTTACATAATGTAACCAACTTTTGTTTGTAGTAAGTATTTAAGAAGATCTTTAATGGGGTTGTGTTTTGGGGCTCCTAGGGTCATTGTCAAGGTCACTGTAACTAAAAATAGAAAAACAGTAATATGTTCAATATCTTTAGTTACAATTGACATAATGTAACTAAATTATTAAGTGTGTAATACATATAAATGAAGACTTTTATTGAGATTGTATATGGGGCTCATGGAGTTAAAGCTCAGGATTTTTTCTAAAAATAGAAATGCGGGAAAGCACAATACCTTTAGTTGCAGTTGGATAATTGTGACCAAACTTATAGTGTCTAATAATTATTATGAAAACCTTTTGTGGGACTGTTTCGGGGTCAAGGTCAAGGACACTGATACTTAAAAATGGTAATAAATAAACCGTATAAGGATAAAATCAGACGAGCGTCTGGAACCCGTAGGCGGTGCTCTTGTTATATGACTATTCGTTCTAAAATATGTTGTTTTCAGAGAGTTTGGGGAACTTTACTTTTTACCAAATTCTGAGAACAAATAGCTTCAACAGTTCATAGCACATTTGATATTTTTGAAATAAAAACTTTGTAGCACAGAATAACAAAAGTACAGTTCATTTCAGAGAATGTGACAGTGCAAAAAGTATCCTTATTTTAGCACTGGCAGTGAAAATTTGTTAAAAGATTCTCCAAATACCAACTATGGCCCTTCAAGCTCTGTATACAAAGATGATGAAACAACTATGGTAAACAAATGCATTTTTAGCATAAAGACTGCTGCATTGTGGGTATCCTTAGTTCAGTGGGCATATTTCTGTCTGCTGTGACATTAAGATGGCATCAAGATGTCTGATGTGACATCAAGACGATGTCCTGCTGCGACATCAAGATGGTGTCAGTATGGCTTGAAGCTTACATCTTGCACCATCATTCCAGAGGGTTCTGCATAAAAGTCAATCAAGATAAAGATTAAACAAACTGTAGAACATGCATATCTAACTACTTCATACATGTACAAACAAAAACACAATAAAAGTCTTAGGCCTGTCATTTGCATGTGCCAAATATTTGTGAAGTTATTTCAGAATCCAGCTATACATGACAAAAGTACAGTCAAGGCATTATAATGTAGCATATCTTCTCTTCAGTAACATGTTACTTTGGCCTTGGAGGTAGCTGCATGTGTGTGGTGCATACCACACCTTTGTGGTATGGGCAGAAGCTGTTTTCAGTTGAATACATTGAGAAATCACAACTGCAAACAAGATATCAGTAGGAGGATTACCTATATTCTACATACATTGTATTTATATTCCTATGAAGGTTTTGTGACCTTGGCCTTTGAGGTAGCAATCTAGACATGGCACATGACACACCCTTTTGTCAAAGGTAACAGCTGTGTTAAGTTATCTGAAAATTGGTCCATGCATTGCGAAGTGGCAGCTTCAATCACAAATTATTGTTATATAAGAGGTATCACCTTCACCTGTCATAAACAATCTGGTTAAGACAGGTTGGACGATACAACAGACACACAAAATCCAATGAAAACTGTAATAACAAGGTATGGCAGCAATGGACTCCAACCCTTCTATAAGTGGCCACTATTCTTAAACACACAAATGGCTGTATCCCTCAGTTGCCTGCTTAAGACGGGTTGTATGGTTTATCACCAACAGACACACAAAATCCAATGAAAACTTTACTTAGATATGACAGCAATGGACTCCAACCCTACTTAAAGTGGTCACTGCTTTAACAGCCAATAGGTTGTATTCTTAATGACAACAAACCTAAATCAGTAAACCAAAACTATTGTCAGTCTTCAACATACAATTTGAATAAAGGGAGACTATCATAAGCATACTATACTTTTAATAGATTTAAGTTTTATCTCCCCCCATACTAACTCTTTAAAACAAAAAGAGGAAGTTTAAGTTATAGAATTTCCAAAAATACCGATCATCCATAAATCTACTTAAATCTACAAAAAAAGAAATATAAGGTTAGTGTTTACATCATCATTGTGTACTATCATTTTAAAAGATAACAGTAATTTGTTCACTTTTCTTTCACACCTGTGCAGATCAAGCAATAAATATAGAACACAATGATTTTCTGTTTAATAAAACCTTATAATAACACCAAGAAGTAAAAAGATCAAAATTTGATCATCCTTTCTACTCAATCAAATACATATTACTTTATAATAAAATTTGTGTAATATTTCAGAATGTTCCAAGCTCCTGCTCACTATCATAATGTATCTCTGCGACTATCAGAGGTGCTCAGTGACATTGGTGTTAGTGAGAGGAGGGTGAAGAGGAGGAGAAGAACGTACTTACTGCAGGAGTCTTCAGGAACAATTGCAGCTAGATTACTAGGTAATGAAATATCTACATATCTATTAGGAAGTCAATCTGAAGCTACAACTACAAGAGGACTTCACTCTGAGCTAGTTGTACTTAAATGTGACAATAATGTGAATGTAATACAGGACTGGGCTGAGTGGTCTCCTGGTAAACTCAATGTACTAATGATCCAGGATGAATCAACTCCATCAGGATATTGTTATTTACAGTGTACTAGACTTGATGTTCCTCTTCCTTGCACTGAGGAAGATGGGAATCACTTTGTAAAGGACACACATGGAAGAGTGTTGGTAAAAAATACAATGATTGATGATGTTCTAGTAGAAAATCAACACCGACAAGGACCATCATGGGTAACACAAGGAGGACCAGGATTTGCTGACATGGGTATTATACCTTCATTTCCTTTCAAGTCCTTGCCACAATCAGTCAGACATTGGTTAGATCATGAACAGTCTGTGTGGCCTAATGAAGAAATAAAAAAATATGCAGAGACATCTCAATGTTTTGTTGTTCCGACAGGGAGTAATATCAGTGAAAGTAAAGATTTCCAGTGGAGAATTTCTACATCCTTGGCAGAAAGATACTTCATGTTTAATTTAAATATTACTCAGATAAGGTGCTACATTCTTTTAAAGATGATTCTCAAAACATTTATAAATCTTCACGGACAAAAGCACATTACAAGTTATATGTGTAAAACAGTTTTATTTCATTGTATTAGGAGTAAACCTTCACATGTTTGGAAGGAAAGAAATATTCTAAACTGCCTACTATACTGTTTGTTAACACTTAGGGAATGTACATATTGCAGCAATTGTCCTCATTTCATTATTCCTGGAGACAATTTGATGGCTGGTAAAATTACAAGGGAAAACAGGAATCAACTACTTGAGAAGATGTCAGAGTTAATACAGTATACTGTTCTCCTGGGGATTCCAATTGATGACCTTGGACAAAGACTGCAGTTGAAGTTGAATATTATACATGATGCCGAATACTATGCTGTATTCTCTCATAAAAATACTGAAATATCTCGTATAGATGCAGCTCTCCAATCAATAAATATTGCTAAATTATTTGATGAGCTGTATGAAAAGTATGTCTTGGAAAACCAAAGTATAGAGGCAATGATGTTTTTCCTATCACAGACTCTTTTTGATTTAGTCAGGTATCACAATGAAGGAAATTTGTATGAACAGACAGTATGCCAACTTCTGACACCTAGATTCTGTACTACACTTGGATCATTGATGGCGTCCTACAACATTCAGCATAACAACCATGTTTCTTCTCAAGCACTGGAGTGGTTGTCAGCAGGAATCAACTCAGATGTCTCATCTGGCAGGCTGAAGCTGGCTTCTGTGTTTTACTGCACTAGAGATATGGAAAGCGCAGAGTTAATTCTGAGATGTACTCAAGACCAATACAACATGCAAGTTGTTGAGCCTGTATGTGGCTGTAATTTTTATCTACATGACAATGTTAAAGCAGGACACTCCATAATATCAATGCATTACAATGAAGAAGCTTTAAAATACAATACAGCCTACTGTGTCAGATTTCTGCCTTCAGAAAT
Organism: Saxidomus purpurata; assembly: GCA_022818135.1. Taxonomy (NCBI): domain Eukaryota; kingdom Metazoa; phylum Mollusca; class Bivalvia; order Venerida; family Veneridae; genus Saxidomus; species Saxidomus purpurata. The sequence goes on along the minus strand of JAFMSR010000018.1, from coordinate 18,728,319 downwards.
GAACTGTACTCCAAAGGAACTTCAGTATGAAATGTTCAGATCAACTAGAGAGGAACTCCTAAATAGAAACATACACAATGCCTGGATGGATTTCGCTGCTGTTGATTCTATTCCGTATCTCTGTTTCCTTCAGTACAAGACTTACGGCTATTTACAGAGAATACGAGACCAACAACAAGCATTAGAAAATCTTCTCTTTGTAACCCTAAGTGAAGAAAACCTTGGACATAGGGAAACAGCCTGGAATCTGTTAGGACAATGTATGGAGCAAGAAAACAGGCCTCATGATGCATTACAGTATTACAGAAATTCACTTCATGTAAGGCAAACAAATAATGTTGCAAGGGTTCATATCTGTAAGCTTCTGGCCAGACTATTCCATCTTGCGAGGGAAAATAATGTGTAAATCAAACAGAATGATGAAAGTATATCAAGTCGAAGTTCTGCTAAGTAGCAGAGCAAAGGACATTACAGAAGTGGCAACATGAAAGATGCAAACTGTTTCTGAAACAACTGTAACTATATATATTGACAAACTGAGGTCACATTTATAACAGGTAGCTTAGTAGATTCAGACACAAAAATCTGCTGAAAGTGTTATACATTTGTTACAGCTGAGCATACTTAGTTCAAAACAGTATTACGATCCTAAACAACTTCACTGTTAAATGCTCACAGTTTTACTATAACTACATCATTTGGCAAAGATTATCTAGATTTTGTTTAAAAAATGTGAATCATGTGAATATGTCATGAAGATTCTTTGTTCTGTAAACAAACTTAAACATCTGTTAGGATATATGCAATATTCTTCAATAAAAACAAATATGCAAATGTCGATTCTAGATCTTGTATGAAACTGAACTGTAAGACAGCTTATATGTAATGATTCCTTGAATTTTGCAATTTAAAGTGATCATGCGACATGAATGATTAAAATAAGCAAGGAGACGTAATTCAAAAATTCCTGAAGGTGGAATTATGTTGCTAGTTTGTTTGTCTTTCATTTACGATCCTCCCTTGAACTGTGAAATTTCATCGGCTCTTTGTGTGACTCAGATATTGGCAAGTAAAGGGAAATTACTCATAAATTACTTTAGGCCGAGTTATGGTTATTGTCAACTTTCACAAAATGTCCTTTGTAAAATTGTAAAGATTCATAGGATTATTTTAAAATCAATCCCTTAAAGGGAGTCAACATCATAAACATTAAAGAAGTTTGAGGGACACAGAGCAGATAAATAAATCAAAGTGTTGCTTGTGACTTCCCTCCGGGATAACAAAGTTAGTAGAGTCTATGCAAACTAGTACTACAACCACTTCAGATGACTTATACCCCTGTGGTGGTATGGACACAGCACTAAGTATATGAATACCAAAAAGACTGTCCAGTGGTTGCTGAGAAATAGCCTGACAAAAATCTGTATGTATACTATACCTATGAAAAAATCAAACTGAAACTATTATCTGAGCTATAGATGCCGAGGATATGCACACATTGGTTTGGTACCTATCACTCCTGTGAAGTTGTTTTGATTTCCATCCAATTATTGCTGTAACTTAATGGAAAATCATCCAAGCAATACATACTGACAATATGCATAAATAGGCTTGAAATCAATCACTCCTCTGAAGTTTCATTGATTTCAAGTCAGGGGTTACTGAGAAATAGCACAGATAAAATTTACTGAAAAAGGGCCATAACTGAACAAACAAGGATTGTTTGTAAAACACAATGCCCCCTTGATGCAATCAGTAATGTGGAAAAAATCGAACTATGCAAGGAACCGTTTTTAAAGTGAAATTGGCATAAGACCTAATGACCTGTAAATGAATAAGGATCAACCACTAGTAATAACAAATCAAATTTGAAAAACTTATTGTCCGGAAACCATTCTATTATTCCGGGTCACTATGAGCTTGGTACTTATCTAAAATCAATAATAGTCATCTGCTTGTCATGACAAACCTCTAAATCATGTTTCAAGGTGCTAAGCCCAAGCGACAACCCGAAAACCATTTCAATATAAAAGGTGCCTGTGACCTTGACCTTAAAATCTATAAGGGTCATTTGCTGGTCATGACTAACCTCCATATCAAGTTTGAAGATGCAAGGCCCAGGTGTTCTGAATTTATCATCTGGAAACTGTTATATTCTGGGTCAATGTGACCTAGATCTTTTACTTATTGACCTCAAAATCTTTAAGTCATAATTTGCTGGTTTCATATATTTCTGGCCTATGGTTGCTAAGAAATAGCACTGACAACCGGTATGAAAATGTTAGCCAGATTCCCCCTAATAAAATCCGTCTAAATAGTCAGTATAAGCAAGCGTTTCCTGCTAAAATCATAGGTGTACATGGAATTTTATAAAATTCTGTTGAGACTACTTGTATTCCAGTAGACAGATTCTGTGAATAAAGCGTATTTTCATACCTAGATATCTTACACATATTCTTTAGCTGAAATTTGAATCAGATAATTTTACTACCATGAATTTTGGACTTAAAACCTTTTCACTAGCCGGTAAATCAAATTTTGAAATTTGCTCTGGAAAGATTGTTTAGTAGCCACACAAAACTCGTAAAACATTCTCATAACTTGCATTATTTTTTAATGGAAATTAGTAAATTGAGGTTACGTTTTAATCACCAATATTTCTCACTTGTAAAGCATATCACAAATAGAAGACTGATTTAAAATGCTTCCAGAGTATATGATAGACACAAATTTATAAAGACTTTATTAAATGACTTATCTGCGGAACTTCAGACAGTCTTTTTTTCCCCGACAGACGGGAATTCAACATGTGCTGTTCACGCATACGGTTGGGATAAAACTTTTGTTCTGCATATTTGATTATGCCTTGAACACCTCCAACCACAGGGATTTGAACCAACTCATTTTGCCTGCGGGATGGGCTTGAGACAGCAAATGTTTGCGCAGTTCATCTGTGTCCTGGGTGTGCCCATCACTCAGTGCCCAGAGGAAAATAATTGTAAGCGTGTGACTTAAAAAAGTTCACTTGTTGTGTCCTACCTGTATATAAACCAAACTTCTTCACTTTTTTGCTTTTAAGTCTCGAGTATACCTTATTTAATTTAATTGTGTAATAACATTTTAAACAAAAGGCATTTCTAAGATAGTCAGATTTCTTTTGAAACCAACTGTCTACAACTCTTTTGAGTATCTTTCTTTAAAACAGCCTAGCCCATTACTTGTAGACTTGATAATTTATTTACAAAATGTGAGCTACAATGTACATATCTCTCAAAGCAGATGATTCAAAACAATGGTTTAATTACTTCACCCCTCAAATACAATGTACATGTAGTCTGTTATCTGTTAGTCAATACAATGTAGTCTGTTATCTGATTATTATCTGTACTTGCTTAAAAAATACTATAGTACAAACTTTGTAGACTTTACTTTTCATAATTTGAATACCCAACAGTTTAGTAAAATATCTGCATCAAAACAATACAAAAAGTTTTTCCTGCTTTCATAAAAAGTAACGTGCGTTTCTTAACGCTATTTTATATACAGCAGTCCAAATTTATCAAGTATTCACTCAAGAAGTTTCCAATTCATGGTCCAGGCAAAATTGTGCCATAGAAATCTGACAAAATTTGGAAATTGAAAATCATTTATTCTTAAATCAAAGGGCTGTAACTCAATGAAAATTATCCAAGCACCACATGCCAACTTTACACACAGATAAAGCATTAATTACTTCCTTGATGTCTCATTTATCTCATAGGTTGCCGAGAAATAGTGCGAACAAAATTTGCTGAAAAAGTCAAAGGGCCAATACTCAAACAAAGATTATCCGAATGCAACATGCAGACAATATGCAGAAAAAGGCTTTGCACCAATCATGTCTGTAAAGTTTCACGGGTATCAGTGGTAGCTGAGAAACAGCATAGACAAAATATGCATGAACAGTCGGATGGACGGACAAAGTGACTCAAGTATACATACCCCCTTAAATCTCAATATTTGCCTTGAACCCAGACCTTAAAACTTGAGCTTTAGATTCCAAGTGTTGTTGTGTGACATGAAGTGTCTTCAAGAACACTTCTTCAAATTCATTTTATAATCTCTGCTTCATTGAAACAATTAGTCCAGACAAGCTCTGATAGATGCACCAGTACCAAACTTCCACACTGGGGACTATGGTAAACTCAACTTCTATACAAATTACAGCCAGATATCAGATACAGATTCCATACTAGTTCATCCCCCAAAACTTGTTCAGGTGAGCTGAAAAATTAATTATTTTAATGCTTGCTACATATATCAATATTTATGCATGTGTCAGTAACAGGGAGACAACCTCTATCGAGTCATTTTGACATCTCTGATCTATCTCTCCTTGCTGCATGACAGACTTGTCAAAATAAGTTGAGGTTATTTATTTGAGACAATCTGTCATCGTGAGTAGAATGACTGCCTATACAAAGCCATTTCCAAATATCATGTCAAATTTATTTCACTACCTGACACGAAATCTAATACTTAGCACTACATGTAATACACGAGGCTGATTTGGTAGTGGCATTCAGTTACAGTACATCAATTACACAGGTACAAGATTTAATACTTACATGAAATTTACTTATAGATGTATCTACAAATCAAACACTGTATGTGCTGCGACTGTCTGCCAACACCTAGAATTTCAAACAAAACTCTTTTATTTCCTAAGCTTGATAGTTAAAACACATTTTTATTTTTTCTAAAATATTTTTTTTTCTTTCATACCTTGTAGAAGCCGGCAACCATCAAACTAGTACTAGCTTTCAATCACCTGTAAGAAATTGGCAATTAACTCAATTATGCTGATTGAAACATTATTTTAACTGGATGCAAAAGAGAAAAAAACCTTCAGAAAATTCCCATGCTAACACAATTTCTACCATAACATACATTGTTTATTCTTGACAATATTAATAATAATTCTCTATTGTAGCTTCTGAATCTTTATTCTCTACCACACATGCCTGCAAACATTTGCTGACTTAAATATGAATCCTTGCTAAAATTTCAACCATACTTATAATCCCAATATTCCACAACTACTTTTTTCTTGGGTCTAACACCTCTTTCCACAGTATGTCAGATATTTACACAGTCAGTTTACATCTGGCCTGGTTCAAGTTTTGACAGATAGAAACTAAAAGTACATGATCATTTTGTCAATGTTTTTACTCGAGTCAATAGGTGTTGAGGCCAGAGATCACCTCTTGGATGAGAAAGTGCCGTAGGAAATTACAATATGCAGTTCATTGCCATCACGAGTGTTTTCATACTCAAATAGGTCTATCTTCGTTTAAACAAATATCTTTCTTTAAACTCATTTTGGCACCATGTTTGCACTTCTCTACATAGTTTACTTATCAATCAAAGATCTGATTGATTTTACACTTTTTTAGAAAAATAAGTTTACTGTTAGGATAATGATAGCAGCAAATTGTTCTATTCACTCTAAAACAATGTTGATCATTGTATTTAAGTCATTTCTTCATGAAAAAGAGTTGACAGAAAGCATTTCTTATGTTTTGTAATATCTTTGAAACAAATGTACTCTCCAAAACACATCTTTATCAAATCAGTAAGTGAGTTAAAGGAATATGATCAATTCAAAAATGCACATTACAACATATCATCAATATGCATATTTTACAAAAAGTTAACTTGAATCAGTTAGTAACATGGACAGTGTATTATAATCACTTTTTTGGTTTAAATTATGAGCCTCTGATATATAATTTTGCTATCCTCATTGTTTTATCTGTATATGAAATGAGTGAATATACGGAATTTGACTTGGCTACATTTCTATCATGTGCATAGATTTTAAAAGCAAAGTTAGGCATGATTTCGGTACATATAAAGATCATTTCTCCTGGCAGACATCTTCCTTGGTAAAATAAGAGCTACTTGTAATTATGATCCTGATGATTATGATTTATATTGGGATTGTATTGACAAATCACATACTGTAATTTTCTTTCAATGATCAATCCCTACATTAAATTTTCTATCAACCTAGTGTACAAAACTGCTTGTTGGCCAGTTCCATATTGGTACGGGCAGGTAACACCAGACAAAATTTACATCTGATATATTCAAGTTTTACCTCCCTTCACACTGATAATCTTGATTAAAGGAAGAATATCTGTGACATGTGACATTTTAGATAAAATTCTATCTCTTTTCAATTTGGTCAATAAACCAGAAATGCTAGGTAGGTAGGTAATTTATATGAACAAAAGGATACAATCCCATGAGTTCCTGTATGGTATACAGTTGCATTACAAATAGGCACATAACCAGTCAATGGTGTTTAATTTTATAATCAAAACATATATTAGATTTAACAGGTAGGTTTTTATAAAAATGTATTGTCTACAAGGCAAGAAAAAGTCAATAGATTGAAGATGGCATGAAATATTCTTTTACTGTACATGAAAATATTTATTTGGAATGTCGCCAAAAGATATTCAATAATCATGCATGTAGTACTTTACTATTTGAGGAGAAAATTGTGTATTATAATCTAAATCACCAAAAGAGAAAATTACCATTAAATAATTCTACTGAAATTACAAAAGTATAAAAGGTTAGTACATAACATGTTATTTGTTTCTGTTTTAATCTGTACCATTATCTTTGTTAAGGTTATTGTTACACTTGTACAGATCAAACAATAAATAAAATGCACAATTCAATTTTGTTTAATGGTCTACTACTATAACCAAGAAGAAAATAATAAAAAAATGATAATCCTTTCTTCTCAATCAGAATACATAAAAGAAAGTTTATATGATAAATTTTGTGTAATATTTCAGAATGTTTCAAGCTCCTGCTCACTATCATATTGTATCACTGCGTCTGTCAGAGGTGCTCAGTGACATTGGTGTTAGTGAGAGGACGGTGAAGAAGCGGAGGAGAGCTTACTTAATACAGGAGACTTCAACAACAACCACACAGGAATTATTAGGTCAACAATTATCTACATATATGTTAGGAAGTCAATCTGAAGCCACTACTACAAGAGATCTTGACTCTGACATTGATGGACTTTACTGTAGCAATGCTTTCAGTGTGATACAAAACTGGGCTGAGTGGTCTCCTGGTAAACTCAATCTACTAATGATCCAGGACGAATCAACTCCACCAGGATATTGTTACTTACAGTGTACTAGACCTGATGTTCCCCTTCCAGTGAATGAGGATGTTGGGAAACACTATGTAAAGAACACACATGGAAGGGTGTTGATGAAAAATACAACGATTGATGAATTACTAGATGTAAATGAACATCGACAAGGACCATCACTGGCAACAAATGAACGCCCAGGAATTGTTGACATGGATAAAGTTATTTCATTTCCTTTCAAGACCTTGCCACATTCAGTCAGACATTGGTTAGATCATGAACATTCAGTGTGGCCTGATGCAAGAATGAAAAGATACGCAGAAACATCGGACTGTTTTGTTGTTCCCACAGGGAGTAGTGTTAGTGAAAGTAAAGACTTCCAGTGGAGAATTTCTACATCCTTGGCAGAAAGATGCTTCATGTTTAATTTCAATATTACTCAGATAAGGTGCTACATTCTTTTAAAGATGATTCTCAAAACATTTATAAATCTTCATGGACAAAAGCACATCACAAGTTATATGTGTAAAACAGTTTTATTTCATTGTATTAGGAGTAAACCTTCACATGTTTGGACGGAAAGTAATATTCTAAACTGCCTACTATACTGTTTGTTAACACTTAAGGAATGTATATATTGCAGCAATTGTCCTCATTTCATTATTCCAGGAAACAATTTGATGGCTGGTAAAATTACAAGGGAAAACAAGAATCAACTACTTAAGATGATGTCAGGCTTAATACAGCATACTGCTGGTTCTCTCCTTTTCATTAAGATTGATGACCTTGGACACAGACTGTTGTTGAAGTTGAATATTATACATGATGCAGATTACTATGTTGTATTCTCTCAAAAAAATACTAAAATATCTCTTGTAGATGCAAGTGACCTACTATATAAAACTGCTTGTACATTAGAAAAAATGAACACCATGTATCTGCTCAGCTTGACAAACAAAAGTTTAGAGGCACAGATGCTTTTCCTGGTGCAGACTCTTGTTAATTTAGTCAGGTATCACAATGAAGGAAATGTGTATGTACAGACAGCATGCAGACTTTTGACACCTAGATTCTGTACAACACTTGGATGTTTGATAGCGTGCTACAACATTCAGCACAACAACCATGCATCTCCTCAAGCACTGGAGTGGATGTCTGTAGGAATCAACTCAGATGTCTCATCCAGCAGGCTGAAGATGGCTTCTGTGTTTTACTGCACCGGAGACATGGAAAGTGCAAGGTTCATTCTGAGAAGTACTGAAGAACAATACAACATGCCAGGTGTTGAGACTGTATGTCACTGTGTTATATTCCCACGTTACAAAGCAAATTTAGGATTCTGCATAATATCATTGTGTTCGCATAACAAAGAAGAAGCTTTAAAGTATGTTACAGCCTACTGTGTCAAATTTTTGCCTTCAGAAATGAACTGTATTCCAAAGGAACTTCAGTATGAAATGTTCAGATCAACTAGAGAGGAACTCTTACATAGACATAGAGACGATGCCTGGATGGATTTCGCTGCTGTTGATTCTATTCCATATCTTTATTTTCTTCGGTACAAGACTTACGGCTATTTACAGAGAATGCAAGACCAACAACAAGCATTACGTAATCTTCTCTTTGTAACCCGATGTGAAGAATACCTTGGACATAGAGAAACAGCTTGGAATCTGGTAGGACAGTGCATGGAGCAAGAAAACAGGCTGAATGATGCATTACAGTGTTACATAAAGTCACTTCATGTCAGGCAAAGAAATAATGTTGCAAGAATTCACATCTGCATGCTTTTGGCAAGACAATTTCACCCAGCAAGGGAAAATGTGTAACTCAAATAGATAAATGTAAACTGAGTAGAGGTTCTGTTAATTAGTGAAACAAAAGACATTACAAAAGTGGTCATATGAAAGACATTGACCGTTTCTGAACTGATTTGATACTGATAAATCAATGTCACATGTATTAAAGATAGTAAAGATAGATTCAGACTCACAAATCTGCTGATGGTGTTATAAATTTGTTACAGTTGAGCTACCATACTAAGTTCAGAACAGTCTTATGATCCTAAACAACTTCACTGTCAAATGCTTACAGTTTTACTATAACAACATCATTTGCCAAAGATTACCTTGATTTTGTTTTAAAATTGTGAATCATGTTCATATACAAACAAAAATGAAATGAAACATTATATTTTTTCAGCACTGTTCTAAAAAGATATCATGAAGATTCTTTGTTTTGTAAGCAAACTTATTTCTGTTATGATGTGTGTATTCTTTTTCAATAAAAAACAAAGCTGCAAATCTTGATTATAGATCTTGTATGAAACTGAACTGCCAGAATGCTTATATGTAATGATTCCCTGAATTTTGCAATTTAATATGATAATGCGAGAAAATAAGCAAAGAGACATACAGTAAAACCTCGATAACTCGAGGTCGCACGGGGACGAGTAAAATGCTCGAGTTATCCGAACGATGGAAATTCTATAATTTTTTCTGCATAGGCAAAAAGATAGCTATGAAACAGCTTTGAAACAAAGAAAGGCACATTTCTTTCAGTCATGACCTTTTTTAACGTCCAAATGGCATTGTATTTAAACTCAATGGTCTTAGTCTCCAATTTGCATTTCGTTCCTGTTTTGGTTTTCTGCTTGTCCGATCTAGCTTCTGTATCCCCCCGAGATCGGGTTCTTCTCTATAATCTATTCGTGTTTATTTCTATAATTCTAGAAAGAATATGCAGTTTGGGATTTCTTCTCAAGCTTTATCATCAAAAGTCTACCCAGACTCAAAATTTCCATCTTCTCATTATTAAGTTCTCGTAATTAAAAACTCGCAAACAGAATTTTCTTTATTTTCTTCTTATTCAATAAAAGTAACAAGTGGCTTTAATCCACATGATTTAAGACGATTTAAATGTGCGAATAACATTTTATACATTTTAGCCACTGGACGGCCGATTAATCGATAATTAACGAGAACAATCAATTAACAATAAAAGTTTTTCCCATGACGTGTCAAAATAATGATGCACCATCGGAGGTGAGAAAAATCTGATAATCAGTGACCTCGAGTTGCTGTAGGTAATTTAGTAAGAAATCTACCTGGCGGGACCACAAGTGTTCCTCGAGTTATCCGGGCTTCTCGAGTTATCGATGCTCGAGTTATCGAGAGTATTTTCTGGTTAAACATATAGGCAAAATTAACGGGACCGACATGAGTCCTCGAGTTATCCGGGGTTCTCGAGTTATCGATGCTCGAGTTAACGAAGTTTTACTGTAATTCATGAATTCCTGAAGGTAGAGTTATGTCGCTGGTTTGTTCGTCTTTCATTTACAATCCTCAGTTGAAATGTGAAATTTCATTGAATCTCTGTGTGACTCAGATATTTGCATGTGAAGGAAAATTACTAGTAAGTTACTTATGGCAGAGTTATGGTTATTGTATAATTCAACTTTGACCAACAGTCCTCTGTAAGATTTTTAAGATTCATTGGATTATTTTGAAATCAATCCCTTTTAGGGATTCAACATCATAAACATTAAAGAAGTGTGAGGGACAGAGAGCAGAGAAATAAGTTAAAGTGTTGCCTGTGAAAGTTAGTAGAGTCTACGTAAACTAATACTATGATCACTGAAGGTGACTCATACCCCTGTGTTAGTATGGACATAGCACTGGATATATGAATACCAAAAACACTGTTTCCACTGAACGAAAAAAAAAGCAACTCCCCATTATCCAGTGGTTGTTGAGAAAAAGCCTGACAAAAAAATTAAACGACTGAAACTATTATCTCAGCGAAAGATGCTGAGGATATGCACACATTGGCTTGGTACCTATCACTTCTGTGAAGTTTCATTGATTTCTATCCAATTATTTCCGTAACTCAATGGAAAGTAAACCAAGCGCAACATACTGACAATATGCATAAATAGGCTTGAAATCAATCACTCCTCTGAAGTTTCATTTATTTCAAGCCAGGGGTTGCTGAGAAAGAGTCAAGATAAAACTAGAGCTATCACTAAATGTGATTAATACCCCCAAAAGACTGCTTTATAAACTGAGGAAGTTCGTAGTAACAGAATACCTTGCAAATAAACTAAAGAGAGATATTGTTCTTGGCAATAACTCTGTAATTAGTCAAGATAAAGTCATGGTTCTTGTACACTGCACTTCCTCTCAATGTGCTTGACCATTGTATGAAGTCGTATTAAATTCCAACTAGTAGTTTTCGAATTATGCTCCGGACAATAAAAGTAACACAGGGCAATAACTCTGTAATTTGTCAAGATAAAGTCATGGTTCTTGTACACTGCACTTTCTCTCAATGTACTTGACCATTGTATGAAGTCGTATTAAATTCCAACTAGTAGTTTTCGAATTATGCTCCGGACAAGTAAAAGTAACAAAAGGCAATAACTCTGTAATGAGTAAAGATAGAGTTACTGTTCTTTTGCACTGCACTTCCTCTCATTGTGCTTGACTATTGTATGAAGTTGTATTGAATTCCAACCAGTAGTTTTCGAATAATGCTCCGGACAAGAAAAAGGAACAAAGGGCAATAACTCTGTAATTAGTCAAGATGGAGTTATGGTTCTTGTGCACTGCACTTCCTCTCATTGTGCTTGACCATTGTATGAAGTTTTATTGAATTCCAACTAGTAGTTTTCGAATAATGCTCCGGACAAGGAAAAGCAACAAAAGGCAATAACTGTAATTAGTCAAGATTGAGTTATGGTTCTTGTGCACTGCACTTCCTCTCATTGTGCTTGACCATTGTATGAAGTTGTATTGAATTCCAACTAGTAGTTTACGAATTATGCTCCGGACAAGGAAAAGTAACAAAGGGCAATAACTCAGTAAATACTCAAGATAGAGTTATGGTTCTTGTACACTGCACTTCCTCTGATTCTGCTTGATCATTGTATGAAATTGTATTGAATTCCAACTAGTACTTTTCAAGTTATGCTCCGGACAAGGAAAAGTAACAAAGGGCAAAAACTCTGTAATAAGTCTTGATGGAGTTATGGTTCTTGTGCACTGCACTTCCTCTGAATGTGCTTGACCATTGTATGAGGTTGTATTGAATTCCTACCAGTAGTTTTTAAGTTATGCTCCGGACAAGGAAAAGTAACAAAGGGCAATAACTCTGTAATTAGTCAAGATGGAGTTATGGTTCTTGTGCACTGCACTTCCTCTCAATGTGTTTGACCATTGTATGAAGTAATATTGAATTCCAACTAGTAGTTTTCAAGTTATGCTCCAGACAAGGAAAATGCAACAGACCGCCCGACCGCCCGCCCGCCCGCCCGACCGACCAACCATCGGGTGACTCCTATATACCCCCCTAAACTTCATTTTGGGGGTATAATTAACTGAAAAAGGGCAATAAACTGAACAAACACAGATTGTTTATATAACACGAATGCCCCCCTTGATGCAATCAGTAATATGGAAAAAGTCAAACTATGAAAGGAACCTTTTTTAAAGTGAATTTGCCGTAAGACCTAATAACCTGTATATTAAAAGGGATCAACCACTAGTATTAACAAATCAAATTTGAAAAACTTAATGTCTGGAAACTATTCTATTATTCCAGGTCACTATGACCTTGACCTTTGAACTACTGATCTCAAATCAACAAGAGCCATGTTACACATGGTTAATCCCCCCGCCGGGAAGAAGTTACCTGAAGGTTGTACTTTCGTACATTTTACTTGGTGAGAGGAAATCCTTAAAAAGCCGTATAGTTATGGTCATGCTGAGTACAGTTTTCAAGTAAGTGGAAAAAGAATAAGGCAATGAAGAGAAGGTTTGCAAAATTATATTAATGTTCATTATCAGTATAGGTATGATATTTTTCTATTTCACTAAAAGTAGGCAAGGTAGAGTTATTGTTCTTGCACACTGCACTTCCTACCAATGTGCTATGTCAGTGTATTAAGTTTGAAGTAAATCCCTCAAGTACTTTTTGGATCGATTGGATTTTCAATCGGTCCAATGTTAACAGAGTATAACGAGGGGTCAAAGCAAAACTAGTCTAAGTGTATATGAAAATAGAAGCAGATAAGATAGTCCTCAAAACGCTTCCTTACGGCCGAACGCTTTACATACAAACAAGTAGTTCCATATATTCAGTTGTTTCGAATTAAACTGTCTCCTGTTTTAGAAATTATACAGTAACATATCTAAATAATATAAAAACATTTCAGAATAGCATGATATTATATTGTTCTTTTTCTTCTAATTTGAAACTAAAAATCAACGAGGTATCTGTTTTGTATAGAACTATTTTCCTACGCGGTTTTGATCACAGCAGTTTTCTAGTTAGACCGGAAACACTAGAAGACAACTAGTCATGCCGAATAATGTTAAGTCTTTTATCCGATATTGTGTCCGTAAACTATAGGAACATCGTAATACGTTATGGAACCACTAGGTACTCTTGAATTTTAAATTACAAAACTCGGAATTCAACATAAAAAACCACGATGCTTTTGTAACTTGCCAACGCCTCTATCATCAAAAGTGCTCGGCCTGACTAGTTGTCATTCAGTGTCTTAAATGATATGCCGAAACACTTGTCTAAAATACCCTTTTATGCGTTTAGGTATAAAACTGAAACTTATCAGCAATTTAACTTTACAGAGGCACTTGTAAATGTCTTTTTGAAATATGACAACATATTGTTATGCTTTAAACACGTTGTAATTGTTGCATTTTAGTAAATGCGTGGTTCGAAAATGGTACGAAAATGTCCGCATTTGGCCGAAGTCGGTCCGTACCTGGGTACGAATAACTGTAAGAAATCACATAGATCTACATGTCTTAAATACGATTTTTAAATGTAGACAGAAATGCAATAATCTAAAGGGAAAATCAAATTCATTTCTCTGGATCATGCTGTCATTTACAAAGAACAGATATTAACTCAATATGAATACAAATAGAATTTATTGTATTGTAACTAAAACTTTCAAACTTTACCATGATTCTTTTGCTACACTAAATTTTGGCGGGTACATTCATACAAACATTAGAATTATATAGTATCATAATTACCATTATTATCATCATCATCATCATCATCATCATCATCATCATCATTATTACTTGTTACGAAATACTACTAGAGTCTAGTATATGTTAAATATGACAGATAATAGCCTGCTATTAAAACATTCAGTTGTAGTTTTAGAAAACTTATGAAAATTCAAAACAGTATGGTAGAAAGGCTGGTAATAACTAGGGGTGCGCAATAGACCCGGTATATTGTAATTCGCAGTATTTTGAAATGACCCAAGGGGATAGTTAATGTAAGCTGCAACTAAATGTTCTACAATAGGTATATACTTAATCAATTTATAACAAAAGATTGATTTATAAATTTTTAGCTTTTCTTTGAAAAACAGAAGAGCCATTGTCATAACCTTCTTGACGTCTTGAATCTGATTAAGCTTTCTTAAAATTCACTTTCTCGGCAACCATTAAAGCCTTGAAACTTCAGACAATTGCTTGGCATCATACAATGGCATCTGTGGCCGAGTGGTTAAGGTCACTGACTGATGTTTACATGTCCCTCACTGCTGTAGGTTCGTGCCCTACTTGGGTCAAATTTTATGTCTGGGAGCTATCTAGGTTCTACCCAGGTGCCCGCTCGTGACTGAAATAATGCCAGAATTGGCACCCAGGGTCTTCCTCTCCCATGAAAGCTGTACGTTTCAATATGACCTTAGCTGTTAAATGCGACGTTAAATCCGAATCAATCAATTGGCACAATACAATCAACCCTATGGGCATATCCCATAACTTCTGAATGACATTAAAAGTTGTTCAAAAAATTTTCAGTTCAGTTTTGTCAAAATCCATTTCCCAGTTACCATTCACACCTTAATACTTCATAGGGTAGTTAAACATAGTCACTGAATGCAAAATGTAAGCACATGGGTTCCTATCTCAAAAGTAAAGTTTACACAAATGGTTAAAGGTCAAAATTTGTGGACAGTTGTGTCTCCAGTTTATAACTTTACTCGTGCAAGGGTTATCCTGATATTTACACATGTATGTGTACAATCTGTGTTGTCCTGATATTACACATGTATGTGTGCTACTGTGTTGTTCAGAGACAATCGATCCTCCAGCACTTTCAGTTCTTTGATTGAGTTATGCTCTGGAATTTTTTTTTCAAGTAAATCTGATAAAGGGGAATAACTCTAAAAGTAGGCAAGGTAGAGTTATTGTTCTTGCACACTGCACTTCCTACCAATGTGCTATGTCAGTGTATTAAGTTTGAAGAAAATCCCTCAAGTACTTTTGGAGTTATGCTCCAGAATTTTTTTCCAAGTAAATCTGATAAAGGGGAATAACTCTAAAAGTAGGCAAGGTAGAGTTATTGTTCTTGCACACTGCACTTCCTACCAATGTGCTATGTCAGTGTATTAAGTTTGAAGTAAATCCCTCAAGTACTTTTGGAGTTCTGCTCTGGACAAAACTTTTAAAGTAAATCTGATAAAGGGGAATTACTCTAAAAGAAGGCAAGGTAGAGTTATTGTTCTTGCACACTGCACTACCTACCAATGTTCTATGTCAGTGTATTAAGTTTGAAGAAAATCCCTCAAGTACTTTTGGAGTTATGCTCCGGATTTTTTTTCCAAGTAAATCTGATAAAAGGGAATAACTCTAAAAGTAGGCATGGTAGAGTTATTGTTCTTGCACACTGCACTTTCTACCAATGTGCTATGTCAGTGTATTAAGTTTGAATTAAATCCCTCAAGTACTTTTGGAGTTATGCTCTGGACAAAACTTTTAAAGTAAATCTGATAAAGGGGAATTACTCTAAAAGAGGGCAAGGTAGAGTTATTGTTCTTGCACACTGCACTTCCTACCAATGTGCTATGTCAGTGTATCAAGTTTGAAGAAAATCCCTCAAGTACTTTTGGAGTTATGCTTCGGACAAAGTTTTTCAAGTAAATCTGATAAAGGGGAATAACTCTAAAAGTAGGCAAGGTAGAGTTATTGTTCTTACACACTGCACTTCCTCCCAATGTGCTCTGTCAGTGTATGAAGTTTGAAGAAAATCGCTCAAGTACTTTTGGAGTTATGCTCCGGACAAAATTGGGACGGACGCACGGACGCATGGACGAAGACCATTTCTAATATCCCCTTTGCCTTTGGCGGGGGGATAAATAATGGTCATCTGCTTGTCATGACAAACCTCCAAATCATGTTTCAAGATGTTAGGCCCAAGCAACTCGAGAACCATTTCAATGTAAAAGGTGCCGGTGACCTTGACCTTTGACCTCAAAATCTATAGGGGTCATTTGCTGGTCATGAGTAACTTCTGTATCAAGTTTTAAGATACAGGGCTCGGGTTCTGGATCTATTGTCTGGAAACTGTTATATTCTGTGTCAATGTGACCTAGACCTTTAACCTACTGACCTCAAAATCTATTAAGTCATAATTTGCTTGTTTCATAGATTCCTGGACTATGGTTGCTAAGAAATAGCACTGACAACCTGAAAATGTAGAAGCCAGAAAATTGCTCTTCACGAATATGGCTGGAATAGAACTTTTGTTCTGCGTATTTGATGTAATATGTGTATGCCTTGAATACCTCAAACCCTAGGGATTTGGACCAAGTCATTTTGCCTTGGGGATGGGCTTTAGACAGCAAATGTTTGCACTGTTCCTCTGTGTCCTGGGTGTGCCCACCACTCAGTGCCCAGAGGAAAATAATTGTAAGTACGTGACTTTTTAAAAGTTCACTTGTTGTGTCCTACCTGTAGATAAACCAAACTTCATCACTTTTTTGCTCTTGTCTTGAGTGTACCTTATTTCAGTTAATTGTGTAATACACAATAACATTTTAAAGATAAGGGATTTCTATGATAGTCGGTTTTCTTTTGAACCCGACTGTCTATAACTTTTAGGAGTTACTTTCTTTAAAACAGCCAGACCCTTTACTTGTAGACTTGATAAATTTCTTTATACAAATATCAGCTCCATATAATCACTCAAAGCAGATAATTCAAAACAATGGTTTAATTAACTTCACCCCTCAAATACAATGTACATGTAGTCTGTTATCTGTTAGTCAAATACAATGTAGTCTGTTATCTGATTATTATCTGTACTTGTTTAAACATACTGTAGTACACATACTAATTTTGTAGACTTTATTATTCATTATTTGAAAACATGACAGTTTTGTAAATTATCTTCATCAAATGAATACTAAAAGTTTATTCTGCTTTCATAAAAAGTAACCTATGTTTCTTACTACTATTTCTAAATGTGGCAGTCCAAATTTATCAAGTTGTCACTCAAGAAGTTTCCCATTCATGACCTTGGCAAAGTTGTGCCATAGAAATCTGACAAGATTTGGAAATTTAAATAATTTATTCATAAATCAAAGGGCTGTAACTCAATGAAAAATTATCCTAGCACAACATGCCAATGATACGCACAAATGAAGTATGCATTACTTCTGTGAAGTCTCATTGATTTCCCATCTTTGGTGGCTGAGAAATAATGCAGACAAACTTTGCTGAAAAATTCAAAGGGCCAGTACTCAAGCAAAGATTATCCAAGCACAACATGTTAACAATATGAAGAAAAAGACTGCGCTAATCATGCCTGTAAACAGCATGGACAAAATGTGCATGGACGGACGGATGGACGGACAAGGTAACTTTAGTATATCTCCTTAAACCTCAATATTTGCCTTGAACCCAGACCTTAAAACTTGAGCTTTAGATTCCAAGTGTTGTTCAGTGACATGTGGTGACTTCATGAGAAACATTTCTTCAAATTTATTTTAAAATCCCTACTTCTTTGAAACATAGTCCAGACAAGCTCTGATAGATGCAGCAGTACCAAACTGCCACACTGGGGACTATGGTTAACTGAACTTCTATACAAATTACAGCCAGATATCATATACTGTTTCCATACCCCAAAACTTGTTCAGGTGAGCTGAAAACTTAATTATTTTAATGCTTGCTACAGATATCAATATTTATGTATCTGCCAGTAACAGGGAGACAACCTCTCTATTGAGTCATTTTGACATCTCTGATTTATCTCCCCTATTCATGACAGACTGGTCAAAATAATTTGATGTTCATTATTTGGGATAGGCAATCTTATAGTCATCGTGAGCGAGTAGAATTACTACCTATATAAAACCTACTTAATAGTTCCCAAGATCTTGTCAAATTTATTTCACTATCTGACACGAAATCCAATACTTTGTACTACATGTAATACACAAAGCTGATTTGGTAGCGGCTTTCAGTTACATTACATCACTTACACAAGTACAAGATTTAATACTTACATGAAATTTACTTATAGATGTTTCTACAAAGCAAACACCATATGTGCTACGACTGTCTGCCAACACATCCTAGAATTTTAAACAAAACTCTTTTATTTCCTAAGCTTGATAGTTAAAAAAAGTTTTGTTTTTTTTCTAAAATATTTTTTCCCAATAGTTTTCAAACCTTGTAGTAGTACTAGCTTTCAATCATCCGTAAGAAACTGCCAATTAACTCAATTATGCTGATTGAAAAATGATCTTAACTGGTCTGCTCTGGTCAGAATTATGTTTTACTTAAACAATTACCCAATGACTCTCTATCAACATTTCTAAAAACAATGATTACCAAAAAACTAGACCCCCATACTCTAAAGTAGGCTTGTGCTTTTTTCCGTAAAAAATGTACATAGAAACATAAATACATTATGTTCAGTATGTACATGTATTTGAATAACAGAATTAAATAAAACTCACCACCTGCAGAAGAATGTTTATGTTTTATCCAGAATTTGAAAACCATGAAGTCTAGGAGGGCTCCCACACCAAGATGACGTGGCTCATCAACTATACTCAGTCTTTTAGAGCTACTGACAACCATGAAGTCCAGGAGGGCTCCCACAGGGCCTCACACAAAGATGACGTGGCTCATCAACTATTCTAATTCAGTCATTTAGAGCTACTGACAACCATGAAGTCCAGGAGGGCTCCCACAGGGCCTCACACCAAAATAACGTGGCTCATCAACTATACTAACTCGGTCTTTTAGAGCTACTGACAACCTTAGAGTCCAGGAGGGCTCCCACAGGGCCTCACACAAAGATGATGTGGCTCATCGACTATGCTAATTTAGTCTTTTAGAGCTACTGACAACCATGAAGTCCAGGGCCTCTCACCAAGATGACGTGGCTCATCTACTATACTAATTCAGTCTTTTAGAGCTACTGACAACCATGAAGTCCAGGGCTCCCACAGGGCCTCACACCAAGATGACGTGGCTCATCTACTATGCTAATTCAGTCTTTTAGAGCTACTGACAACCATGAAGTCCAGGGCTCCCACAGGGCCTCACACCAAGATGACATCGCTCATCAACTATGCTAATTCAGTCTTTTAGAGCTACTGACAACCATGAAGTCCAGGAGGGCTCCCACAGGGCCTCACACCAAAATAACGTGGCTCATCAACTATACTAACTCGGTCTTTTAGAGCTACTGACAACCTTAGAGTCCAGGAGGGCTCCCACAGGGCCTCACACCAAGATGACGTGGCTCATCAACTATTCTAATTCAGTCTTTTAGAGCTACTGATAACCATGAAGTCAAGGAGGGCTCACACAGGGCCTCACACCAAGATGACGTGGCTCATCAACTATTCTAATTCAGTCTTTTAGAGCTACTGACAACCTTAGAGTCCAGGAGGGCTCCCACAGGGCCTCACACCAAGATGACGTGACTCATCTACTATGCTAATTCAGTCTTTTAGAGCTACTGACAACCATGAAGTCCAGGAGGGCTCCCACAGGGCCTCACACCAAGATGACGTGGCTCTTCAACTATTCTAATTCAGTCTTATAGAGCTACTGATAACCATGAAGTCAAGGAGGGCTCACACAGGGCCTCACGCCAAGATGACGTGGCTCATCAACTATACTAATTCAGTCTTTTAGAGCTACCGACAACCATGAAGTCCAGGACAACGTGATTTATTTTAACTAATTAAAAAGCCCATATCTAAACCATAGTTTAGAATATTTGAATAAAACTTATACAAATAATCCTGTCTTAGAGTAATGCTAATGGCTGTTCAACTTTTATAAGTAATATTTAAGTAAGATTTTTTTAGAATAGATCCTTATCCTGATATGGTACTATAATGATTTAGTAGAAGCTCCATGCAGGCATCTTGACCAAAATTGACAAGGAAACTTTAAGATTAAACATTGGAAGTGTGAACAGCTTCACATTGAACCATTATAGTGAGAGAAAAACTCCAACTCATTTCTTGATTCGTAATCATTTAATCTATACGAAACATAAACATCTGCTAGTGTAGCAGTTCTTAGCATATGATATTGATATTTAACATATAATTACAATATACAATTAATTTCGAATAAATTGACTGTACCATAATAGATGTACGTTAGTAAAACAAGTGTACAATAAAAAGGTAGATCATGTGTGCAAGGAAAGATTAATTCTAACGCAATACCGATGTGACGTCGTTTCTGATTGGTGACGTCCTTTAAATTTGCGACTATTAAATAACGTATATATAGTCGCAAACTTCAAACGGCGTTTTAATTATCGCATTTAGACACATTGTGCGTTAGAAAAGGGATAACTATTTAGTGATTTTGATATTTGCGACCGTATATACGGTTTTAATGGTCGCAAACAGTTTTAACAGCTCCGGCTAACGCCGTCGCCGTTAAAAATATTTGCGACCATTAAAAACCATATATACAGTCGCAAATATCAAAATTACAAAACAGTTATTCCTATAATCAATAGATTATCCAATGAATTTACACGTTTATATGGGAGTCTTCTGTTACATCACTGTCACATTATCCTGAATGACCTGTACATGTACTCTATATGCAAAATCATAGCATTACTGAACCTATGTGGCAGTCAAAATGTATTTACAAGTCTGTTGAATTCTAATAATTGGTGATTTATAGTAGGAAAGATGCTTGCGGTTGTATTTATTTTCATCACAAAAGAAGGTCTTTAATCACAAATGATTTAATTCATAAACAAGTTAAAGACACCTGACAAGATAGAAAGCTCAAATATCCCATTCCTCACTATTAATGCTACTCTTCTGTGGTCAACAAAAAGTGTCTTATTTTAGCATAGGCAGTGAAAATTTGTTAAATCTTTCTCCAAATACCA
Source organism: Saxidomus purpurata (assembly GCA_022818135.1). Classification (NCBI taxonomy): domain Eukaryota; kingdom Metazoa; phylum Mollusca; class Bivalvia; order Venerida; family Veneridae; genus Saxidomus; species Saxidomus purpurata. The sequence continues at coordinate 18,706,931 of JAFMSR010000018.1, read as the reverse complement.
ACTTTAGTCCTTCAAGCTCTGTGCTTGAACATAATGAAACAACTACGGTACAACAGGCATACAGTCTAAAATGTTGGCTGAAGTTGTTTTATTTACATCCCAACAGATAAAACAAATGCATTTTTAGCATAAAAACAAATGCATTGTTGGTATCCTTAGTTCAGTGGGCATATTTCTGTCTGATGTGACATCAAGATGGTGTTCTACTGTTACATCAAGATGGTGTCCTGATGTGACATCAAGATGGTGTCAGTATGGCTTGAAGCTTACCCTTTGTGCCATCATTCCAAAGGGTTCTGTATAAAGTCAGTCAAGATAAATATTAACAAACTATCACACTTGTATATCTAACTACAAACAAAAACACTAAAGTCTTAGGCATGTCATTTGCATGTGCCAAATATTCGTGAAATAGTTATACCTCACAAAGGTACAATCCTAACATGAATTTGAAAGCTGACACAGACAGACGGACATACAGTGTGACTGCAATTTGACCCCCTTTGTGCTCCACAAAGTCTGTAGTTTGTGTAGAGTTTATTTGCACAAGATCAATGCATATCTTCTCTTGGGTAACATGTTACCTTGGCCTTGGAGGTAGCTGCATTTGTGTGGTGTATGACACACTTCTATGTTATCAGACATACCTATATGTCACTGGACACATATTTGTGTTATATAAGTTATATGAAATTTGCTCTATTTATTTAGAATTCAAAACTGCAAACAAAATTATCTTTATTCCTATAGAGGTGTTGTGACCTTGACCTTTGAAGCAACCATCTGGATGGACTAGTAGGTGACAACTGCATTTCAAAGTGGCAGCTTCAAACACAAATTATTGCTATATTGAGTAGGGATGGCAACGAATATCCGGAAATCCGAATATTCGTTCAGGTTCCGAATATTCGGATCCCATATAGGTATCCGAATATTCGGTAAATTCGTCCAAAAAACGAATTTCAATTAAAAACTTATTTACATGTTGTTTTCATGACAATAATAAATTTTCAATTACGGCCGATAAAGTGTCAGTTTACAATACCGGGTTGCCGTGGTGATGTCACTTTCTATAGTCAATCTTTAGCAAAAGAGATTATGCAAACAAAAGAGTTTCAATTTCTAGGTGTGAATTGTTGAGCGAACATTTAGATTAAGGACAATTATTATGAAAGTCTTGATTACGCCAATACATGATGGAGAGGCGCTATTTTTAGCCATTGCATATATGAAGTATCTTTTTGTACTGCGCCCCGTTTTACAAACATTAAACAAGTTTATTATTTTAATTAAAATGAAAAACTTTTCAGGTTGTTCTTAATTGAAGCTTTTCATTCTCAGTCCTATTAAGCCTCCTGCAGATCTGTAACTACTGAAATGAATTTCCCTGGAAGCAGTAGAAAAAGAAAGTAAATGTCCGTGTAACGACTCTGCCACGGAGACAACGAAAGTCCTTACAGAGTTGACTCCCGTAATAACAACGTATATGACATTTATCTTATCCTGATTTTATGACATGAATGATGGAATCTTACAGCCATTAACTGTCTGACTTAAAAGATATAAAAGTAAGTTCTCGAGATGGAATATTCGCCTGGCTAGGGTAACTGTAAGCTATAAATTTATAATTGCTAAATATGTGACAAATTGATCAAAAACGTATTAGATTTAGTACATAAAACAACCAAATATCCGGATATTCGTTCGAAAGGCTGACCGAATATCCGGATACCAATTTGGGTATTTGTTGACATCCCAACTATATAGTGTCTTGTAAGTGGTTTTTAGCCCATAGTGAGACATTGACCTTTGAGGTAGTCATCTAGATGTAGTGCTTGACACACCCTTGTTTTATTTGCAACAATTTAACAGTGATCCAATTTGTAGACGTTGCAGCCTTGACAAGAATTTGCTGAACCACACACTAATGGACAGTACAACTATCATTAATTTTTGTCAACCCTTTGAGTACATAAAAACCATAACACAACACTGCCTGATGCAAGAAAAAGGATAATTGCCATGGTGACAGGGGAGACTAAAAAGTCAACATACCTGAAGCAGCGGATTGTGTCTATTGACAATTCAAATTCTATTGCTTTCTGAACAGCTACCTTGATTACCTGCAAATTTCAAGAGAGCAAGTAGGTCAATGGTGATTGTTTGAAGGCAACACTACCTGTGTAACAGCACATCAATAAACTATTGTTGCAAGATAAATCATACATATCAATATAATATGAATTTGCAAACTCAAAACACTGTGAACCGAGTGTAAATATGAAATATATATAGAAACTTCTTAAATTATTATGTTGACTGCCTTGATATAGCAGTAAGAAACAAAATGGCTGAACCTTAAAGTTAAATGTTTAATCTAACCACTTGAACATGGAAGCAGTCAGAAGTTTGTGGACCAAGATTATTTTGTGGGTACAAGTAGCAACCATTGATGTATGAGCTTGTCACAGTCACATGCAGGTAGAAACTAATGCATCTGTTAAATGTGAAACAATATAGTAACTTACCTCCTCAGGTATATTTGCTAGTTAGTCAGCATTGAACCCTGTAACTTTTAGGACACGCTCCTGATGTAAATTTGTACAGGGAGGCTATAGTCTCCTGAGTGGGATCTTCTTCATCTTCATTCTCTACCATACATGCCTGCAAACACCATTACATTTTGCTGACTTAAATATATATTGATTCTCAATATTCAACCAAAGTTAAATAAATAAGGCAACTCTGTGTGGCAAGAGGTCTTCCACACGGGTTTCATTTTCCACAGATTTATTCTCTATAATCCCAATATTCCAGGACTATTTTTAATAAGGTGTCACGGTCACGTGACCCTCGTTTTAGTAGGCAATTTTTAAAACGACTCAGCGTTTGCCCCTGACAGTTTGAACAGCCATAGGCTTCCCCTTTCGCCTGCAAAGTAGATCGGCTTTGCCGAAACACGTTAGGACCGTGTTTGCGAACTCGGCTTAAAAATGGGTTAAAAGTCATTTCTGTTGCCTTATATAATTTTATTATGTGTTGATGCTGTAAACCATTGTAATACCACCGGAGGCAAAATTAAATATATATTAATTACTACGCCATCAGGCAGTCATGTACACTTAATCAATTGATCCGCCACATTTACATATTAGCCACTGTGTAAACACAACTCATTCTGCAATTATAGAGCAACTAGAAATACAAACTTTAAAAAGTGTGTCCCTCACTCCAATATCAGCCAGTTATACTTTTAAAAAGATAAACGGCCTATACATGTTTACATAAACATCGTTTTGAGGAAAGTTATCAATATGCAGTCTATCTTTAGATCGGCGATCACGTGATCAAAGCTTTTGTATTTCATTCACAACGCGTCCATTCATAAAATTTGAATTGTGCAAACCGATGAAAAATGGTTAGAGAACACGAAATATTTTGTGTAGCCTACTTAAGTTTCAAAGACTATTATAGGCTCTAAGAATAAGCCTTGGTTTAATAATTAGCTTTTCAAAAGATTTATTAAAGTAAGTTAAAGTGTAAGGCTAATAGACTACTTACACAAGTGGTTATCTCTCCTTACCAACACAAAATGTGATGAAATGAAACTATGGGGTGCGAACTGCCGATGTTGTGCGGTTGTGAAAAATCAACAAAAATATGAGTTTGAAATCTGTAAATTTTCTTTAATTTTTTTTTTTAATGAATTACTTTCAAATATCAGCTGAAACTTTTCGGATAAGATATAATACATGTACTTCCAAAGATTCTATTAATTGTTTTTTGGAGGTTATTTCGTTTTGACATCAGTTATAAGATATGTCCCTTTCAGAAAAAAATGCTACATTTGCTTTCTTTTATGATTTCTGATCAGATATCGCTGTTGTAGGAGTTAAACGTCCACTTAAAAGTACATATATTTGGTCAGTTTAATAGGCAGCTGGTTTGCCTAACATCGTCCTAGAAAGTTCCAGTACTAGGCGACGAATCTTCGCATGCCACTGTCAACTTCCCTACTTAAAGAGACAAAGTCAGAGGTTACAGTGATTTTAAGTCAGCTTCTCTGATCACTAGACCAAGGAGGCAGATCTGGTCGGACATCATTATGAACATAATGACCTGTATTGTATGTTTTATGATGTTAGCATAAATTATGTCCCTTATGGAAACATAATGCACCACCACTTAAATTTTAGGTTTCATGAAAATTTCGTGAAATAATAGACGAGTAGGTCGTGTCACGTATTCCTGAAGGATGTGTCATAAACAAAGCTGGTTACAAACAACTTAAAAGCACTGTATTTCACTTGGTCAAAAAGTCTCAAGCAAACTATGTTTTTGAAAAAAATATAAAACAACAGCAACATGATACTTTTAATGAACTGCAGGTCTGTGATTAAAATAAACGGATAGAAACCAAAATCAAGTACTGTAAGCGAAGTATCGCTCATTGTCTGTAAGAAAAATCCCCCTGTGCCCAATTTTCCAGAGGACACGTTGTTGTCAGCACTTTCAGTGCTTTGATTTTTCTTGCCTCATTCCACATTATGTCAGATCATTTATACAGGCAGTTTACATCTGATCAGGTAGAAGCATTGACAGATATAAATCAAAAGTGCTTGACCATTTTATTAATGTTTTCACTCCAATCAGTAGGTGTTGAGGCCAGAGATCACTTATTGGACAACTAAGTGCATAGGAAATATTTATCTGCCATCACAAGTGTTTTCATATTAAAATATCTTCGTTTCAACTCATTTTGACACCAAGTTTGTGCTCAACTCATTTTGACACCAAGTTTGTGCTCGCTGATGTTTATTTCTCTTTGTAGTTTACTAGGCAATCAAAGATTAAAGTTCCAGGATCTGACTGATTTTACTCATTTAGAAAAATTAATTTAATGATAGGATAATGATAGAACATTGTTCTATTCACTCTAAAACAATGTTGATCACTGTATTTAAGTCATTTCTTCATGAAAAAGGGTTGACAGAAAGCATTTCTTATGTTTTGCAATATCATTGAAAGAAAAATATACTGTACTATATTTCTAGCATGGGCAATAATTTTAAAAGCATGACTTTGGTACAAATAAAGATCATTTCCACCAGCAAGACATCTTTCTTGGTAGAATAAGAGCTACTTGTAATTGTGATCCTGGGACTTTAATAGCAATTTACATTGGGATTGTATTGACAAATCACATGCTCAAAGTTTTTTGGATGATCAATTCCTGCATAAAACGTCCTATTAACTTAAGGGAGGTCACTGCTGAAAATCAAAATAACAAGACAATTTATTGACCCTGTATTTATAGAGACTAACATATTGCTAGTTAATTTCTTGAAAAATAATGATGGGTCAATGACTTAACTTGTTCGCAATATTAATCTTTAGTGTATATCTTTAGCATACACTATCAGGTCAAGGTGCTAAATGCAGAATTAGCTAGAATTTTGGTATTGTAAACTTTTATGTATGTGGTGTGTTTTTCAGAATAGGTATCTATTTTTAATCTTTTCTAATGTAATATGTCATACCTTAGAAGTAATCGAACACTAAATAGTGGTGGAGCGAGCGAGTGTATAATTAACATGTTTAATTGAATAGCAATGAACAATGCCAGGGCCGTAGCCAGAGGTTGAAAAGTAGGGAGACACTTTCTAGGGGGGTTCGGGGGCATGCTCCCCCGAAAAAAAAAATTTTCGAGGGTGCCATTTCGTGCATTTTCCTGCATTTCAAATGTGTTTTTGATACTTTTAAGATACCGATTTCGGAAACAGAAAATATAAATTTATACTCAGATATTTATGTAAGGTTGGGAAATTTTAGGGGGGGCGCACGCCGGGTGCGCCCCTCCCTGGATCCGCTAGTGTTAATTTTTGATAAATGAATATTTTCATTGTTAAGGAATAAAAAGGTTTTTATGATATTTTTCCCACAGTTTGACTAAAAAATTTGTTTTAGAATGCAAAAATGGGGGTCAATGTGCACCAACTTTAAAAACTAATGCGGCATTATCATTAGTTTAACACATTTACAAGCACAGCAACCGAAAATTGCTTTTTTAAAACTGTCACTAAAAATACACTTTGTGCAATGTCACTTTAACATGTGAAATTTTAGATAAGGTCTTATCTCTCTTCACTTTGGCCTTAAAACAGAAAGAGGAAGTCTAAATGACCTAATAATAAAAGTTTTAAAGAATTCCATTAGGGAAAATCTATTAAAATTTACCCAAAAAATATAAAACGTAAGTAAATTGTATATTATTTGTAACATTACCTTTGTTCAGGTTATTTTCACACCTGTACATACAAACAATAAATAAATTTCACAATTCAATTTTGTTTACTAGACTAATTATATCACCAAGAAGTAAAAATATCAAATTTGTATCATCCTTTCTACTCCATCTACTACGTAATAGAAAGTTTATAATAAATTTTGTGTAATATTTCAGAATGTTCCAAGCTCCTGCTCACTATCATAATGTATCACTGCGGCTGTCAGAGGTGCTCAGTGACATGGGTGTTAATGAGAGGAGGGTGAAGAAGAGGAGAAGAGCTTACTTACTACGAGAGACTTCAGCAACAATCACAGCTAGTTTATTAGATCATCAAATATCTGTGTATCTATTAGGAAGTCAATCTGAAGCTACTTCTACAAGAGGACTTCACTCTGACTTAGATGAACTTGTATGTAGCAATTACAACAGTGTGATACAGGACTGGGCTGAGTGGTCTCCTGATAAACAAAACCTGCTAATGATCCAGGATGAATCAACTCCACCAGGATATTGTTACTTACAGTGTACTAGACCCGACGTTCCTCTTCCAGAAACTGTAGAAAATGGGAATCACTATGTAAAGGACACACATGGAAGAGTGTTGATGAAAAATACAAAGATTGATGACCTTCTACATGAAGATCAACAGCGACAAGGACCATCAATGGCAACACAAGGACAACCAGGAATTATTGACTTGGATAAAATTTTCTCATTTCCCTTCAAGTCCTTGCCACAGTCAGTCCGACATTGGTTAAATCATGAATATTCAGCATGGCCTAATGCAAGAATGAAAAGATTCGCAGAAACATCCCAATGTTTTGTTGTTCCCACAGGTGGTAGTGTCAGTGAAAACAAAGATTTCCAGTGGAGAATTTCTACATCCTTGGCTGAGAAATGCTTCCTGTTTAATTTTAATATTACTCAGATAAGGTGCTACATCCTTTTAAAGATGATTCTCAAAACATTTATAAATCTTCACGGACAAAAGCACATTACAAGTTATATGTGTAAAACAGTTTTATTTCATTGTATTAGGAGTAAACTTTCACATGTTTGGAAGGAAAGAAATATTCTAAACTGCCTACTATACTGTTTGTTAACACTTAGGGAATGTACATATTGCAGCAATTGTCCTCATTTCATTATTCCTGGAGACAATTTGATGGCTGGTAAAGTTACAAGGGAAAACAGAAATCAACTACTTGAGAAGATGTCAGACTTAATACAGCTTACTGTTGATTCTCTCTTTGGGATTCAGATTGATGACCTTGGACAAAGACTGTTGTTGAAGTTGAATATTATACATGATGCAGATTACTATGCTGTATTCTCTGCTGTAAACACTGAAAGATCTCTTCTAGATGCAAACGACCTTCTATTAAATACTGCTTTTACATTTGACAAGCTGTATAAAGAATATCTTGTCTTGAAAAACCAAAGTATAGAGGCAATGATGTTTTTCCTATCAAAGACTCTTTTTAATTTAGTCAGGTATCACAATGAAGGCAATGTTTTTGAACAGACAGCATGCAAACATTTGACACCTAGATTCTGTACAACACTTGGATCTTTGATGGCATCCTACAACATTCAGCATAACAACCGTGTTTCTCCTCAAGCACTTGAGTGGATGTCAGCAGGGATCAACTCAGATGTCTCATCTGGTAAACTGAAGCTGGCTTCTGTGTTTTACTGCACTGGAGACATGGAAAGAGCAGAGTTCATTCTGAGAGATACTGAAGAATGATACAACATAGAAGTTGTTCAGACTGTATGTGGCTGTTATCAATATCCTGGGATCACTGTAAAGCTTGGATTCTCCATAATATCAATGCATTACAATGAAGAAGCTTTAAAGTATATTACAGCCTACTGTGTGAGATTTCTGCCTTCAGAAATGAACTGTATTCCAAAGGAACTTCAGTATGAAATGTTCAGATCAACAAGAGAGGAACTCCTACATAGAAGTAGATATGATGACTGGATGGATTGGGCTGCTGTTGATTCTATTCCGTATCTCTATTTTCTACAGTACAAGATTTACGGCTATTTACAGAGAATGCAGGACCAACAACAAGCATTACAAAATCTTCTCTTTGTAGCCCTAGATGAACAAAACTTTTGGCACAGAGAAACAGCCTGGAATCTGTTAGGACAATGTATGGAGCAAGAAAACAGGCTGAATGATGCATTGCAGTGTTTCAGAAATTCACTTCATGTTAGGCAAACAAATAATGTTGCAAGAGTTCACATCTGCATGCTTTTGGCCAGACAATTTCATCGTGCAAGGGAAAACCATGTGTAACTCAAACAGATGAAAGTAAATTAAGTGGAAGTTCTGCTAAGTAGCAGAACAAAGGACATTACAGAAATAGCTACATGAAAAACTGACAAACTGAGGTTTCAAACAGATTTAAAGACACAAATCTGCTGGTGTTATGAATTTGTTTAAGCTGAGCTGCCATTTAGTTCAAGCAGTTTTAAGGTCCTGAACAACTTAATAGCAATTATGCACAGTATGATTATAACAACATCATTTACCAAAGACTACCTAGTCTTCCTTATAAAAATTGTAAAATAATATTTTCATGCAAACAGAAACAAAATGAAACATTATTTTTTTTTCATCATTGTTCCAGTAGCTTTTTAAAAAAGATGCAATGAAGATACAAAGTTCTTTGTTCTGTTAGCAAACCTAGACATGTGTTATATGTGTGATACATTTTTGTATAATGATTCACTGAATTTTGCAATTTAAAGTGATCATTCAACATGGATGATTAAAATAAGCAAGGAGACATAATTCATACATTCCTGAAGGTAGAGTTATGTCAGTTTGTTTGTCTTAATTTACAACTCTCAATTGAAATGTGAAATTTAATTGGATCTCTGTGTGATATTGGCTGGTAAAGGTTAATACAGAGAAAAGGAGATAATTCATAAATTACTTTAGGAAGTTATGGTTATTGAATATTCAACTTTTACAACATGTCCTCTGTAAAATTGCAAAAATAAACACCAGGAAATTAACCATATTTTTGCAATATTATTGTCAGATATGTTAATACTCCATTTTCATCCTGTTTAAACTATAAATATAATTATACTCCTGACAAAGAAAGCAGGATTTCTTATTCAATAAGGAAATTAAAGTTAGACATGCATGACAAGACTTTTTAATTTCCTAAAATACTTTCAACATAATTAGAAGTAAATTATGTGCATATTTTCTCACTGTTTGGGAAGACTTTAGGTAATACAAATTAGCTTATATATACGAATTTATTTCAGTTCAATTGCAAAGTAACCTCTGTAGCTTATTGAATTGCTCTCAAACACTCATTCTAGATGTCTAGCTCACGCGAGAGAGGCAGCAAGTTTTTCATCACTGCTACCCATTTACAGATAGTGGTCAAAGGCATGTGTGGCATCAGTGTTTTTGCCCACGGACACACCTCCTGCTCAAGCTGGAGTGCAAATTGACGATACATTATTAACAACAGGACCAAAATGGCCCTGTATCGCTAACCTGAGACCTACTTATAACCAAATGAGACCAAACTTCATTCCTAAACTATATATCATAAACACAAATATTCTGTTTCACCTTGACAAGGCAAACTTTCTGACCAATTTACATGATGATTGGCTGTTAAATGTGACTTCTAGAGTACCAACAAGGTTTTCCTCAGAATTGACCTGTTAATGTAGTTGTTAGTACCAGGTGATCTACATAAACCAATTTTGATAAAGATTGGGTTGTAATTTGTAAATATCACCAGTATGGCATACAGAAGGTCTTTTACCTGGTGAACTAGTTTTTGACCTCCTATTATCCATATTCAGAATTGACCTTAACTGCATCAAGATAATCATACTGACCACGTTTCATGAAAACTCAATGTAAAATGCAATCTCTATCACGTACACAAGGTTTTCCTATAATTTGACTCTGTGACTTAGTTTTTGATCCCAGGTGACCCATATTCAAACTACATCTAGATTGTGTCAAGGCTGTCATTCAGACCAAGTTTCATTAAGATCCAGTGAAAAAAGCCACCTTCATTGTAAACAAAAGGTTTTTCCATCATTTTACACCATGACCTAGTTCTTTTACCCAAGATAACCAATATGCGAACTCAACCTAGACTTTATCAATGCAGTCATTCTGACCAAGATTCATAAAGATCCAGTGAAAATGCAGCCTGTACTGCATACACAAGGTAAAGTGTGGATAGACAGATGACAGACGGATGGACACCTGGCGATCTCAACAACGCACTACGAGCACTTCAATATGCACAACTAAGCTTGGTAGCAACTACTTATGTGAAGTTTCACTGATTTGCCATCTTAAGTTGCTGAGAAATAGTGTGGACAAAATTTGCTAAAAAACCAAGGGCCAAAACTAAGCAAAAATTATCAAAGGGCAACATCCTGACGTAATGAAGAAATAGGCTTGGCACCAATCAGACCTGTAAAGTTTCATTGGTATTTGGCCAATAATTGTTGAGAAATAGATTGGACAAAATGTGCATGAACTGACATATCAATGGGGGAGGTGACTTGAATTTATTGCCCCCTTAAACTTAAACTGATTTTTGTCTTAAACCAAGACAACTTGAGTTATAGATCCAAGTGTTGTGCGTGACATGTCACATGATTGTCTTCAGTTCATCAATTTTTTTTATAAAATCTCTCCATTTTAAACATAACCCGGACAATCTCTGATAGATGTACTTGTTCTAAACTATCACACTGGAGACTATGGTAAACTCAACTTATACCATTTTACAAAAACTGTGGCCATACCGAGTCTGATACTTATTGACACCGCCGTTGAACGGCGGCATCAGTATTGAATAGGTTTCAAATTTGTACCATGGGGTTGCATAATCGAATAGGGAGCAGCCAACATTATTATTGTAAATCTAAACTATGTTCTATGTATGAAAAATGACTTTTACGAATCATTAAATTGTATTAAGTCATTAAAAAACAACAATACAATACAAAATACACATGTCTCCTTCCCTTATTTCAAAACTTTGGACACATTTAATGAGTATTAAATAACTTTTCCACAAAATCGTAGACCACGGGTTTTTCATAGCTTTGTTTACGGACCTTACGACCCAATTCATCAAAGCTCAGAAAAAAAGATTCGGAAGATGTTTTACTATCTTAAAACACTCGGATAATAGAATACATGGCGCCAACGTGAACAAGAAACATGGCAATGCCACGAAACCAGGTTTTCCTTTGACTGCCAAATCAAGTTAAAATCATGTAAACAGGATTTTCAATGTTAATGTCACTGTGACCTTGACCTTGGAGCCAGCCATGCGGAACATGCGTTCTGCACGTCATCTTGATGTGGTAAACATTTGTCTGAAGTTTCATCAAAATTCTTCAAAGGGTTGAAGAGTTACAGAGCGGACAGGATTTTCAATGTTAATGTCACTGTGACCTTGACCTTGGAGCCAGCCATGCGGAACATGCGTTCTGCACGTCATCTTGATGTGGTAAACATTTGTCTGAAGTTTCATCAAAATTCTTCAAAGGGTTGAAGAGTTACAGAGCGGACACAATTTCGTTTGACGCCCGCCCATCCGCCCATCCGCCCATCCGCCCATCCGCCCGCCATACCCCAATCTAATAACCAGGATTTTCAAAATTGAAAACCTGGTTAAAAATCAATGAAAACCCATTTTAATTACTACATATTAGACTATAATATTGAAACTGTAAAGAAAAACCGTTCACCCAACTATGCAATACGTAGGGCCCTAACGGAATTCCATTCCATCATTTGTAAACAAAAACAATAATCAGCCAATGGAAGTTCTGTAAAATGTATACGTCACAGCATAATTAATCATGTGGATTTCGTCTCTTTCCGCCATATTGCTGGAGTGTATATGCTTCGGGAATAGAAAGAAAGAAAAATCTACATTACCAGCTACAGGGAGGGAGGGGCAGGTATATCTGTTTTACAGATAGTTCTTTTTCACAATATTTAGACCCGGTGTAAATTATATTTGCACAGGTTTTTGCCTCTGCTTCCTTATTAACCGGCCTGTAGTCAGTGTAATTGTGGGAGGAGCCATGGTTATAAATAGTTTTGTGTATCAGTTCCTTGGTATCTAAAAATAGCCAGTGTAAAATTAGCATCCGAAAATAATTAATGTTGTGAGAAAAGAGGTATTTAATTATCACAATAGACAAACAATATGGCAGTTACATAAGGGTTTAGTATTATGCTAATTACTAATAAAAACTTTATTTTTATAAATCAGTTTCATAAACAAAAAGGATATACAGCTAAATACACAGAGGCACGGACCGGTATTACTGATTACCGAAAACAACTTTTTACCGGAAACAACCAAAAACAAATGAGATTACCGGAAACAAGTCTTAATTCAATAGTTCTTTATGATATACACTTATTCTAAATGATAAAAATTAATGTATTTGTTGAATATGTGTAATTTTAGAATGACACGTTAGATTTTAAGCGAATTAGTTCGACGTAACCAGGAATACTCTATTTATAGACGGTTCCTGATGTAACTTAGTGTGTACTTTATGTTGTAACGATTACCTCCCTTAGACGGTATTAAAACCCAAAATCATTGCAATCACGGACCTATATACACATGTGTATAGGTCCGTGTTGAAATGAAAGATCTTTATAAGAAAAAAGTGTTACTTTTCTTTTTTTGTATTTAAATAGTTCGATAAATTTTAGCGTTATTTTTTGTTCAAGTTCTTTGACAGTTTAACAACTTATCTGCATTTCCAGTTACGAAAATTCCCATGAGTGAATGAAAATAAAAAACAGAAACTAGAAAATCATTTAAAATCTTTTTATTTGCATATATCATTACAAAGATGAATAAAAACATATAACATAATTAACATAATGTGTATATAGGTCCGTGACAGAGGTAATGATCATTTTATGTAGTAAAAAAGGGTTCGCTGATGTTTACCATGCACATTTTATATAGAAACCTGCCCCAGTGCCCATCTCCCAGCCATGTTTCAAAAACATGCGCGGCGTCTTTGATGCCTTGCATCAAAATTCGTCTTGTTATATTAAATACGTGGTTGGAAAATGTAACATGTAAGTGAAGTAGTGTATAGTTCTTTGAACAAAATGTTATGAAATGAATGAAAATTGCCTAGGAAGGTACGATAAAGAATGGGTGAAACGTGTGTTCATTGTGCAGCTTTGAAATTGTCAAAAAGTTGATATTTCTATCTTAAATCCATGTCAACGTCAAATTATTTTAAATGCTTATGTAACTTCTAATAAGTAGTGAAAAGTTTTTATTGTTCGGCCAGTATAAAAACCGATATCGGTCAAACATGCCGGTATCTTGCGGTATCGGGTAAAGTTGGTCCATTACGTTACTATGACTCGATTTTTACAATTTAAAATTTACAATCACACTTCAGTTTGTCTTTGAATGGAAGTAACACTGTACAGTCACTGACAATTTTAATCAGACATGTCATGTTAGAGCAATATAGTGACAGGTAGCCAAAGTTTACTAACTGGTCGGGATGTACATCCTATTTTTATCAGACTGGTTTACATTTAGTGTTATCAGACTGGTCTACAGCAATAAACTGACAGGTAGCCAAAGTTAACTCATTAGTCAGTATGCACTTTTAATAACGAGACTTTTCAGTAATCGTGAAAATGTGCGTTGTTTTGTTAACAAACATCTTGACTGCAAATGATTTTGTGAGGATACAGGCAGGGATAGTATTGTATATTCTGAGAATCACCTTAATGGAACATAGCGTAGAACATATTATAAATACTGCTGCGTTTACTTTGTTTTAATCAACGCTGAATGAAAATAGGGATCGTATATAAAATCTAATAAATCTTGATGAAAAAAACGGAAAGAGCAGAAAGATTTTTGAAAGCTTTTTCATGAATAGGTTTTTGTTTCTTTTAAAGTCATAAATAATACACTGGAAATGAGAAAGAGTTACTAAATTTTAAATGCACAAACCAGATAGTCAAGTATTTGCTTTACACAAACCTAGAATATAAATTTATTCTGTCTCTGTTATAAAGTCTGTAAAGTTTATTTGCATCTCCCATTTCAAAATATTTACATTAGAGCTTTGTTTCTAGGCCTGCTGTGATACATAGTATCACAGTTTTTCTTGTTATTAGTTTACACACATTAACAGGGAGAATACCTACCTATTGAATCATTTTGACATCTGTGATTTATATTCCCTTACTATGACAGACTAGTCAAAATAAGTTCAGACCCTTCATTTTTTGAGATTTCGTATGCAATACTTACATGGAATTTACCTATAGATTTATCTACAAAGCAAACATCGTATGCAATACTTACATGAAATTTACCTATAGATTTATCTACAAAGCAAACACCGTATGCAATACTTACATGGAATTTACCGATAGATGTATCTACAAAGCAAACACCGTATGTAATACTTACATGGAATTTACCTATAGATGTATCTACAAAGCAAATACCGTATGCAATACTTACATGAAATTTACCTATAGATTTATCTATAAAACAAACACCGTATGCAATACTTTCATGAAATTTACCTATAGATGTATCTACAAAGCAAACACCGTATGTTATAATTACATGGAATTTACATATAGATGTATCTACAAAGCAAACATCGTATGCAATACTTACATGAAATTTACCTATAGATTTATCTACAAAGCAAACATCGTATGTGCTGAGATTGTCTTTCTCCATGTCCTAGAATTTCAAAACAAAACTGCTGTATTTCCATAGCTTGATGTTCAGCACATACATTTGTACTCACTTTTCTAAAATATTCTTTCCTTGTAGTTTTCATACCGTCTTTCAGAAGAATTGGAAGATTTGTAGAAGCCTGTAACCATCAAACTAGTCTAGCTTTCCACTATCCGTAAGAAATTGCCAATTGACTCAATTCAGCTGATTAAAAAATTATTTGAACTGGATGCAAGGCCAAACCCTTCTGAAAATTTGCTAAATTTGACATCTTTATGTTATTTTATTTTGTAATAGGCATATAGACAAAAAAGAAAATGTGTCAAGTACTTGTGAACTGAACTGCAGTAATATAAAAGTGTTAGTGTTTTCACTGTTTTCCTTTCATGAATAATAAATTTAGAAAATGTAATTATAGCTTCCACCACGCTATATTACATACTTGCTAATGAGAATTAACAGTACCATTTATATCCAATAATTTGGCAATGAACAGATTGAAACAAGGGAAGTAGATCTACTGTATGTATGATTCTTTCTCTCTGTATTTCTTTTGAAGAAACAATATCGCACGCATTTAGTAACATTTCAAGACTCCATCTTGTATAATAATATTGCCGTAACCCTATTTTTATTACAAGAAAACTCTTTGAAAACACATGCAAACAAACAAAATGTCTACTGACATTTCCGGGAAAATATACAATGTCACTTGTCTCTCAAGTGACATGTTACAATTTCTCTCTAATAGTATGTCCCCCCCCCCCCGAGGGTCGAAAATCACATGACCGGCCCATATATGTGTTGTGTGTACAAATGCACATGCATATAATTTTGCAACATTGTGGTTCCTGATCTTCTGGCTGTAAATCTTTTAAGAATAAAGAAGTTCCATCATTCATGACTGAGATAATTTAGAACAGATCTATTTCAGACTGTTATTTATAATTGAATTTACATTCAAAGTTGTTTAGGAAAGCGATTTTTTATTTCTTGTTACTTGAAGTTTGAAATTAATAAGCTCCGTACGGAGGACGGAAAAAAACAAAACTAGAGCTATCACTAAATGTGATTAATACCCCCAAAAGACTGCTTTATAAACTGAGAAAGTTCGTAGTAACAGAATACCTTGCAAACAAACTAAAAAGAGATATTGTTCTTGGCAATAACTCTGTAATTTGTCAATATAGAGTTATGGTTCTTGTACACTGCACTTCCTCTCAATATGCTTGACCATTGTATGAAGTTGTATTGAATTCCAATCAATAGTTTTCGAAAAATGCTCCAGACAAGTAAAAGTAACAAAGGGCAATAACTCTGAAATGAGTCAAGATAGAGTTATTGTTCTTTCTCACTGCACTTCCTGTCATTCTGCTTGACCATTGTAAGAAGTTGTATCGAATTCCAACAAGAAGTTTTCGAATAATGCTTCAGACAATGAAAAGTAACAAAGGGCAAAAACTCTGTCATGAGTCAAGAAAGAGTTATGGTTCCTGTGCACTGCACTTCCTCTCATTGTGCTTGACCATTGTATGAAGTTGTATTGAATTCCAACTGGTACTTTTCAAATTATGCTCTGGACAAGAAAAAGTAACAAAGGGCAATGACTCTGTAAAGAGTCAAGATAGAGTTATGGTTCCTGTGCACTGCACTTCCTCTCAATGTACTTGACCATTGTATGAAGTTGTATTGAATTCCAACCAGTAGTTTTCAAGTTATGCTCCGGACAAGGAAAAGTAACAAAGGGCAATAACTCTGTAAATACTCTAGATAGAGTTATGGTTCTTGTACACTGCACTTCCTCTCATTGTGCTTCATCATTGTATGAAATTGTATTGAATTCCAACCAGTAGTTTTCAAGTTATGCTCCGGACAAGGAAAAGCAACAAAGGGCAATAACTCTGTAATTAGTCAAGATGGAGTTATGGTTCTTGTGCACTGCACTTCCTCTCAATGTGCTTGACCATTGTATGAAGTTGTATTGAATTCCAACCAGTAGTTTTCAAGTTATACTCCGGACAAGGAAAAGTAACAAGAGCTGTCCATAAGACAGCACGCTCGACTATTGTGGGTGTTTGCTAATAAAACAAAACTTTTATCAGTGTAATAGCAAAACAAAATTCTGCTAACTATTAAGTATAAACTAGGAAAGTTGAATCATAAAAAAAGTCAAAATCTATAACTATAGATTTAATTTTTGGTAAATTAATTGTTTGATACAAAATTTACCCTGAACACTATTGCAAGGTTTGATATAACTACCATAAGTGGTTACTGTGATATGTGCATGATAGTACCTTGCATGCAAAACTTTACCAAATTTTCAAAGTCAAACAAGGGCCATAATTTGCACTAAATTTAAACAAGAGTTATCTGTCTTGACTGTGTGACACCTCTTAAGACATTAAAAAAGTTTCAAGTCAATATCATAAGTGGTTACTGAGATATGTGCATGATAGTACCTAGCAGGCAAAACTTTAACCAAATTTTCAAAGTCAAACAAGGGCCATAATTAGTACTAAATTTATACAAGAGTTATCTGACTTGACTGTGTGACACCCCTAGAGACATTAACGAAGTTTCAAGTCAATATCACAAGTGGTTACTGAGATATGTGCATGATAGTACATAGCAGGCAAAACTTTAACCAAATTTTCAAAGTCAAACAAGGGCCATAATTTGTACTAAATGTTTTCAAGAGTTATCTGCCTTGATTGTATGACACCCCTAAAGACATGAACAAAGTTTCAAGTCAATATTATAAGTGGTTACTGAGATATGTGCATGATAGTACCTAGCAGGCAAAACTTTAACCAAATTGTCAAAGTCAAACAAGGGCCATAATTTGTACTAAATTTTTTCAAGAGTTATCTCCCTTGATTGTATGACACCCCTAAAGACATGAACAAAGTTTCAAGTCAATATCATAAGTGGTTACTGAGATATGTGCATGATAGTACCTAGCAGGCAAAACTTTAACCAAATTTTCAAAGTCAAACAAGGGCCATAATTTGTACTAAATTTTTTCAAGAGTTATATGCCTTGATTGTATGACACCCATAAAGACATAAACAAAGTTTCAAGTCAATATTATAAGTGGTTACTGAGATATGTGCATGATAGTACATAGCAGGCAAAACTTTAACCAAATTGTCAAAGTCAAACAAGGGCCATAATTTGTACTAAATTTTTTCAAGAGTTATCTCCCTTGATTGTATGACACCCCTAAAGACATGAACAAAGTTTCAAGTCAATATCATAAGTGGTTACCGAGATATGTGCATGATAGTACATAGCAGGCAAAACTTTAACCAAATTGTCAAAGTCAAACAAGGGCCATAATTTGTACTAAATTTTTTCAAGAGTTATCTGCCTTGATTGTATGACACCCCTAAAGACATGAACAAAGTTTCAAGTCAATATCATAAGTGGTTACTGAGATATGTGCATGATAGTACTAAGGAGGCAAAACTTTAACCAAAGAAGCAACGCCGACGCCGACACACAAGTGACTGTAATAGCTCTCCATATTCTCCGAATAGTCGAGCTAATAAAGGGCAATAAATCTGTAATTAGTCAAGATGGAGTTATGGTTCTTTTGCACTGCACTTCCTCTCAATGTGCTTGACCATTGTATGAATTTGTATTGAATTCCAACCAGTAGTTTTCAAGTTATGCTCCGGACAAGGAAAAGTAACAAAGGGCAATAACTCTGTAATTAGTCAAGATGGAGTTATGGTTCTTGTGCACTGCACTTCCTCTCAATGTGCTTGACCATTGTATGAAGTTGTATTGAATTCCAACCAGTAATTTTCAAGTTAAACTCTGGACAAGGAAAAGTAATAAAGGGCAATAACTCTGTAATTAGTCAAGATGGAGTTATGGTTCTTGTGCACTGCACTTCCTCTCAATGTGCTTGACCATTGTATGAAGTTGTATTGAATTCCAACTGGTAGTTTTCAAGTTATGCTCCGGACAAGGAAAATGCAACAGACCGACCGACCGACTGACCGACCGACCGACCGACCGACTGACCGACCGACCAACCACCGGGTGACTCCTATATACCCCCCTAAACTTAGTTTTGGGGGTATAAAAACAATTTGAAACAAATCGTTTATGCATGACAACATTTGTTCCATCATGGACCTGCATTCTCTTCTAAAATCCGACTTAAAAACATCCCCTTCATATACTTCCCTGAATAAAGGAAGAATATCATTAACATGCGACACTTTAGACAAAGTTTTATCTCTTTCCATGCTGGCCTTTAAAACAGAAAGAGGACGTTTAAATAACCTCTTATTAAAAGTTAAAAACATTCTATTACAATATACCCCCAAAATATAAGGTTAGTAAATTATATATTATTTGTTTCTTTTTAAAACAGTAACATTACCTTTGGTTTATGCTACTTTCACACTTGTAAATATCAAACAATAAATAAAATTCACAATTCAGTTTTGTTTACTGGACTAATAATATCACCAAGAAGTAAAAGTATCAAAATTGATCATCCTTTCTACTCAATCAAATACATAATAGAAAGTTTGTAATAAGATTTATGTAATATTTCAGAATGTTCCATGCTCCTGCTTACTATCATAATGCATCACTGCGGTTGTCAGAGGTGCTCAGTGACATTGGTGTTAGTGAGAGGAAGGTGAAAAAGAGGAGAAGAGCAGCTTTACTGGATGAGACTTCACTGACAATCACAGCTAGATCATATGGTCAACAAACGTCTTCATATATATTTGGAAGTCAAATTGAAGCTACTACTACAGAAGAACTTAACTCTGACTTTGATGTCCTTTCGTGTGACAATAATTACAGTGTGATACAGGACTGGGCTGAGTGGTGTCCTGGTAAACACAACCTGCTAGAGATCCTGGATGAATCAACTCTGCCAGGATATTGTTACTTACAGTGTACTAGAGATGATGTTCCTCTTCCTGAAACTGAGGAAAAAGGGAAACACTATGTAAAGGACACACATGGAAGGGTGTTGATGAAAAACACATGGATTGATGACCTTCTGCATGAAGATCAACAGCGACAAGGACCATCAAGAGCAACACAAGGACATTCAGGATTTCCTGACATGGATCAAATACTTTCATATCCCTACAAGTCCTTGCCACAGTCAGTCCGACATTGGTTAAATCATGAATATTCAGCATGGCCTAATGCAAGAATGAAAAGATACGCAGAAACATCTGACTGTTTTGTTGTTCCCACAGGGGGTAGTGTCAGTGAAAGTAAAGACTTCCTGTGGAGAATTTCTACCTCCTTGGCAGAGAGATGCTTCATGTTTAATTTCAATATTACTCAGATAAGATGCTACATCCTTTTAAAGATGATTCTCAAAACATTTATAAATATTCATGGACAAAATCACATCACAAGTTATATGTGTAAAACAGTTTTATTTCATTGTATTAGGAGTAAACCTTCACATGTTTGGAAGGAAATTAATATTCTAAACTGTCTAATATACTGTTTGTTAACACTTAAGCAATGTATATATCGCAGCAATTGTCCTCATTTCATTATTTCTGGAAACAATTTGATGGCTGGTAAAATTACCAGGGAAAACAGGAATCAACTACTTGAGAAGATGTCAGACTTAATACAGCATACTGCTGCTTCTCTCTTTGGGATTCAGATTGATGACCTTGGACAAAGACTGCTGTTGAAGTTGAATATTATACATGATGCATATTTATATGCTTTTTTCTCTGCAAAAAATATAGCAATATCTCTTGTACCTGCTGATATCATAAATACTGCTAAAAGATTTGACAATATGCATAAAATTCATCTGATTGGCTTCAAAAACAAAAGTTTTGAGGAACAGATATTAATCCTGGTGCAGTCTCTTGATAATTTTGTCAGGTTTCACAATGAAGGAAATGCGTATGTACAGACAGCATGCCGACTTCTGACACCTATATTCTGTACTAGACTTGGATCTTTGATGGCGTCCTACAACATTCAGCACAACAACTATGTTTTTCCTCAAGCACTTGAGTGGATGTCAGCAGGAATCAACTCAGATGTCTCATCCGGCAGGCTGAAGTTGGCTTCTGTGTTTTACTGCACAGGAGACATCGAAAGAACAAAGTTCATTCTGAGAAATACTGAAGAACTGTATAACATACATGTTGTTGAGCCTATATGTGCCTGTTATTATTATGCACCGATGTCTGAAAAGCTAGGATTCAGCTTAATATCGACCCATTACAATGAAGAAACTTTAAAGTACATTATAGCCTACTGTGTCAAGTTTCTGCCTACAGAAATGAACTGTACCCCAAAGGAACTTCAGTATGAAATGTTCAGATCAACTAGAGAGGAACTTCAACATAGAAGCAGATATAATCGCTGGATGGATTGGGCTGCTGTTGATTCTATTCCATATCTCTATTTTCTTCAGTACAAGACTTACAGCTATTTACAGAGAATGCAAGACCAACAACAAGCATTACGTAATCTTCTCTTGGTAACCCTAAGGGAACACAACCTTGTACATAGAGAAACAGCCTGGAATCTGTTAGGACAGTGTATGGAGCAAGAAAACAGGCTGAATGATGCATTACAGTGTTACAGAAATTCACTTCATGTCAGGCAAACAAACAATGTTGCAAGAATTCACATTTGCATGCTTCTGGCCAGACAATTTCACCAAGCAAGGGAAAATGTGTAACTCAAATAGATGAATGTAAACTGAGTAGAATTTCTGTTAATTAGTAGAACAAAGGACATTACAAAAGTGGTCATATGAAAGACATTGTTTCTAAAACAAATGTATTTATATATTGACAAACTGAGGTCACCTGCAGTACTAGTAGCTAAACAGATTTAGACACACAAATCTGCTGATGATGTTATAAATTTGTTACATTTGAGCTACCATACTAAGTTCAGAACAGTGTTATGATCCTAAACAACATCACTGTCAAATGCATGCAGTTTTACTATAACAACATCATTTGCCAAAGATTACCTAGAATTATGTTCATATGCAAACAAAAATGAAATGAAGCATTAGATTATTTCAGTCCTGTTCTTAGCAGCTTTTTTTAAAAGATGTCATGAAGATTCTTTGTTCTGTATGCAGACTAAAACATCTGTTATGATATTGTATTATTCTTCAATAACAAAAGGGCAAAGATGGCCCTATATCGCTCACCTGACTACCATTGGCTATAATACAAGGGGTCATGAATTTGAAACAATTCAGAGGTCCACTACACAACGCTAGGTAACATTCCAAATATCTAAGCTCTGCCTGCCTGCCTGGTGTCTCTAAGATTTCCCTATATAAGCCTATGTGAAATTAAGTGACCTCCCCCCTCCTAGGAAGGTTTGATTTTGACCCCATGCCAAATATCTAATCTAGTGGAAAAAGAATAAGGCAATGAAGAGAAGGTTTGCAAAATTATATTAATGTTCATTATCAGTATAGGTATGATATTTTTTCTATTTGACTAAAAGTAGGCAAGGTAGAGTTATTGTTCTTGCACACTGCACTTCCTACCAATGTGCTATGTCAGTGTATTAAGTTTGAAGAAAATCCCTCAAGTACTTTTGGAGTTATGCTCTGGACAAAATTTTTTTCCAAGTAAATCTGATAAAGGGGAATAACTCTAAAAGTAGGTAAGGTAGAGTTATTGTTCTTGCACACTGCACTTCCTACCAATGTGCTATGTCAGTGTATTAAGTTTGAAGTAAATCCCACAAGTACTTTTGGAGTTATGCTCCAGACAAAATTGGGATGGACGCATGGACGGGCGGAGACCATTTCTAATATCCCCTTCGCCTTCGGCGGGGGAAAAAAATTATATTAATGTTTATTATCAGTATAGGTATGATATTTTTTCTATTTGACTAAAAGTAGGCAAGGTAGAGTTATTGTTCTTGCACACTGCACTTCCTACCAATGTGCTATGTCAGTGTATTAAGTTTGAAGTAAATCCCTCAAGTACTTTTGGAGTTATGCTCTGGACAAAACTTTTAAGGTAAATCTGATAAAGGGGAATAACTGTAAAAGTAGGCAAGGTAGAGTTATTGTTCTTACACACTGCACTTCCTACAAATGTGCTATGTCAGTGTATTAAGTTTGAAGAAAATCCCTCAAGTACTTTTGGAGTTATGCTGCGGACAAGTAAATCTTATAAAGGGGAATAACTCTAAAAGTAGGCAAGGTAGAGTTATTGTTCTTGCACACTGCACTTCCTACCAATGTGCTATGTCAGTGTATTAAGTTTGAAGAAAATCCCTCAAGTACTTTTGGAGTTATGCTCTGGACAAAACTTTTAAAGTAAATCTGATAAAAGGGAATAACTCTAAAAGTAGGCAAGGTAGAGTTATTGTTCTTGCACATTGCACTTCCTACCAATGTGCTATGTCAGTGTATTAAGTTTGAAGAAAATCCCTCAAGTACTTTTGGAGTTATGCTTCGGACAAAGTTTTTCATGTAAATCTGATAAAGGGGAATAACTCTAAAAGTAGGCAAGGTAGAGTTATTGTTCTTACACACTGCACTTCCTCCCAGTGTGCTCTGTCAGTGTATGAAGTTTGAAGAAAATCCCTCAAGTACTTTTGGAGTTATGCTCCAGACAAAATTGGGATGGACGCATGGACGGGCGGAGACCATTTCTAATATCCCCTTCGCCTTCGGCGGGGGAAAAAAAAAAGGAAGTGCAGGGGTGGATATTGACAAGAGTGATAATTAAAAATTTTTGAGTCAATAACACTTTTGATAACCACTTTCAGAGAAATAGAATTTTTATGTTTTAATATAGAAGATTTAAGGGCAAATTCTCTGGAGATACTAATCCAATCTTGACGAAAGTTGTATGTGCACCGCGGCATTATGCTACTGTACACTTATTTGAAATTTCATGAAATTCTATCTGTTGGTTCTTGAGTAATGAATCTGGACGGACAGACAACTCCAAAACAATATCCCTCTGCCTTTAACAGGGGATAATAATAAAGCAACAAGAGCTGTTTGTAAAACATGTATGCCCCCTTTGATGCAATCAGTAATGTGGAAAAGTCAAACTATCCAAGGACCCATTTTTGTCAAGCCCACTTGCGGTGAGCTCGATATAGTTGTCACTTTAGGCGGTTTGGTGTATGTGCGTGCGTGAGTCCATGTGTGCGTGCGTCCGTGCGTCCGATTTTGTCCGGACCGTATCTTTTTCATGCATGGAGGGATTTTGACTTGGCACAAATGTTCACCATGAGACGGAGTGTCATGCGCAAGAACCAGGTCCCTAGGTCTAAGGTCAAGGTCACACTTAGAGGTTAAAGTTCAAAGTCAAGAATATCTTTGTCTGGAGAATTTCTTCTTCATGCATGGAGGGATTTTGATGTTTCTTTGTACAAATGTTCACCACCATGGGCTACCCTTGTTTTAAGAATTACTTCCCTTTGTTGTTACTATAAATAGCTTATATTGTAACTTTTTTATTACTGGCCGTAGAGAAAAATCGAGACCACTTTTCTGTGGTACAGCATGCATGTTACATCCAATATTTAGGTGTTTTTTCACCCATCTCTACTTGGTAAGGAGTTAGCCCTTTTGACATATGGCGGGTTCGACATGTTGCACGTGGGCATCTAGTTAAAGTAGAAGTCACATTGAAAAATAATCGTTTTTGGCCTTTAAAAACATCAATTTTTGGTCTTCAAGAAAAAGTATTTGGCCTAAAAAAAATATATATATATATATATATACACATTTTGCCTTAAAAAATAAAATACATGTGGCCTGAAAAAAAATAATTAGGGGCCTCAAAAAGAACAATAATTTTTGGCCTTACAAATAAAAATTGTTGGAAAAAAAATTGGCCTAAAAAAAGATTGATGTGGCCGGAAAAAAAAGAAGTCCCAGTGACCTTGACCTTTGACCTACCGGTAACTGACCTCAAAATCAATAGGGGTCATCTGCTGGTCATGACCAACCTCCACATCTAGTTTAAAGATGCTAGGTTCACCAGTTTTCAGGTTAATGTCTGGAAACCGTTGCTCTACCGACTGACCGACCGACATGTGCAAAGCAATATATCACCGCTTCTTTAAAGGGGGGCATAATAAAAAGAGGGCCAAGATATATCGCTCACCTTGGTACAAGTCCACTTGCCTGGTGGAAGATCACTAGACAATGTTATATACCAAATAGGTTTTCCTATATACGTCTTTGTAAAACAAGTGACCCCCCCACCCGGGAAAGGTCAATATTGACCCAAGACGCACAATTTGAACAGGTCTACTAGGCAGTGCTAAATGTTAAATATCTAAGCTCTAGGCCTTGTGGTTTCAGAGAAGAAGATTTTTAAAGTTTTTCCTATATAAGCCTATGCAAAACTAAGTGACCACCCGCACGGGGTCAATTTTGACACGGGGGGTCATAATTTGAACAATCTTGGTAGAGGTCCACTAGTCTCATCCGGCAGACTGAAGTAAGCTTCTATGCTTTTCTGCAAGGGAGACATGGAAAGAACAGAGTTCACTCTAAGATGTACTAAAGACCAATACACCATAAAAGTTGTTATGCCTGCATGTGGTGGTTATCTATATCCATGTGACACTTGAAAACAGGATTCTCCATAATATCAACCCATTACAAGGAAAAAGCTTTATAGTACATTACAGCCTTCTGTGTCAGATTTCTGCCTTCAGAGATGAACTGTATTCCAAAGGAACTTCAGTATGAAATGTTCAGATCAACTAGAGAGGAACTTCTACATAGAGATGAGGACAGTGCCTGGATGGAGTGGGCTGCTGTTGATTCTATTCCGTATCTCTACTTTCTTCAGTACAAGACTTACGGCTATTTACAGAGAATGCGAGACCAGCAACAAGCATTACAAAATCTTCTCTTTGTAACCCTAAGTGAAGAAAACTTTGGACATAGAGAAACAGCCTGGAATCTGTTAGGACAGTGTATTGGGCAAGAAAACAGACTGAATGATGCATGACAGTGTTACATAAATTCACTTCATGTCAGGCAAACAAATAATGTTGCCAGGGTACATATCTGTAAGCTTTTGGCCAGCCTATTTCGTCTTAGAAGGCAAAATAACTTGTAACTGTGACAGATGAATGTAAATTAAATGGAAGCTCTATTAAGCAGCAGAGCAAACTGCATTACAGAAGTAGCCACATGAAGAACGTTGACCCATTCTGAAACAACTGTTACTATATATTGACAAACAGAGGTTTCAAACAGATTCAAATACACAAATATGCTGGTGTTATACATTTTTAAAGCCGAGTTGAAGTTCAAACTTGGCAATTATGCACAAATAAATTATAGCAATATCATTTGCCAAAGACTACCAAGTCTTGCTTATAAAAAATGTAAAATAATATTTTCATGCAAACAGAATGAATCATTATATTATTTCATCATTATTCCAATAGCAAGATGGCCCTTTATCACTCACCTGGCTACCACTGGCTATAATACAAGGTCAACAATGGTGTTGCAGAAAGGGTAAAAATTGACCTGGAGTCCAAAGTTGAACAATCTTCATAGCGGTTCACTACACAATGCCTCATTTCAAATACCTGGCCTTGTGGTTTAAGACAAGAAGATTTTTAAAGTTTTGCCTATAAATAAGTCTATGGGAACGAAGTGACCGCCCCACCACTCCTTAGAGAAATTGAAGAAATCCAACCAAATTTTTACTCAACTACTTCTGTAGCAATTCAAAGATTACAAATCAGTTCTATTATGGTGCAATATGAAATATTACAAAGTCGTTATTAATGATAACTAACTAAGTCTGCAAACTATAATGTTGAATAGAAAAAGTTGGGAAAAACTAAATACAAAATTCTTAAACCTGTCAGTAAGAAATTCTACTGTATGATGTCTGTTGTAATCTCTAAGAGTTTTTAGATTGTGGAAAACTATGTTGCTATTTATAGCATTATATAAGCATCATTCTGCAAGGCAACATATTTTTAACCGCTGTAATCCTCAAATGAGGATGGTGGACCAAAAAAGCACATATACATACAAAAGCAATATATTTTTAGATTAAGTACATTTGTACAGTTATGAAATAGCTTGTGTCAATGTTATTTCAAGACAAATTGGTTTTCCATGTTTTTACATCAATTAAAGTATTAACATGGTTTCTGTGGGTCTTAATTTGAACAATGTTGGTACTGTTCTACTAGGCAATGCTACATGCTAGATATTTAAGCTCTATAGGCCTTGTAGTTTTAGAGAAGAGGCTTTCATGTAAAAGCCTATGTTAAAACAGGTGACCCCCCTGGGCAGGGTCAATTGTGACCTGGGGGTCATAATTTGAACAACCTTGGTAGAGGTCCACTATGCAATGCCACATGCCAAATTATCTAAGCTCTAGGCCTTCCTGTTCTTGAGAAGAAGATTTTTAAAGTTTTTCCTATTTGTTGCCATATCAGCAAGAGTTCTGCATGGATTGAAATAATTTGACAACTATGAGAGGGCTTCATGCAAGGAACATCCCTGCCAGACGGAATGTGATCCTTATAGCTCACTCTGGCACTGTGTGCCAGGTGAGCTAAAAAGATACAAAGTTCTTTGTTCCGTAAGCAAACCTAAACATTTGTCATGATACATTTTTGTATAATGATTGGCTGAACTGCAATTTAAAGTGATCATGTGACCTGGATGAATAGATTTAGCAATCCTCAACTATAATGTAAAATTTCATTGGATCTCTGTGTGACTCGGATATTGGCAAGTAAAGGAAATACAAATGTACAGAGAAGGGATATTATTTATTCAACTTTCACAACATGTCCTCTGTAAAATTGTAGAAATCAACACCAGGAAATTAACAGTCAGATATGTTAATACTCCATTTTCATCCTGTTCAAACTATAAATATAATTACACATTTCTTATTCAATAAGGAAATTAAAGTTCTACATGCATGGCAAGACTTTTAAATTTCTATTTAGGCCCGACCTGTAATACTTTGAACATAACTAGAAGTAAATTATTTTCTTACTGTTTGGGAAGACTTTTGGTAATACAAATTAGCTTATATATACAAATTTATTTCAGTTCAATTGCAAAGTAACCTCTGTAGCTTATTGAATTGCTCTCAAACACTCATTCTAGAAGTCTAGCTCAGGTGAGAGAGGCAGCAAGTTTTTCATCACTGCTACCCATTTACAGCGGGTGGTCTAAGGCATGTGTGGCATCAGTGTTTTTACCCACAGACACACCTTGTGCTCGGGCCAGAATACAAATTAACAATACATTGTAAACAAGAGGACCAAGATGGCCCTGTATCACTCACCTGAGACATACTTATGACTAAATGAGACCAAACTTCTATCCTAAACTATATATCATAAACACAAATATTCTGTTTTACCTTGACAAGACAAACCTTCTGACCAATTTACTTAATGATTGGCTGTAAAATGTAACTTCAAGAGTACCAACAAGGTTTTCCTCAGAATTGACCTGGTAAATTAATGTAGTTGTTAATCCCAGGTCATCCACATAAACATTCAGACCAATTTTCATTATGATTGGGTTGTAAATGTCACTTGTATCGCATTCAAAAGGTTTTTAACCAGGTGACCTAGTTTTTGAACTCAGATTATTTATATTCAAAGTTGACCTTTATAACATCAAGACAATCATTCTGACCAAGTTTCATGAAAATTCAATGAAAAATACAACCTCTATCGCGTGCACAAGGTTTTCCTATAATTTGACCCTGTGACCTTGTTTTTGATCCCAGATGACCCATATTCAAACTAGATATAGATTGTGTCAAGACTATCATTCTGACCAAATTTCATGAAGATCCAGTGAAAAATGCAACCTCTACTGTATACAGAAGGTTTTTTGATGATTTGACACTGTGACCCAGTTTTTTATAACCGAGATGACCCATATGCGAACTCGACCTAGATATTATTAAGGCAGTCATTCTGATCAAGTTTCATGAAGATCCAGTGAAAAATGCAGACTCTGTTGCATACACAAGGTGAAGTGTGGATAGACAGGAGACAGATGGAAAACGGACACTAGCTGGGAGATCACAATAACTCACTTTGAGCACTTCTTGCTCAGATGAGCTAAAATCAATGAGCTGACACTCAATGAACATGCAATCAATATGCGCAAATAAGCTTGCTATCAACTACTTCTATGAAGTTTCATTGATTTCCCACCTTAAGTTGCTGAGAAATAGCGCAGACAAAATTTGCTAAACAAGAGGGCCAAGATGGACCTATATCGCTCACCTTGGTACAAGTCCACTTGCCTGGTGGAAGATCACTAGACAATGTTATATACCAAATAGGTTTTCCTATATACATCTTTGTAAAAAAAGTGCCCCCCCCCCCTCCCGGGGAAGGTCAATTTTGACCCCAGGGGCATAATTTGAACAAACTTTGAAGAGGTCTACTAGGCAATGCTACATGCCAAATATCTACGCTCTAGGCCTTGTGGTTTCAGAGAAGAAAATTTTCCTATATAAGCCTATGTAAAACTAAGTGACCCCCCATGCGGGGTCAATTTTGACCTGGGGGTCATAATTTGAACAACCTTGGTAGAGGTCCACTAGCCAATGCTACATGCCAAATATCTAAGCTCTAGGCCTTGTGGTTTCAGAGAAGAAGATTTTTAAAGTTTTTCCTATATTTAATATAAGCCTATGTAAAACTAAGTGACCCCCCAGATACACCAGCAGTTTTTAAGCCCGGCACTGTCGAGGCCTTACTTGGTGAAAGACTTGGGAGACAGGTCCATTGTTTACAATGGCCCTGTAATGCGCATAAATGAAAACGGGTTATAACGGCGCATGAATCTCCCCATTAACACAGATTTTTCCTCCTGTTAAAACACTTGCAAAATAGGCAAAAACAGCACATTTTATGCAAGAATGCCTACACAAAACATTGTTTCCCAGGATCATATTGAATTATCATGACTCCAATTCTTTGAACTATGTCAGGATGTTTTGGTATGCTTTCTGTTATAGTATATCAACAACCCTGAGTACATGGAATACTTACATGGAATTTACCTATAGATGTATCTACAAAGCAAACACTGTATGTAATACTTACATGGAATTTACCTATAGATGTATCTACAAATCAAACACCGTATGTGCTGTGACTGTCTCCCTCCATCTTCTAGAATTTCAAAACAAAATTCTTTTATTTCCTTAGCTTAATGTTCAACACATACTCTACTTTTGTTTTAAACACATGTTTTAATTTTCTAAAATATTCTTTCCTTGTAGTTTTCATACCATGTTTCAAGAGAGTTGGAAGATTTGTAGAAGCCTGTAACCATCAAACTAGAACTAGCTTTCCACCATCCATAAGAAATTGCCAATTGACTCAATTCTGCTGATTGAAAAATTATTTGAACTGGATGCAAGGCCAAAACCTGAAAATTTCTAAGTTTTATACAATTTCTATCATTTCGTAATTTTTTTTATTCTCAACAATAATTTTGATAATTTTCTATTGTATTTTCAGCAGTCTATTGACCGCTGCCTGGGTCTTGCATCAGTTTATCTAACAGGGCTTCTATCTGGTAACTAAAGTCTTTCCTGGATAAGTGAATATTTTTAAGTGAAATGAAACTGGCAAGGCAAAACAAATTTCTGGTTCCATTCTGATCATATTTATCTATTAAACAGACACTGTCCTATGCTGGATACTAGAAATCCACTCTAATAAGAAATGTTTCCCGGTACCTTTTCTGCCTAAGCCGAGAGGTATGTACTCTGCAAGTCGGCACATTCTCCAGACAGGAAGCCGAATGTTTCGATACCTTTGGTCATTATCCAACACACCATTCACTTCACAACTTCAAATATACTAGGTTAAGTCACTACAACAAAACAAACAAAAAGCTTTGAGAAATGATAGAAATTAATATTTCAGCAAAGTTACAATCTACCGGCTTAGATATTGTATATGGCAAATGCTAATCTTCAGTTACTGGCTTCTAGAACCTTTTTACCCTTTCTAAACACATTTAGACCTAAAAGTAGACTTATCTTTTACATTTTGTTACATGTATTGTCAACAGATTTTAAGTACAGAAATCATAAAATTCTTGTTTTCTCTGACAGCTCTGGTCAGAATTATGTTTTACTTAAACAACAAATTAAGCAATGACTCTCTACCAACATTTCTAACTAGAGCTATCACTAAATGTGATTAATACCCCCAAAAGACTGCTTTATAAACTGAAGAAGTTCGTAGTAACATAATACCTTGCAAACAAACTAAAAAGAGATATTGTTCTTGGCAATAACTCTGTAATTTGTCAAGATTGAGTTATGGTTCTTGTACACTGCACTTCCTCTCAATGTGCTTGACTATTGTATGAAGTCTTATTGAATTCCAACTTGTAGTTTTCAAGTTATGCTCCTGACAAGGAAAACTAACAAAGGGCAATAACTCAGTAAATACTCAAAATAGAGTTATAGTTCTTGTACACTGCACTTCCTCTGAGTTTGCTTGATCATTGTATGAAATTGTATTGAATTCCAACTAGTAGTTTTCAAGTTATGCTCCGGACAAGGAAAAGTAACAAAGGGCAATAACTCTAAAATTAGTCAAGATGGAGTTATGGTTCTTGGGCACTGCACTTCCTCTCAATGTGCTTGACCATTGTATGAAGTTGTATTGAATTCCAACTTGTAGTTTTCAAGTTATGCTTTGGACAAGGAAAACTAACAAAGGGCAATAACTCAGTAAATACTCAAGATAGAGTTATGGTTCTTGTGCACTGCACTTCCTCTGAGTTTGCTTGATCATTGTATGAAATTGTATTGAATTCCAACCTTTAGTTTTCAAGTTATGCTCCGAACAAGGAAAAGTAACAAAGGGAAATAACTCTGAAATTAGTCAAGATGGAGTTATGGTTCTTGTGCACTGCACTTCCTCTCAATGTGCTTGACCATTGAATGAAGTTGTATTGAATTCCAACTAGTAGTTTTCAAGTTATGCTCCGGACAAGGAAAAGTAACAAAGGGCAATAACTCTAAAATTAGTCAAGATGGAGTTATGGTTCTTGTGCACTGCACTTCCTCTCAATGTGCTTGACCATTGTATGAAGTTGTATTGAATTCCAACCAGTAGTTTTCAAGTTATGCTCCGGACAAGGAAAAGTAACAAAGGGCAATAACTCTGTAATTAGTCAAGATGGAGTTATAGTTCTTGTGCACTGCACTTCCTCTCAATGTGCTTGACCATTGTATGAAGTTGTATTGAATTCCAACTAGTAGTTTTCAAGTTATGCTCCGGACAAGGAAAATGCAACAGACTGCCCGACCGACCGACCGACCAACCACCGGGTGACTCCTATATACCCCCCTAAACTTCGTTTTGGGGGTATAAAAAGATGATCACAAAAACTAGCCCCACGCTACATCCCTTAAAGTGACATTATGCGCATCTTACTGCACATAGTGTATTTTTGGTGACAGTTTTATAAAAGCAATTTTTGGTTGTTGTGCATTTAAATGTGTTAAATTAATGATTATGCCGCATTAGTATTTGAAGTTGGTGCTTTAGATATAAAAAAATCGGACTGATAAAATGATAGTTGATTGTGTCATTGTTGATGTTGGTAGAGATTTCGGCAGTGGAAGGGAAGCAACTCCTGCATGCAGTTGTTCTTTTCTTAAATTGACTCTCCCAGTCAAATAAGAAAATCAATATTTGGAAAGTTATTTTTTCATACTGGTAGCGGGAAGAGTTTGGTGTATTGGGTTAAAAGCTATTATTTCCTCTACACTTTTGTACACACACCATTTTCAGCTGGATTGTTACTTGAAAAAAATGTGCATAATGTCACTTTAAGGAGTCTGCTACGTTGTTCTGCACATGCGCTAACTATCGGAAGTGAGCAATGTCGTAAAATAGCTAACCACTGAAAAAATGATCTGTAAACTTTCAAAAAGTATAGGTCCCTACTTTATTTCACTGTTTTACATGCAGTAATCACCAGTGAGTCTCATTTCGTGGTGTACAACCTATTACGTTTCAAATATCACAAGTTATTGATTAATCTGCGGAATACCGATGACGTCATAAACGGTGTATTTCCGCGAAGGTCAAACTCAAAGTGCTAAAACCTTTTATTTTATAAAGCGGTTTGAAAGGTTAGATACTCATTTATGTTGTTGATGTTGACGCTGGATGTGTTTGTATCACCGTCCAGTTACGTAAGTATTTATTTCTCACTTGTTATTAGAGAATAAGATCACTGTTTCGATATAATTAGACCCGGAAGTAAAACTGACACCGAGGAATCATGAAACAACGGTCTGTTGATAGCAACCAAGTTATATTGATCACATAAATTCAAATATACTGTAGATATAATTTATTCTAGACCTGGGAAAATAAACCAGGAAGAATGATTTCAAAAACATTTTCTTATCCTGCCGAGGACTATACAACCTGTGCTGTAGTGGATGCCTGGTTGATCATGTGATAAGGAATTTCAACAGCCTTATTGTTTGACTAGCTATTTACTTTAGCCCATGGAAATATCATAATGATAATAACATATCATGTGTGTATTCTATTACATATAATTATAACTATACTGCTGTTGATGCAGAGTGATGATGATGATGATGATGATGATAATGATGATGATTTTGTTCAAAGCTAAATAGATGCATTTGAGGATGATAAAATACTTTGTTACTAAATCTGAAAAGGCTTCTTGTGGTTGCAGTAAACACCATTGTATATAAACTGCTTGTTCTAAAGTTGTAGATTCTAGTAAACATATAGCATATGACCTACCTACACCAAAGATGCATGGCACTGTTTGTAAAGGAATTAGTTGTTAAGAATCAAACTTTAAAGTAAAAATGTATTCATGTGCACACTATGTCTAGTACAAAAACTTGCCATAAATTCTGGTTTATGAACTGATGATTGTTCCCTGGGCTTCCCAGCTTAATGAACTAATATCAAATTGAGTTCACAGTCACTAAGTATACTTTAATTGTGACATTATCTTTATAGATTTTTCCTTTGCTTTAGGCAGCCCACCATGCAGACCAGATTTTGAAAACAACTACATGTACTTACAATGGGTGCATTGTCTCCATCAGCCTCAACAAATTGGGTCAATATTGGTTAAGACACCAAGGAAATGCCATTTGTTTGCTTATGTGCTGAAGGACAAGATACTGTTGACAGAGCTAAATGTAATACTACATGTATTATGTTCTTTTTGTTTCTTTATTTAAATATAACAAATGAAAAAGTGAATTTATGATTCAGATCTGCTTTTGAATTCAAACTTGCATAGTTTTTGCCAAAAATTGTTTCTCAATACTTGCTAGGTAGTCACATATTCTGTTACATATTTTTATAAAATGGCAGGAAAATGTATGTAGTTTCATATCTTCTCTTTTACAGGAAGTCAGCTATTTTACTTGATAGATTAAAGTCAATGTACTTGGAAAGCAGCAGATTGTACATTTAAAATTCAAAATACAGCTGAATGTCCATCTGTAGATGCAAGATACATGTACACAAAATGCACATCAGGTATTTATTTTTTATGGCCTGCAAGGGTTTCAAATACTCCCAGCAGTGCTTTTCTAATAAGACTCTATAACAATTGAATTTTTTGAATACCATGGTATGATATTTTGAGATTTTGAGTTTTAAGGATAATTGGCTGACACAATAACCCTATTATGCCATAATATCACATTTTGCAATATACATCTACTTCTTTGTAAACTGCAGTTATTCTCATACACAAACTGTATTGTCTTTTACAGATGAATACATGCATATATAAGGATTGAAAGTACTTACATGTTAAAAAGTACCTAAACAGCATTCAATAGCAGATCTTTATAAGATACTTTTGTGTCACTATTAATCATGATTGATCATATGTGTATGGTCTCAGAATACAAATTGATATTTACTTTTGTAAGGTCAGTATCTGATACATACAGAGAGTTACATCTTCAAATTTTTAAAAGTATGGGATTATATTTACTTTTGTTTACACATTTGTTTTTAGATGCATATTGACAATGCAGCTGGACTGAACTAATGATATGTTTGCTTGGTATGCAAAATGGCTAAATTTAATAGGTAAGAATTGCATGTCTTTCTAAACAAACAAAACAGGCTTAGTATGTTCAATTCACGTGCCCTCATTTCATGAATAACAACTATACAGACACCTTATGTGTACCCAACATACTTGCATTAAACAAGAAGTTTTGTTTTGGTTGTATAAACTAGTATTCTAGGACAATGTGATGAAAATGGAAACATAACTGAATAGCAGACTGTAGACTGATTAAACTTCATGGACAATCAGAGTAAGCAGTTCTAACTTGCTCACATACCTCAGTAACCAATTATTTAGATGTAATGAACCTGAATGGTTTTATTTTAGTGAAGGCATAGTTTTATCACTCAAAAACATAATTTTGAAAGTTAACCAGTTAGCTATCTTACATAATCTTATCTAACAAACATCTTCAAACACTGTTGCTATTTCTCAATAACTTCACCATACATTTTCATCTGTAACTCCAGCAAGTCCATTCAACACTAAAGTCAAACTAAAGATGGGTGTTGTAAATGAGTAGTGCAATTATGCAAAACCATTTTTTTATTTGAATAATGTTATACTTTGTTTCTATTAAAGATCAATTAAAAGCATTATTTTATTTAATCAAAATGCAAATAATATGATCTCAATTGCATGTAACAGGGGAATGTTTTTAATTTCAGGTGAACATGAGAGTATTAGTATATAGTGAAATGGAGGGATTGCTGCAAAAATGGGACAAATAACAGACACTGTGTGACATTCATCCCTAGATGGTCATAATATACCAAAATTTATAGAAGATTGTGAAAGTGTTTTTCAAAGTTGGAAGACATTTCTTGAAAACCATTTAAACCTGGCAAACATGTATTACTGACTGTTCTGTGTTTTTTAGTGATTTTCAATCACAGTACCAATATTTTCAACAAAAAATGCCTGGATAGGTACCTTTTTTAAGGTTTTATTTTGATGGTGATATGTTCCCCTTGATGTATGTTGATTTTCAGAAAATCGTTGAAATCCCTTCACTGTTTTAAAGGCCATCGATATGCATGAATTAAGTGCCATTCTGAAAAAAAGTGGGTGGGGTAATTCAATTTTAACATTTTGCATTTCAGCAACTATTTGTTCCGAGTCAATTTTTTAGTGATTTTCAATCACAGTACAATTATTTTCAACATTCATGTAATAAAAAATGTTTGGTTTTACCTAACGGAATAAACAGGAGATGATGATGGTTAACTATGACTAAATAATGGTTTTGCATTCCCAAATATGGTGACATAGTTTCTTGAAGCCTAGCGCCAAAAAAAGCCTGGATAGGTACCTTTTTTAAGGTTTTATTTTGATGGTGATATGTTCCCCTTGATGTATGTTGATTTTCAGAAAATCGTTGAAATCCCTTCACTGTTTTAAAGGCCATCGATATGCATGAATTAAGTGCCATTCTGAAAAAAAGTGGGTGGGGTAATTCAATTTTAACATTTTGCATTTCAGCAACTATTTGTTCCGAGTCAATTTTTTTAGTGATTTTCAATCACAGTACCATTATTTTCAACATTCATGTAATAAAAAATGATTGGTTTTCCCTAATGGAATAAACATGAGATAATGATGGTTAACTATGACTTAATGATGTTTTTGCATTCCCAAATATGGTGACATAGTTCCTTGAAGCCTAGCGCCAAAAAAAGCCTGGATAGGTACCTTTTTTAAGGTTTTATTTTGATGGTGATATGTTCCCCTTGATATATGTTGATTTTCAGAAAATCGTTGAAATCCCTTCACTGTTTTAAAGGCCATCGATATGCATGAATTAAGTGCCATTCTGAAAAAAAAGTGGGTGGGGTAATTCAATTTTAACATTTTGCATTTCAGCAACTATTTGTTCCGAGTCAATTTTTTTAGTGATTTTCAATCACAGTACCATTATTTTCAACATTCATGTAATAAAAAATGATTGGTTTTCCCTAATGGAATAAACATGAGATAATGATGGTTAACTATGACTTAATAATGTTTTTGCATTCCCAAATATGGTGACATAGTTCCTTGAAGCCTAGCGCCAAAAAAAGCCTGGATAGGTACCTTTTTTAAGGTTTTATTTTGATGGTGATATGTTCCCCTTGATATATGTTGATTTTCAGAAAATCGTTGAAATCCCTTCACTGTTTTAAAGGCCATCGATATGCATGAATTAAGTGCCATTCTGAAAAAAAGTGGGTGGGGTAATTCAATTTTAACATTTTGCATTTCAGCAACTATTTGTTCCGAGTCAATTTTTTTAGTGATTTTCAATCACAGTACCATTATTTTCAACATTCATGTAATAAAAAATGATTGGTTTTCCCTAATGGAATAAACATGAGATAATGATGGTTAACTATGACTTAATAATGTTTTTGCATTCCCAAATATGGTGACATAGTTCCTTGAAGCCTAGCGCCAAAAAAAGCCTGGATAGGTACCTTTTTTAAGGTTTTATTTTGATGGTGATATGTTCCCCTTGATATATGTTGATTTTCAGAAAATCGTTGAAATCTTAACACAACGTAGCAGACATCCTTAAGTAGGATTGTGCTATTTTCATAAATAATGTAAAGAGCAACCTAAATACATTATGTTGAATATGTACATGTATTTGAATTACAGGATTAAACAAAACTCACCACCAACAGAGGGATGTTTATGTTTTATCCAGAACTTGACAACCATGAAGTCCAAGAGGGCTCCCACAGGGCCTCACACCAAGATGAAGTGGCTCTTCAACTACGCTAATTGTCTTTTAGTGCTACTGACAGCAAGTTTCTCTCAGAATGCATGTGGAAAACAATTATGGTCTTTTTGGTTTTTACAGTTTTGGTCATTTAGTATCTTGGTCTTTTATCTTTCATTTAAAAAATTGAGTTTCTCTGAAAGTTTGGGTCATAATTAACTTTGATATAACGAGTCTGATCAACATGTCTGAAACAAGAATAATCACTTAAGAAATGGGGCCTTTTTCCGGGTTGGACTACATGATTTATTTAAACCAATGAGAAAGCCATATCTAAACCATGATTTAGAATATTTGAATAAAACTTATACAAACTAGAGCTATCACTAAATGTGATTAATACCCCCAAAAGACTGCTTTATAAACTGAAGAAGTTCGTAGTAACATAATACCTTGCAAACACACTAAAAAGAGATATTGTTCTTAGCAATAACTCTGTAATTTGTCAAGATAGAGTTATGGTTCTTGTACACTGCACTTCCTCTCAATGTGCTTGACCATTGTATGAAGTCGTATTGAATTCCAACCAATAGTTTTCGATTCATGCTCCAGACAAGTAAAAGTAACAAAGGGCAATAACTCTGAAATGAGTCAAGAGAGTTATTGTTCTTTTGCACTGCACTTCCTCTCATTGTGCTTGACCATTGTATGAAGTTGTATTGAATTCCAACTTGTAGTTTTCAAAAAATGCTCCAGACAAGGAAAAGTAACAAAGGGCAATAACCCTGTAATTAGTCAAGATGGAGTTATGGTTCCTGTGTACTGCACTTCCTCTCATTGGGCTTGACCTTTATTTGAAGTTGTATTGAATTCCAACCAGTAGTTTTCGAATTATGCTCCGGACAAGGAAAAGTAACAAAGGGTAATAACTCTGTAATGAGTCAAGTTGGAGTTATGGTTCCTGTGCACTGCACTTCCTCTCAATGTACTTGACCATTGTATGAGGTTGTATTGAATTCCAATCTGTAGTTTTCAAGTTATGCTTCGGACAAGGAAAAGTAACAAAGGGCAATAACTCAGTAAATACTCAAGATAGAGTTATAGTTCTTGTACACTGCACTTCCTCTGAGTGTGCTTGATCATTGTATGAAATTGTATTGAATTCCAACAAGTAGTTTTCAAGTTATGCTCCGGACAAGGAAAAGTAAGAAAGGGCAGTAACTCTGTAATGATTCAAGATGGAGTTATGGTTCTTGTGCACTGCACTTCCTCTCAATGTGCTTGACCATTGTATGAAGTTGTATTGAATTCCAACCAGTAGTTTTCAAGTTATGCTCCGGACAAGGAAAACTAACAAAGGGCAATAACTCTGTAATACTCAAGATGGAGTTATAGTTCTTGTACACTGCACTTCCTCTGAGTGTGCTTGATCATTGTATGAAATTGTATTGAATTCCAACTAGTAGTTTTCAAGTTATGCTCCGGACAAGGAAAAGTAACGAAGGGCAATAACTCTGTAATTATTCAAGATGGAGTTATGGTTCTTCTGCACTGCACTTCCTCTCAATGTGCTTGACCATTGTATGAAGTTGTATTGAATTCCAACTAGTAGTTTTCAAGTTATGCTCCGGACAAGGAAAATGCAACAGACCGCCCAACTGACCAACCACCGGGTGACTCCTATATACCCCCCCAAACTTTGTTTTGGGGGTATAATAATCATGTCTTAAGAGTAATGCTAATGGCTGGTCAACCTTTCTAAGTAATACTTTGAAATAGGATTTTTGTTTGTTGAGAATATCAATTTTACTTCTGGTTGCCATAGAAACTGGAATTGGTGCTATTAGGATTTAGTAGAAGCTCCATGTAGGCATCTTGACCAAAATTGACAAGGAGACTTTAAGATTAAGCATTGGAAGTGTGAATAGCAACTTCTCATTGAACCATTTATAGTAAGAAAAAAACTCAGCACATTTCTTGATTCATAATCATTTAATCTATACAAAACATTAACATCTGTTTGTGTAACAGTTCTTAGCACATTTGATATCCAACATATAATTTCAAAATAAAGTTAATTTCGGATAATGTGACTGTACCATAATAGATGTACGTGTGTAAAACAAGTGTACAATGAAAAGGTAGATCATTTGTGCAAGGAAAGATTAAATCAATAAGATTATCCAATGAATTTACACATTTATATTGGGTGTCTTCTCCTACATCACTGTCACATTATCCTTAAAGACCTGTACATGTACTCAAAAGTTCTCTATATGCAAAATCATAGAATTACTGAACCTATGTGGTAGTCAAAATATATTTAGAAGTCTGTTGAATTCTAATAATTCGTGATTTATTGAAGGAAATACTCTTGCAGTTGCATTTATTTTCATCATAAATCAAGGTCTTTAATCACAAATGATTCAATTCATAAACAAGTTGAAGAGAATGTAGCATAAGCTATGTAACAGGCGAACAAACAAAGGGCAGTCACTTATAAAGTTATAATGCTAGAGTTATGGTGCACTGCACTTCCTCTTATAGTACTTTATCAATATAACAAACATCACCTCGATTCCATTAAATCCATTTTGGTAGGGGCATAAAGAGACCTGACAAGACAGAAAGCTCAACTATCCATTTAGAAAGCTCAACTATCCATTTAGAAAGCTCAACTATCCATTTCCTCACTATTAATAATGTTACTCTTTACTATTAACTTCTGTTGTAAACAAAAAGTGTCCTTTTTTGGCAATGGCAGTGAAAATTTGTTAAATCTATCTCCAAATACCAATTTTGGTCCTTCAAGCTCTGTGCTCCAATGTGACGAAACAACTACGGTACAACAGGTATACAGTTGAAAATGTTGGCTGAAGTTGTTTTATTTACATCCCAACACATAAAACACATGCATTTTTAGCATAAAAACTGCTGCTTTGTGGGTATGCTTAGTTCAGTGGGCTTGTCTGTCCGATGTGATATCAAGATGGTGTCCTCAGGTGACATCAAGATGGTGTCAGTATGGCTTGGAGCTTACCCTTTGTGCCATCATTCCAGAGCGTTCTGTATAAACGTCAATCAAGATATAAATATTTAACAAACTGTAGAACTTGTTTATCTAACTACTTCATACAAACAAAAACAAAATTAAAGTCAGTCTTAGGAATGTTGTTTGCATGTGCCTACTATATGTAACGTTATTTCAGAATACAGCCACACATGACAAAGGTACATTTCTGACATTATAATGTATTTGAAATGCAGGCACAGACAGACGAACATACAGTATGACTTTTATTTGTCCCCCATCGTTCTTCACCAAGTCTGTAGTTCATGGAGAGTTTATTTGCACAAGATCAATGCATATCTTTTCTTGGGTAACATGTTACCTTGGCCTTGGAGGTAGCTGCATGTGTGTGATGTATGACATCCTTCTATGTTATTAGACATACCTATGTGTCACTGGACACATATTTGTGTTATGGGCAGCAGATGTGTTCAGTAATATGAAATTTGCTCTATTTATTGATAAGTCAAAACTGCAAACAAAATTATCTATATTCCTATAGAGGTTTTGTGACCTTGACCTTTGAAGCAACCATCTGGATGTGGTACATACTAGTTGGTGACAACTGCATTTCAAAGTGGCAGCTTCAAGCACAAATTATTGCTATATAGTGTTGTGTAAGTGGTTTTTAGCCCACAGTGTGACATTGACCTTTGAGGTAGTCATCTAGATGTAGTGCTTTACACACCCTTGTTTTATTTGCCACAATTAAACATTGATCCAAGCTTGTAGACGTTGCAGCCTTGACAAGAACTTGAACCACACACTAATGGACAGTGCAACTATCATTCATTTTGTCAACCCTTTAGTTTAGTTTATACTAATTTATTTTAGCTCGATTGTGAAGAAAGCTTGTAGCTTATGGAGTCACTCTCGAGTCCTGGAAAAACCAGTACTGGTGTCATATGAGGGTACGGTCTTGACCCCAGTGGGGCTCGAACCCGCAACCTCCGGGATGAGGGGCCGACACCTTAACCTCTACACCACCGCTCAACCCTTTGAGTACATAAAACCCATTACACAACACTGCCTGATGGAAGAAACAGGATAGTTGCCATGGTGAAAGGGGAAACTACAAATCATCATACCTGAAGCAGCGGATTGTATCTATTGACGATTCAAATTCTTTTGCTTTCTTCACAGCTTCTTTGATTACCTGCGAATTACAAGAGAACACGTCGGTCAATGGTGATTGTTTCAAGGCAACTACCTGTGTAACAGCACATCAATAGACTATTGTTACAAGGTAAATCATACATATCAATACAATATTCAATTTATAAGCTCAAATACTGTGAACTGAGTGTAAATATGAAATCTATAGAAACTTCTTAAATAATTACAGCGATTGCCTTGCTATGGCAGTAAGAAGCAACAGGTAGTAATTAACACATCTGTAAAATGATACATGGTTAAGTAACTTACCTCCTCTGGTAGATTTGCCAGCCGTGCAGCATTAAACCCATAACTTTTAGGACATGCCCCTGATGTAAACTTATACAGGAAGGTTATAGTCTCCTGGGTGGGATCTTCTTCATCTTCATTCTCTACCATACATGCCTGTAAACATCATTATCTAATGACTTAAATATGAATCTTTACTAAACATTCAACCAGACTTAAAATTAATACATAAATAAGGTGTAACAAGAGATTTTCCACATGTGTTTCATTTTCCACAAGATTCTTTTCTATAATCCCAATATTCTACCAAATAGTCTAATGCCTTTTTTAACAGTATGTAAGATATTTACACTGTCAGTTTATGTTACAGGAAGAGACTATTAGACTATTACTATACTCATACCTTTAGACAGGAAGAGACTATTACTACACTCATACCTTTAGTTTATACACATACTCAAGGCATTCGTATTTTCAAATTTTGTATAATAAAATCAGTGTCTTATAAATAGAGCAGACCATTTTGAAAAAGAAAAAGCAGGCTACCTACCATATGTCCAAGACGAATGTTTGGATCATGCGAGAATTCCTCCACCAAACTGTGATAATGTGTAGAGAACAATGTTCTACAGGCAATATTCCTAGATAGTTCCTGTACTACTGAACATGCTATAGCGGTACCATCATATGTTGCAGTACCTCTCCCTGCAAAGACAAACTTTGTTTAACGAAGTAATATTATCAGTTTTATAATAGAACTGTCTTCTTCACTGCAAAGTTACGACGTAAAAGTAAAAATAGGATGGTGCGGTGGTCAAAGCTCTGGACTCCCAATGTGGAGGTCCCCAGTTCGAATCCCGGTTGGGGCACTGAAAATTTCAGAAATGCTTTTGAGTGTTTTCCACCCATCTAGAGATGGACTGGTTAGAAACCAAGAGGTTGTCTCACATGTATTGGTGCTATACACTGGGCACATAGAAAAGAACCAAGGGGTCTATTTGTAAAAGAGCTAGGGTCTGGTACCTGGATTACCTTGTTTCTGCATCTGTCGCTCTTCAATAGTCTTGGCAAGTTCACCAAGGGAGGAATCCCAGCCTCGTTAGGGATTTACAGCCACAATAGATCTAGACAACCTGTCATTTTGAGCAAATGGTACTGAAGATGGTACTTACCTAGTTCATCAACAAGCACTAGAGAATGTTTTGTAGCATGTTGAAGTATGGCTGATGTTTCACTGAGCTCCACGAAGAATGTGCTCTCACCTGAAGCAGAAACAAATCAACAACTTAATCATATCCTACAAAGGCTCAAAACTCAGTAAACAGTAAACTTAATTGTCCAGGACCCTCGTCCACTTTTATATGGTCATTCAGTGATTATATGTATCTTCTAAGGTTCGCTTTTACATAACAACCAAGACCTAATTTTAAATTTCTATATTATACTCTAGCACTATGCCAAAATAGTTTTT
Source organism: Saxidomus purpurata (assembly GCA_022818135.1). NCBI lineage: Eukaryota > Metazoa > Mollusca > Bivalvia > Venerida > Veneridae > Saxidomus > Saxidomus purpurata. The sequence goes on along the minus strand of JAFMSR010000018.1, from coordinate 18,663,085 downwards.
TTTTTACAAGTATAGGACAAACCAACAGACAGACAAATGTATTAACTTAGTAACAGTTCGTTCTTACCAGCCATGATTCTGTCACTTGCACCAAGTCTTGTAAACACTCTGTCTACTGGAGTCAGTCTGCACTTCTCTGCCGGTACATAACAACCCTGAAATCAGATCTCACTTGTATTACCTTAAGAACTTTTTCAGAAAGAATTAAAATTTGTTACACTGGTTTTACAGTAAACGTGTCCTTGCATTTTTTTAACCATTCCACTAGTTCATCAATATCAACTAATTTCTGTCATGAGATTAGATATTATGTATCTTTAAATCTTAAAGGTCCACTACTAAGCGAAAATTAAGTGACAGTTATTTCAATGGCAAGTACATAACCTTATGCAAGACACTAAATAATGAAGATTGTCAGGTTAAAATTTACAGAAAGTGTTTGGAACACGAAGAAAAGTATGTGTATTATGTTGAAATCTCAGTGATTCGACAAAATGACTACCAGGTCTTTTTAACTTTCTTCATAATGCATAGAAAAATAATTGTACATGTACTGTGGTTAATTTAGAATTTCTACGTACCAACATTCATTTTTTATTAAAACTAACTTATTTTTGTGTTTTTTAAAGTATATTTTAATTTTTGCTTTCGTCAGTATTGGACCTTTAAGGTCTCGATTCAAGAAAATTCAAGAATTGAGAGAAGAATCAGGTTCATCTAGTAACAGGTACAATTTGCACCACAGAAAGCAATATTAGGAAACACTGGACTCTTAAAAGGTTTCATTGACAACACATCACAAAACAACAATTTTATTCCCCTCAAAATCACAACTATTAGAACTATCCCAGACTGTCAGAGGTGTGACATAATACAAAATCAGAAAGAATTTAACAAATAACTCACCATTTGTGCCATAATAACAACAAGACCGACTTGTCTCATCAATGTAGATTTACCTCCCATGTTAGGCCCTGTTACCAAGACAACCTGACTGTTGCCATGACTGTCTTCTGCCTCATTATCATTTTCCTGAAAACAAAAGTCACACTTTCCTGAAACAGACTGGACCTGCTTGTTCACAAGTCACACTTCCCTGTGACAGACTGGACCTGCTTGTACACTGTTAGATGTCTTTCTTTTCATTTAAAACAGAGAACAAGTCTGATCACTTATGAGAAAACTCTTCCTTTTTTCAACAATCAACAAAACCATATGCTGAATTCTACAATGGAATATTATTTCTGTAAATCTCAACATTTTGACCTTGTCTGAGCTAATGACTTCCTAAGGACTTTACAAAGCAGAGATTTCTTAAAAATACAGTAGCACTTATCTAGCAGACAGCTTTACATTCATCAAAATAAGTGACAAAAGGTATTCTTACATCTTTTATTCCTATCACTGTATCGTTGGGTATAAAATCTCCTCCAGTAAAGGTGCGACAAATACAAGGATGTCTGGCGTCCCGTATCTCCAGAAACGGCTGAAAAATAACCACCATAATGAACAAGATGAAAGTTTATCATAGACTTTTAGCAATTTTATAAACAAAACCTCAGAGATTTGCACATTTATGCAATGTCTATTAACAAATAAGACAGTTAGGCATACAGAAATATTCCATATTACTAGAAGCATATAGAGATGACGCTAACCTCAGAATGACCTTAGAATTCTTTATTGCCATGACATTGTATGAACCTTAAGTAAAATGTTGATACGCTAGGAAAATATTGGTACACCTGGAAGCTTTCTTTCCATAGAACTCTGACATTCTTTTTTCAAGGGGTCTATAGCCCTTTTTCAACAGTATTTCATTTATCTGCAAGTAGGAAATTTACGTCACTATCATTCATGGAAAAGTCAAGTACTAGACCAGTATTAAGCCCATTAAAAGTTATACTGCCTGTAAAAAATGACAATTTTCTAACATTAACCTATAATCATGACCTGCAATCAATGGGAAAGTTATAGGGATTTAAGTCTGCAACTCTAAATCATCAGACAGCTAAGGTGGTCATACAGATTTCTTTTATAAAACATACATGTTGATCATCATCTGGTATGACTATTTCTGGCCTACAGACCACTCCATCAGCACATCTACTGTACTGGGCCACGGAAAGTAACACATCTAACACAGACATACACTGCACAGCTGTGTCCCACATCTTATATCTGTAACAGATAAGAAAACATATTTGATATAATTCCTTACCTCAGTGTTGCTCAATCAGACCATGAAAATAATATGCTATGCACATTACCAAGCAGGACGCATCATCTGAAGGATTTTATGATTTACAAAAACCAGCATTCTAAATAAAAAGCTAAGAATAATATTAAGCAAGGTTTGTAAACAATACATAACTGAAATCACTTGATTCTCATAAATAGTTCAGGAAAAACAGACAATATCATTGGACTTTACCTAATCTTTTGACAACTGAATTGAAACCATTTGTACAATTATAAAGAATATTCTGCTGCAGTAACTTGATTGTCAAATTAGGTCCGAGAACTTCTTAATCAAACCTGGTAACTATAACACTAACAACCATACAGTCAACCCTGCCCTTGCGGCCACCAGGGTTAAGCAAAAACTTGATAAATGTAACCACTTTATATTCCTAACTCGAAATTTAAAATGAAAGCAATTTATCCAGAGTTAACAAACCATCTGTCTTAAGAGACCACAATTTCAGCATCCCCTGTATGATAGCTTAAGACAGGTTTGTCTCTATGAACTAGAATGACCCCTCCGTAAAATATCTTCATTTAAAGATCTCACTTACTCTCTTGCTACCATTGACTGACCTTTTATCAAAGTTATGAAATATTCGTCTCATCACATCTTTAAGTGCTGCATCTTTCCTTTCTTCTGCATCAACCAGTTCAGCTAGCATCTCTTCTATATCACTTGTTCTAAAGCGTTTAGCTCCCTTCTTTGATGACATCAGCTGATACTCATTTGGAATGTTCCGTAAAGCATTTTCCGGTATCTCCATCTGGTAGCGATTCTTCCCACTTCCCCAATATACTATAGACTGAAAAAGTTCTCTTTCTTTAGAATTATTTTGTTTCATTGGTTATGTATTTGTTTCTGGAATTAATCTACCTAGAATGACCCCTTCAAACTACTAGACGGCTCTAAATAGTACACATAGTCTTAACAGTCTATGTGTGCATGAGAAAAACCATTCTTGTTGCACAGTGCTTTTACAGCGTAAAGCTTTCGATAACCAAGTTAATATTAAATGGTCAACACTACACAAGTTTTCAGTTAGAAGAAGAATATGGATAGAACTGGAATGCAATTTTAGCTCATCTGAGCTGCTAGCTGTTGGGCAAGTATATTTGTTTTGTCCGTTTATAAACACAGCTATATAATATTGGTTTTCCATTTAAACTTATTTTACATTAATTGTAGAACAAATTCTTACAACTTGAATAAACTACCCTCAATGACTACCTCCTGACCAGTACTTGTGCCAAAAGGAATTTGTAGAGGTCACAGTCTAATGCCACTGCAGCACTTGAACTCAAACCCATGACCTCTGGGTTCCGAGTACAGGGCTCTTTGACTGGGGTGGGTGCAGCTATTAAGGTACTCTCCCCACTGTACATACAACAATCCAAACAATGAAGGAATAGAGTTCGACTTCTACAATACCTACCCTACATCCTAGCCTTGTCTTCTGCTTATCTAGATACTGCTGTAAACATGTCTGTGTTGACTCAATGTCACAAACTGCTTTATCATAGTCTGTATCCACTCCTGTAAATAGCATTACCATTGATGTACACCAGTGCTGGGAACCATTTTGTGACAATTCATATCTACATGTAAGCATTATATTTAAATAAAGAATTAAAATGAACTGAAATTGTTTAAAAAATACAAAAACACCTACATTTGTATGTCTCCTAACACAATGAACTTGACCTTTAAGCTAGAAACCCCAAATTATAATATGCGCAAATAAACTTCATAATGATGCTTCCTGCAAAGTTTTATGAAAATCAAGCAAGGGGTATCGGAGAATACCTCAATTTGTTACGGGTAATCCACTTGTTGAAAGTACACTTCAGATAAAGTATATTCAGAATAAAAGCCAACTGGTTCTTAGATTAATGTGATTTGGCCCTATGACCAATAGATAGACTGATCTGTATTGACGAATTAATACCATTATTCAACCTTGGAGGGGGGCATACTATTGCTCTTTTGGTTTTGACTAAAAGTTAATGTCATCTTATGATATCGTAATATGCAAACATACAATATCTTCAACAAACCTCTGCTTGGTACAATGACTCCATCCTTTCTTGCTTTGTTATGATCAAATGCATTCTGAAAACAAAACAACAGGTCACAAGTTAAAGACACTAAGTAAATTTAATTGCAACAACTAGTCCCGTCACAACAGCTTACTTACTCATCCATAAGCACTATGGATAACTAGACCTATCACTAAATGTGATTAATACCCCCTGAAGACCACATCAAAACCTTGCAAAAAAACTAAAAAAGAGATATGGCTCTTGCCAATAACTCTGTAATTTGTCAAGATAAAGTTATGGTTCTTCTCTCCTCTCATTGTGCTTGACCATTGGATGAAGTTGTATTGAATCCAACTGACAGTTTTCAAGTTATGCTCAGGAAAAGGAAAAGCAACAAAGAGCAATAACTCTGTAATGAGTCAATAAAGAGTAATGGTTCTTGTACACTGCACTTCCTCTCACTGTGCTCCACTACTGAATGAAGTTGTGTTTGGTTTATATAAGTTGTATTTAATCAAACAAGTAGTTTTCAAATTATGCTTCGGACAAGGAAAAGTTACGAAGGGCAATAACTTGGACATTACTCAAGATAGAGTTACGGTTCTTGCACACTGCACTTCCCCTAATTGTGCCTGACCATTGGATAGAGTCGTATTGAATTCCAACAAGTAGTTTTCAAGTTATGCTCCGGACAAGGAAAATGCAATGGACCGACCGACCAACCACCAGGTGACTCCTTCATACCCCCCTAAAATTCGTTTTGGGGGTATAATTATATTGGTGTACAATACACCACTAGTATGTATGCAAGGCTGAAAGCATTATGTCATTATGAATTAACTCTTTTACAGTAAAGGACCTAAACCAGAACTGAAAAGTCCAATAGGATTGTCTATAGAAACACATGGTAAGACACCATGAAGCCAACCTTGGGCTTCAAGTATTATAATTTATTATGTCATAGAATAAACTCTGTTGCAGTCAAGAACTTGAACTAAAACAGACAGTTCCAATAGGAATGTTTGTAGAAACACAGGGTAAGACTCCCTCAATCCAACCTTGAAGAGCAAGAAATGCAGCTACTTATCCTTCAATATTGCCACAGTAGACCAGTACAGGTTACTAATGGTAACTTAAAGCACCCTCTAACATAGAATAAAGAGCTGCGGCATGTACAAGAGAAATTAACATATTTTCAAGTGAAGTGACAAAGTTGCAATAACACAATGAGACATTGTACCATCACTTTCGTCAAGAATAAACTTACATCAAAGAATTTCAGATCCTCTTTTAAGTCAGGGAACAAACCATCTTCAAATATTCCTTCAATTCCAAGTGTCTTCTTTAAAAGCTGAGATCTGAAATAAACCAACAAGATTTCATATAAATGGACTAGTCTGGTACATATGACTTTATACTCATCTAGCTTTCATGTTTTTACAGAGAACAATTTAGCATTCTAACACTACTGCAAATTTCCCCTATATAGGCAAAGAAGGATTTGAGCGTGATATACCTACCAAGTATATCACACTAGGCGTCCGAAACTTTTTTCACTGCTGAAATTCCCTCCCGCGTAATTTTCACACAACATCTATGAGTGTGCATGCGCTAATAGGCTTGGATTGTATTGTTGTGAATGAATTCATGTGATGTAAAACAAATCGTAGTAAAATCTTCCACACTTCCAGTATCGCCAACAATATCAGCAACAACAACAAGAGCTGTCACATGACAGCACGCTCGACTATTCGAAAGCTTGTTGGTAAAATGGGGTTTTTGTCTAAAACAGGAGTATTGTGTAATTGTCTATAAGAATTAAGGTCAAAGATATGAAACTTGTTCAAAGACCTTTGTAAATGTACATTGCATTCAAGGCCTTACTCTGGATTCTGCAAGCCAACTGGAGGGAGGATGGGGGGGATAATTTCAAAGAAATACATGACCTTGTATATTTGATCATGAATAATTTTGTAACTTTTCAAAATTGATATGTATAGAATTAAAAAAGCATGACCGCTTCATGCTGCATAATTATTCTATGACATTTCAAAAGAAAGCCATTTTGAGTATTTCCATTTTAGTCTGGAAAAACTGTGACAAAATTCTAAGTTAAAAAGGGCATAAATATGTCAAAAATCAAAAACATTGGTTTAGATGTTGACAGTAAATATGTTCGATAGTATTCTATCTTTAACAAAACATTCAAAATTAAAAAGGGACACAAATCTATCAAAAATCAAAACAGAGTTATGGGGATTGTTTCCTCATGTGTAGATGTTGATGGTAAACATATATTTTGAGTTTAAAGTCAATACCTTATATAGTATTCAAGATATTTGAATTTACAAAAAAAAAATACCAAAACTTCTAAGTTAAAAAGGGGCATAAATCTGTCAAATCAAAACAGAGTTATGGGAATTGTTTCCTCATGTGTATAATGTTGATGGTAGACACATACTTTGAGTTTCAAGTCAATACCTTTTATAGTATTCAAGATATTTGAATTTACAAAAACAAAATACCAAAACTTCTAAGTTAAAAAGGAGCATAAATCTGTCAAAAATCAAAACAGAGTTATGGGAATTGTTTCCTCAGGTGTATATGTTGATGGTAGACACATACTTTGAGTTTCAAGTCAATACCTTTGATAGTATTCAAGATATTTGAATTTAAAAAAAAACTTTAACCAAAAATTCTAAGTTAAAAAGGGGCATCAATCTGTCAAAAATCAAAACAGAGTTATGGGGATTGTTTCCTCAGGTGTAGATGTTGATGGTAGACACATACTTTGAGTTTCAAGTCAATACCTTTGATAGTATTCAAGATATTTGAATTTATAAAAAACTTTAACCAAAATTTCTAAGTTAAAAAGGGGCATAAATCTGTCAAAAATCAAAACAGAGTTATGGGGATTGTTTCCTCAGGTGAAGATGTTGATGGTAGACACATACTTTGAGTTTCAAGTCAATACCTTTGATAGTATTCAAGATATTTGAATTTATAAAAAACTTTAACCAAAATTTCTAAGTTAAAAAGGGGCATAAATCTGTCAAAAATCAAAACAGAGTTATGGGGATTGTTTCCTCAGGTGAGGATGTTGATGGTAAACATATAGTTTGAGTTTCAAGTCAATACCTTTGATAGTATTCAAGATATTTGACTTTATGAAAAACTTTAACCAACGCAGACGCCGACGCCGACGCCGACGCCGACGCTGGGGCGAGTGCAATAGTCTCCTTATTCTTCGAATAGTCGAGCTAAAAACTAGAGCTATCACTAAATGAGATTTATACCCCTGAAACACTGCTTTATAAACTGAGGAAGTTTGTAATAACAGAATACCTTGCAAACAAACTAAAAAAAGAGATATTGTTCTTGGCAAGTAACAAAAGGCAATAACTCTGTTATTTGTCAAGATAGAGTTATGGTTCTTTTGCACTGCACTTCCTCTCATTGTGCTTGACCATTGTATGACGTTTTATTGAATTCCAACCAGTACTTTTCAAGTTATGCTCAGACAAGTAACAAAGGGCAATAACTCTGTAATTAGTGAAGATAGAGATACAGTTCTTGTGCACTGCACTTCCTCTCAATGTGCTTGACCATTGTATGAAGTTGTATTGAATTCTAACTAGTAGTTTTCAAGTTATGCTCCGACAAGGAAAATGCAACAGACTGCCAGACCGACCGCCCTCCCGACCAACCACTGGGTGACTCCAATATACCCCCCTAAACTTTGTTTCGGGGGTATAATAAGACGAATAGCGTTTTATTTGAGGAGTAAACAAGAGCTGTCCCTCACAAGTGACGAATGCTCCCGAAAGAGGTGTCTGACAGTCTGTGTCCTCTCCATGTGCTCAATAAATGTGCTATGTAATTTTAAAATCCTTCCATGCATGACAGAGTTACCATGCATACAGTATTCCATTTCTTTTAAACACTAAGTGTGACCTTAACCTTTGAGGTAGGGACATGGGTCTTGCACGTGACACATCAGCTTGATGTGCTGAACATTTGTGCAAAGTTATTTTAAAATCCTTCAATGTATGACAAAATTATAGTCCAGACTCAAATGTATGCATATATACAGAATTCCATTACCTTCAAACTCTAAGTGTGACCTTGACCTTTGAGCTAGGGACGTGGGTCTTGCACGCGACACGTCGTCTTGATGTTCTAGACATTTGTGCCAAGTTATTTTAAAATCCTTCAATGCATGACAAAGTTACAGTCCGGACACGAATGTGTGCATATATAGAGGCATTCATTACCTTCAAACTCCAAGTGTGACCTTGACCTTTGAGCTAGGGACGTGGGGCTTGCATGCGACACATTGTCTTGATGTGCTAGACATTTGTGCCAAGTTATTTTAAAATCCTTCAATGCATGACAAAGTAACAGTCCGGACACGAATGTGTAAGTGGGTATGCACAGACGGTGCGATTTTAATATGCCAACCTTCGCGTGCATAAAAAGAACAGCGAACATTTCATGAAATGCAAAGAATGCATGGAATGCTACAAGTTTAAGGAAGGGACTTCGTGTAAGCGTATCAATTAGTACCCCTTTGAACATTTTTTTGTTTAAATTAACATGTAAGAATGGAAATAGATTTTACTTTTGAGTGATATACTGGTTAGTATATAACTGTGTGTCATTTAGATACTTCGTAATTAATCACTCAGGCCTGTGGCCTTTGTGATTAGATTACTACAGTCAAACCTGTGTTAAAGACTACCTCCGAATAGACTACCCTGCAAATAAAGACCATATTTATAGCTTCCCAACAGTGGTCTTTGTTCACAGGCTTGACTGTATGCATCCTCACTCCACACAGTGATATACTAACTTATCACTGAAATGTGAAATCTATTTCCAAACTTTAACATCATTAGCACCGCAATCATCATGTAAATTGTAAGTTACATGTGTAGACTGTGTAGAAAAAGAAATACCAAAGCATTTATCTACGGATGTCATTGATTAAAATTTTTGTATCAATATATCGATTTAAAACTATCGACGATACAGCGATATATCGATACATGGGCGTAAAAAAGTCACCGACTACATATTCTACCAAATCTCTTGACTTTATTTGTACTAAACATGTGGTTCTGGTCTATAATATATATATATCAACCCTTGCAGTGCTGAAATTTTTTTGCCTATGAGACCACATTTCATTACATTATCATTCGTTAGTAAAACACAGAACTCTGGGTAGAGTGCTTGTTTATATTCCGGTCCAGTTTTGATGGAATTTTCGAATGTGAAACTGTAGATCATTGCATGGTAAAACATTATTTTACGATATACGATTTTTCAAAAAGGCAATCAATATCGAATCAAAAGTGTTTTATCGTTGGTATATTGATATCGTTTGAATTGATTACATCCCTACATTTAACTTACCTTGATCAGTTTCTATAAAGATGTTAAAAACTTACTTGAAATTTGAGACTGCCTGTTTGAACTTCTCTGCTATTTTTGTAGTCACTTTAAAGCCATCTAAAGTAGCTAAGAAGTCTTCAATCTTCCTTTTGCTGAAATAAAAGAAAGTTTGTAAAAACAGTTTTAGTTTTATATTTAAATTAATTCCTTTACTCTTGATTGTAAAACAAGTTCTTACAACTTATATATTAACTGCTCTTAAGGTTGAATCAAACTCAAGGGGAGAGATGCAATATGGAATTATTGTGTGATGTGAAAGAACACTTCTACTAGATGGCATATTGAGCCATGTGAGAAACTATGTCTACAGATTGTAGACAATAACAACTAGAACTGTCAGAAGAGTGACGAATTATACCCCCACAAAACAGCTTTGTCACAGAAGTATGGCAACCATAAGAAAGGAATGGCCACATGGACATAGAGTTGAGTTATTATACAATAACTTGTGTAAATGAGACCTTGACCTTTGACCTACTGACCCCAAAGTCGAACTTGACCTGTATTTCATGATGTTACAGCTGTGTACCGAAAATTATTTAAATCGGTCAAGCCTTTCATGAGTTATCATCTGGAAACTGTTTAACATTACAGTTCAGTCACTGTGACCTTGACCTTTGACCTACTGACCCCAAAGTCGAACTTGACCTGTATTTGATGATGTTACAGCTGTGTACCGAAAAATTATTTAAATCAGTCAAGCCTTTCATGAGTTATCATCCGGAAACTGTTTCACAGTTCAGAGTCACTGTTACCTTGACCTTTGACCTACTGACCCCAAAGTCCAACTTGACCTGTATTTCATAAAGTTGCACGTGTGTACCAAAAATTATTTAAATCGGTCAAGCCTTTCACGAGTTATCCTCCGGAAATTGTTTTACAGTTCAGAGTCACTGTGACCTTGACCTTTGACCTACTGACCCCAAAGTTGAACTTGACCTGTATTTCATAAAGTTGCACGTGTGTACCAAAAATTATTTAAATTGGTCAAGCCTTTCACGAGTTATCATCCGGAAACTGTTTCACAGTTCAGAATCACTGTGACCTTGACCTTTGACCTACTGACCCTAAATTGAACTTGACCTGTATTTCATGAAGTTGCACGTGTGTACCAAAAATTATTCAAAAGGGTAAAGTCGTTCATGAGTTATCATCCGGAAACCATGAAAAGCTACAGACCGACCAACAAACCGACAAGCTCACTCCTATATCCGCCCCCTCCCCCCCCCCCCAACTTCGTTTTGTGGGGGTATAACTACTCACCTGTAGGTTACTACTCACCTGTAGGTTACTTCCTCATACAATATTGCCCTGCCATCTGGATGTTTCTTGCTCTTTGCTGTTCCAAGTGTGTGGATCCTGAGAACAAACATTACAGGAAAAGTTTTATACGTTTTTGTCCTCAAGAAATCCTAATTCAATAACAACATCTAACACACATTTATGAGAAAAATTAAAACATCTCTAACTTATCCCCAATGATGATTAAATACATTAGTACAGTATTACAGTATGGCTCTCTGTGTGTTAAAACAAGCATTAAGCTTTGAAAACCAGTATGGATCAATATCAGCCTGCAGGATTATAGGATCCAGATCACCTTGCACATTCTTGTAGTTTGATCCTTGCTGTTCACTTATCTATCACCGTGAACCATAGCACGCATAACTAGAATTCTACAATAATTACACTATTTCTCTCTCTTTGTTTTACAGTTCTTATCAATGTAAAACAATTTGGCACTTCAGAGCACATACCTATCAATGTATAACATTTTGCAAAGTGGGAGTCATACCTATCAATGTAAAAATATTTGGCACAGTGTAAGTCAAACCTATAAATGTAAAAACATTTGGCACAGTAGGAGTCGTGCCTATCAATGTAAAAACATTTGACACATTGTGATTCAAAACTATCAATGTAATTTTTTTTGGCAAATATTTGGACTCATACTTATCAATGTTAACCAATTGGCACATTGGGACTTCAACTTATTGGGACTTCAACTTATCAATGTAAAACATTTGGCACATTGGGACTTTAACTTATCAATGTAAACCAATTGGTAAATTGGGACTTAAACTTATGAATGTACAGTGGAACTTCCGAAAACCGAACAGTGATGGGACCTGTAGAAAAGTTCGGTTTTTGGAAGTTTCCGGTATTTGAAAGTCTGGGGTGATTTGGACTGATAAAGGGAGAGATAATCAAAGGTTCTCAATAGTTTGGAAAATCCTTATTTTTTAATGCATAGAAGTGATTGTGACCCTTGTTTAGTATCATGCAACAATATTAAACACATTTTATAATTTATTTAACAATATAAAATGACAAAAAATAAAGCATCAAATAAGATACACTTGTACTTCAAGAAAACGATTTTTCAATCAATATCATGTTAAACAAATTTCAAAATAAAACACACACCTTAAGAGTTTGTTTTGGAACGACTTCAGACTCACAAATTATTTTAATTATGATTGTCTCGGGCATTTTTCCCCCAAAGATGTCCTTATTTTATTGATATTTTCGTCAATATAAATCTGCTCAATTTTCACTCAACTATCATTAATCCGCTGATCCTTTGTTTATTCGATATCATCATCTAATAATTACAGTCTTGTGTTACATTCTTAATCCTTTGATTGACAGGTTGTGATTCTAACAAGTGTCAAAATAAACGATAACCGTTAATTGGCCAAACAATGGCAATCATTTTGCCAGAAGCAATTAATTTTTGATCCGAGTGTTTATTGTGTCCGGTTTTTGGAAGACAATTTGTACTGCGAGAAGTTAAAATTTACAAAAATATCGTCCGGTATTCGGAATTTGGAAGTTCCGGTATTCGGAAGTACGTTTTACATAGAAAATAGAGGAGGAAATTTCGGGACTTAACAAATCGTCCGTTTTTCAGAAGTTTCCGGTATTTGGAAGGTCCGGTTTTCGGAAGTTCCACTGTAAAACATTTGGCACATTGGGACTTAAACTCATCAATGTATAAACATTTGACACAGTGGGGCTCATACTTTTCAATGTAAAAAAACATTAAGCACATTGTGACTTAAACTTATCAATGTAAACCAATTGGCACATTGGGACATATATTCATTTATCAATGTACCTGCTTAGCAATCTCTCAAGGTCAGGTAACTTTTTCATTTTCTCAACAACTTCAGCTACGACATCCTGACACCCAATCAAATCTTCAACAGCATCCAGTCTGTCATTTATTGATGCTGGGTTACATAAAGGAACACACAGCCACTGCCTGAACAAACGCTTTCCTGTAAACAAAAACAAAACTACTGAGCTCATTGTATTGCCTTTAACTGATGCATGAACTGGTACCAATGTAAAGATTTGTTGGTTTTAGTGAAGTTTTTGTCCTTTTTTAATAATCTCTATGCAAAAAAATGAGAGTCATGTAAGTTTTTGTCATACTCATTTTCCTTGTTATTACCCATTCATCTATTTTGCATGTAAGTAATTACAGCTGTAAGATGTGTAGGGGGTCGTTAAGGCTATCTTCACTATATATTTCAGTTTTTTACAGGCCAGCAGGTCACTACTGTTGCTAAGAAGGGCCAGAAGAAGACTTTCCTGTCGAAGAAACTTGACAACTCTCTCTCATTAAAATCAAGTTGTTACTAGTGGCTCAAATCCACGACCTATAACCATAAAAGGACGAGTACAAAATTACATGAATCATACCAAATGGGGTATAGCACTGATCTAGCCGTTCCAGCAGAGTTCCATCCAATGTGCCAGAGCTGCTGTTTTCTGTGACATCCAAATTTGACAAAGTGACACCATCTAACACCATGTGTTTGGTACCAAAATCAAAGCTACTTTTACACAATCTGTTACTTGTCTTCAGATGATCCAAAGGTTCGTATTGTTCAAAGCTTTTCATTGACAGGAGTTCCTCATCCAGCAAACAGTACTGTAAATACCTGAAATACAAACGCTTCTTTCTAGTACAAAATGAAGACATCTATGATCTTTTACCCAATACATTACAGTGAACAGCATCACAGTTTTATAGTTTATTATTGCTTTTATGATTTGACTTGATGACTTAGCTTTTGACATCATGTGACCAAGTGTAGAGTTCCACCAAGATATCATAAAAACAAATGCCTATCCATTTTCATAATGACTGGGTACAAAATGTTGCTACACAATGACTTTCTTTAATTTGACCATGACATTATCTACACCAGTTTCAAACTCTACTTGGAGGTTATCAAGGGAAACATCAACTTTTTCTTATAACTGGGCATGAAATGTGGCCTTGAGCGCTTAACTATTTCTTTACAAGTTTTAAAGGCAGGCAGGCATGGCAAAGGACATCATGAAATATCAATAGGTCATCTTAAGTCATTGTGAACAAGTAAGGTAAAATTAAATCACATACCAAGTGAGAGCTCCAAGTGAACTCACAGCCAGACTATATTCTTCTGATGCTGTACAACCAAGAGCATCACCTGTAGATGTAAAGGAAAAGGTTAACTGTTCCATAATAAAAGTTGACGATAATGTATGAAGGGTAACTATCTTATAATAATGCTGAAATTGAAATTGTCAAAAAGGAAATTGCTATACAGTTACTCAGGTTATCCATGACAAGTAAGCGAACAGCATGAAGTATCTGGCATCTGACTGCACTGATAAATCCATATCACCAGGGCTTCGATAATTTGGTCAAGTCAATCGGTCAGGGTTGTGCCTTTGACATTATTGATCAATTTGATGTTGCAAAACATGTTACCCCACCCACTTCGGCAACAAGCAGATTTTACTCACTTGTATAATTATGCTGTTTTAAAGTGATGTCATGTGCAAAATACACGATCTTACTGTTTCAAAATTCAGTTCATGTTGAAATTGATCAATATTTAACGTTTTGAAGTTTATTTACGTGTATTTCGAAAGGAACAAGAGCACCGCCTACGGGTGCCTGACGCTCGTCTGAGTTTTTCCTTTTACGGTTTATTTATTCCCTTTTTTTTAAGTAACAGTGTCCTTGACAGTGTCCTTGACCTTGACCCCGAAACACAATCCCACAAAAGGTTTTCATAATAATTACTAGACATAAGTTTGGTCACAATTATTCAACTGCAACTAAAGATATTGTGTTTTTCCCAGAAGAAGCTATGTCCAATTCTCAAAATCAACCAAAATCAATCAAAATTCATGTTTTTTACCCAAAAAACAGGTCAGACTCAGCATCTTTAGCATACAATGTGAAAAAGGGTATTAGATGAACAAGCTTCTCAAGTTTCAAGATGATAGCTTTGATAGTTTCCATGTAAGTGACCTAAACGCAAAACTTACCAAAGCCGACGACAACGACGAAGACGACGACAATCAAGTGACGACAATAGCTCGTCATTGTTTTCAAAAATCAGACGAGCTAAAAACAAGCCACTCATGCCTGCCGAGTTCAGCCAAATTTATCGAGGAAATGTATACAGTTGCACCGTGCGATAGGAGGTAATAAAAGCTGGTCTCTAGCTCCGGTCTCTGACGGTCTCAGAAAGATCAGTGTAATTATTAGCCATGAAATTATTTTTGCGAAATATTTATTTTTCAATACATGACGATCCATGATTTTTGTAAAGAGTCTTCAAAAATATGTACCAACGATTTCCACATTACAGTATAACTCAGGGAAAAATCGGTCTGTAATACCATACATTTTTGTCGACTTAAATTATAAATACATTTACAAATTTAATTGTGTTATCAATAAATTTACTTTCTAAAACTGAACATATACTTTCAAAATAAAGACCGATCCTTCTTCCTACAAAAACCAACAAAGCAATCAATGATCGGTCTTTTCAAAGTAGGTAGGGTAGCTGCAGACATCATAGTATCGCCTGAGGCATGGCTATGTCCTCTGATTGCTAATTACCGACCGATTAACAAAGTGACAGTCGGATTATCTCACTCGTTTATTGCTCTACCTGTGGGCAAATAACACTGCTGTAGGCGTTGACAGGAGCCTGTGTATTGTGATTTTCACATTTGTGACCATTTATGGACTGAAAACGTAATATTATTGGACCGATTTAAAATGGCTTTTCAGACTTTTGAAATCAAAATTCAGTCCAGGACCAAAAAAAACGAAGATTATCGAAGCCCTGCATATCACATACGGTAGGTCTCGCATTGAAACTATGGAAAACAAGACTTCAACACACAAATGGCTTTCCTTGGCCGATATCATCCCCGTCCGACATCAACTGTTATCGAAAGACAGTAACCTTGTATTCTCTATATCACACAGATCTTGCAGTGAAACTATGGAAAACTAGACTTACTATCTGCCATCATCTTTTTAAGAGCATCTGGCCAATCAACATCACCACTGTCTTCAGTTTTGAAGTACGACTCCTCTGACAAAACACGCAATGTTTTACTACTTTCCCAGAATTCTGTTTTCGGCGATAGGGCATCTTTTATCACTGACGTCAGATTATTGTTGATCACTTGCAAACTTCTTGAAGAAAGATGACTTTTCTCATGAAGAATCTGGTGCAAGAAATCATCACTATTCAACCATTTCCATTAGTTACAGTATTTCTTTAGGCTAAGCACTTTCATTGTGCAGTATACAGTGCAACCTCTGAGGGAACACCCTTAGGAACGCAGAAATGTGTTTACTGTAGATTTGTGTTTTTCTAGAAATGTTGATTTCTTATAAAAGTGAGGCAACAGGAAAGAAGATGGGACTTTTTAGGGAGGTTGTTATGCTAGGGGAGTGGAACCGTTGGACTGTATTCAGAAAATCCCAAAAAAAAAAAAAAAGATTGGACTTGTCTCTTTATAAGATGCATTTGCATAATAATGATTTGATTTATAGTACTTTTATGTTATATCATTTATTTATGTTCACTACTGATTGACAGATTTAAATTACCAATGGTAATCTTTTAAAACAGACTGTGTTATATGTTCATCTCTATTTCCTTCAGTATAAGGTAGCACTAATATAGTGAACTAAATGTTTTTTACCTGTACTGGAGGAAAATGTGCAAGCAAAGTCCGCAATCTTGAACAGTGTCGATCGTCTTCAAACTGGCCTATCTGTATAAAGATATGAGAAATAGATCAATAGTGTCCTTGAAGGTCTGTTGAATACAGTGTGGATACCATTTATAAATAGTGGAAATACAATAGCTGAAATAATTCAGCACTATCGTATATAGCAAGTGCAAACTTGGTATTTAAAGTGAGAAAAATAATCAAAAAATTTAGAAAATGGCAGTTTTCGTATGTTTTTAACTAGGTCAAACAGATTCCTAGCTGGGTAAGTCTTTTTTTCAACACAATGAAATTATATGAATAGGCCGTTAGCCAATATGTGACTGTCATTTTAGGTTCTTAGTTTGGACCTGTAATGTTTCGAGCTTTTGAAATTATTGAAGGTTAAATCTGGTCGGGTCGAAGCTTTGACAGATAGAAAGTGCTTGACTATTTTGTCAATGTTTTCACTCAAATCAATAGGTGTCGAGGCCAGAGATCACTTCTTGGACAAGAAAGTGTCTATGCTAACACAACTGTTTTCATACTCAAATATCTTCGTTTAAACTCATTTTGGCACTAGGTTTGGGCTCACTGATGTTTATTTCTCTTTATAGTTTACTGGTCAATCAAAGATTAATAGTAATTTAAGTTTGGATTGTATTGACAAATCACATACTCAAAGTTTTTTAATGATCAATTCCTACATAAAACATCATATTCACTTAAGGTACAAAATTGCTCATGTGGGTACAACCATTATGGTGCATTGCCTGACCTGTATGGTATTGGTCTAATTTCATTTCTGATATACTGAAGTTTTATATACCTTCAAACTGATAACCTTGAATAAAGGAAGACTATCATTAACATGTGACATTAAAGATAAAGGTTTATCTCTCTTCACTTTGGCCTTTAAAACAGAAAGGGGACGTTTAAATTACATATTTAAAATAATAGTTTAAAAAAATATCTATTAGGAAAATCTATTATAATTTACCAAAAATAAATAAATAAAAGGTTAGTAGATTACATATTATTTGTTTCTATTTTGAACAGTAAAATAAATAAGTAAATAAATACCTTTGTTCAAGTTCAAGAAGTAAAAAGATCCAAATTTGATCATCCTTTTTACTTGATCAAATACATAATAGAAAGTTTTTATAAAATTTGTGTAATATTTCAGAATGTTCCAAGCTCCTGCTCACTATCATAATGCGTCACTGCTGCTGTCAGAGGTACTCAGTGACATTGGTGTTAATGAGACGATGGTGAAGAAGAGGAGAAGAGCTTATTTACTGATGGAGGCTTCAGGAACAATCACACAAAGATTATTAGGTAATCAAATATCTGTGTATCTATTAGGAAGTAAATCTGAAGCTACTACTACAAGAGGACTTCACTCTGACAAAGATGTACTTCAATGTTTGAATAACTTCAGTGTGATACAGGACTGGGCTGAGTGGTCTCCTGGTAAACTCAACATGCTAATGATCCAGAATGAATCAACTCCACCAGGATATTGTTACTTACAGCTTACTAATCTTTACGTTCCTCTTCCAGACACTGAGGAACATGGGAATCACTATGTTAAGGACACACATGGAAGGGTGTTGGTGAAAAACACTATGATTGATGACTTACTAGAAGTAAATGAACAGCGACAAGGACCATCAAGGGCAACACAAGGAGGACCAGGAATTGCTGACATGGATAATATTCTTTCATATCCCTTCAAGTCCTTGCCACAGTCAGTTCGACACTGGTTAGATCAGGAACATTCAGTGTGGCCTAATGCAAGAATGAAAAGATTTGCAGAGACATCTCAATGTTTTGTTGTTCCCACAGGTGGCAGTGTCAGTGAAAACAAAGACTTCCAGTGGAGAATTTCTACATCCTTGGCTGAGAGATGCTTCATGTTTAATTTCAATATTACTCAGATAAGGTGCTACATCCTTTTAAAGATGATTCTCAAAACATTTATAAATCTTCATGGACAAAAGCACATCACAAGTTATATGTGTAAAACAGTTTTATTTCATTGTATTAGGAGTAAACCTTCACATGTTTGGAAGGAAAGTAATATTTTAAACTGTCTACAATACTGTTTGTTAACACTTAGGGAAAGTATATATTGCAGCAATTGTCCTCATTTCATTATTCCTGGAAACAATTTGAAGGCTGATAAAATTACAAGGGAAAACAGGAATCAATTACTTCAGAAGGTGTCAGACTTAATACAGTCTACTGCTGTTTCTCTCCTAGGGATTCAGATTGATGACCTTGGACAAAGACTGTTGTTGAAATTGAATATTATACATGATGCAGATTACTATGATGTATTTTCTGCTACAAATACTGAAATAACTTTTCTAAATGCATATGAACTACTACTTAATACTGCTATTACATTAGATGGAAAGATCATTTTGCATCTGGTCAGCTTGAAAAACCAAAGTTTAGAGGCACAGATGCTTTTCCTGGTGCAGACTTTTGTTAATTTAGTCAGGTATTACAATGAAGGCAATGTGTTTGTACAGACAGCATGCCAACTTCTGACACCTAGATTCTGTACCACACTTGGATCTTTGATGGCGTGCTACAACATTCAGCACAATAACTATGTCTCTCCTCAAGCACTTGAGTGGATGTCAGCAGGAATCAACTCAGATGTCTCATCTGGCAGACTGAAGCTGGCTTCTGTGTTTTACTGCACAGGAGACATGGAAAGTGCAGAGTTCATTCTGAGATGTACTGAAGACCAATACAACATGCAAGTTGTTGAGCCTGCATGTGGGTGTTATCTATATCTACATGGCAATGTTAAAACAGGATGCTCTAGAATATCAATGCATTACAATGAAGAAGCTTTAAAGTACATTACAGCCTTCTGTGTCAGATTTCTGCCTTCAGAAATGAACTGTATTCCAAAAGAACTCCAGTATGAAATGTTCAGATCAACTAGAGAGGAACTCTTACATAGAAGCAGACATGATGACTGGATGGATTTGGTCACTGTTGATTCTATTCCATATCTCTACTTTCTTCAGTACAAGACTTACGGCTTTTTACAGAGAATGCAAGACCAACAACAAGCATTACTTAATCTTCTCTGTGTAACCCTAAGTGAAGAAAATCTTGGACATAGGGAAACAGCCTGGAATCTGTTAGGACAGTGTATGGAGCAAGAAAACAGGCCTCATGATGCATTACAGTGTTACAGAAATTCACTTCATGTAAGGCAAACAAATAATGTTGCAAGGTTTCATATCTGTATATTTCTGGCCAGACTATTCCATCTGGCGAGGGAAAATAATGTGTAACTCAAATAAGTAAGCAAACTTAAACACCTGTTGGGATATATGCAAAATTCATCAATAAAAACAAATATGCAAATTTTGATTGTACATCTTGTATGAAACTGAACTGAAAGACAGCTTATATGTAATTTTTCACTGAATTTTGCAATTTAAAGTGATTATGCGACATAGATGATTAAAATAAGCAAGGAGACATAATTTATAAATTCTTCAAGGTAGAGTTATTTCACTGGTTTATTTGTCTTTCATTTACAATCCTCAATTGAAATGTGAAATTTCAATGAATCTGTGACTCAGGTATTGGCTGGTAAAGGGAAATATAAAGACAGGGAGATAACTCATAAATCACTTTATCAAGTGTTATGGTTATTGAATATTCAGCTTTCACAAACTGTCCTCTAATTGTCAAGATTCACTGGATTATGAGGGACAGGCAGCAAAGAAATAATCTCAAAATGTTGCCTCTGGCTGTATGTCAGAATTCCCAAGATACAACAAAGTCAGAGCACCCAAACTAAATATACTAACGCAACATACCTACAATACGCATAAAAGGGCTTGATATCAATTTCATTGATTTCCAGCCAGAAGTCAATAAGAAATAGCACAGATAAAATTTGCTGAAAAAAAAAATCAATGGTCCCAGATAAAATTTGCTGAAAAATCAATGGTCCATACCTGAACAAAACAAGTAAGACCGAGCATATTCAGTATTTGTCAATAAAACAAAACTTTTTATCAGTAAATAGCAAAACAAAATTATGTTGACTGTCCAAGTATATAGTACAAAACTGTAATCATAAAAAAGTCTAAATTTAGTAACTTAATTGTATGATACTCTTAATACCCCTGAACAGTCTAAAGGTGTTTCAAATCAATTTCAGCAATGGTAACTTAGATAATATGCCTGATAGTAGCTTGCACATAAAACTTTAACTAAATTTCTTTTGCAGCAAAACTATAACCAAACTTTCAAAGTTCAACAAGGGCCATAATTTATAATAAATTAAGTCATAAATTATGTAACCTGATTGTTTGATATCCCTTAAGTCTATATTGAAGTTTCAAATCGATCCCATAAGTAGTTACTGAGATATATCCATTATATCTTGCATGCAAAACTTAACCAAAGCTGCAATGCGGACACTCAAATGACTGTAATAGCTCTCCATATTCTTCGAATAGTTGAGCTAAAAACAAGAGGGCCATGATGGCCCTATATCACTCATCTGACTACAATTTGCTAAAATAAAAGGGGTCATGATTCTAACATAATTCGTAGAGGTCCACTACACAATGCTAAGTAACATTTCAAATATCTATTATCTGCCAGTCAG
The DNA here is from genome assembly GCA_022818135.1 of Saxidomus purpurata. NCBI lineage: Eukaryota > Metazoa > Mollusca > Bivalvia > Venerida > Veneridae > Saxidomus > Saxidomus purpurata. Next base: position 18,641,652 of record JAFMSR010000018.1, on the reverse strand, counting down.
CCTAGTGTTTTCCCTATAAAAGCCTATGTGAAATGAACTGTTTTCCCCCTCCCAGAAAGGGTTTATTTTGACCACAGGGGTCATGATTTGAACAATATTGGTAAAGGTCCACTTGACAATGCTACATGCTAAATATCTAAGCTCTAGGCCTTGTGGTTTCAGAGAAAAAGATTTTTAAAGTTTTCCTATATAAGCCTATGTAAAACAAAGTGACCCCACGGGCAGGGTAAATTTTGACCCGGGGATCATAATTTGAACAATCTTGGTTGTGGTCCACTAGACAATGCTACATGCCAACTATCTAAGCTCTAGGCCTTGTGGTTTCAGAGAAGAAGATTTTTAAATTTTTTCCTATATAAGCATATGTAAAACCAAGTGACCCCACGGGCAGGGTAAATTTTGACCCGGGGATCATAATTTGAACAATCTTGGTACAAGTCCACTAGACAATGTCACATGCTAAATATCTAAGCTCTAGGCCTTGTGGTTTCAGAGAAGAAGATTTTTAAAGTTTTTCCTATATGAGCCTATGTAAAACCAAGTGACCCCCCCCCACCCCAGGCAGGGTAAATTTTGACCCAGGGCTCATAATTTGAACAGTCTTCGTAGAGGTCCACTAGACAATGCTACATGCCAAATATCTAAGCTCTAGACCTTGTGATTTCAGAGAAAAAGATTTTTAAAGTTTTTCCTATATAAGCCTATGTAAAACAAAGAGACCACCCTTGCGGGGTCAATTTTGACCCAGGGCTCATAATTTGAACAATCTTGGTTGAGGTCCAGTAGCCAATGCTACATGCCAAATATCTAAGCTCTACGCCTTGTGGTTTCAGAGAAGATTTTAAATTTTTTTCCTAGATAAGCCTATGTAAAATCAAGTGACCCCCCCGCCGGGCAGGGTCAATTTTGACCCGGGGCTCATAATTTGAACAATTTCTTGGTACAAGTCGACTAGACAATGTAACATGCCAAATATCTTAGCTCTAGGCCTTGTGGTTTCAGATAAGAAGATTTTTAAAGTGTTTCCTATATTAGCCTATGCAAAACTAAGTAACCACCCGCGTGGGGTCAATTTTGACCCGAGTGTCATAATTTGAACATTCTTGGTTGAGGTCCACTAGCCAATGCTACAAGCCAAATATCTAAGCTCTAGGCCTTGTGGTTTCAGGGAAATTTTAAAGTTTTTCCTTTAGAAGCCTATGCAAAACTAAGTGACCACCCGCGCGGGGTCAATTTTGACCCGGGGGTCATAATTTGAACAATCTTGGTATAGGTTCACTAGACAATGCTACGTGCCATATATCTAAGCTCTAGGCCTTGTGGTTTCAGAGAAGAAGATTTTTAAAGTTTTTCCTATTTCTTGCCATAGCAACCGGAGTTCTGCATGGAATGGAATTCTTTGAACCACTTTGATAGAGCTTCATGCGAGGAACATCCCTGCAAAGTTGCATAATTGGCCCAGTGGTTTCAGAGCAGATGTCATTTGAAGGAAATGGTATACGAACGGACAGACATACAACGGACCCCGGATGGAAAGCGATCCTAATAGCTCACTCCTCTGGCACTTTGTGCCAGGTGAGCTAATAAGCTGAGCCGACCTTGCACAAACATGCTTGGTATTGATCACTCCTGTGAAGTTTCACTGAAATCCAGCATATGGTTGCCGAGAAATAGAGCTGACAAAATCAAAGGGCTGTAACTCAATGAATTTTTTTATCCTTGAACAATGTTCCAACGATAAAAACAAACAAGGTATTGATTACTTCCATGTAGTTTCATTAGTATCTGGCCAATGGTTGCTGAGAAATAGCATGGACAGAATGTGGTTGGACAGACAGACGGACACAGTGACTAAAGTATACCCACCCCCCTTAAACCTCAATTTTTGTCTTGAACCAAGACCTTAAAACTTGAGCTCTAGACTCCCAAGTGCTGTGTGACATGTAGTGTCTTCATGAGAAACACTTCTTCCAATTTATTTTAAAATTCCTGCTTCTCTGAAACATAGTCCAGACAAGTCCTAATAGATGCACCAGTACCAATCTGTCACAGTGACAACTATGGTAAACTCAGCTTTCACAAAAATTGTGCCCATACATCAGAAAGATACAGAGTGTCCATATTGGTTCATCACCCCGAGAACATGTGCAGGTTAGCTGAAAACTTAAAACTATTTTAATGCTATAGATTTTCATATCAGTAACAGGGAGACTACCTCTCTACGGAGTCATTTTGACATTTCTGATTTATCTCCCCTAGGTATATGACAGATTGGTCAAAATAATTGGACGTTCATTATTTGAGATAGGCAATCTAACCATCCTCAAAACATACTCAATATTTCCCAAGATCACATCAAATTAATTTGACTACCTGACACACAATCTAATAAATATACTTAGCACTACATGTAGTACATGAGGTTGATTTAGTGGCGATTTTCAGTTACAATAAATCAACAACACAAGTACAAGATTTAATACTTACATGGAATTTACCTATAGATGTATCCACAAAGCAAACACCGTATGTGCTGCGACTGTCTGCCTCCACCTCCTAAAATTTCAAAACAAAACTTTTATTTCCTTAGTTTGATATAATCATGTACAGTACATTCTCTTTTGCTTTATAAAATAAATAGTTGAAACATTTATTTCAATTTTTACAAAATGATTTATTTTTTTTGCTGTAGTTTTAATACCTTGTTTCGAAATAGGTGGAGCTTTGTAAAAATGGGCATTCATCATACTTCAAGAGGCCTAGCAGCAATAGTTGTAATCAGCCCAAACTACAAAAGTCTATATCCAAAGTCCAAATCAATACATAGAGGATAATTGTTGATTTTGGTGTAATATCACGTTATAATTTCACCGAGTGGGCACCAAAAGTGATATTCTCACAAGTGGCGCAGCCACGAGTGAAAATAACTACTACTGGTGCTCATGAGTGAAATGTTCGCGATATTACATCGATACCAACAATTTCTGTTTATTTTATGTCTGTAACTCTATTGCTGAGTTTGTTTCAATTAAATGTCTTAAATTGCGAGAAACATCATCAGAAAGCATAACAAACATGTCATTTTAGCTACGTCATCATCGTATGGTTTCCGGCGTTCCTTATGCTCGGCATATATTTTGATGTTAAACCGGGTTGATAATTTTCACTGAGTAGACAGTGAGTTTATCGGGATATTAATTCACAGTTACATTTCGATAAACCACCGAAAAACATAAAATAAAACATAACAAGAGCTGTCACATGACAGCACGCTCGACTACTCGAAAGCTTGTTGGTAAAATGGGGTTTTTGTCTAAGAACAGGAGTATTGTGTAATTGTCTATAAGAATTAAGGTCAAAGATATGAAACTTGTTCAAAGACCTTTGTAAATGTACATTGCATTCAAGGCCTTACTCTGGATTCTGCAAGCCAACTGGAGGGAGGATGGGGGGGATAATTTCAAAGAAATACATGACCTTGTATATTTGATCATGAATAATTTTGTAACTTTTCAAAATTGGTATGTATAGAATTAAAAAAGCATGACCGCTGCATGCTGCATAGTTATTCTATGACATTTCAAAGAAAGCCATTTTGAGTATTTCCATTTTAGTCTGGAAAAACTGTGACAAAATTCTAAGTTAAAAAGGGCATAAATATGTCAAAAATCAAAAACATTGGTGAAGATGTTGACAGTAAATACGTTCGATAGTATTCTATCTTTAACAAAACATTCAAAGTTAAAAAGGGACACAAATCTATCAAAAATCAAAACAGAGTTATGGGGATTGTTTCCTCAGGTGTAGATGTTGATGGTAAACATATATTTTGAGTTTCAAGTCAATACCTTATACAGTATTCAAGATATTTGAATTTACAAAAAAAAAAATACCAAAACTTCTAAGTTAAAAAGGGGCATAAATCTGTCAAAAATCAAAACAGAGTTATGGGAATTGTTTCCTCTGGTGTATAATGTTGATGGTAAACATATATTTTGAGTTTCAAGTCAATACCTTATACAGTATTCAAGATATTTGAATTTACAAAAAAAAAAATACCAAAACTTCTAAGTTAAAAAGGGGCATAAATCTGTCAAAAATCAAAACAGAGTTATGGGAATTGTTTCCTCAGGTGTATAATGTTGATGGTAGACACATACTTTGAGTTTCAAGTCAATACCTTATATAGTATTCGAGATATTTGAATTTATAAAAAAAAAATACCAAAACTTCTAAGTTAAAAAGGGGCATAAATCTGTCAAAAATCAAAACAGAGTTATGGGAATTGTTTCCTCAGGTGTATATGTTGATGGTAGACACATACTTTGAGTTTCAAGTCAATACCTTTGATAGTATTCAAGATATTTGAATTTAAAAAAAAACTTTAACCAAAAATTCTAAGTTAAAAAGGGGCATAAATCTGTCAAAAATCAAAACAGAGTTATGGGGATTGTTTCCTCAGGTGTAGATGTTGATGGTAGACACATACTTTGAGTTTCAAGTCAATACCTTTGATAGTATTCAAGATATTTGAATTTATAAAAAACTTTAACCAAAATTCTAAGTTCAAAAGGGGCATAAATCTGTCAAAAATCAAAACAGAGTTATGGGGATTGTTTCCTGAGGTGAAGATGTTGATGGTAGACACATACTTTGAGTTTCAAGTCAATACCTTTGATAGTATTCAAGATATTTGAATTTATAAAAAACTTTAACCAAAATTTCTAAGTTAAAAAGGGGCATAAATCTGTCAAAAATCAAAACAGAGTTATGGGGATTGTTTCCTCAGGTGAAGATGTTGATGGTAAACATGTAGTTTGAGTTTCAAGTCAATACCTTTGATAGTATTCAAGATATTTGACTTTATGAAAAACTTTAACCAACGCAGACGCCGACGCCGACGCTGGGGCGAGTGCAATAGTCTCCTTATTCTTCGAATAGTCGAGCTAATAATGCACACTGAGCCAACACATTTAAAGAGGTCCTTATCAAATTATACAACCTAATTGAAAAAACATTTACCAGTACCTTTTCAGCTAAAGCCAACAGGTATGTACTCTGTGAGTTGGCACATTCTCCTGACAGGAAACTGAATGTTTTGGTCCCCTTGGTTGTTATCCTGCATACCTCTCGCTTCACAACTTTATCAAACTTACTAGGTTTAATCACTACAAAAATAAAATTAATAAAAATAAGCTTGAACAAATATGGTAATCTATTAGGAATATGACAGTAACATTTTAAATTTATAAACTACTGTACAGCAGGTTTATTTCACAAATGCTAGCCATCTGCATCTGTTAACAATGCTTTAACACAGGTCTATCTATGTGCTACCTGCACCTGTAAACCATACATTAACAGAAGTCTACCTATATGCTACCTGCACCTGTAAACCATGCATTAACACAAGTCTACCTATATGCTACCTGCACCTGTAAACCATGCATTAACACAAGTCTGTCTATGTGCTACCTGCACCTGTAAACCATGCATTAACACAGGTCTATGTGCTACCTGCACCTGTGAACCATGCATTAACACAAGTCTAGCTTTGTGCTACCTGCACCTGTAAACCATGCATTAACACAGGTCTATGTGCTACCTGCACCTGTAAACCATGCATTAACACAAGTCTATCTATGCACAACCTCCATCTGTAAACCATGCATTAACACAGGTCTATGTGCTACCTGCACCTGTGAACCATGCATTAACACAAGTCTAGCTTTGTGCTACCTGCACCTATAAACCATACATTAACACAAGTCTATCTATACACTACCTGCACCTGTAAACCATACATTAACAAAAGTCTATCTATGTGCTACCTGCACCTGTAAACCATACATTAACACAAGTCTATCTATGTGTTACCTGCACCTGTAAACCATACATTAACACAGGTCTATCTGTGTGTTACCTGCATATGTAAACCATACATTAACAAAAGTCTATCTATGTGCTACCTGCACCTGTAAACCATACATTAACACAAGTCTATCTATGTGCAACTGCATATGTAAACCATACATTAACGAAAGTCTATCTATGTGCTACCTGCACCTGTAAACCATATATTAACACAGGTCTATCTGTGTGCTATCTGCACCTGTATACCATCCCTTTGCTGTTCCAAGGCGCAATTATTACATCATTATTGTCTTGATTTCTGGCAAGTAATAAACTGTAACCAATTCCCCCTTCAAGGGACATAACTCCAGTCTTCTTCCATAAACAGTTAGAGGAGATAACTTACAATTTTTACATCTCTCTGTCATCATTTCTGGAGTCTCTGTTTGTTCTATTCTTGCCACTTTATATCCACGCTGCACCAATGTGTCTGCATACCTTCCATATGCAATCTCTGGGAAACCAGAGTGGGCATAGTCACCCTACAATAGAACATGAGGAATACTTCTTAGGTTCAACACAAACTTATTTGGTTTAAAACAAATTTATGCTAACTTATATGGAGTTATGCAATCTTATTTGGGTTTATGCATATCTGATTGGATTTAAGCAAACATATTTGGGTTTAAAAGGCAATCTTCTGAGGATTTATGCAAAGTTCTTTTGATTTACACAAACTTATCTCAGAAAAAAAGCTTCAAGCATTTCAAATCTCTCTAATGCATCTTGCATCATGCATTCCCAAATTCAGCATGTATCATGGGACTGCAATTCTCTTATATATAAAGGCTGTAATTATAACATTGTACAGGTCTATAAATTACTAAAATAATTACCAACCTTCATATAGATAAGACCAAGTTCATTGACAGCTATTGTGGCATCCATATGGAACAGTTCATAAAATTTACCCATCTGTAAAAAAAAAGACACAACACTGCTGCTAAATTCTGTCATACACACTGTTATGATTGTACATCTGAACTAGACAGAAATAAGTCCATCAAATGTAGAGCATAAAAGAATATACTTCTAAGCTGTAGCTGAGCACATCTTTCAGTTATATAAATTGAAATTCTCCTTTACTGTGACCAATAGTTCAAAACTATTGAAACTGAAACTATCAATCGTTGAATGAACTAGTGGTGATTGTTAATGGATTGTGACTATCTCTATTGGGATGCACAAAACCTACGTATCACAGGCTTCACTATAGTCCAACCTATCTAACGCAGCCAGTTGAGGGATATATTAGAAGTGACCACTTACAATAGGCAGCAGCTTAATGCAGCTGAATTATATATAAAATTGGCACAGAGGATACTTGCCAGTTTCGGTGCAATATCATGTAAGAATTTCACTGAAAAGGCACCAAAAGTAACAGTTCACCAGTGGTACAGTCGCAAGTGAAAAGTACTTAAGAAATTAACTCGATATTACATAGAAAACATAATTTTTTCCACTTATTTCAGATCAGCCTTATTTCCTCTGTATTTTTCTGCAAGACATGCTGGCTAAAGGTAAACAAAGAGAAACAAAACTAAACTAGAGCTATCACTAAATGTGATAAATACCCCCAAAAGACTGCTTTTGTAAACTGACGAAGTTTGTAGTAACAGAATACCTTGCAAAAAAAACTGAATTAAAGATATTGTTCTTGGCAATAACTCTGTAATTACTCAAGATAGAGTTATGGTTCTTGTACACTGCACTTCCTCTCATTGTGCTGAACCATTGTATGAAGTTGTATTGCATTCCAACCAGTAGTTTTCAAGTAATGCTCCGGACAAGGAAAAGTAACAAAGGGCAATAACTTTGTAATGAGTCAAGAAAGACTTATGGTTCCTGTGCACTGCACTTCCTTTCAATGTACTTGACCATTGTATGAAGTCAAATTGAATTCCAACCAGTAGTTTTCAAGTTATGCTCCGGACAAGGAAAAGTAACAAAGGCAATAACTCTGTAATGAGTCAAGAAAGAGTTATGATTCCTGTGCACTGCACTTCCTCTCAATGTACTTGACCATTGTATGAAGTTGTATTGAATTCCAACTAATAGTTTTCAAGTAATGCTCCGGACAAGGAAAATGCAACAGACCGACCAACCAACCACCGGGTGACTCCTATATACCACCCCCCCAAACTTCGTTTCGGGGGTATAAATATACCTTGAAAAACAGCACAGTATCAAAATGTGTTGACTTGATCTCCCACCACTGTCTCATTGCCTGAAATATAAATAGATACAAATTCCTGTTGAATATTTTACTTGGCCTCCTCACCCCTCTTAAAAACAATCTTGCCTACCTACCCTAGTTTTGTCAGCATGTTACCTGAACCCCATTATCATTTCTCCTTGGCTTGATCACGTAAAATGATAATACAATAAAGTGATATCCCAAATTCAACACCAAGATTCTATCCCTTTCCCTATTAGCAGCAAGTGATTCTGTCTTCGCAACCAGTGCAGATCATGATCAACCTGTACATTAATGTTGTCTGATCATGATCAACTTGCAATATTCTGTCAATAAATTTCCAAAAAATACCCCTCAAAAAAATAAATGTAACTGCTCAAAGATTGTAAAGTCCATTTTAATAATTTAGAAGGCAAAACCTTTTGATACTTACAGGTGTGAACTTAGATCTCTCACTATCTGGTATATGTAATGTTCTTGGATCATATCCCTCGTCTGTTTTCAACCGTTTGTTACCATCTCTACAAGAAATATATATGTCTCTGGTTATGACAACAGTCTTCCTGAATATACATCCGATCTGCAGTCCAACTGGCAAATTTGTCTGGAATCTAATCTATGCAGGCCGTTCAAAGTTCCCGCTCTTTTCAAGACATTTTATATTCTAACATTTTGAGTAACAGCAGAATTTAGTAACATTGAATTGTGTGGATTATTAAATTTTGCCCTTTTTGTGCAATTCTTTTTTTCTAATGATCATTCCATGAGTTTTGCTAAAAGAAACGTACCATGCACTCCTTGCCTAGTGAAGATTTTTTCCAGTCTCTAAACTTTTTTTAGAAAAGAGATGACAGGTGTGTGGGGGGCGGGGGAAATGGCATTATAATTGCCAAAATGATTTGATTTAAATTTTTCAAATGTTTACAGTTAAACTTTGTTTGCTTGTATTTAATTCACTCAAATACAACCATCGCTAAAACTCAGCTGATAGTCCCAGCAAAATCTTGATATGAACCATATTATTCCACCTCTAAAACCTTAAACCCCGATTAGTCGAACCTGTCTGACTGTTCCTTTCCTATTTCAGAGTCAATTACATCCTTTTGCTCAAAAAATAAAAGGTGTCCATATCGGGCAAACAAATGCATATTGATAAGTCATTTCACCAGCGTTGTTAAACACCTCTGTAAATGAGCAATTAAAGGTAAACTGAATTTCATTTACAATGTTGATAATAATTAGTAAATAGACCAGCATAAATGCAAGTTTGTTTTCACTAAAATGGATAAAATACTTATTGATTGACTGATTCTTCAGAAGGTATGTCGCTGTTAAAAACATGAAAAAGAACAGCATAAGTAATGTGTTTGTGATTTTCTTATCTTAATCTTATATCTAAAATTGGAATAAGTAAATAACTTGCGCATTTAAAAGCTTTCCAATGATATAAAACTTATTGAAATACCTTTCATTTAAAGAAAGTCACGACCACCACTTACAATTAAAAAATACGAACTACCAGCCTCTGCCAACCCAAGCTTCATCTTATCAAAAAAAAATATTACGTAAAACTGTTCTGTTTGCAAACACTTTCTCTGTTAGTGCAAGTTATAAATTCTTTAAACTCCTGATATGGTCATTTTCACTTGATTCATGACAGCACAGCTGCACTTGACTGGCAGACCTTGATGGCTTGAAAAACTGCTTTCAGTTATTAAAATTGTTGGTCCCTTCAAGTTGGAGCAAACAAAGTTTGTCTGTACTTTTTCCTTTACTGCTAAAACATTCACATGCTTTAAATTTTCTTAACTTACCTGACTTTATCGGGTTTCAACCATTCAAATTTACAATGATCATACACAATTTTGTCTTCTGAAATACCTCCACTCTGACCAACCTGAAATATTGTTAGGAATTATGGCACATCTTTATGTAACGTTAAAAACTTAGCGCCATACGTTACACGACGTCTATATTATAGCGTCACATCCGTTGTATTGCTTTGTAATGTTTTAGTTTGAATATATATTCGTAATAGACACGTGTTGTACTTTCTTCAGAGTTAACCCCGCTACACCCACAAATATCAGTTCACAATTTACTTTTGGTCCTTTCTTAATACCTGTATCCCTCAGTGGGCATAATCCCTACCTAGTAGCTGTAAATATAGGTTTTCTCCAGACTTTACAGAAATTTCAAAGGAAACAGCTCCTTTCCCAAACAATTTTCACCTTTGTCATGGTAGCAACAATGGATTCTGCTGTTACAACCAGTTTAGATCATGATCAGCCTGCACTTCCACGCACTCTGATCTGCACAGTTCGCTATAAAGTTAATAAAATTTCAGAGGGCATCCCTTTGAAAAACTATTGGTACAACCCAAAACAGAAAGATGGACAAGTCCATTTTAGAAATGGAGCATGGTGAAGGTTTATAGCAGACAAAACATGAATAAACAACTGACCGATTCTGCAGCTGAGAATGCTGCTAGCTTAGATTTGGTTACATCACTAACTTTTGGCGATGCAACTTCAGCCTTTATGCTTTTGTTCTTTGGTGATGTATCCGGGCTGTCTTCCTTTGAGAAACCAGACAGGGCTTTCTGTACCGACTTGGATGCAGGCTTTCTTGCAGATTTTGGCCCCCAAGCAGGCTTTGATGCTGGTCTTTTCCTTTTTTGAGGTAACTAAGCAAATAATTGGATTAAAATAAAACACATGAAATTTTGCAAGTTCAAGACACAACGTAAGATATTTCTTTGTTCATTTCTATTCAGTACTTAATGGATTCAAATGTAGCTACATGGATTCAATATGGACATAACTGAGCACCAAGACTACTTGCTTATTATTCAATTCAGCTTGCCAACGTTTTCTGGCAAAAAAACCCATAAAATTGTGTACCCACATCCAGTAAATGTATTATCAATCACAGTAACTTCCAACATCTTTTTTGCGGAGACAAAAACCTATCAAAACCTAAACAAATACCTCAATAAACCACTACATGTGTTTTCGTATATCAGTTGTGGTGGAACAGCATTGTAAGACATAGGCAGGTAAAACAGAGAGTCCGATTGTTTTACCAATAACAATATATGATTCATGCTTTATCTACCAATAATTCATGATGGATAATTCTGAAGCTTAAGAATACTATATATGCTTCTAATGACATCTCCCTGTACATCTGAACTCCTGTTTTTAATGTACAATCCCAGACATCTCATTGTAAAATAGTTATACTTCATAATTCAATCAACCGAATCCCTGTAAGTCTTTTTCATTTTAAATTTCCTCCCAAAAACACATTTCTGCCTTTGTACCCAAACCCAGCCTTAAAAAGTCATTTTTGAAACATTCACTGCATTGAATTTAGTTGAAAGTTCACACTGAGTAACGGACCAGTCAATCTTAGAAATTAGGGGTGCCTGGCTAATCCAAGATACATACCTTGACAGGTGAATCGTGTTCCGACGTTTCGTCGGAGGATATAGTATCTTCATCAACACCGCTGCTCCCTTCGTCATCGCTATCTTCTTCTGCATCTGGCTTAAACTCATCTTCTAGAATTTAAAATATTGATTAACCCTCACCCTACTGGCTGCAACAAATACTGGATTTTCAGACCGACGCGTACCATGATTAGCCTGCATATCCGTTCAGTCTGATCATGATCTGCACGGTCTGCTATAAGGTCAGGAAATGTCTGATCAAGCCAATTTTAGAAATTTAGCCGGGTTTCAAAGCCATCAACTTATCAAGATAGTTTTATCCTCTTGGATGCATACCCTTGGTAAGCTTAAATTTGAAAGAATTTAAATTCATTCATGCTTTATCAATAATTTATATCTGGTATTCTAAATGAAAGTTGTAATTCAAAGAAATTGTGAATTCTTAACCAAACAATAAGGTATAACACTTCCTCTTCTGTTTGTAAATTACTAAAATTAGCTTCACCATCATAAAACTGCAAAATAATGGCTGCTAGAAAATTTGTTGTACCGCAGACAGGAGTATACCACCTCTAAAAGGCAAGCGTGAAGGTGCTTTCAAGCCAGGTTTTGTCAAAATCTATCAAAATGCTGTGTAATGCAATACAAACCTAAATTTCACTTAATTTACCTTCAGTAACATCTTAAACGTTCAAACTTTGATGTACAGTACTAACCCGAGTCATGCTCTTCACTCGCGTCACTATCCTCGACTATGATTCTGCGTCTCTTCGTTGGATTTCTCCGAGGCCTCCTGCCTTTAGCTGGTGACTTACTTGGCGTTTTCTTGCTCTACACAGAAAATAAGCCATACTTCAATCTTTCTGTACTTACATAATACATTTTTCTTCAGTGCATACATTTGTCAATACAAACGTGCAAGCTCCATATGATAGCAACTGGTGCTGGGTATTAACAGGATGACTTTAAATGTATTCCTGCTTCCATTTTCTAAACACATATTAGAAAGTATATTCTGTGATTTTACCCAAACCAAAAAAAATTGGTCTGGCACCACTCTTATGCCAGACAACTGTCGTGAATTACTTGTGGCATAGTGTTATAAACATTGTGATGACAATTTCCCAAACAAAATGTCTGTATATTGTTTGTTTTTATATGATAATGCATCATTTCGACAACTTTAAGTTTGCATTCAGAAATCTACTCAAAGTGCAAGACAGTATGCAAGAAACAGGCACCCTCAGTGAAGGATACTTCGGTCTGAAACATATCTAGTGACAGAAACTATCAACAAAAGTCATATTGTTCATACTGTTACACATATTTGTGACACACATTGTAAGAAATGACCCACTGAGTGAAAATTAAAGTTTAACATTAATTTGATTAAACTGGCATTTCTTTATTTTGGTCAAACTCTTTAACAAACAGCCTTCCCTGACATGTTACCTTTTTCTCTTCCTCAACCTCCATGTTTTCTTTGCTGTTGTCTCCTTCACTCATTTCATCATCAAAAGCCTCTGCTAAAATATAAAAAGACTGTTCAGTTCATCTATTGTAAAAGTGTTAAGTCTGATACCTTAGTAAATACAGTAAACTCTGTAAATAACACTACTCCTTTGGACTATTTAAATTTGTTCCTTATATCCGGAGTTTGTTATATCCACAAAGCATTTTTATATTGAACAATGAAGGGAAAAAATTGTGCCCAGAATTTTTTTCCTATTATCCCAAGTTTTGCTATATCCAGGGTTGTTAAATATAGTTTACTGTATGCCAAAAAGATGAGTTCTAGGACTGTAGTGATTTTTCCCTAAAAAGGCAGCATGGTAAACTCTTTCCCACTGAATTTTGTTTGCCAAATTTTATAATTCACATTGCAGCTGCTTTTGCCATTTCTGGTAATTCACATTGCAGATGTTTCTTATCTGAAATATTTAGAACATTCTATGACCAGTGAATAATCTAGGTTTTGATTTATATGAGTCCCTGGGACGCACATTTTTCAAAACAATGAGTCCCAGCTATGAAACAATGAGTCCCTTTCCGAAAAAGTCAGAAAATAGAATCGGACATCCCCGCCGAATTATTTTCGTTGCGAATCGCCGCTGTCATATGTTTTTTTTTTCAAATATAATTGTTTCTAAAAGTATTGAGTTACTGAAAATATTAATTACCTTTTACGTAGATTTTAAATATTTATTTCCGTTAAAAAATCTGCTGTAATTAGTCGAGGTTTATTCTCCAATTAGCATTTGTCACTCGCGAATGTCGCGGTAGGTGTGAAAAATACGAGCATTCATAAAGATGACAAATTAACTACGTCAACTTCGAAATTTCGAGCTATGTGACACCTCTGATTGAGTAACGTTTGATAATTTGTGAATGCGAAAAGTATTTTCAATTGACTTAATTAACATTAATAAGTTCCAACTATTCTTTACTTAAAATAAACGTTATGTTTATAACAAAATCGCGGCGCTTCAAGTTCAAGCCGATTTTTTCTAAGTAACAATTTTCTTCTACAATGTTTTTATTTTAAAGAATTAACTTTGTCGAATAAAATAATTTCTACAGCGACTTCTTTTACTCATAAAGCCGCAGGTGTTACGAGATCAAAGCACGTACGCCGACGCCGAGTTTCGTTTGATCCGAGCGAAGCACGTGGCATTAAAAAGACCGAATATTTTGACGGGTCTGATTATTTTGGATTATAAAAACTAGTTTGGAATAGACAATGTATAATATGAGTAAGTTTTATTTTGGTTATGCTCTATATCAAGCTATACAAATGTAGACGTTGGTCGGCAAATATTTTCGAATTTGATAAATGTACAAAAGTAAAAAATAAGTCTAATTTAAAGTCCTGTTAGCTGTCTGAAACACCACTCTTAAGTACCGCGGTTTTACACCTGCGAAGTGCCGCGATTTTTTAACGATTTCATGCGAAAATTCTTCTAAATACTCTCAGGAAACGCAAGTTCGTGGACGATATTCTTTTAAACAGACTGCCGCGAGCATATACCCAAGTCTCGATTTTCACGTGCTTGCGTCCTAAAGGACGCACATATTTCAAATCTTTGCGTCCTTTGCATTTTTGTGCGTCTATGACGCAGGACGCACGGCTAGATTATTCACTGTATGACCCTTATGATCTTTGTTTCATGTGGAAATTAACAGTTCATTTACACTAAAACTAACACTAGTTAGACCATGGTTAAATACTCAGAGCTACTATCCAAATTTGGCTGCTAGTACAACAGAAAATTTAGGGCCTTCACTGCGAATTGCCTATGTTGCATTAGTAAAAAATTCTGTGCAATGGTGATAGAATTTTCAAACTTGGCCACTAATACTTTTTACATTATAGCCTAAATTTTAATTAATTTGTCCTAATACATTGTATTACTGTTCGTGCATTGAGATTTTCAAACCTCATGGAAGGCCCTGGACTGTTTCTCATTTAAAAGATTCATTATGGTTTTCAAAATACTTCCAAAAGCCTCTCTCAGCATTTATAACAAGATTTTGCTTATATAAAGTTGTTTTTAAGGAAATTTTCTGATTCCCCCGTGTCCAAACATACAATAATCCCTATACCAAAACATGAAATATCTGCCATTTGAAATAAACCCTTGAACATTCTGGTACATTATTACTCACCACCAAAATCCATTTCATCTTCATCTTCCGAAGGCTGCAGTTCAACGACTAGGCCAAGACGATCTTCTTTAGAAAGTTTCAAAGCCTGATCTGCCTCCTCCGCACCTTTAATGACAGGCGCACTATTTGTGTGGAACATTCCGCCCTTCTGACACTGTGTGTCTTCAGAACCCTTGTACTCATGACAATTTCTGCAAGATTAAAAACATTCTGACATTTACAGGAATATCCATTACTTTTCAACACTAACTCAATGTTTATTTGCCACAGTTTTGCATGCAGAATACAAACCAGGATGAATGCATCTTTCAAAACAACAGAAATATGTAAACATTGTCATTGTAGTTGGAGTATTTAAAGGTTCACAGATGATCAGCTGATCATAATCTGCACTGGTCATAAATGCACAATCAAAGTTGAATAAAAATCCTCATGTAAAGGAAATAAAGGAAGCTAAAAAAAGGCCCAAACACATGTGCAGCAGGAAGGTGTATCTGCAGCCATTTTTCATCCCTATCAGCCTCTAGAAATTTGGGCGACATGAATTGTAAGTATATACACCTCTTTTCTTTTTATAGTTTAATACTACTGGATGAGCTGTTATTAAGATTAAAGAAAGGTGTCAAATGACGGAAAAATAATCATACATACTTCAGTTTGATCCAAGCTCTCGAGACAGGGTTGTCAAAAAATTGTACATGTACTTGTGGGTTTTTCCCACCTTTGTAGTGAGTATTCTGAGTAGGATGGTTACACACAAGACTTGGCCACCATGGATATCCTTCTAGTTTGCACCATAACAAATCACCCGTTTCATAACCTGCAAAACAAAACACAGTCAAACAATAAGCTTTACTATCTTCAGTTTCAGTTCTGAACAAAAGTATACTACTGTAGTTATTTGGTTGCCGGAGTCCAACATCTGAGTGACTGCTGGGTACATTTCACTACACTAATCACTCATGGTTCATACAGAATCTCCCCAAAAAAGTTTAAGGATTTCCCCCATTTTCAAGGACTAAAATGTCGCGTGTCGTGTCTTCACTACTGTTTTAACATGCAATTAGTGTCTATAACAAGAGCTGTCACATGACAGCACGCTCGACTATTCGAAAGCTTGTTGGTAAAATGGGGTTTTTGTCTAAGAACAGGAGTATTGTGTAATTGTCTATAAGAATTAAGGTCAAAGATATGAAACTTGTTCAAAGACCTTTGTAAATGTACATTGCATTCAAAGCCTTACTCTGGATTCTGCAAGCCAACTGGAGGGAGGATGGGGGGATAATTTCAAAGAAATACATGACCTTGTATATTTGATCATGAATAATTTTGTAACTTTTCAAAACTGATATGTATAGAATTAAAAAAGCATGACCACTGCATGCTGCATAATCTTTCTATGACATTTCAAAAGAAAGCGATTTTGAGTACATGTATTTCCATATTAGTCTGGTAAAAACTGTGACAAAATTCTAAGTTAAAAAGGGCATAAATATGTCAAAAATCAAAAGATGTTGACAGTAAACATACATTTTAAGTTTCAAGTCAATACGTTCGATAGTATTCTATCTTTAACAAAAAATTCAAAGTTAACTAGAGCTATCACTAAATGTGATTAATACCCCCAAAAGGATTGCTTTATAAACTGAAGAAGTTCGTAGTAACATAATACCTTGCAAACAAACTAAAAAGAGATATTGTTCTTAGCAGTTCCTCTCATTGTGCTTGACCATTGTATGAAGTTGTATTGAATTCCAACTTGTAGTTTTTCGAAAAATGCTCCAGACAGGGAAAAGTAACAAAGGGCAATAACTCTGTAATTAGTCAAGATGGAGATATGGTTCCTGTGCACTGCACTCCCTCTCACTGTGCTTGACCATTGTATGAAGTTGTATTGAATTCCAACCAGAAGTTTTCAAGTTATGCTCCGGACAAGGAAAAGTAACAAAGGGTAATAACTCTGTAATGAGTCAAGATGGAGTTATGGTTCCTGTGCACTGCACTTCCTCTAAATGTACTAGACCATTGTATGAGGTTGTACTGAATTCCAAATATTAGTTTTCAAGTTATGCTTCGGACAAGGAAAAGTAACGAAGGGCAATAACTCAGTAAATACTCAAGATAGAGTTATAGTTCTTGTACACTGCACTTTCTCTGAGTGTGCTTGATCATTGTATGAAGTTGTATTGAATTCCAACTAATAGTTTTCAAGTTATGCTCCGGACAAGGAAAAGTAACAAAGGGCAATAACTCTGTAATTAGTCAAGATGGAGTTATAGTTCTTGTGCACTGCACTTCCTCTCAATGTGTTTGACCATTGTATGAAGTTGTATTGAATTCCAACTAGTAGTTTTCAAGTTATGCTTCGGACAAGGAAAACTAACAAAGGGCAATAACTCAGTAAATACTCAAGATAGAGTTATAGTTCTTGTACACTGCACTTCCTCTGAGTGTGCTTGATCATTGTATGAAGTTGTATTGAATTCCAACTCGTAGATTTCAAGTTATGCTCCGGACAAGGAAAAGTAACAAAGGGCAATAACTCTGTAATTAGTCAAGATGGAGTTATGGTTCTTGTGCACTGCACTTCCTCTCAATGTGCTTGACCATTGTATGAAGTTGTATTGAATTCCAACCAGTAGTTTTCAAGTTACGCTCCGGACAAGGAAAAGTAACAAAGGGCAATAACTCTGTAATTAGTCAAGATGGAGTTATAGTTCTTGTGCACTGCACTTCCTCTTAATGTGCTTGACCATTGTATGAAGTTGTATTGAATTCCAACTAGTAGTTTTCAAGTTATGCTCCGGACAAGGAAAAGTAACAAAGGGCAATAACTCTGTAATTAGTCAAGATGGAGTTATAGTTCTTGTGCACTGCACTTCCTCTCAATGTGCTTGACCATTGTATGAAGTTGTATTGAATTTCAACTAGTAGTTTTCAAGTTATGCTCCGGACAAGGAAAATGCAACAGACCGACCGCCCGACCGACCGACCGACCAACCACCGGGTGACTCCTATATACCCCCCTAAACTTCGTTTTGGGGGTATAAAAAGGGACACAAATTTATCAAAACAGAGTTATGGGGATTGTTTCCTCAGGTGTAGATGTTGATGGTTGACACATACTTTGAGTTTCAAGTCAATACTTTTGATAGTATTCAAGATATTTGAATTTACAAAAAACTTTTACCAAAAATTCAAAGTTAAAAAGGGGCATAAATCTGTCAAAAATCAAAACAGAGTTATGGGAATTGTTTCCTCAGGTGTAGATGTTGATGGTAGACACATACTTTGAGTTTCAAGTCAATACCTTTGATAGTATTCAAGATATTTGAATTTATAAAAAACTTTAACCAAACATTCTAAGTTAAAAAGGGGCATAAATCTGTCAAAAATCAAAACAGAGTTATGGGGATTGTTTCCTCAGGTGTAGATGTTGATGGTAAACATATAGTTTGAGTTTCAAGTCAATACCTTTGATAGTATTCAAGATATTTGACTTTATAAAAAACTTTAACCAACGCAGACGCTGACGCGAGTGCAATAGCCTCCTTATTCTTCAAATAGTCGAGTTAAAAATCAAATTAAGTCCATAATTAAACACTGAAACAGTGAAACACTAAGTTTCATGTAAATTTTGTAAAAAGGCTGATTGAGATGAAAAATGGCTGCAGATACACCTTGCTGCTGCAAACGTGTTGGACCTTTTTTAGCTTAGGATTTTTATTTCCACTTTGTTCCACATGTTTGAGACTAGGGTGCACCATACTATTGTTCAACCCCCACAGAAGCCACAATCACAAAAACTATAGACACTTAAAGTCTTTCGTTTATCACCCTTAAATTCTATGAGCCACGGCTTAGTGCTCATCTGTTAACCACTTTGCTGAGAAAATACATTCTTTTTCTTACTCATTATTAGCTTTCAAGTTTGTTTCCACCAAAGTCTGAAGAAACTAGACCTATCACTAAATGTGATTAATACCCCCAAAAGACTGCTTTATAAACTGAGGAAGTTCGTAGTAATAGAATACTTTACAGAACAAGAGGGCCATGATGGCCCCTTATCGCTCACCCGAATGCAACTGCTTTTAACGAAGTTGCTAGAAATCGTCGAAACAACCTTTCTGACAAATTTCCAGGATATTTGGGCTGAAAATGTTACCTCTAGAGTGTTAACAAGGTTTTTCCATATTTGGGCTCTGTGACCTAGTTTTTGACCCAAGATGACCCATATTCAAACTTGAGCTAGAAATCATAGAAACAACCTTTCTGACAAATTTCCAGGATATTTGGGCTGAAAATGTTACCTCTTAGAGTATTAACAAGGCTTTTCCATATTTGGGCTGTGTGACCTAGTTTTTGACCCCAGATGACCCATATTGAAACTTGAGCTAGAAATCATAGGAACAACCTTTCTGACATATTTCCAGGATATTTGGGCTGAAAATGTTACCTCTAGAGTGTTAACAAGGTTTTTCCATATTCAGGCTGTGTGACCTAGTTTTTGACCCCAGATGACCCATATTCGAACTTGAGCTAGAAATCATCTCAACAACCTTTCTGACAAATTTCCAGGATATTTGGGCTGAAAATGTTACCTCTAGAGTGTTAACATTGTTTTTCCATATTTGGGCTGTGTGACCTAGTTTTTGACCCCAGGTGACCCATATTAAAACTTGAGCTAGAAATCAACCAAACAACCTTTCTGACAAATATATACTGATACTTGGACTGAAACAGTAGCCTCTAGAGCCTTAACAAGATTTTTCTATTTTTGGGTCATGTGACCTAGTTTTTCATCCGAGATGACCCATATTCGAACTCATCCGAGTAATTACTGGGACAAACATCCTGACCTAGTTTCATGACAATTGTGGCAAAAATGTGACCACTAGAGTGTTAACGAACTAAGTGTGGACGGACGACGGACATTCATCGATCCTAATAGCTCACCCTGAGCCAGCTCAGGTGAGCTAAAAATCTAAAATACAGATATTGTCCTTGGCAATAATGCTGTAATTTGTCAAGATCAAGTTATGGTTCTTGTACACTGCACTTCCTCTCATTGTGCTGGACCATTGTAGGAAGTTGTTTTGAATTCCAACCAGTAGTTTTGAAGTTATGCTCAGGACAATGAAAAGTAACAAAGGGCAATAAATCTTTAATAAGTCAAGGTAGAATTATGTTTCCTGTGCACTGCACTTCCACTCAATGTACTTTGACCATTGTATGAAGTTGTATTGAATTCCAACCAGTAGTTTTCAAGTTATGCTCCGGAATGTACATCAGCTGTTCAGAAAGAAGGAAATCCCAAGCATTTTGATTTGCCTCAGCGAAAACATAATGTTATCCCTGTTAAATCGAAACAAGATGTTGATGTGCGTCATCACATGACTATGTGGTTTAGGGAGCTATGGACACGGCACATGTCAATACTTGAAATTTCACCCCAAAGGGAACAAATACTCACGGCATATGATGTTTGACAACCTACAGGTGGGAAACAGTTTTTAGAGCCTAGATATTAACTAACAACATTTACAATACAATGATTTTAGTTGTGCACACAAACGACTATATCATGAACATATGGTTTTTCATTCACAATGTCTATTTTCTGCAAAATAATTATTGTCTTGCAGCAATAGAATTGTTAACATCAACAACTTTAAAAGGGACTAACGATTTACAAACCAAACTGTATTAGAACTAGAAAATAAGACACTATTGTATTTCTACAAGCATTCCATCACTTTTATGATTTATTATTCTGGCAATGTTACTCTTCCCTGCACCTCAGACATAGCCACTTTATCTTAGTGACGAGACCAAAATCGCCATTGATTTTTAACTGTTTTGCACTCATAGTGTATCCAGGCATTTCACATTCCATCAAATCAATTTCTTTGTATAGCGGAGTAGTACAGAGTACAGGTACAGCCACACACCCTAGGGAAACGTATCCATTATTCGTGACGAGAGCCAGTAAACTGAATATCATGCGTAGGTATTTCGCTTTAGAGTTCCACAATTTGTATATTTTCATTCAAAATGCATTACATGAAACAGACATATAAGTATAAAACTGATCTTGATAAGAAAAGACTTAAAATCATTGTTAAAATAAAGAGCATATTTGTTGCAAAACTTTTGCGCTATATGTCAAATATAAGACAGCCATGGAAAAAGGTGTGGTAAATTTTGAAATGAGCTTTTCTAACAATGAATTTGTAAGTTTCCATAGAATATATATTTTTATACAAAAGAAATAAGTTTTATCAAAAATGCTGATTTCAACTGGGTGATTTTGATGTCTATATTTAAGAACTTTTCTAGCAAAATGGATCAAGCACAATTTATCGGCTGCTGTGACGTCTCAGAGCTGCATGCGCAGCTATCACTATGTTTGCTGTAAAAGCATTTCGTAGATTGTCAATGCTGAATTTACCCTGAAAAATATGTCTTCATCTGTTCTTAGAAATGTAAATACCTGTTTTGCCGGTGGAGGACATCACTAGCATAGGTTCCACCACTCTACTAATTTATCTATTCTCAATTGCGAAATGTTCTTACAACAAAGATTACTCGCTCTTGAAACTCATTCCTGATAGAATCAACCATGAAGAGAGAGAGGCAATGTTTAATTATTTTTGTCTTGCCCAGACACTACCAAAATGGCCAAGGTAGGCATCGAACCCAGGGCTCTTTGATCCAGAGGCAAATGCGCTACCACTGCGCCATGGCGAGTGCTTTTACAGTAATGACATGTCATTTGCCAAATGCACAAAACCATGACGGGTTTGCAGAATGGCATGTATTATTTTCAGAAACTTTTTAAGAGAACCTTTGCCTGCTTGTGTGGTTTCGTTGGATAAACGTTTCGGTTTCTGGTTTGGAGATTTTTTAGGCGACAGCACATCGCCTGAACCTTGTCTGCTTTCATTTGGTGTGGCACCTTTAGAAAAGTATGAGAACAATGTGTTCGTTTGCTTTGCAGGAGTTGTTTTGGGTCCCATACTTGCTGTGTTAATGAAATCCCGCGTTAAGTTCGGTGTAGATATGAAAATTAAAAGTCGTGATGTTTAGATAAAGGGCTGTCTAATAATAATGAACAATCTTTTTTTTTCTTCACCAGTGAAACATTTGTGTTTCTCATCTTGAACCATTTATATACACGAAATACTTTTTTCCCTGTTTGTATTTTGAGAAACAATTTGATTAATTACATTTCACTGTGAAATCCTTAAATTATCGTAAAATAATTTTGACCGACCCTCGTAAGTCATCTTCGGGTATATCCGTTATCGATTTATGAAAGTAGGTCAGGATATGTAAACACGACTGTCAGTTTACCCTGTCAACAAGGACCTTTAGGGGATGGACGACATCAACGAAAATTCGAAGGTAAACATTGTAATGCTTAATACAGAATCGCATTTTAATGATGTATCTGTCTGTTTTAAAGATTCAAACCAATTGAAAAACAGTTAAAATTCCGTTCAGGACCGTAACGTGTTGGTGTTAAAATTTAGGTCATGCGTGATTACCTGTTTACAACTCTTTTTATAGAAATATAATGTACAGTAGTCTTTATTTTAGAATTGGTGATTTTTAGTTCGATTTTATACCTGTAGGATAAGATAGACCTACATAATTGCGAATTATGAGAGCAGTAAGTTTAATTGGACTCTCACCTCAAGGACCAAAATCAAAGCACTGAAAGTGCTGGTAGAGCGATGGCCTTAACAACAGTAGAAGTTGTTAACGCACATAAAATTATGCTCAAATTTTCTTTAGCACAGTAGCTTGTCATTTTGTAAAAGTACAGTACAATAAGAGAGATCACCGTGACGTCACACGGCAATTTTGATAAGA
The DNA here is from genome assembly GCA_022818135.1 of Saxidomus purpurata. Classification (NCBI taxonomy): domain Eukaryota; kingdom Metazoa; phylum Mollusca; class Bivalvia; order Venerida; family Veneridae; genus Saxidomus; species Saxidomus purpurata. Next base: position 18,618,544 of record JAFMSR010000018.1, on the reverse strand, counting down.
TTGCTGATAACAGTTGTGTTTACAATGCTTGTGTATCGGAAAGGAATTTTTAAATTTTTATAACTTTTTTGCTATCTGACGGATTTTTAAAATTCAAAAAGCTATGAAATGCTCTTTATACTCATATTTTCACATTTAAATGTCTCTTTTTTTAAAAATACAGTTTTTAATGACACTTGATTTTTCGTAACGGCTTGTTGCCTCTAAAACCATTTCTGAAAACAGTGTAAGTTACGCGCTTGCAAGATTTTCATTTTGAACCTTTTCAAAAATTGAAGATAATGAATAAAGTGTACATTTTATTAGCTTTCCAGTGATATAAAACATTTTAAAATATATTTTGTTTTAAAAAAGTTATGGCCGTTGAAATATACCCCTATCAGTACAAAAACACGGACTACCGACCGCTGCCCACCGCATTGATCTCTTATCAGTAGAAAATATTGCGTAATCCAGGGTTTTGTTTGCAAACACGATCTCTCCTTTGTCTCTCGATTTTTCTTCTATGAGAATCAAGCCAGACCCTAAATCTCTGTTAATTTTAATGCAAATACTGTTTGTATAGGTACTGGAAGGACAAACTGTAAATAGTTATGGGTTAATATAACAGGAACAAAATAGAGCTATTCCTGAAGTCTGCCTCTGTGGTCCAGCGGTTAGTGTTGACGAATTGAAAGCACTTTGACCTCTCATAGATTGATGGTCATGGGTTCGAGCTCTGCTACAAACCATGTCTTTTTATGCGAGAAAGTTGGCAGTTTCTTTGAGAGGATAGGAGTCTAGTACTGGTTCTTCAAAGGAACAATGGTTCGGTAAACTGTTAAAATAACCAAAATATGTTGGAACAGGCTTTAAATTCCTACAACAAGCTATCACTGAATATAGTCTCATGACCTTTGACCCTTCATTGTGACCTTGATCTTAAGCTGGCACAATTGGAAAATATGTGTTATGTGTCACATTAATACTCTGAACATTTGGCTGAAGTTTAATTCAAATTTTACAAAGGGCAAAGGTGGTAAAGTCTAATAAGCTAAATGTGACTTTGACTTTGATCGTGTCAACATTTCAACCAAACTTTCAAGAAAATCATTCCAGGGGTTTAAGAAATATAGTCTCATGACCTGTGACCCTCAAGTGTGACCTTGACCTTAAGGTGCAGGGTCTTGGCAAGATGAACATTCATATCAAGTTTCATTAAGATCCTTTAAGGGGTTAAAAAGATATGGAGCAGAGACTGAAAATGAATCACTGCTAAGTGTGACCTTGAGCTGATAGGGTTGAAAGCTGTGTTCTGCATCACATTTTATGAGTAAAATATTTGACCAAAAATCCTTGAAAACCCTTCAAGGGATATAATGTAAAATAAAACCAATGACCCTAAGGCCTTAAGTGTGACCTTGACCTTGCCCTAGTGGACTTGGGACATGGGTTCTTCACGTCAGTTGACCAAACTTTCATGGAAATCCTTCTTGATGAGGGAACACCAATGACCTATAAGTGGTACCTTGACCTTGAAGTAATGGAGTTGGATCATAGGTTTTGCATGTCATCTTGATAAGATGAACATCTGACTCAAGTTTCAAAAAATCCTTCAAGGGGTTCAAGAAATGCTGACCCCTATTAAAAATGTGACCTTGAGTCAACAGGCTTGAAATATAAAATCTTTACATCGTCTTGATAAGATGAACATTTGACCCAAGTTTCAAGAATATCCTTCAAGGGGTTCAGGACATTATGGAGCGGACATAAAATCAACAGCTCATCTGACTGATAAACATACAAACTGTCTGACCAACAGACCAACCAAAAAATGAAATACATGTATATCTCTATTCATATCACCCCTGCAAATCCTGTGATATTTTTATAATGGCTTTATTTGTTTGTGATTTGTTTGATTCTTGTTATTTGGTATATTTTTATTTTTCTTTAATACACTGGTGTATATGTTGTGATAGTAGATTTGCAGGGGTGGTTCATGGACAGGAGAGTGTGTGGGTGCATGCGTGCAGGATTTCACGCGGTATTTCCCTGTTCTCGAACTTTGGACCAAAAACATTGTAACACCCCGAACCCACTATCAAGCATATACAACATCTCAGTTGAGATCAAAGGTTTTGGGAATTATTGTGCAAATCGCATGCCATAGCGGCACACATCAAAGCTGTCAAAGTTTCAGATGACATTAAATTTTGTTGTTTGCTTTTTGGGTGATGGAAGAAGGTCTTTTTTTTCTTTTTTGACGGGCCGATGGGCACTTTTCAAAAACATTCTTGTAAACCAAAAAATAAAAAAGAAGTGGCCTAAAAGTGAATAAATAGATATATCGTCTGATGCAGACACAAATCATTTTATAGCTTATTAAGAGCTATGTGTTAATACTTACCTTGCACTCCGACGCATTGACCAGCGCCTAGTTATGTTCTATAACATCATCCATAACCAGGTTGCTATTCCCTTACTGGACTACCTGAAATCCAACACAAGATCATCCAGAACCACTCATTCCCAATCGTTCGTCCATGTGCCAACGTCATCTGACTACCATAAATTTTCATTCTTCCCACGCACAGTTATCCATTGGAATGCCCTGCCTCCAGATGTAGTCATCTCGTCTGGACCAGTGTTCAGTCAGGCTGTAAGCCAGATTGAGCACATCTCACCATAGATACACCTGTCCTGCTTTTTAACTTGTTTTTAACCATTCTCTTTCTTGTTTTACTTTTCCTTACTTTTACTCTTTTTAACATTCTTGCTAGTAGACGCGCAAAGTCTAGGTCCCCAGTAGGGGTTTGACTGAATGGAAGATAGATAGATAGATAGTAAAAAACTGTAACCTGTTCACAAATCAAAAATGTAAGCTACATCTTTAACTGTGGGTTTCCAAACTGTGATGCCACATTACAGCTATAAAATGTACAGTATACTATATACACACTTATAAGGCACATTCACTTGTAAGATGCACCGTAACAATAAACAGGGAATTTGGTTTCTCTGCATAATGACCCTTGTACATCAGATTACTTTAGATTTTCTGGACAGTATCATGTACTTGTAAGACCTCCTCTGAAGTTAAGTTAAAGTTACAATCCAGACATGAACATGTGCAAAATATATAGGATTCTAAAGTGTCTGGCCTCCAAGTGTGAACTTGACCTTCAATGGCCATGTAATTTTAAAATCCATTAAAATTCTTTATTGCATAACAAAATTACGATGAATACAGTTTTCCATGACCTTTAATCTCTAGTGTGACCTTGACCTTTGTAAGGTTGTGGGTCTTGCATGCCACACACTGTATTGATGTCCTGGACGTTTGCGCCCTGGCCCCGTGCTTATAAAAGTTCCTTGAGCACAATCTCATGCTGAGCACGAAATCATGCTCCAGTAATACGAAGTCAGTCCAAGTTATCTTTTTTGACAAAGTCAGGTCTAATGTAAATACTAGTATATTGAAGCTCAAGAAGAGACCTTCTGATTGTTGTTATGGAACCCGACTTTGTAAAAGAATGTAACTTGATTTTACTCCATATTACTTGAGCATGATTTCGTGCTGAGCAAAAAGGATTCCATCACCTTCAGACTCCAAGTGTGACCTTGACCTTTGACCTAGGTCTTCATGTGGTGAACATTTGTGCCATATGAATTGAAAATCCCTTCATGCATGACAAAGTTAACCCCCGAGGCATAAAAAATAAGTATTAAATTGGTATATGTACATTATATATAATATAAAATTATGTTGCGCAGGAAATGTAAATGTTGTCTGTGATTTATTTTTGAAGTTACAACTTTTTTATTATTTTTCAGTTTCCTCCAATAATAGAACTGAATGTTGGAGGGCGATTTTTCACCACAACTTTACTAACATTAACTAAATGCTCTGACAACATGTTGTCCGCAATGTTTAGCGGGAAATACTCAGTAATCAAAGACAAAGATGGCCGGTTTTTCATCGATGCCGACGGGGAAAATTTCATTCATATTCTCAACTACCTCCGATATGGAGATCTGCCTCCACCCAAAATGGCCGAGACGGTTTACCGGGAAGCTGCCTACTTTGGAATTCACGGTCTTGTGAAAGAACTTGAAAAGTTTCCCCAGATAATGGCCAAAATCCAGAGAAACAATTTTCGGAACCAGTTTCCGGGGTATTCAACCTGTCTTGAATCAGTCCTAAAAGCAGCTGGTGTTGATACTACATCACAAACATCCGATATTAAAGTTCTCATCTATGGCCAAGAAGTTATCCCAGCAAATGAGAATTTTGATATGAACCATGTGTGTTCGTGTGAAGGAATAAAGAAAACTACATACACACCAGATGCCAAGCTTGGGCCTTGGAAAGGGACGAGCACGGAGAAAGATGCCTTGAACTGTTTAATGTTTGACCTTGAATCTCAGGGTTTCACTGTGACAGCCAGGTTTCATGGGCCATGTATGTACGAGTTTGAGGGGATTTGCTGCAATCGCTCATTCTTCAATATCTGTTTTCATTGGTGGAAATCATGAGATGTAAATACTATAACAAAATTTGAATAGGAAATGTTTAACCAGATTACACCAGACATGTGTGTGAAAGATATTTTGCATTTGACTTCTTGATAAACAGTCCAGATTTCTTTTTTAAGCACCAATAGATTTTTCATGAATTGTAATTTGTATTGGTGTAGATGGGCAGTTAGCTGCATTCTTTAGCTTCAAGGATATTTTTCATGTTATTCAAACATAAATATGATGAAATGTTCATTGGCAGTGTTTCAGTATCTAAATGTTTTCATATACAGTAGACTCCACTTATAATGAATTCATTGGGACCCGTCAGATTTTTTCCATGTATCAGCTATGTGAATCTACAGGTTCGTATATTATCGAAAAACGACACCTGTGTGTAATGGTTAACTATTAGGAACCGTCTTGTTAAAAGCTGTTTTATTAGGAAATGTTCTCTTTGTTGACGAGATAATCAAATGTGTTCAGTGACACAGGCTATGGTGTTCAAGTTAGTCAGTTTAGCCTGGAAAATGTTTTTACTGATTGTAGATGAAGGTACTAGTGGCAGAGCCTCTCCTAGGTTATGAAAATCCGTTATCACACTTTTAGCCGAGACATTCGTTCAAGCGCAAATGAAATTTATACAGACATGGTTAAAAGTTCTGTAACCATTTTCAGGCTTTTTTTACCACTCGTCAGACTTTTACCCATTAGTGACAATGGTATGCAGTTAGGGAAGCCTTAGCTTGCCATTTTACACCCGTGACACAGTTACTGTAAATGCAGTCAAAATATAACACTCTGCGTACTGTAAAAGATTTAACCCGTACCCTGCTGGTGGCAAATTATTCTGCCTTACGACCAGTGTAGATCATGATCAGCCTGCACATTCCAGTCTGATCATGATCTTCTTTGTTACCCTTACAGTTGGTAGATTTTTTCTAACCACCCCTTTGAACATCTAATGGTACTGTCCAACTTGAGAGCTGGACAAGTCCAAGTTAAGAAATTTACTCGGGTAAGGGTTAATACTTGTGGGGGACATATTTTTTTGTGGATTTCATTGATGAAGTTAAACATGAGTAGATCCCAAGGAATGAAGGAACTGCATTTCTGTCATTTGTTTAGAGTTACAGATTTTACATCTGCAAATTAATGTGCCCACAAATTTAACAGTGCAACTTCATGACCAGAAATATAAACCATTCAAGGCATTCATAGTCTAAGCAGGTCAGTGAAAATATTTTTCCAGAGCATTTAAAATGGATATACACGTTTTCCATACATTACTGGTCACAATGTTCCTGCCAGTATTTCCTCTTTACATACAAATTATTTGTTTCTTGTTAAGTTTTTTCATTGTGTATAATATGTTACTGTATGTTTTAAAAGTTTTATATAGAACCTGTAGTTAATAGAAATATATTGTTGTTAAAGGTTTCAAAATCTGAAATGAACGAGAAATTTATCCCAACAGTCTTTGTTATGCTCTCAAGTCTTTAGACGGGCACTTTTGTCATGAAATATATTTTTTTTATATACCTGTGCTTATTTTATTCAGCTGATTGGTTTTTAATCAGATTTTAGCATTTTGCTCGCTCTCAGGTTTTGGTGAAAAAACAAGATTTTTCAAACTGTCTGAAATTAACATGTTTTATAGAAGGAATCATCAAATAAAATGATCATATGCCAGAATAAATTCCTGTAAATATTTCTAAGTTTAATTAAATCATATGCTATCAAGTTACAAAAGCTTTTGAAATTCCAGTATAAACATATAAAAGCCGTGTCATTAAACCAAGCTTGCTAATATTTGCAACAGATTTTCATTATTTGCTATGTAAATTTTTACTTGTGTTGTTGATTCTGGCAATTACTTTTATATTTTATGTTTGAGTTTATTATGTTGGAAAAAATAGTTTTTCGTCAGAAATAATGAATGGACAGCTTTTAACAGTTTTAAATAGTTTAGTTATTAGCTCGACTATTCGAAGAATAAGGAGACTATTGCACTCGCCCCAGCGTCGGCGTCTGCGTTGGTTAAAGTTTTTCATAAAGTCAAATATCTTGAATACTATCAAAGGTATTGACTTGAAACTCAAACTATATGTTTACCATCAACATCTTCACCCGAGGAAACAATCCCCATAACTCTGTTTTGATTTTTGACAGATTTATGCCCCTTTTTAACTTAGAAATTTTGGTTAAAGTTTTTTATAAATTCAAATATCTTGAATACTATCAAAGGTATTGACTTGAAACTCAAAGTATGTGTCTACCATCAACATCTTCACCTGAGGAAACAATCCCCATAACTCTGTTTTGATTTTTGACAGATTTATGCCCCTTTTTAACTTAGAATTTTTGGTTAAAGTTTTTTATAAATTCAAATATCTTGAATACTATCAAAGGTATTGACTTGAAACTCAAAGTTTGTGTCTACCATCAACATCTACACCTGAGGAAACAATCCCCATAACTCTGTTTTGATTTTTGACAGATTGATGCCCCTTTTTAACTTAGAAGTTTTGGTATTTTTTTTTTGTAAATTCAAATATCTTGAATACTATATAAGGTATTGACTTGAAACTCAAAGTATGTGTCTACCATCAACATTTTACACCTGAAGAAACAATTCCCATAACTCTGTTTTGATTTGACAGATTGATGCCCTTTTTTAACTTAGAAGTTTTGGTATTTTTTTTTGTAAATTCAAATATCTTGAATACTATATAAGGTATTGACTTGAAACTCAAAATATATGTTTACCATCAACATCTACACCTGAGGAAACAATCCCCATAACTCTCTTTTGATTTTTGATAGATTTGTGTCCCTTTTTAATTTTGAATGTTTTGTTAAAGATAGAATACTATCGAACGTATTTACTGTCAACATCTTCACCAATGTTTTTGATTTTTGACATATTTATGCCCTTTTTAACTTAGAATTTTGTCACAGTTTTTCCAGACTAAAATGGAAATACTCAAAATGGCTTTCTTTTGAAATGTCATAGAATAATTATGCAGCATGAAGCGGTCATGCTTTTTTAATTCTATACATATCAATTTTGAAAAGTTACAAAATTATTCATGATCAAATATACAAGGTCATGTATTTCTTTGAAATTATCCCCCCCATCTCCCTCCAGTTGGCTTGCAGAATCCAGAGTAAGGCCTTGAATGCAATGTACATTTACAAAGGTCTTTGAACAAGTTTCATATCTTTGACCTTAATTCTTATAGACAATTACACAATACTCCTGTTCTTAGACAAAAACCCCATTTTACCAACAAGCTTTCGAATAGTCGAGCGTGCTGTCATGTGACAGCTCTTGTTATGATAGTTCTCGTAGTGTTGAATTTATTTTATAATGAGCTCTGTTTTACACAGTGGTAAGTCTTTGAGTCCCGCATGGATTCCTGGCTTGCACATTTGTGCAGTCTGCAGTCTTTGATCCATGCTGTTTACCGGTACCTATTATCCATTACAACCGGAGAAACCATATAGCATTTGTTATTAAAGTTATACCATAGTGATAACACTTTGTTCTCTTCCTTGTAACAATAATTATAGATGTAAAGCCTTTAGTTGTCATGCAGAGGGGCTTATGTACTTAACAACTTTAAAAACGCAACCGGGGATTTGACGGATATTAGTCGTGATTGCAAGCGTAATTAGGAAAATTCAGGAACACCATGCTTTTTTGCCATTCCTTGGTTTTATTCAACAAGTTCATTACTAAATTCAAGCATAGTTTCGTTTAAATGGCGGCTATTTTGCATGTGATAAGATAAATCCACTGCTCAAAATCTATGATTTGTTTAAAATGTTGCGTTTTTAAAGTTGTTAAGTACACATTATCTTCAATAGATTTTAGTGTATGCTATACACTTCAAGCGTAAGTTTTTTTTATAGTTTTCTTTGCCAAGTTTTGGCTCATTTAATTTGTCTATTTGCAATTCTGTCTCACTGCGCCAGAACTTTCTACTACAGCTTCCATTCATAGACCGCAAATTTACAATCCAACATATTTGCATGCACCTCTCAACAAACTTTTCTCGTTTTAAGGCTGCCTAAAACACATCCTTCATAAAAATCACCTTTAAACTTGTGCGCCAAATTTAAACAAAAAATTAACATTTGTCTTTATTTTCATTCTTTAAACAATACAAATAAAACCATTAAATTATCACTTTCTTTTCTTCTTTCTTCTTTGTGATTGCTGACTACCACCTTTTCTCTTGCCTGACCTGAAAATAATTTTGTGTTATGGTAATTACTAAAGCTACTCTTTCATGGGATTCATATCCCTACTAATGCCTCATTCCATCTTGAGTGAGTGTCGAGAACAATTAATGCAAGTCGTAAGAGCTTGGCTTTGCAATAAAAAATATACTAATTACTTTAAGACAATTGACATTATTCTAACTCACATTCTGGGCTCATGAAAAACTAGCGTTATCATTAAACATTTATAAAATATCCTCACAAATGCACCTTGTCGCAAGAAATGTCGTGTCTCAATACCCTGAACTCAATAACTATATGATTTACATTTGTGACATGCTCATTTGAAATCCACTGTGTGGCTCTGGAGCTACAAACTGGACAAACTAGATGGGTGTTCAGTAGAACACTTGTGTCGCCCTCTTAAGCTTTGTCAGAATAACCAATAATTTTGTGACAAAATCTAAGAACAAAAAGGGGCATAACTCTGTCAAATATGACCTTGACCTACAAAATTTGGTGGCATCATGACGTTTAAGAAATCTTAAGAAATAGCAAAGTTATAGCCATCATTAAGTTTTCGTGACAAAATCTAAGTACAAAAAGGGAAGTTACTCTGTCAAATGTGACCTTGACATACAAAATTTGGCGGCATCACAACCCTTTTGACATAAGCAATACAATTTGAAAGTTTGATAAAGAAATCTTAAGAAATGGTAAAGTTATAGCAAAAATCTAAGAACAAAAAGGGGCATAACTCTGTCAAATATGGCCTTGACCTACAAAATTTGGCGACATCATGACCCTAATTTCATAAGCAAGGCAATTTGAAAGTTTGATAAAGAAATCTTAAGAAATGGCAAAGTTATAGGCAACGTTAAGTTTTTTCGTGACAAAATCTAAGTACAAAAAGGGGCATAACTCTGTCAAATATGACCTTGACATACAAAATTTGGCGGCATCATGACCCTTTTGTCATAAGCAATACAACTGTAAAGTTTAATGAAGAAATCTTAAGAAATGGCAAAGTTATGGCCAACATTAAGTTTGTGTGACGGACGGACCGACGGACGGACAAAGCGATCCCTATGTATCGCCTTTTCTCCGAAAGGGCGACACAAAAATGAAGTCACATGACCTTAATATGTGATTTGACGTTGAACCAAGATAGCTGAGATACACACTTTATGCACATCATTCTGATATGGTGAACATTTGACCCAAAAATTCTTCAGGACCTTTGACCCATAATTGTGACCTTAAGCTTGCACAGTAAAAGCATTTTTTGCCTGTCTTTTTAATAACCTGAACATTTGACCTACATTTAGCAGTAATTTTATTGTAAAGTTTTCAAAGCCTAGAGAAGATACATTCTCATGACCTTTGACCCCTAATTTGACCTTGAAAGTATCATCTAGATCCAACTGAAAATCCTTAGAGGTTTAGAAAGTTAGAAAAGGTTTATAGTGTTATGACCTTTGACCTTTACTACCTGGGCATACATTTTTTGTGTTCAACCAAAAAAACAACAGAAAAACAGGGTTGCAGGGTTGGAAAATGGGTTCTGCACATTGTTTTGGTAAGATGAACATTTGTCCCAAGCTTCATGAAAATCCTTCAAGGGATTAAAGAGATATGGAGATGGCACAAAAAATGAATGACCCCTTAGTGTGACCTTCAGGTGACAGGGCTGAAACATGGGTTTTATACATCTTGATGAGACGAACATTTAAAATACTATCATGAATATTTGTCCCAAGTTTCAAAAAACTATTCCAAGGGGTTCAAGAGATACTGAGTGGACATAGAAAACCAATAACCCTAACTATTACGTTGACCTTGATGTGACAGGATTGGAACATAGGTTTTGCACGTCGTCCTGATGACATGAACACTTGACCTTTCATGAAAATCCTTCAAGGGCTATTGAAGATGTGAAGCGGACACGAAAATCAACAGACTGACTAACCGCCTGACAGACCAACTGATCGACTGGCCGACAAGCTAACTCCTATATATCCCTCAAACTTTGGCTTGTTGGGGTATAAAAACTTATCCCCTATCCACTTGCAATCCACAGTTTTATTTCTTATATGTGAAAATATACATAAAGTGATATGCAATACCTTTTACTAGAAATTTCTACCCCAGATTCCCTTTCTGGACACTCTCTCCTCTTATGGCCTATATCTCCACAAATATGACATCCTGTAAATATCAAATACAAATGTATATTAATATCACAACTTATACATGTGCAGTCAGTGCTTTTTTTCTTCATCTTTTTTTCTATTTAAACATAACAGTTAATTTACTTAAGGGCTATTGTTCTATTGTAACTGTTAAGCAGACAGGAGATTAATACAACGTGCCAGTAAACATATGATAAGAGGAGACTGTTTCGTTGGTCGAGTGGTTAGAGTCGCTGACTTGAAATCACTTTAACCTCTCATATATTGCTGGTCATGGGTTCAAACCGTCTTACCTACCATGTTTCTTTATGTGAGAGAGTTGGCAGTTTCTTACAGAGTATACTGAATTAGTACAGGTTCTTCCCAAGAACGATGGTTAGGCTGACTGTCTGCATGTAAAAATGACCGATATACAGTGAAATGGGCGTTAAACTCGAACAACAATAACTGCTGACAGTCACTACAACCTTTTATTACAGTAAACTTATAGGTTTGAACCATCAATATACTGTTAATTTTTTCTAGAAGTGAAGGGTAGAGCATTTGGCTCAATTCCCTAACAGGTCAGGTTTCTATGTCAAACATGAGCCAAATCGCACCATTCATTCTTTTGACAAAGAACTCCTGAAAGTGGGCATCTAGTGTATTTAAGAAGTTATGAGACTATAATTATGTCTATAACATCTAAACTGACAAAGAAAGAATTGAGCTAAATTAAATTATCCATACATACCTTTGGACACAGACTGTCCACATACGTGTTGAGGGAGATCGCACATGTTACATGTATCACAGTGAACACGAGATGGTTTTACACATCTGTTACACTTGTCACAGTGAATGTAAGTGTTTCCATCCTGTAAAAAAAAAAAAAAGAATATATTTTGTGTGGCTTGTCAAATGCACATTCTGTTTACAACAGTGAAACTGGTAGCATTTGAACACATACATTGGGTAAGTTACCTAAACCATTTTCTGACTATAACTGGTAAGCATCAGTGAAATCTGATGGCAATCAACAAAGGTGGGGACATGCACTCAGTCTGAAACCTTTCACAAACAATCAGTGCAACTCTTTAACATGGAATTTAACATCTGAAGGTTTTAACCAGCAGAATAGAGCAAAAATATGTACAGGTAGCAGGTCAGTAATATCTTATCATAATAATTTTCTTTAAAATCAGCAAGATACAAAAAATAAGAAACATAAGCTAATGCTAGCTTTTGAACAGACCACACAGATGCTGGCCTTACTGTGGGAGGAAAGAAGGAGAGAACCCTGAGAAACCCAGCTGTCTGATGTGGTGACCACCTATCGTATCACTTTCTACTCCATACAGGGATCAAACCTAGGTTGCAGTGGGAGAAGCGAGTGCCACTGTGCTAACCGGACAGCAGTCTGGACAGTCTGATGATAAGTTCTGATAAGGCAAGGTCAAATCTGTATGTCCTGACAAAATAATTCATATACAAATAAGAAGTATTAAAGAACATGTACTTTTACCTTTGTTGGACATGTGTTACATTTGGCGCAGTGTTCATTTTCCTTCGCACGGTATCTCTCGCAGTGTTCACAGTACCTAAAAGATGAGGAAGTGTAAAATCACAAACACAGTTGAATGTAGGTATACAGTTTTACCCCCATCGACACACACCCCAATGCAAGTCTAACACAAAATACACTTAGCTGTTTTGTTCTAACTGTTTCAATGCAAGCATGGTAAAATTATAATTTAATTCATGAACAATGAAGTCTAGAAATAAAGCATGATATAGTTCTTGAAAAAAAATCATAGGCCATGTCCAAAACATATCAATAGCTTACATTATTCATGCATCATTTTCTTCCAACTCTGACACAGCATGTAAGGTGTTATTGTACAAAATATATTATTTGAAAGATTTAAACTCTAAAAAGACATGTATTTAGAATGGTTGAAGCATCATTTTAAAAGACATTCCCCTAGGACTTGACATTCCCTGAGGGCTAATTGTGTAACTTGACATTCCTTAAGGGATCATAGTCTATAGTTAATCTATAAATCTGTATTTTGAGAACTGATAACCTGTGAAAAATACTATCAACATAATACAGATGGAAACTTTATATAGATTTCAGACTTTGACACTAATTTTGTCTGAAAATCTTGATCTGTTGACATTAACGTGAAATAACTACACACTTTTTCATAAATTACAGAAAGGCACATAAATGTCACCAAATTTTTATGCAATACTAAAAGGCATAAAAATATCTCTACAGTTCCACATATTACTGAAAGGCATATATTAAATATCTCCAAAATGTTCATACATTCCTCAAAGACATACATTGTATATCTAAATGTATCACAATTTTCACATTATCGTATTTCACTGAAATTCATCTGAGTACATACACAGCTTCTTTCATCACTGAAGGGCATCTAAGTATCTCCCAATTTTTACATTCTGCAAAAATTCATGTGAATTCCTCCCAATTGTAAAACATTACAGAAATGTATCTACAGAATAGAAATTTATACATTATTCAAAAGGCTTCCACGTAAATTAAATATTTCCTGCACAGTATTTTCTATAGATTAAAACAAATGCGTCTGCATGGAAAAAAATGTCCATGTTAAAGATGTAAAAATTTTCTGCTTGTTGAAAGGGGATAATGCAAGGATGTTAAAGAGCAAGTTTGTTGATATTCCATCAATTGTGGCATGAGATGAAGCCTTTCAGGTTATTATATTATTAGTAACAGTGACCCCTGTGTGCACTAGACCAGAACTATATCCTAACCTTTGAGAGGGGTCCGTCCCAGGGTACTACTGAGTAAGTTAGCTAAACTTCTTACATGAAGTTTCTGAGAAGTAGAGCTTTAAGAGAAAATGTTGAAGATGGACCACCCACCCATACTAATGGCTCATCAAGAGCTTTCAGTTGGTATCTCAAAAATGAGCACTGTTTTCAATATGCTATACACCAATATACATTTGTCACAAATAAGTCTATGTAACACAAGTGCACGGTAAGCTATTCATTCAGTAAATTTTTATTTCCAGCACCCCTTTAGACAACTAATGGTACAGTCAAAACTGAAAGACGGGCAAGACCGTTTAAGGAATATAGCAGGGTAAGGGTTAAAATGTAAGCAACTACTCACCAGTAACCATCAGAAGTTGGCAGATCAATCAGGTTTGGTGAAAGATTTGTAAATATTCTGACGGGAGAACCATTTTTTCTGCCCTTTTCACCTCGGAATAGGTCATGATTATCATAGTCCACCTGAAGGCAAACTAGACAGTTTTACAAGAATACTAATAGTAAACAGGGTCAACTACTTACCATTACCAACCAACCTACCAAGTTTGAGGAACCTTGGCCAAAGCATTCTCTAGATATTAATCAGACAAGGTTTGGCCTACTGACCGAACAGCCGGCCAATATGTGCAAACCAATACACCCCTCTTAGGCTGCACACCTTGTTTTAAGTGAAAAGTTTTCTTGATGCAGCAAAAAACTAAGTACCAATTTTACCAATGCAAGAAAGAGATGTCTGTACATGATCACATTTGCAGAGATAGCAAAAACAGCTATCAAAGGTCCTAAATGCTATGACCTTAATGGTCAGAGTTACAGATCTGCTTTAGTACTATTGTAAATCACTTTGTATTTGTGAGACAAAAAGTTCATGACTTTTATATCCACATTAATTCACAAGACACTAAATTTGTGATCCTGCTGGTTCACACTGTTGTAACAATATCAAGCATTTCCAAACAACTTTGAACTAGTGAAATGATGAATAATCGATGAAGCGCTTCAGCTTAAAAACACGAAAATTTAGTTTTGCGCGAAAATTTCATTATTTACAGTATCCTAAGCTACAGCATTCATACTTTACCTTGTAGTCCAGCATGGTGTAGCCAGAACTGGGGGTAACAATTCTTTGTTCCAAGAAGTATGGAAAAAACCAGAACACCGGCATCTTATCAGAGAGTGTGCTCTCACTGCCTGTAAAATTACAATACAGAAATATTTAAGTGCTGATGTAAACTTAACTAGGATTGCATAGAATTCTACATGCCCATATTCTTGAAACAGAAACAGGACATTTTGACTTGAACTATCTTTTGGGATAAAAGTGCTAAAGTAGATCTTTAAAGATAATTGTGTACGAAATAAGAGTTATTTTCCAATTTGTTTAAAATGTTGCTACTCTTCTGCCATGGTAAAAATCACCATGGGAAAAATCCTACTAATCTGAAAACTTCTGCAATCCTAACAGTTCATTTAGTTGGAAGAGACTTGGATAAGCCTGTTCCACTATACTAACAGATGTTCATCGGAGCATTTATCAGGGGCCAGGCTTATACTGTCAGTAAGACACTGTTAGAAATTTTGTCCTGTGAAATATTTGTGACATTATTCTTTTGTAAAATAGTAAACTTGAAAACTCAGATCAAAAATTTTATGGCATGGAGTATAGAGGCAATTTAAATGCATTCTGAATAACTGTTTATTTGTGTTTCTTGGGCATTAACACCTGTAACAACCATATTTCAGTAATTTTTACTGGCGAGACGTTTACATAACCATCTTTCTTTAGAAGGATCAGTACTAAAACCCTATCTGCAATAAGAAACTGTCTACGTTCTAACAAAAAAGAATCAGTAGCAGCGCTTAAAGCCATAAACTTAAAACAATGAGAGGTTACAGTGATTTCAAGTGAGTGACTCTTACCACTTGACAAGGGAAGCAGAACAGTTTATGTTAAAAACAACCAATAATACCTCTAGCATTTCTCCATTCATCCTGTATTCTATTTATAGAAACAGAAAGTGCATCAACCATCACTCCAAATGGTGGATCAATCACCATGGCAACTTTCATTCCATCTTTCGAACAGATAAAATCACTGTATGTCTCTTGAGCAGAGTTGCCACCAAAAAAATGATGATTCAGCATATTGTATCGGCAAAACTTTGACGGTGGAAAAACCTGTAACTGCAAATTTAAAGCTGCTCATTAGCAGTTGAGGTAATAATTTTGGGCGGAAACAATTTTTCCCCCAATGTATTCAGATCTAAATTATCAAATGGAAGCCTAAAATTAATACAATGTATCATAAAAGAAAATCTATGTAAGAAGAATTAGATTTGTACTTAAAATAAATTCAAAAGCGTTTGCAAAGCTTTATGTCATTTTGTGCAAATTTCAATGCAAAAGTTTAATTTCTGTAATGTTTCTCAATTTATCAGTTTATATATGTCTCTTCTTATTTAATCAAATTAAAGGTGTTTCTGAAGAAACTCAGCCCCCCCCCCCCCAAAAAAAAACAACAACAACAAAAACAAGCATGCAGCTTTAAAAGAAAATGAAAATCATTATTTACATGATTATACTGAAAGAACATTATCTCACTAATCAACATCAAACTGTAACATCACACTGCTTAAATATTGTTATAACTTTACTTTTACAAATGCAAGACATATCCAGCACAGATCCACAGAAATAGAACCCATGTGACTTCTCATTTAGGTGCTATTCACAGAAATCACATGGACTGAATATTAATAATATCACCTCAGCTATAACTGTTTCTATACAATTCAAATTAATTGAGATGTGTTTATAATACTCTATGCTTACATATCTATGATCTAGATCTAACAATAAACTCTGCAGTGTACATTTCATCTCTGCTTTGGCTCTCTGTTGTACGGCTTCATGGATTCTGAAAAACATTTTCACTTAAAATACTCATGTCAAACTTTTTCTTTTTCTTAAAATATTTTACCAAAATTGGTGCGAAACAAAGCAAACAATTATCTTCCCTATGAATAAAAGCGAACAACAGATACATGTATCTATGTTTAGAAAATGTTAACTAAAAGACATACCTCGGACATCCAACACACAGGACATGTGTTATTTTCAAGGAAGCAAGAGTCTCCAAAACAAATTCAACAGATTTACTGGAAAACATGTATTGCTGAAAAATAATCATTATTTCATAGGATTAAAATGAATTTAAGTTGGAAAAACATGCGACAATGCAATCATGACAGGATCTGGAAAAAGTTTAAACGCTTTATTGAATGCTTAACTTTTACTTTGCTGGCCATGCAGATGTATCATGATATGCAGTGTTCTTTATTCAATAAGAGCTTTTAGGTGAGCTTCCCTTTAAAATAGTATGTGGAACTGTCAGAACTGTAATACAGATACGTTCATTTAAAGCCTCTCTCTTTCTTTTTACACTGATTTATTCATTCTTGATGTCCAAACAAGTTCTTACAACTTCTCGAGACTGTGTCTTGCAAAAAGACACTACCACCACTGGTAGGGATCGAACCCACGACACTACGGTCCTGAGGCAAACATGCTACCACTGCACCATTGCTAATTTATTCACTCTCTTGCAAAACAGATTTTCTTACATATCATTTCACTTTTGAGACTCACCCAATATAGAATCAATCTCAATGAGAGAGAGAGGCAATGTGGAATTATTTTGAAACATTTTCCACTTAAAAATTATTTTAAATTGAAAGTACAAATTTATATATAGTGCGACTTATGTACCTAACTGAATACAGTCTGATTGGTCAAGAATTACACCAGGTTAGAAAGTACACAAAATTCTACCCAGATTATAATTTGTAATCAACTTTTTATTTTACAACACTTTCTAATGGTATGGTTATAAATTAAGAAATGGATAGGTCTTTTTAAGACAGGCAGATGGTGATGGTACATTTGCCCTTACTGTACATACATTTGTACTGTATGACTACTGAGTATTGTCCTCAATGTATATGTATAAGCACCACTTCCATAAAAGCTTACCAGAAAAGCCCGTTTTATTGAAAATGAGACGCGTCCTTAGGCAAAGGCACCTATCCACACCTGCCTCATTCCACCCAGCTGTAAAAGGGTACCAGTAATCAAAAAGCTACTTGCATTCTCCTCTAATAAGTGATTGGTTTGATATTGGCTTGTGTCTTGAAAGTGATTAATTAACCATATGATAAGGAAACAGATGAGCTTAAACATAACTGTTCATTTGTATGCTACGTGATTCAAATTTAAACTACTTTTTAAATTAAAACAAATTTCACCATACAGCAAATGTTTTGTTGTCTTCTAATGGTCTAAAAAGCTGTGTTGGCTTAGCTAGCGATTCCTTCGAAACGTTAGGCTTTAAAATGTGTCCTTGACCTTCATGCACTTCCTGTTCCCCTGACAACAGCAATAAACCACAATTTGCACAGATGTATCTCTCAGATTCTTTTAATTTCTTGAACTGTGAACACCTGAAATTAACAGTGAAAGATGCCTCAATTTCTTGAAATGTTTTATCACTATCAGCTTTTTACTTTCAAAAGAACACAATTCTCCTAGCACGACATGACTGTAAAGTTTAGTTACCTTAAACTGCGATATTTACCTTTCAAACACAATAATGAATACTACCTTGTAAAAAGGGGATAGTCCATTTTTCATGTGTCATTTTAATATTGTTAACACTGATGCTCTGTAAAAACTTACTGATGGAAAAAAGAGACACTACAGATCATGGTTACTATTCCCTGTTCTTCATTTTCATTTATAACCAGTATCTACTGCCAGCCTGATATACCTGAAGCATTTTAAACTCTGAATAGTTTCATAGTTCTAAACCAACCTTTTCCACATTTCATTATGGCTGTAAGAGGGCCATAAGCCTGAAACTTCACTCCGATGTCCAGGTTTGTCTTTGTCTGAACTCTTTACCTCATCAGCCCATCGGAAGAAAGGACACGCCTTGCGATCCCTGAAAGCTGAACATGCAAAGAAACGTCTTTCTGATCCACATTTCCTGTCAAATCTTGAGAACAGCAATGCAGGACCTATAGAACACAGGTGAAAGAAAAGCTAAGTTAAGATTAACAAAAATTCAGTAACAATTTATTACAAAGATAAGTGGGAGTACTGTAAATTGGGTGACATTAGCAAAGATCAAATTTTCGCTATAGGAATCTTATTCGTTGTGTAGGAATGGACATGAACCCCACGCTGCCCCATCCCACATAGTTTAAGACCCAGGGGTCAGATGGAAAAAACACACACACACACGCTGTGATAGTAATGACAACTTAATGACAACCCTGAGTGATAGATGATTTAATGAGGTGTACAGTGGCCAGCCTCTCATACCTGTGAACCCTACCGTTTCTTGCAGTATACTACCGGAATTCAAAGAGAAAAATCATCTCCCGCCTGGAGGTGCCATTCTACCATAAATTACAATTATGATAAAATTGACCTTTAACCCAGAATGTAAACAAATTATTGACTGGTTTTCCAATTTGTGCAGACTGATTTATCAATATCACCGCTAAATCGTATACCAGTCTGCTTTCATGTGCTACCTGTTGTTAATTACATTGTGTGTGTTAGTTTTTCACACATGTAATGATGGGATTATAATTGTTAACTGGTGTCTGTACCCATCAGAGGTAATTACGTAATGGATTATGGCTAAGTAGGCAGAATGGTAAATCTTAGTCCATAAAATCAATTAATCACAGGATGTAAACAGATTGGACAAAAGGTACAAAACAAGGCTGGAAAATGAGAGTTTAAATATTACCTGGCAATTATTTCTAAATCGATTTTCATTTTCTATTCACAATATAAGAATTCAAGATTACCAAACTAATATTTAAGATATATTTTAATTTCCATATGCACATTTTTAAATCCTACTTTCACTTTACAGATAATCATTTTGTGAACAGAAAGTGAAAGTCGATTTAAAAACACTTTGATTTAATACAGATGTTTATAGCAGCTTTTCAATGCCATTTGTGACTTTATTAGCTTGAAGGGCATGCACATGTTAAAATCTCCCGCAAATATGACCAATCTCCCTCAGTTTTAGGACAAATCTCCCTCATTTCTATCAAAAATAGTTCACAGGTGTGGCCTCTCAAGAAAAATGCTGAGGCTGGGGCTGAACTGTACTTAGATAGGGCACAAAATGTGCACTTCTGCACATATGTGTCCGTAAGTAGCCATTCAATACCTTTGGTTACTAGAGGTTACCAGGTTACCTATTTTAAAGCTACATTATAATTCAAGTTCTTATGTTCATAATGTAAATATAGAAAAATGGTAGTCTTTTTTCTAAAACAGGGTTACCTGGTTACCTAAGGGTACCAGAGGTT
This sequence comes from Saxidomus purpurata, assembly GCA_022818135.1. Taxonomy (NCBI): domain Eukaryota; kingdom Metazoa; phylum Mollusca; class Bivalvia; order Venerida; family Veneridae; genus Saxidomus; species Saxidomus purpurata. Next base: position 18,598,416 of record JAFMSR010000018.1, on the reverse strand, counting down.
ACCTAAGGTTACTCTGGGGCATTATTGGTTACTTTGTCTTTCTTGAAATAAATCTAATAAATGAGGGTCTTTATTCTAGAAGTGGGTTACCTGGTTACCTAAGGGTACCAGAGGTTACCGCAGGTTACTCTATGTCATTTAGGGTTACTATTTTGTTATTCAAATAATTATGATAAATGAGGGTCTTTATTCTAGAAGTGGGTTACCTAAGGGTACTTAAGGTTACCTCAGGTTACTCCAAGTCATTTTGGGTTACTATTTTGTTATTCAAATAATTCTGATAAATGAGGGTCTTTATTCCAAAACAGGGTTACCTGGTTACCTAAGGGTACCACAGGTTACCTAAGGTTACTCTGGGTCATTATTGGTTACTTTGTCTTTCTTGAAATGTATCTAATAAATGAGGGCCTTTATTCTAGAAGTGGGTTACCTGGTTACCTAAGGGTACTTAAGGTTACCTCAGGTTACTCTTTGTCATTTAGAGTTACTATTTTGTTATTCAAATAATCCTGATAAATGAGGGTCTTTATTCCAAAACAAGGTTACCTGGTTACCTAAGGGTACCAGAGGTTACCTCAGGTTACTCCAAGTAATTTAGGGTTACTATTTTGTTTTTTCAAATAATCCTGATAAATGAGGGTCTTTATTCCAAAACAGGGTTACCTGGTTACCTAAGGGTACCACATGTTACCTAAGGTTACTCTGGGTAATTATTGGTTACTTTGTCTTTCTTAAAATAAATTTAATAAATTGAGGGTCTTTATTCTAGAAGTGGGTTACCTGGTTACCTAAGGGTACCAGAGGTTACCGCAGGTTACTCTGGGTTATTATGGGTTATTTTGTCTTTCTTGAAATAAATCTAATAAATAAGGGTCCTTATTTTAGAATTGGGTTACCTGGTTACCTAAGGGTACCAGAGGTTACCTCAGGTTACTCTGGGTCATTTAGGGTTACTATTTAGTTTTTTCAAATAATTTTGATAAATGAGGGTCTTTATTCCAAAACAGGGTTACCTGGTTACCTAAGGGTACCACAGGTTACCTGAGGTTACTCTGGGTCATTATTGGTTACTTTGTCTTTCTTGAAATTTATCTGATAAATGAGGGTCTTTATTCTAGAATTGGGTTACCTGGTTACCTAAGGGTACTTAAGGTTACCTCAGGTTACTCTATGTCATTTAGCGTTACTATTTTGTTATTCAAATAATCCTGATAAATGAGGGTCTTTATTCCAAAACAAGGTTACCTGGTTACCTAAGGGTACCAGAGGTTACCTAAAGTTACTCTGGGTCATTATTGGTTACTTTGTCTTTCTTGAAAAAAATCTAATAAATGAGGGTCTTTATTCTAGAAGTGGGTTACCTGGTTACCTAAGGGTACCAGAGGTAACCTCAGGTTACTCTGGGTCATTTAGGGTTACTATTTTGTTTTTTCAAATAATTATGATAAATGAGGGTCTTTATTCCAAAACAGGGTTACCTGGTTACCTAAGGGTACCAGAGGTTACCTAAAGTTACTCTGGGTAATTATTGGTTACTTTGTCTTTCTTAAAATAAATTTAATAAAATGAGGGTCTTTATTCTAGAATTGGGTTACCTGGTTACCTAAGGGTACCAGAGGTTACCTCAGGTTACTCTGGGTCATTTAGGGTTACTATTTAGTTTTTTCAAATAATTATGATAAATGAGGGTCTTTATTCCAAAACAGGGTTACCTGGTTACCTAAGGGTACCACATGTTACCTAAGGTTACTCTGGGTAATTATTGGTAACTTTGTCTTTCTTAAAATAAATTTAATAAAATGAGGGTCTTTATTCTAGAAGTGGGTTACCTGGTTACCTAAGGGTACCAGAGGTTACTCTGGGTTATTATGGGTTACTTTGTCTTTCTTGAAATAAATCTAATAAATAAGGGTCTTTATTCTAGAATTGGGTTACCTGGTTACCTAATGGTACCAGAGGTTACCCTGGGTCATTTAGGGTTACTTTGTCTTTCTTAAAATAAATTTAATAAAATGAGGGTCTTTATTCTAGAAGTGGGTTACCTGGTTACCTAAGGGTACTTAAGGTTACCTCAGGTTACTCCAAGTCATTTAGGGTTACTATTTTGTTTTTTTCAAATAATCCTGATAAATGAGGGTCTTTATTCCAAAACAGGGTTACCTGGTTACCTAAGGGTACCACAGGTTACCTAAGGTTACTCTGGGTAATTATTGGTTACTTTGTCTTTCTTGAGATTTATCTGATAAATGAGGGTCTTTATTCTAGAAGTGGGTTACCTGGTTACCTAAGGGTACTTAAGGTTACCTCAGGTTACTCTATGTCATTTAGCGTTACTATTTTGTTATTCAAATAATCCTGATAAATGAGGGTCTTTATTCCAAAACAAGGTTACCTGGTTACCTAAGGGTACCAGAGGTTACCTAAAGTTACTCTGGGTCATTATTGGTTACTTTGTCTCTCTTGAAAAAAATCTAATAAATGAGGGTCTTTATTCTAGAAGTGGGTTACCTGGTTACCTAAGGGTACCAGAGGTTACCTCGGGTTACTCTATGTCATTCAGGGTTACTACTTTGTTATTCAAATAAATATAATAAATGAGGGTCTTTATTCTAGAAGTGGGTTACCTGGTTACCTAAGGGTACCAGAGGTTACCACATGTTACTCTTGGGCATTCAGGGTTACTTTGTATTTCTTGAAATAAATCAAATAAATGAAGGTCTTTATTCTAGAAGTGGGTTACCTGGTTACCTAAGGGTACCTCAGGTTACTCTGGGGCAATTAGGGTTACTTTGTAATTCTTCAAATAAAACTAATAAATGCGAGTCTTTCTTCTAGAAGTAAATCATCTTAAATGGTACCAGTAGTTTCTTTTTATCATACAGGGTTACTGTGTCTTTCTTTAAATAAAATTTATAAATGAGGGTCTTTCTTCTAGAAGAGGGTAACCCAAGGGTACTAAGGGTCAATTAGAGTAGCTATGCCTATTGATCTTTACTGAATTTGGATAAATGAGTTTTTTTCCAGTACTGGGTTACCTTAGGTTCTTAGTCATCAGGGTTCCTACATTGTTATTGGGGCCGCAAAATGGCCCGCTATATTTAATAGGTTGTTGGAAATTGTATCATGTATGTGAAGTAGTGTATAGTTCTTTGAACAAAATGTTATTAAGCCTAGGAAGGTAGGATAAAGAATGGGTTAAACCACAGTTCATTGTGTAATTTGTAAATTGTTGATATTTTTATCTTTTAACCATGTAAACGTTAAATTAAACGTAAACGCTTACTAAGTAGTGAAAAGTTTTTATTGTTCGGCCAGTATAAAAACCGATTTTGGTCAAACAGGCGGGTATGTTCTGGTATCAGGTAATGTAAATCAATTATGTTACTTCGACTCAATTTTTTTGAATTAAAAATTTACAATCACCCTTCATTCTGTTTTTGATGGAAGTATCACTGTCTATTTTAATCAAACATTTCATGTAAGAGCACTGAACTGACAGGTAGCCAAAGTTTTGCAGCTCCAATGACTGGGATGCACTTTCTATTTTTATCAGTCTGGTTTATTTACATTTCATATGTTATCAGACTAGTTTACAGTAATAAACTGACAGGTAGCCAAAGTCAACTTATTGGTCAGGATGCACTTTTAAATGACGAGACTTTTCAGTAGTCATATTTAAATCATGTATGGAAAAAAAATGGAGGTCTGGCTTCAAAACAGTATTCCTTAGGTATAACTGTCAATAGGGGTTACTATGTCTTTCTCAATGTAAATCTTTGATGGTTCAAAACTGTGTTTTAATGTAACTTGAGGCTGCATGTCTGAAATGTTGTTACCGTGTTGGAATTTAAAAAAAGACTTTGTTGTTAGCCTTTATTATTAGCTCATCCTGAGCTTTTTGCTTCACTAACTAGTGTAATAATTATACACTGTCCATTGAAGTGTGTGGAAAAACAATTGTGAAAATGGTGTTCATTAATATATTTTTTCATGAATGCAAGTAACTGAAGTTAACAAAGTGTCCAAAGCATATTAAAATAACGATAACAAAACAAATTTACTAGTTTATCACATTTTTTTATTTATTAACACACACTATGTATAAATAAGATGTACATACACCATAAAATTATATCAGCTTTCCCAGTTGAATCATTTACACAAGCACTTAATGAATGACATAGCTTTCTTCCATGCACAAATTAAGATAAATTAACATAATACACACATAGATAAATACATAAATTATGAATCATGTTAAACACAGGTGGAAGTGTGTTTTTGTTTCTTTCATTTACCGTAGGCTTAACAAATCTGTACCATTTCTTTGCAAGAAAAATATATTTTAATTGATTTAATAGTAAAATATTTACACTACTGTAGGAATCTAACAATAAGAAAAAAGGCAGAAAATAATTAATTCAAATTAGATGCGAAAGCCTCTGTGAGTTAGACTTAAATTACTAACTGTCAATAGATTGTCATAAAATTGTGATTATAAATTGGAGACAATCTTAAAAAGAATTATAAAGAATAGATATATTTTTACAAAACTTTCATTTGTTATAAACAATAACACTTAATTATAATCACACATGCACTTGTGCTCACACGCTGAGGAAGAAACAATCTCTTTTTCAATAAAATCTTACATAAAAAGCAATACAAATTTTGTGAAGACAACTTATATTATACATATTAATACTGTATTATGCACTGGCATATGATGGCATTTTTAAAGTGTTTAAATCAATGGTGTTATAAATTGAAGCAAATCACATCACCTGCCAAATTAAAACCTTAACATAAAATGCAAAAGAACAATGGAACCTCTTTTAACAAAACTTGAAACTGTATACTACTGTTATGTCACATTAATGACTAGGTTACTTTGTTCAACTTGTGAAACAATATAGAAATGAGAGTATGTAAATCTGAAATTCAGTGTATGGTGTAAATTACAAATGCATGCAGTCATTCTACATATGGCTAAAAAACCAACAGACAATTTTAGCAGCATGTCCAAGAGGGCACCCCTTTTTTATTTTTGAAAATTCTCCTATGTTGACTTTACTGCATCTTGTGTGAAGCCACTTAAAGCATTTTTCACATTCCACCCACTTGTCCAGCGGATTGCCCACCTTCTTGCAGGTCTAACACACCTCCGATGCCTCTGGTTGTGGCAGAATTATTGCTACAAAAGAAAGAATGAGAAGTTTTTATTTAATTTATCTTCAAATTTTCTGGTAATAAATAATACAAGGGGGCCAAGATGGCCCTATATCGCTCACCTTGGTACAAGTCCACTTGCCTGGTGGAAGATCACTAGATAATGTTATATACCAAATAAGTTTTCCTATATACACCTTTGTAAAACAAATGATCCCCCTCCCAGGCAAGGTAAATTTTGACCCCAGGGGCATAATTTGAACAAACTTTGAAGAGGTCTACTAAGCAATGCTACATGCCAAATATCTAAGCTCTAGGCCTTGTGGTTTCAGAGAAGAAGATTTTTAAAGTTTTTCCTATTTGTTGCCATAGCAACCAGAGTTCTGCATGGAATGGAATTCTTTGAACAATTTTGGTAGAGCTTCATGCAAGGAATATTCCTGCATAGTTTTATCAACATTGGCCTAGAAGTTTCAGAGGAGATGTCATTTGAATCAAAATGTTGACGGACGACGGACAATCACCGATCAGAAAAATTCACCCTGGCATAGCCAGGTGAGCTAAAAATGGGCTCAAGTGTATGTGTTCACTTTTACTATTGTAAAACTTAAACTAATTTTGGTTAAGAAACTCATTTTTACATTTTACACTAGATCTTTTTTTTACAAACCAAACATACATAAAAAAATTTTATATTATTCAAGCAATAAAATGTTGGTTAACTTTTGCAAATTGTTTACACTTGGAGGCTTTTCTAACGCAACACTTTTTAAAACCGAATTTCTTGGAAATGATTCAAAGAATTGATTTGAAACTATGCATGCAGTTATTTGGCCAAATAAGACGTGGAAATATGACAAAATTATTCAACTGTGATGGTTCAGTAGCTTTGCACCTGGGATGTGCACATTTTTTGCATTTTGCATGTGGAAATACTGGCGGGAAAGAATTATTGGTTATTTGCTCATTCACCTTTAGTACATGCCTGGGCACGCCGAAAAAACACATAATGACTTATTAAACTATTCAACTCAGAAAATCATTGTGCGAAAGAATGTCCGCGAAAGATGTCGCGCAGTCGGCATGTTTAAAACAGGCCGCACTTTTAGACACGTATTGAATTTAATCGATTTTTATTAATATTTGTTTGTTATTTACCAAAATTCATATTGCAAACATTTATTATTGTAGAAAAAAACACACTGCTATTCCTGATTTTGTATTCAATCAAATGCATTCTATCCTTTTTAGGATAAATCTCGCAAATCATAATTATTGGTGCTGTAAGCTCTAGTATCATGATAGAGGATACATACGGTGCTTTTTTAATTATATCCATTTCAATAAATTCCACCTACAATTTTGTTTACATACAAAACATTTACATACAGAAATGCAAATGGTTCATTTAAATACAAATTATCATGAGTTACCTTTCCACACCATGTGCTTCTAACGTTAAGCTGCAATTACGTTTTTGTGACTTTTATTTCTACAGTGATGTTTTATTCTGTTCATTTTTTATACGTTTTTATCAATAAAATGTAATAAATTTCGCTATCCACAAATAAGCAATTTGAAAATAAATGCATTTGAACGATTGTTGTGTTAGAAAAGCCTCCAAGTGTATATGGATGAATTGAATATATAGCAAACGGATTGATTACTTTGCCTTTTTAAATAAAAAACGCTAAAATATTTATCTCTTTTCTTATTTCCTCTCACTGCTGATCAACAATCAATTCATGACTATCTGAGTAACCTTAACATAGAAACTGTTATAAGATATAATAAGTGTATAATATAAGGGCATATACAGTACACTAGTTTATCATGAACTCCATGGACCCATTAAATAATGACTACAAAGTCGGTTACTTATTACTTATTCTTTATTCCTTTTTTCGAATAAGGAATAAGGAACTAGTTACTTATCCCTTATTATACCCCCAAAACGAAGTTTAGGGGGGTATATAGGAGTCACCCGGTGGTTGGTCGGTTGGTCAGTCAGTCGGGCGGTCTGTTGCATTTTCCTTGTCCGGAGCATAACTGGAAAACTACTAGTTGGAATTCAATACAATTTCATACAATGATCAAGCAAACTCAGAGGAAGTGCAGTGTACAAGAACTATAACTCTATTTTGAGTATTCACTGAGTTATTGCCTTTTGTTAGTTTTCCTTGTCCGAAGCATAACTTGAAAACTACAAGTTGGAATTCAATACGACTTCATACAATGGTCAAGCACATTGAGAGGAAGTGCAGTGTACAAGAACCATAACTCTATCTTGACAAATTACAGAGTTATTGCCAAGAACAATATCTCTTTTTAGTTTGTTTGCAAGGTATTATGTTACTACAAACTTCTTCAGTTTATAAAGCAGTCTTTTGGGGGTATGAATCACATTTAGTGATAGCTCTAGTTCAAATCTGAATAAGTAACAGAAGTGATACTGCCGGTGACATGAAAAATGTCTTTGTCATTCTTTCAAAATCCCAATATCTAACTGTTTTAAGGCCAAGCAAACATTATTTAACATATTACAAAGAGCATTTTTGAAAAAATGAAAAAAGTCAAATAAGAATGTCGCATAGTAATGTGAAAGAATGAAGACGACATTGTCCGTGTCGCCGGCGTTATCACTTCTGTTACTTATTCGGATTTGACTTCATACAATGGTCAAGTACATTGAGAGGAAGTGCAGTGTACAAGAACCATAACTCTATCTTGACAAATTACAGAGTTATTGCCAAGAACAATATCTCTTTTTAGTTTGTTTGCAAGGTATTATGTTACTACGAACTTCTTCAGTTTATAAAGCAGTCTTTTGGGGGTATGAATCACATTTAGTGATAGCTCTAGTTCAAATCTGAATAAGTAACAGAAGTGATACTGCCGGTGACATGAAAAATGTCTTTGTCATTCTTTCAAAATCCCAATATCTAACTGTTTTAAGGCCAAGCAAACATAATTTAACATATTACAAAGAGCATTTTTGAAAAAATGAAAAAAGTCGAATAATAATGTCGAATAGTAATGTGAAAGAATGAAGACGACATTGTCCGTGTCGCCAGGCGTTATCACTTCTGTTACTTATTCGGATTTGAATATGAAATAAGTAACCAGTTCCTTACTCCTTATTCGACTTTGTTCTTTTTTTTCAAAAATGCTCTTAGTAATAGCTTAAATCAAGTTTGTTTGGCCTTAAAACAGTTAAATATTCGTAATGTGAGGGAATGACAACAACATTTTTCTTGGCACCGGCAGTATCACTTCTGTTACTTATTCGGATTTGAATAAAGAATAAGTAACCAGTTTCTTATTCCTTATTCGAAAAAGGAATAAGGAATAAGTAACCAACTTTGTAGTCATCATTAAATATGGTCTTTATATCCGGAGTTTGTTATAATCCGTATTACATACTCCTATAAAAAAATAAACAAACTAATTGGGCTGAGAAAATTTGTTCCTTTTATCCTGATTTTCGCTATATCTGGAGTCCTTATATTTGGAGTTTACTTTAATGAAACTACATATTTTTTTCGTTCCTAAGAAATTTCCATAGAACTATTCAAAACCTAAATATGTACAGACTGTGTTTGTCCGTGTTATTCTGTTGATTTTTTTTTCATGGTACAATACATGTACGTATTGTGCGACATTATTTACCTGACACTCAATAGGTAGTGAGTATTTTGACCATGCTTTATACGAGATTTTCAATATTCACTTCAAAAACGCTTAAATGCTTAAAAGTATTCTTTATACGTCAGTGCATGATGGCATTTCTAGTTCTTCGCAATAATGTATTTAACTTTTATTTCCGCACCTACGATACTTAGAGGTTAGGTGGTCAGCCTTCGAGGTCTAGTGGTAAGAGCCGCGGACTTGAACTCCCTATGATAACCTTACATAGATTGAGAGTCATGGGTTCGACCCTGGTACCGACCATGTTAGAAAGAAAGTAGTTCTGGTATAGTAAGGTAAACTGCCTGCCTGTTCAAATGACTAAAATATGGCTTAAATTGGCATACTTCTTATATTGCAATTCAGTTCAAATCAACTGTCATTCAACAGCCAAATTATGCAAAGAGAAAATGTAATACTAGTATGAAAGTCCCGGGTTGAAACCAAGCCTTAGCATGAGGTGTTAATGTTACAGTTGTGTATCGCAATGTTTGACGTTACGTCACTAAATTTTACTTTTCAATTAGTGCGATCTTTAGAAAATATCTTCTTTATTTTTTTCATAAAACATCAAACACCTATATGTACAGAAGCCGGTTATGTCCCCGGTTTATAGGGCTTAGGTAGTTGGTAAAACGCTGATGTCTAACTCCGAGTGTAGGAATTGAACCTGCGTCCAAATAATAAATTATACAAAAGTGAATGCTGTTTGCTCCTGTTTTTGAAAATATTCATGCAGCTAATTAACATGTTTAATGTAACAGAACATGTATATTTAGAACTTGTTTCTTGAATGTATTTAAATTATTATAATTTATAGAACATTTAGTGCTCAATGATTTCCTAACCACGGGTCAAATTATTACTTAAATGCATACCGTAAGTTAAACAAGAGGATTATTGTTCACATAATAAGGTTCAAAAGATAAGTACACATTATAGTCTTTAGGCTGTTACTTGTGTTTTTGTAAAGTTTAGTTTTTACATTCACCTTTTGTTTATGTCGATGCAGTCACCGCCAAGAGATTGCTGTTTTGACAAGTAACACTTGTCATGCTAGCAGAAAAATCCTATGCATGAATTTTCAATCAGTGCAGATCATGATTAGTTCTGCATTGTACGATATTCACCCTTTAAAACATTATACAAATGTATGTTATCATCCAAAAAGTCAACTTTAGAAACTTAGCAGCTTACATTTATAGGTGTTGATGCCTGTTTCAATATTTGCAAACATTCAGAAGACAAATAATTGTCCGTACTTATTAACATGTCAACTTTATAATAATTTGGGAACTAAATTCATACCTGAATTTTGAGAAATCGTCCAAATATGCAAACGTTCATAGATGTAACCCTTATAAAAAATGTTGCTAAATATGTTTATTATGCATTTGAATGCCAAAGACAGTATTTAATTAATTAAATAAGATCTAAACTATAGATAGAGACATTTTGATTAACTATTGTATTTTCGTTTAACTTTATTATTTGAATTTACTATGAACAGTATGTTAATTATGCATTGAACTCGAACTTAGACTTATGTATTAAAGACTCCTTTCACTATTTGTTATTACACAGGATGAATAGTTTGGTCTTCACTTTATCCTAAATAAGTTACTTTATTCCTTCAAATATCATGTTAAATCCAGACTAGTCTTTCGACTGTTTCGATTAGATTAGCTGGGTGCTCATTGTATGTATCTATAGCACATACTTTTGTTAAACAAAAAATATTCTCAGCTTCGCCCTGACTTTATACTGACCAGTTAACCAATCGGATTATTAGGTCGCGTTCATTTCTTCATTCGGTAAAAAGTGAAAACTCAGTCTTTACCTCATATGCAAGTTTAAGTTTATTTCAAACAAAACAAAAAGCATAGAATTACATTAAAAACAATCTGATAGATACAAGTTAATGGTAGATCATTGTCTTCTTTAATTTCTTTTCTTGGTTCTTTTGTTATATATCACACTCTGATTTGCCATGTTTTATGTGTTTGTAAATGTATATGCCTCGCAGACCTTTTGGTCTATTGGAATTATGAAAAATAAACTTATCATGTCCATTTAGATAACAGAATTTTCTAGAATATTAGCTCAAAAATGCAAAAATTACCTCATTGTCTAATAATTTTCTGTCAAAATCTAATCCCTCACATTGCCATTCTTTACTGGATGTATTATATACAGGATTTTACACAACAAGGAGATATTGATAATTGTCATTCATTCACAAGTCAAAATATCTTGCCAATAATTGGACTTCAATACTGGTTTCAAGAACTAAACTGTTGATATATTTTTGTTTTGTATATAGATATGTATTTTGCTGATGCTGCCCGTTCTATGCGGGACTCATGCATGTTTGTAAAATAAACTTGAAAAAAAATATAAAAAATAAAATATTTGCAACAATTTAAATAAATTGTCCTACTTTGGGTGTAACGTTTGGATGTAACACGTTTATAGAAGTTCCTAGTTTTAAAAGACAAATTTGATAAAATTAATAGGTTTTTAACAGGTTGTTTATAACATTATGTTACTGTATGGTTACTGTTACTAGCTTCTGTTATAAAAATATAAACAGCAGCTGCTGGTTCTTGTGATTTCATACTTTTTATTTAGTTTTGCATATATTATTCATTATAGATACAATGCCGCTGATGCTTGCAAATTGAAGTGTAAACAAGGTACAAACAAATATTATTCTATTCTCATTATCAGCAAGGAATTTATTTAATCTTAATTGCAAAATAGGTACTAACAATCTCTTGCAGAAAAAAATATAAAAAACATTGCTTACAGAAGCTTTAAAACTATAAATTTGAAAACAACAGCTCTGACTAAATTGTGATACCTTGCACACAAAGCATTTTAAGGCAACTTATTAGTTTAATAAAATAACTGACAAAATTATGCTAACCCGTATCCAGTAGCTTCAGTTCCAATTCCAGAGTTTATTAAATATTAATAAAATCACAAAATATATACATTTAACAGTATTACAATTACAGATGAATAATTAAGCAATGATTTTATAACAGAATTCAACAAGTGTGAAATCTGAACTTTCATTCAGAATGAGAATAGATCTTTAAATTTTTAATTACTGATACAAAGTGGTCATATGATTGGTTCACAAGTTCTTTAAACTCCACCCCCAGCTTCACTGTGATTTACTGCCTTGTGATTTATGGCTATGTGATGACATAATTGTATATCCCCAATATACAAGAGCTGCTTTGAAGTGGAATTCACCATACCATATATGGCAAAGAAAGCCATGAAGCACAATGATGCCAAAGACAGTAATTGTAAGATCTAAAGCACAAGGCAAATATGTAAGGGGTTATAAATGTACTAATCCCATATAAACAGACTGATAGGCAAATGAAATTGTTGAAATAATTATGTTTTTGATTTGTTGAAATAACTGTTTCAGTATTCAGTTAATAATTAATTTTAAAATTTTTTTTTCATGTACACATAAATAATGTATATTTCAAATGTTTGTCTTGAATGAAATAAGAGACATTAATTACTCTGACTACTAGATTTCCTGATAATAAATTCATTATTAGATTTGATCTATACTTTCAGAAAAATTTAACACAACTTTAAATATTTTATAAATAAATCCAAGTACTTACCACATTAAAGCTGTGACATTTTACACTGACCTCTTCAGACAGAAAAGCATGATTTTAGATATATCAAAAACAGCCAGTTGTAGTAATGACATAATAACACAGTTCACCTCACGTTCTTTTCTGCTCTGCAAACATTTAACTTCTAAAACTTTTTGGTATTTTTGCATTCTCATATGGGTAAATAAAAAGGACAAGTTGATAAATGTAAAATTCCCTTTAATAGTCACCTTTAGAACTGCAGGCCTATTTCACAAGGAATTAACATAAGATTGTCTAATATTTCAAACAATTAATACTAAAAAATAGTAAAAAATAAAAAAATCATTTATACAGGATATTCACATATCTTTACACTTTTCTTCTGCTAAACTTGCTCAAACACATTTAAATAGGCCCACAGAATAAACATGTCAAAAGAAAAGGTTCAATGATAATATAAATGTGTTCACTTACCATCAGCAATTAAACTCTTCAAATAGTAAAATTACAACAAAATACGCAGTTCACCAGTTGTTGAAAATATAACTCTAATGTCTTCAAACAAAAAACACGAATATTGTTATTCATTATCAAACGAGGCGGTTGTAGAGTTATATACTGTACATAAACATTTTTATTTTTTAAACTTTTTAATTTTCACTCTTTTTCTTATCTTTAATACCATTTTGGTAACCTAGAGTAACCTTAGGTAACCAGGTAACCCAGTATTAAAATATAGACCTTCATTTAGCTAACATAGAATTATATAGAAAGATACTGTAGTAACCTGGTAACCTTTGGTAACCAAAGACATTGAATGGCTACTAATGGACACATATGTGCAGAGGTGCATATTTTGGGCCATATATGACTGTACTCTGCAAGGGAATTCTATATATCAGTACAATGGCCAAATGCAGAAGAACCTGGGTTATAAATGTGTAGTCCACCATTTGCGATTTCAATAATCAACAAATAGTTCGAACACTTTCTTAGCTTATCTGTAAATTTACAGAATGTCTGTAAATATAAAACTTTCCTAGATCTGCCTGCTTGTCGCGAAAATATATTACATATACATGGATAGGTGAAATACTGATAAATAAATGAAATATCTTTCTCTAAAAAACATCTATACAGCACAAACATTACCATGTTCACATTCTGGTATGGTTTTAATGTTAGATTCAATAATAACGTCAATATTTCCTGCGTTGACAGCCATGGGAATGTTTCAATGTCCAGAGTGAGCTCCCTTGGTGTAGGTAAGTGTCGTCTAAATTCTGCGGTGAATAGGTATAAAATAACTAACTTTTTTCTTGTAAGTTTGAATACTATAAATGCAGTTTGTTCTGTTTTTCTACATAAAATCACAGACGCTTGGGTCAGCGATTCTGGTCCGAGAGTGTAAATTATAATAATTGTCTTTACATATTCAGATTCATTGTACTATGAGAACCACATACACTGTACAGGTGAAAAAGCTTTAGTCACTCAACGGACAAATTTTAAAAATGTATTTTTTCACTATATGTCTCTTACAAACCACAAGATACCAGATTCCGAAGAACAACATATCGTGTGGATGAATCTCGTTCACACTTCATTTTGATTATTTAAAATGCACCCAGCCAAAAGTAACGATGCTCTATCAATAGAAATTATTCAAAATATAGTTGAAAAGTGGGGGTTCTAGTGGGATATGGTATTCAACCCCTCAAAGGTCAACTTATCCACGTCATATGAAAGCGAACATACTATACCAACCCAGCATTATCTTCATGGGACGTTTCTTCAACAAGTCTCAAAGTCAGATAATTTGGCATTGATATTTCTCCTGACCATATAGGTCAACAAAGAAAGCAAATCAAACCCTCTTCGTCTCAATGTAAGGTTAAATCCAAATCCCTTAAGTCCACAGCATACAAGACTCCTATACGACAGCTCGGGTATGGATCTGAAGTATGGTCACCTCATACACAATCTCAAATTGATATTTAGAAGCTGTCCAACGTAGAGCAGCCCGTTGGATCGAGTCAAATTATATCGATATAGCCAGTATGAACCCCACCCCCCCCCCCCTGACATTCTATCCCTCAACACCAGAGCAGTTATGCAGCCATCATCATCAGCCTATTCAGTACGCTAGCGTTGTTTTTATCTTTTAACCAAACCTTATTTTCAATATTTATTATGTTCTTTTTATTCTATTTCTTTTAAACCTATTTTATATAAGTCCAACTGCTTGATGCGCAAATGTCAACGTCTCTGTAAAGCGTTTGACGTAACGGGCAGATAGATAAATAGAACACATATTTATCTAAAACAGAGGCATTGGTACTCGATCTCCTCTCTAAAAAATCGGCATAAACTAAAAATACCTGTATTTTCGGGACCGTTACTTTCGTTTCTAAATCTAACGAATAGTTAGGGCAGCGGTCATTCGTTACGCTGGGCGCCAAACCTATAACGTTGTTTGACCCGCCTATCGCAGAGGTTTCGTCTGTTTTAAGATGAATGCCTTTTTTCAAGCAGGAAGTTTTCTTCGTCATTTATTCTTGAAATGAACATAGACTATATATAATTAAGTTATACAGCTTCCTACAATCGGCGTAATTTCCCGAACAGGAAATCAGGGGAAATATGAAAAAAAATCAAAACGGTGGAAAATTACCTATCTAATTTCTTCTATATTCTTCTATATCAATTTACCAGTATGAGATTCATTCTGTCTCAACCAAATGTTTTCCAAAAAATAATTGTCTAAACCCGTCAGAAAAGTAACTTTTTGTTTCTCGAAATGGAATGAAAAAATAATTCAGTACATGTAACACATTTCCAGATCGGGAAGCACTTGCATGGAATCTTCTAATGTTCCATTCGGGAAGGTTGGCCGGCTGACAAAGGACATAGTCGATGTAATTTGCAGACGACATTGTCAACTCAATTTATATAAAAACAAAAATAATATCAAACAGGGAATGCCACGTACCAAAAACGCAGCCTCCCCAAAACGAGCCCCACAGCACCCAGAAGTGCACACCACACACACACACACACACACACACACACACACACACACACACACACACACACACTCATGTACACACACATGATTAGTGAAAAAATAAACCTTGTTCTGGTATGGTGAACAAACACTTACATATCGATTACTTGTGCAACCCTATGGTGAGTTGTCACGCTGTCCTTGTGGTCTAAGTTGTTCCTAGCAGTGTAGGGAAAACATGGTGTCTGAGCTATTACATGTACTTCCTGTTTTGAAGTTGAATTCGATAAAAAGATATTACGAATCAATTTGTAGTGGTATATGTAAATATATATTCCTTGGAAAATATCAATTCATTCAACTCTTACCAGTAAACTAGTAAGAACTGTAAAAACGAGCGCCTTATCAAATTCAAAGAGTTCGGATTTTAGTTTTTAGCACAAAATGAATATAAGTATCACACCGAATCAATTTTAACGCAGTGACTATGTTCTACGAGTTATACTGGCTTGGAATCCAAAATTTCGAAAACTGTCGTGTCTGTTATCTATACGTTATCTGGGCTTAATAATACATTGTATATATTTCTGAGAAACTATTCTTATATTCTGAATAATTTGTGGATTGCTCAGACTGTGCAGCAGGCTCGATTAGTGAAAAAATGCCTAGTGCCAAAAACTGCTTCAAAATTCTCTTCTTTAAAAACTTTGTCTTATATTCTACACGAACAATGCCTTACATTTTATACAAGCACCTTTACATTACAAACGTCATTGAATCATATTATACAGACATCTTTTAATTCTACAGAAACGCCTGCTAACTTTTAGTTTATACTAATTGATCTTATCTCGATTGTGAAGAAATCTTGAAGCTGATCAAGTCACTCTAGAGTCCAGTCCACTTTCTGGAAAAACCAGTACTGGTGTCACATGACGATCGTGACCCCAATGTTGCTCGAACCCAAAACCTCCGGGAAGAGCGACAGACACCTTAACATGTACACCACCGTTAACTTTTGTAACCCGTGTCATTTTCAACTTTACAATGAGTGCTTAGAAAGAAATGAACGTAATCAGTGCAAAATCTTTCGGTTGGTGCAACTTTGCACGTGAGTTTAAAAAATATAACGACTGTACAAGACTGCGTGTAAAATAAATTTTGTAACATAGGCATTATTTGGCAAGTTCCCGACAGTAAACGTAACTTTTTCGGCGCCGCCGTATTAAGCTTCCTTTTGACCGTAAGTTTCTAAACATTCAACAGCCAATGAAATGGCAAGTATAATGTACTTGTATAACATTTTTGGATTGAAAAAATTGCTATGTAAGGCACCTTTTAATACCGAATGAAAAAGGTCAATAAAATACTCTTGCGTTTTCAGTCTTTCTTGAGTGGTTTAATAATTTGAGCGTAAGTTGCTAAACATTCAACAGCCAATGAAATGGCAAGTATAATGTACTTAGATATTATCCAATTAAAATATGCCTCACAGAGATAAGTGTTACACACCCTATACTTGTCATTTCATTGGCGGTTTAAATGTTACCAACTTCCAGGTAATTCATAAAAGTAAATATTTTCAATCGTGGATGCGCCACTCATGAAAATATCACGTTTGGTGCCCACTAGGTGAAATTATAACGTGCTATCAGGAACGGTCTTACAGAGTATTCCTGGTGATATCAAATTATCCTCTAAATCTTTGTCACGTGATTGGGAAGCTAACCCAGGACCCTTCGCTTACAGAGCAAATGAGCTATCCAGCCGCTTACACATTTTCTCCAAAATTGTGTTAAGTCCGTACCGTGACATACACCACTGCGAACTTGAAATTTGTGCTCGAATTGCAGGACTCCTTCCAGCTCTAAAGGTTATCCAGTTAACATTGCAAGCGTCGATAGACTAACCAAGCAATCATATCACGGGCCCTCGCTGGGCACCAGATGTCACATGGTGAGAAGAATGTGCAGCCTGGCCGAGACTCGAAGAACATCAGGGTGTCAGCCCGGTTAGCTCAATCGGTAGAGCGCGAGACTTGTAATCTCGGGGTTGTGGTCATATCAGAAACCGGTACCAACGATAAAGCTCTAATATACGATACGACGGGTGGTCGAGTGGTTAATGCTCTGGACTACCAATCCGGAGGTCCGTGGTACTGCAAATTTCAGAAACGCTTTTCAGTGTTTCCCATACATCTAGAGACGAACTGGTTAGAAACCCAGAGCTAGTCTCACGTGTATCGGTGCTGGGTCTATTCGTTAAAGAGCTAGGGTCTGGTACCCGGATTCCTTTGTATCTGCATCTGTCTCTCTTCTCTCTGCGCCTGTTACATGTCTGACCGGGTGTGCAAGTGTAATAAGACAGTTTTATAATGTCACGTATTATATAGGTCCGTGATAATGTGTATACGTGAGATCTTTTGTGTTTCTTATGTGAATGACCGGCGACGCGGGAATATTGGAATTCCAAATTGCTTTTTTGCTTTTTGCACATTTTGAATAAACGATGTTTCAGTATGAATTCGAAAATCTTAGAAGCTTATGTCCAGTAGATGTAAACGTACATCATCCCGGATACCTAATTCGTCATTTCTTTCTCCCAAACTGACGTCCCTTAATTACCATAATTTAACGTCAAAACTCACTTCTTTTTACATCTACATTATTTTTGTTATGATAACCACTTTCTGATGTGATCATACATATTGGATGGAAAAATATATAACATTCTTTCGATGCATATCTTATCTGGTGAAAAGAAATATGTTCTCTTTCCACAATATGATTAGTCAAAACAAAGACCTATAAAGCTACTAGTTATTATAGGTCTTTGGTCAAAATAAGAAAAACACAATCCCTCGATATCGCTGTTGCCATGGAAATAGTATTCTAAAATTATGAAACAACAGAGATGTTAGTTTTTAAATGGGTCGTAAAATAGGACCCAGTTTTTAATATTCAATTTCATTTAAAGTGGAATTATGCTTATTTTTTCAAGTAAAAATCCAGCTGATAAAGGTGTGTGTAAAAAAGGTAGAGGAAATAATAGCTTTTTACCCAATGCATCAAACTCTTCCTGCTACCAGTACGAAATAATAACTTTCCAAATATAACTTTTCCTATTTTGACAGGGGCAGTCTTTTAAAAAAAAACAACTGCATGCAGGAGTTGCTTCCCTTACACAGCCGAATTCTCTACCAACAACAACACAAGGGAGATCACTGCGAAGAAAGGAACTTTTATTTTATTAGTCCGATTTTTTTTATCTCTAAAGCACCAACAATGAAGCATTATCATTAATTTAACACATTTAAATGCAAAGCAACCGAAAATTGCTTTTATAAAACTGTCTCCAAAAATACACTATGTGCAGTAAGATGCGCATTATGTCTCTTTAACTAATTTCGATGACTTTTTCAATCAGTTGTAATCGAATAGTTAAACAAATTTCCGGAGGCCGCATTTTTGTGAGGTCGGTAAAATGCTCTCGAGCTTACAATTATTTTTTTATTCTTGCAAGAGCTCGGGTGTGTCGCTCCCGGATATAATACGCCCCTGCCTTGTACGCGAATTATTTCATCACGTGACGATGACGTAAGAAAGGGATAAACTTCCGCGGAAAGAAAATAGAGCACCAAATTATTTCGGTAATATATGAAGTAACAACAATCTCTTGATTAACACAGTTCCTACCATGGATCTATAAATTCATCTTGTGGTAAAATATTTGTATAACATTGCATGACAATGTAGCGAAAATTTTGAATAATGCCAATTATTGTTTTCAGATTCTCGCGTAGGAATAGTTCGACCTCAAAATATAGACAACAATGTGATCCGTTGATAAATTGAATATCGGTTGGAATTTTTATGCATATGTCAGACTCTTGTGCATTTATTTCAGTTCTATTTCTTTTCTTTTGCTGATAAATTGATGGTTCGGCGTACAGGACGTCTTGGATATTTCGTAAACATCGCAAAAGTGCGGAGAATATCGCATGGATTGCCCTCACTTGGAAGAGTCGGCTCGAGTTACGACGCCCTTTGAAATTGATGAGAAATCAGTGAATATTCCGTGCAATTTGAGATGTGCAGGTAAAATTGACGATCAGGAAGATACTTCAAGATATTTGGCTATTGCAAGGTTGCAAGAAGTCGCTGCAAACTGGCCACTTGATTATTTGCAAGGGAGTTAACCATGTTAAAGTAGTCCCCATTTAATATTTCCTGTCTTGTTCGTCCTTACAATTATTCGAACCAGTGAAAGTAGTATCTAGTCATACTGCCTCACACCTCTCAAGAGTTTTATGGATAGAGTGAACGCTGGGTGTTGATTAAGATAAAATTAGATAACTGCATGTATTTTTTTCAGTTAGGAGAATCAAGATTGTTAAAACTGTAAAAACAGTAAAAGAATAAAAGGTTTAAAAATATAAAAAGTTACTAGAGTGGTGGAACCTATGCTGGAGGTATCCCTATGCTGGTGGTATCTCCGAAAAACGGCTATTTACAGAAAAACACACGAAGAAAAAAATTTTAGGGTACATTCAGCATTGACAGTCGATGAAATGCTTTTAAAGCAAACGTAGTGATAGCCGCGCGTGCAGCTCTGTGACGTCACAGCAGCCGATACAATTGTACTTGATCCATTTCGCTAGGAAATTCCTTAAATATAGACATCAAAATCACCCAGATAAAGTTAGCAATTTTGATAAAACTTATTTCTTTTGTATAAAAATATATATTCTATGGAAACTGTTATATCTTATTAGTTAATATTAAGGCTCTAAAAACTGTTTCCCACCTGTTGGTTGTCAAATATCACATACCGCCAGCATTGGTTCCCTTCGAGGTGAAATTTCAAGTTTTGACATGTGTCGTGTCAATAGCTCCCAGAACGACATAGTCGCGTGATGAAGCACATCAACGTCTTGTTTCGATTTAGCAGGGATAACATTATGTTTTCGCTGAGGCAAATCAAAATGGTTAGGATTTCCTGCTTTCTGAACAGCTGATATACATTCAAAATACCTCCAGCATAGGTTCCCCCACTCTAAACACAACTTGAAATAAGCCATTCCCAATAATTTGTAAGTATGAACAGCATTACTGTAGAAATGATGAAGCCAGGAGAGTTTGAACAGGCTGTAAATGTTGCCAGCTTAGATGCACAATCAAGCTTTTATTTTTCGATCAGGCTTAAAGAAATGAAAAAGAAACTAAGAATTATGTACAAGAAATATTTAATTGTTAAAAAAGTCCTACATTTCTTCAGATGGTGTTCCCTTGTTATTAAAAGCAAAACACATTCTGTTTTATTAAAAAAACTTACATTTTTATGCTAAAAATGTTTTTTCTATTTTACATTTAAAGTAGCAAAATGAAACTGAAAGTAAAATGCTAGAATTCAGACTATGAAGTGGCCTAGGTTCGCAGAAACCCCGGGTTTTATGAATATTGGGCAGCCAATGGGTAATACTGGAAATCCCAGGTTTTACTAGCCTATACTTGCTAATAAGAATTTCCTATAAAATAATTTGAATAAAGTTTCATCATTTAATCATTCATATTTGAGTGACTTCCATGACACATGTATGTAATTAAACAGCCAAAAATCAAGTATTGTCCACTTCAGGGAGTATTGCTCAGCTAGTTTTTTTCCCCCAGGAGGTCAATACTTTGCCAACATTGAAAGTGGCTGGTTACTGTTGGGTGATGTCGACTTGTAACATATTCGAATATTGCAAGGAATTTCAGAAATTATCTTTTTATTAGTTATTACTTTTCAAAACATTTCTAGATAAAATCAAATAAAGGCAAAAAATAAGGCTTGAAAGCTTAATTTGGCTTGAAAATATATTGAATGCATCTGTTATAGCTTGATTTTTGCATTTTACTTGTGTACAGTATCTTTGAGTTTGACACAACCTGGCATCAGCATGTGCTTTTCCTTTACAGCTTGCAAGACAGAGCAGAATCCTTGGATATGTATGTCCTGTGGAAATGTAGGCTGTGGCAGGTACGTAACATTCCATTAGATTGTATAGGGGCAAGTTTGCTGCTTGTGGATGAACAGCTGTTATTTATTTGAACTTGAAGGTCATTAGGTTCAAAAATGAAATATGCTTAGGGGGAAGGCTTTTATGGAGTCTTGGATAGGTTCAACTGTCGTAAAACATACCATGTACACCATGTAGATTTTTTTCCCCGGTTGTTTCATATTGGGTATGAAGTTTGGATAAACAGTTGGATCAACATGATCAAGGGGAAAAGTAATGTTTCTAGTAAAGTTGTAAGCTTTTTGGTGATTTTATAAATATTTGCTAATGAAAACTTTTATAGAAACTGTAGCTTTGCAGTTGAACAAGGTGTTTGTAATGTTGACAAGAAAATTGCAGATGCAACTGTAGCATTATACTTTTGTCTAGGTATGTGAATGGTCATGCCTTGAACCACCATGAGACCAGAAGTGGACATTGTGTGTGTATGGATGCAGAAAGTCTGGCTGTGTACTGCTATTCCTGTGATGAATTTGTTGTCAATGACAGTAAATCTGGCCATATAGATATACTGAGGAAAAACTTACAGACAATTAAAAGGTATATTCATTATCTACAATGTGGTAGAAATTGATGGTAGAATCAGTTGTTGGTACTGTATTACGTGCCTATGTCTGTTTAACTAAAATGATCTTAATGTGAACTGCAGTCATACACTCATAATTATACCCCCGAAACGAAGTTTGGGGGGGTATATAGGAGTCACCAGGTGGTTGGTCGGTCGGTTGGTCAGGTGGTCTGTTGCATTTTCCTTGTCCGGAGCATAACTTGAAAACTACTAGTTGGAATTCAATACAACTTCATACAATGGTCAAGCACATTGAGAGGAAGTGCAGTGCACAAGAACTATAACTCCATCTTGACTAATTACAGAGTTATTGCCCTTTGTTAGTTTTCCTTGTCCAGAGCATAACTTGAAAACTACTGGTTTGAATTCAATACAACTTCATACAATGGTCCAGCACATTGAGAGGGAGTGCAGTGCACAAGAACCATAACTCCATCTTGACTCATTACAGAGTTATTGCCCTTTGTTACTTTTCCTTGTACAGAGCATAACTTGAAAACTATTGGTTGGGATCCAAAACAATTTCATACAATGATCAAGCACAATGAGAGAAAGTGCAGTGTACAAGAACCATTACTCTATCTTGAGTATTTACAGAGTTATTGCCCTTTGTTACTTTTCCTTGTCCGGAGCATAACTTGATATCTACTGGTTAGAATTCAATACAACGTCATACAATGGTCAAGTACATTGAGAGGAAGTGCAGTGCATAGGAACCATAACTCTATCTTGACTCATTACGGAGTTATTGCCCTTTGTTACTTTTCCTTGTCCAAAGCATAATTAAAAAACTACTGGTTGGAATTCAATACAACTTCATACAATGGTCAAGCACATTGAGAGGGAATGCAATGCACAAGAACCATAACTCCATCTCGACTAATTACAGAGTCATTGCCCTTTGTTACTTTTCCTTGTCCGGAGTATAACTTCAAAACTACTGGATGGAATTCAATACAACTTCATTCAATGGTCAAGTACATTGAGAGGAAGTGCAGTGCACAAGAACTATAACTCCATCTTGACTAATTACAGAGTTATTGTCCTTTGTTAGTTTTCCTTGTCCGGAGCATAACTTGAAAACTACTGGTTGGAATTCAATACAACTTCATACAATGGTCAAGCACATTGAGAGGAAGTGCAGTGCACAAGAACCATAACTCCATCTTGACTCATTACAGAGTTATTGCCCTTTGTTACTTTTCCTTGTACAGAGCATAACTTGAAAACTACAGGTTGGGATCCAAAACAATTTCATACAAAGATCAAGCACAATGAGAGAAAGTGCAGTGTACAAGAACCATTACTCTATCTTGAGTATTTACAGAGTTATTGTCCTTTGTTACTTTTACTTGTCCGGAGCATAACTTGATATCTACTGGTTAGAATTCAATACAACGTCATACAATGGTCAAGCACATTGAGAGGGAGTGCAATGCACAAGAACCATAACTCCATCTTGACTCATTACAGAGTTATTGCCCTTTGTTACTTTTACTGGTCCAAAGCATAATTAAAAAACTACTGGTTGGAATTCAATACAACTTCATACAATGTCAAGCACAATGAGAGGAAGTGCAGTCCTCTGGAACCATAACTCCATTTTGACTAATTACAGAGTTATTGCCATTTGTTACTTTTCCTTGTCCGGAGCATTATTCGAAAACTACTGGTTGGAATTCAATACAACTTCATGCAATGGTCAAGCACAATGAGAGGAAGTGCAGTGCAAAAGAACAATAACTCTATCTTGACTCATTTCAGAGTTATTGCCCTTTGTTACTTTTCCTTGTCCGGAGCATAATTCGAAAACTATTGGTTGGAATTCACTACACCTTCATACAATGGTCAAGCACATTGAGAGGAAGTCTAGTGTACAAGAACCATAACTCTATCTTGACAAATTACAGAGTTATTGCCAAGAACAATATCTCTTTTTAGTTTGTTTGCAAGGTATTCTGTTACTTCAAACTTCCTCAGTTTATAAAGCAGTCTTTAGGGTGTATTAATCACATTTAGTGATAGCTCTAGTTTGGACTACAGAAGGAAAACAATGTTATCTTTTTATACTTTTTAATTCCTGTGAATTTTAAGGTCGTTGATTGTATTTGTTTGGCTATAGAAACTTGATTTGTAAAAAAAAGCAGGGTATTTGGATAAATTGCACCTGGTCAGGTCAAAATAAACTTTGTATTTTAGGTTTGTTTCCATTTTAATCTGCAGTCTGAACTCTTCAGTGACGGTCTTAATGAATTCCAAATTGCATCTCCGGGAAATGATTTTCAGCCAGAGATATAAGTAATAAGTTAACTGAATTGCAAATGTTACTTGTATTTTTCTTAATTTCTAGTGCACAAAATCAGTTACGCCAAAAGTCCCAGCGACGAAGATCGGACAGCTCATTTGCTGAACCAGAAAATGACAGGAAAAGACAGAAAAAAGATGATAAGTTGAAAAAGATTCGACCCAAGTCCTCCGGTCTTAGAAACCTCGGTAATACGTGCTTTATGAGCGCTGTCTTACAATCGTTGAGGTGAGCAGTTTACTTCCCACTTGCTGGAATTTGAAAGTTGTTGTAGTCCACAAGTATATTTCTTATACATGTAGAGGTTTTTCTGGAAATAAAAACATAATCTAGTTAGAATACAGTAGTTGCAGGACCCTAAATCAGCAGTTATGAAAGTTTAAGTATTAAACTGAAATTTTAAAAGTTCTAAAATCATCAGAACATGATATATATTGGTGGACATTATATCGGACCTAGTGTGCGGACAATATGTTCAGGATAAGAATGGCAAAAATTGTGACTTTGGAATATCAGCACCCTTAAAAACTTGTCCTGCGAACACTCTGGCAGTTTATGAACATTTCGATATTTGATGATACTGTTTTTTCAGTAACATTCAACATTTCTGTGGGTACATCAAACAGTTACCTTCTCTTGATGACAAGAACAACAAACTTCGTAAAGTTGTGACACGGAAACATTTAAGAGATGGTACAGACGAAGATGTGTAAGTATTGCCTCACAGGAAATGGATATCAGCATAAATGAGAAAAAGCTTCTACTGAGAAAATAAGAATTTGTGTCAATGTTGAAATGATGTTAAATTTTTTCTCATATCTGATGAAGTTGTAGATGTTAACTTTTACCCTATTGACAACATGTGATTCTGCCTTTAGTTTAGGACCAGTGCAGACTAAGATCAGGTGGTGCAGATCCAATGGACCATGCAATCTGATCATGATCTACACTGTTCCATTTGTGAATTTTTACTGAACATCCTTTTGAGCAAATACTGGTTCTGTCCAAATTGAAAGACAAGTTCATTTTATTGTGGGTAAATGTTAAAAAGCTAGATTTACTGTACAGCAAAAGATAATTGTGTGAAGATTGTGTTTGCTTTCTTTTCAAGTTTGCTGGTAGAAGAGTTAAGAAAGACGTTGATTGCCATATGGGAAGGTGGAAAGTCTGCGATATCTCCGGAGTCCTTGCTTCATGTTATTTGGAAACTTGTACCAAGATTCAGGTAAACTTTTGTTTCCATTCTGCTTGCAAACAAAACACAGATTGCCGCTTTGTTGTGTAGAAGCATAAACTGGAGTTTTAGTTCCATAGATTTTAATTTTTTTACAATGAATATTATTTAAATGATGACTTGATATGACTGTGATAATTGTTATTGGAGTAGTGCCTTAAAATTTTATTAATGATTTAATAGAATAAATTAACAATTATACCTGGATTTTGAATGGATGAAATGCGTATGGCTTTAAAATTGACCTATGAGAAGCCAGAGTTTTATGCAATCAATCATGTGGTAAGTTAAGTGTTCTCATTGAAATGTGTGGGTATTATTACAGAGGGTACCAGCAACAAGATGCGCATGAATTTATGAGATACCTGCTGGACAGACTCCATACAGAGTTACTGGCCTTGTTGCCATACACATCAAGTAACAACAATAGTCCATTTATAGGTAAGAGAAGATGATACAAGGGAGTGGGTCTGTGCAAAATTCATCAATTGAATTCTTAAGAGTTGCAACCCATTACATGGACATTGCAATGATCAGTGAAATAAGGTTTTTTTATGTCCCTGAAGGGTGGCATATTAAAATTGTCCGTCCGTCTGTGTGTCCGTCCTTACATTTTTTCGTGTCCGGACTGTAACTTTGAAGGTAATGGAATCCTGTATATATGCACACATTGGTGTCCAGACTGTAACTTTGTCATGCATGGAAGGATTTTAAAATAACTTGGCGCAAATGTCTAGCACATTAAGACGACGTGTCACATGCAAGACCCACGTCCCTACCTTGAAGGTCAAGGTCACACTTAAGAGTTTAAAGGTAAAATCCTGTATATATGCATACATTTGTGTCCATACTGTAACTTTGTCATGCATTGATTGATTTTAAAATAACTTGTCACAAATGTTCAGCACATCAAGACGACGTGTCCTGTGCAAGACCCACGTCCCTGCCTCAAAGGTCACGCTTAGTGTCTAAAAGTAATGAAATACTGTATGGTAACTCTGTCATGCACAGAAAGATTTTTAAAATGACATGGAACAATTACTGAGCACATGGAGAGGACACAGACTGTGAGACACCTTTTTTGGGGGCATTTGTCACTTGTGAAGGACAGCTCTTGTTCCCTCTGACTAAAATCAGTTGTTTCCACTTTACTGGGAAAATGGTATATCAAATTGTAGTTAAACTTTTTCTACCTTTAATAAAACACCTGAAGAGGTATATTACATGATGGCTGTGGTTGTCTGTCTGTTAACAATTTCATTAAGTTTTGTGCTTGGGTCATATTTTCAAAACCTATCACAGCTTTCACTCTCAAACTTGGAATACTTGTTCCCAAAAAGTACAATAAAATTCAGAAAGGTTTAGCAAGTTAATAACAAGTCATGATCATGTATTTTGTAGGGATTATTGCCGCCTTTTTAACTTTGAAAACTTGATTTGTTTTTCATTATTTCCACTCAATAATGTCTTGCTTCTGTTTTATATTTTCAGGTCCAAAAGCAAAAAGTACGATAGTCACTGCTATATTTGGAGGTTTACTGCAGAGTGAAGTTAACTGTCTTATATGTGGTGTAGAGTCCAAGAAACATGATCCCTTCCTAGGTAAAGTATAAAAACTACCAGTCTATTTCACTTATTGCTACAAGCCTTGTCTAGGTAAAGTATAAAAACTACCAGTCTATTTCACTTATTGCTACAAGCCTTGTCTTGGTAAAGTATAAAAACTACCAGTCTATTTCACTAATTGCTACAAGCCTTGTCTAGGTAAAGTATAAAAACTACCAGTCTATTTCACTAATTGCTACAAGCCTTGTCTAGGTAAAGTATAAAAACTACCAGTCTATTTCACTAATTGCTACAAGCCTTGTCTAGGTAAAGTATAAAAACTACCAGTCTATTTCACTAATGCTACAAGCCTTGTCTAGGTAAAGTATAAAAACTACCAGTCTATTTCACTAATTGCTACAAGCCTTGTCTTGGTAAAGTATAAAAACTACCAGTCTATTTCACTTATTGCTACAAGCCTTGTCTAGGTAAAGTATAAAAACTACCAGTCTATTTCACTTATTGCTACAAGCCTTGTCTAGGTAAAGTATAAAAACTACCAGTGTATTTCACTTATGCTACAAGCCTTGTCTTGGTAAAGTATAAAAACTACCAGTCTATTTCACTAATTGCTACAAGCCTTGTCTAGGTAAAAGTATAAAAACTACCAGTCTATTTCACTAATTGCTACAAGCCTTGTCTAGGTAAAGTATAAAAACTACCAGTCTATTTCACTAATTGCTACAAGCCTTGTCTAGGTAAAGTATAAAAACTACCAGTCTATTTCACTAATTGCTACAAGCCTTGTCTAGGTAAAGTATAAAAACTACCAGTCTATTTCACTTATTGCTACAAGCCTTGTCTTGGTAAAGTATAAAAACTACCAGTCTATTTCACTAATTGCTACAAGCCTTGTCTAGGTAAAGTATAAAAACTACCAGTCTATTTCACTAATTGCTACAAGCCTTGTCTAGGTAAAGTATAAAAACTACCAGTCTATTTCACTAATTGCTACAAGCCTTGTCTAGGTAAAAGTATAAAAACTACCAGTCTATTTCACTAATTGCTACAAGCCTTGTCTAGGTAAAGTATAAAAACTACCAGTCTATTTCACTAATTGCTACAAGCCTTGTCTAGGTAAAGTATAAAAACTACCAGTCTATTTAATTTATCACTTGTCTGACTGTGGCCATATTTTCTCTGATTTTACATCTGGGGAATGAATTTTTGTACTCCAGAATTGATAAGCATTTAGCTGCAGTGATGCCTGTTTGACTGTCAAGTTTGTTTATCACAACCATTCCCATTTGATACATTTTGGCCAGAGCAGGTCTTCAAGCCTTTCAGCAAATATTCAGTGAAAAGTTGTTTCCTGATAAAGTCAAATCACAATATGAAGTAACACATACATTTGTTTAATTTTCAGATCTTTCATTAGATATACCAGTTCAGTATCACAACACAAAATCCTCAAAGGGCAAAGAGAACATGGATCAGCCCGTGTGTAAATTGTCAGGTGAGGCATACATTTAATTTTACACATATGCCAGCATGACAGAGGAAATAGCTTTATAGATATAGTAAAGTGTCCCAGATTGCAGATTTGCTTGAGTTGTGTTTGATCTTAAATCTGTGCTGATGGATTTTTTTCACTCTTTTTTTCCAGAAAAGATACATATTCAGTGTCATGAATATAGTACATCAAAATATTTGCAACTATGATGATATATCATCGTGCTACATTGTAGAATATGTGTATAAAGATCTAATACTATCAAAACAGATGTATAATGGGAAACTGTTTGTATGTATTTGTATGCTTAGTAGGAAAAGATTGATCTGGAACATTTGGAAAGCCGAGGCCATTCTTCTTGTATCATTTCACAGCAACATTTGTACCTGAAACACAGGTGTCGGAGTAAATTGTAGAATTTAGTCGACAAAATATTTTGAAATTTTCAGAATGTCTTACGCATTTCACAGAGGTTGAAGAATTAGAAGAAACGGAATTATATATGTGTACAGGGTGTAAAAAGAAACAGCGTTCAACCAAAAAGTTTTGGATACGCCGACTTCCAAATGTAAGCAGCTTGTGTGTGTTACTGTGTATTTAATACTGGGTCATCTAGAGTCAAAAATCTAGTTGAAGTGGAACGACACCAATAAATGTCTAAAAAGGGTATACCATATAAGGTATTGGCAGGAAAGTCTACTTGTGAAAATGTCAACATCGGTTTGCAACCAAAAGATTTAAAAAAAGTCTTTCTAGGTGTAAGTGAAGCTATGTTACAGCACTTTTTAGCTTGACTTTTCCAAGAATAAGGAGGACTATTCTATTCGAGTTGGCATTGTTAGCTAAAGTTTTATGGCAAGTTTTGTTTTCTTGTTATATCTGCAACTACAGCTCCAGTCTTAATGAAACTTCATTTGAGGATAATAATATATGCACACTATGTATAGAGGTGGGGCCCATGACCTTCAATGTCAAGCACTCTGTTAGTGTTTGCCTTTGTTCACTTATTATTTGTTCATGGCAAACGTTTTGAATGGTCGAGCATGCTGTCCTATGACTGCTCTTGGTATCTGTAGAATTATGGTCATGAGTTGTTAATATAGATTTTGTGCATGGGGTACATTTATATTGATGTAATGCTTCCATTTTCAGGTTTTGTGTTTACACTTGAAAAGATTCAAGTGGGTAACGTCTTTTCGACAGAAGTTAGAGACTTATATAGAATTTCCGTTAACGCAACTTGATATGAACAGATACATTCTAGACATGGTGAGTGAGAAAAAAAGTTTATGTTCTTAGTGCAGGAGTACTGTGTAATGAAATTTATAGGTATCTTGTTTTATAGTTTTTGTTTGACTACAAAGAAAGCTTCAGTAGCTCATTGAAGTGAACATGCATTCTAGATGTCATAACGCTATAGAGAGGCAGAGAGTGTTTCAATCCCTGCTACCAATTTACACCTGAATAGACAGAGGTACATGTGACATACCTCATGCTTAGATTTGTATTTGAACCCAGGACCTCCTGCAATGGAGGCGAACACCGTAAACACTACAGGGCCCCAAGAGAATAAACTGATGTGATCACTAAATATTGTTGAATTTTAGGCACAAACTCCTTTGCCAGAAAGTCTGATTGTCAGTGTACATGCGCTGAAAGTGAAAGCTTGAATTTCTTCAAGCTTTTCATTGAAATGTGCCTGAAAAGCAATGAACATAACTGATGTTTGTAAATGTACAGTAGTTGAATGGCAATACTTTAAGGAAAAAAGTTATTTTGTTTCAATGCGGCAGGATTATGCCATTCATCTAGACTTTCATGAATAATACATACATACTATTGACGTATTTCAGCATGAAACCCGGGGAACAAGTGTTGGTAGTAATATCTATGATCTAGCCGCAGTCATTGTCCATCATGGTTCAGGGTATGTTTTTTTTAAGCCTTTCAGTTTGAAGAGTTTGCAGACGAAAGTGTTATAACTTCATGTTACAACTCGTAAATGCCTAGCTCTGAATATCAAAGAAAAATACAAAAATATTATACAGATAAATCTGTGTTAAGTGACAAGCCAAGGAATTCAGGGAAGTTGACCATTTAAAGTAAGTGGTGTTTCAAAATACAAATGTCGAATATACAAAATGGTTGGTTTATATAAATATCATCCGAAATTGAATGTGTAACGTAATGCAATGCTGGTTTCTTAAAGCATGTGGCACCTGAGGCCAAGTTTCCTGTAACACAGGTTTGACTGTACTATTCAAATGTACACAGAGATATTAAATTCTTACTCCTGCCTTTGATGGAAAGAAAAGCCCTCCTTTTAACTAAGAAAAAGATGATTTTAGCATTTATGTAGAGCTCTACTGGTATGTAACTCGATCTTCTGATAACCATGAATTCTAGAGAAGCTCGAGAAGAGTGGAAGCTTGAAATAACGGGTAATTTTATACTTCTTCAGGGCTGGATCAGGCCATTATACAGCCTATGTACTGAATGAGGGTAAGTTAAAGTGGTAAATTTTGTTTGATTATTATCCTGGCTGCATGCAGATACTCATGGTCTCTATGCCCAATGTCTTTCAAAATCTTAGTACGTACTGCATATTAGTACTATGACTGTGGACAAGCAGGGATTATTTCTTTTAGTCTCGTGGTTATTTCAAGATAAAAAAGCAAGATTTTAAAGAAATCAGAGTTGAGGTGTATACTGTACAATGTAGAATGAACACCACTTTAAGAACACTTAAAGATGCATTCATTATCATTTCTTAATCTCGCTGTCAGGTTGACAGATCTGTACATATTTTGTTGTATATTTTTAGCTCACCTGGCGCAAAGTGCAAGAGTGAGCTATT
The DNA here is from genome assembly GCA_022818135.1 of Saxidomus purpurata. Lineage (NCBI taxonomy): Eukaryota > Metazoa > Mollusca > Bivalvia > Venerida > Veneridae > Saxidomus > Saxidomus purpurata. The sequence continues at coordinate 18,566,835 of JAFMSR010000018.1, read as the reverse complement.
AGGATCGCATTCCGTCCATCGTACATCCGTCCGTCCATCCAGCATTTCCTTCAATTGACATCTCCTCTGAAACCACTGGGCCAATGTTGATGAGACTTTGCAGGGATGTTCCTTGCATGAAGCTCTATCAAAGTTGTTCAAAGAATTCCATTCCATGCAGAACTCTGGTGCTATGGACAAATAGGAAAAACTTAAAAAATCTTCTCTGAAACCACAAGGCCTAGAGCTTAGATATTTGGCATGTAGCATTGTCTAGTGGACCTCTACCAAGATTGTTCAAATTATGATCCCCCGGGTCAAAATTGACCCCGCGCGGTGGTCACTTAGTTTTGCATAGGCGTTATATAGGAAAAACTTTAAAAATCTTCTTCTCTGAAACCACAAGGCCTAGAGCTTAGATATTTGGCATGTAGCATTGTCTAGTGGACCGCTACCTAGATTGTTCAAATTAGGACCCCAGGATCAAAATTGACCCTGTAGGGGGAGTCACTTAGTTTTACATATACTAATAAGGTAAAACTTTAAAAATCTTCCTAGAGCTTAGATATTTGGCATGTAGCATTGGCTAGTGGACCTCTAGCAAGATTGTTCAAATTATGACCCTCGGGTCAAAATTGATTCTGCCCGGGGGTCACTTGGTAAGCATAGTCTTATAGGAAAAACTTTAAAAATCTTCTTCTCTGAAACCACAAGGCCTAGACATTAGATATTTGGCATGTAAAAATGCATATTGGACTTCTACCAAGATTGTTCAAATTATGACCCCCAGGTCAAAATTAACTCTTCCTGGGAGGAAGCCTGTGATTTCACATAGGGTTATATAGGGAAAACTTAAAAAAACAAGGTCGACTGGCAGAGAATAGTTATTTGGAATGTAGCTTTCTATGACCTCTAGCATGATTGTTCAAATTATGACCCCAGGGTCAAATGGACCCTGTAGGAGTCATGTTTTACATATACTAATAAGGTAAAACTTTAAAAATCTTCTTGTATTAAAGCCAAGGTAGTCAGATATTGGTGTAGCATTGGCTAGTGGACCCATCAAGGATCAAATGACCCCTTGATTGGGCCATAGGCCCTCTTGTTTGCAATTTGCACAGTTTTATTGAAAAGAGTTCTTTGCCATTTTCAGGACAGTGGTATCATTTTAATGACAGTTCTGTGATGGCCTGCGATGTTGAAACAGTCATGCGATGTAAAGCATACATTTTGTTTTACATACGACGTGAAATACGCCTACCTGATTATCTGAATGTTTCCAACGGTAATGGCAGACCTGGTTCCCATAGTAGCGGAAGAAGTTGAGATGGTATAAACACTTGTGCCGTTGCTAAAAAAGAACCCAGATAAATCAACTGTTCTGTTTTATTGTCACATGATAAAAGATTCCGTCAAAGCGTTTTGATTTGCTGTCAGGATCTCACTCAGGCATAGAGGTTACTAAAACAGAAACATATTCTCTGTGATTTTTACTCTCTTTTTTTTCAACACAGTTGTGATAGGTTTACATCCAATAGATGTCATAGAACAGATCTTAAGTTGTGTCGGTATGAAAATATGAACATATTGAAATATATGTCACTGATAGATTCACTGCAGGGCATCGCAGTCTGAGCTTCAAGTCACTGGCTTTCTGATTGGCTAAAATATAGCTTATTTTCAATACGAACCAATCAGAAGCTTCATATTTTGCACAAGCTTCTTAGAAATATTTGAGATTTTACACCGTTCTCAGCAGTGCTTTTCTTCAGTGAATGGTAAAGAAGCTCACAGATTCTTAATCTATAAAGTATCTGTAAAGTCAATGGAAGAAATAAAAACATTGTAGTGTATTTTATTTAATATACTGCTTGAAAGACTCTGAGCAGATTTCAATGAAACATGTTTATTTCTGTTAAGAAACAAAATTTATATTTATTGAGTAAGGTTTTCATTAGATAAATTAGATAATAGAAATGTCTGACTCTTTTTGCCAGCTGTAATTTCTTCCATGTTTTGGGAAAAACTAATACTTTGTTAACATATTTGAATTTCCTTTTGTGAATCACTTGGGCAACTTTGAATCCAATGCTCTCAAATGCACAAGTCGACATTTTGACAATTCGAAGTTGGATCAGATTTTCTTTTTATTGAAGTTCCTAAGTTGTGCTAAGAATTGCTTAAACATTTTTGTTATGAAATATTGCCATTGATAAAGTACACATAAAAATCTGTGACGACATACTTTGTTGAAGACGGGCATTATTGCATTGAAGTTGAGATGTGCTTATAGTGAAGGCATGGAGGTTTTGCGACAGTTTGTAGTTAAGGAGGAGGTGGGTTTTCAACCAAAGTCTTTCGTTTTTTTATTTGTTGAGTAGAAGAATGAATGCAGTTTTGATAGACTGAAGAATAAATGAAGGAGAGAATGAAGAATGAATAAACTTTGGAGATGATGGTATAGTATGCCTGTGAGCAGAAATTGATTTTTTTAGTAAAATGAATGTAAATATGTTGTATAAAATAAGTGTATTTTTATGTATGAATGTTAAATAAATTGTTTTAAGTTTGTGTTAGATACTACTTTCATTGTGTAATTTTGTCCAAGTATGATTTTTAGTATTGTCTTGGGCTTCAAAAATTGGCTATACAGGCTTCAAAGATTGAAAATTCGGAATCTTGAAAATGTATATAAACCTAAAAGTCTACCTTTCAAAACATATCCAAATGCTACGTTTAGAGAAAGCTTGTTTTTGTGATTAGTGAAATTTAGGCTTCACGGTGGTAGTAGTAAAATAGGGATATGGTAGAATGCTACGTGAAAAGACTTAAGTATGAGTAAGAAATTTAAGTGTAACATCCATTTCACATCACCTTACCATGGGTTAGACATGTGTAATATAGGATTGTACATGTGTGTAAAAAAAAGGCTTTTCATTTTAGTGATTGAATAATGATTTCTTTCTATGCCCTGACAAGGTTGGTGGCACTCCTTGTTGGTCTTGTCCATTCATACGTATGTTCATCCTAAACTTTCTTGCATACAATTCCACGCTAGTAGTTGAGAGAATGTGCTTCAAACTTTCACAGATTAGCAACCGTGATCTAGAGATAATTAAATATAGTTGAATGAGACTTACGTTTTCATTTGAAAAAGTAAAGTAGATAAGAATTGTCCAATTTGTAGTACATATTTTATGAGGTTTAACTATAAAGGTTCACAGATGAGCAACCTTTTAGTAAAGGGGAGTGTAATGGTAAGAATTGGGACTCCTGACTATCTTTACTTAAATTATGGCCCGTTATTATTTTGGAAACTTTTTTTTTTCTCAGGCGAAAGGTCAAACAGTTGGGGCATTAGTTTCCAATGGAAACGGTTTTAGTTTTACATATACCTCCATCAGTTTATTGAAGTTATAAAGACATTTTTATAACGCTGTTTATCTGTATTGGAGTATCAGAAGAAAAAGGGCGTTTCAATTATACCAGCTTATGTGGGCGTGCACTGTCTGCTTTGCGATTATACCAGCTTATATTTTCTGGTGAAAGTTATTCTGATCCCTACTTAACAGAGCGTGACCACAAGTTCCTTCTGTCACACGTGTCACACACTTAAAAGTTATTTACTTTGGGAAGATTGTATTTTCATCTGTTCCAAATAAATTGTCCCTAGTAAAATTTGCAATTAATAGTAGCGAAAGAAAACACTATAACATTAAAGACCACGGATGTCATTCACACACAAATTGTTGTGTACTTTTCGTCTTATTTCTTTATGGAAATTTCAGACTTCATTTATTTTACAATTGAAACATTAATTACATGCATGTATTAAGATTAAGATTTTATAAATTGTTGAACATTAATTTACCAAAGAAGTGATCTTTTTGTATAGTCTGTTTTTATACAGAAATAATTTTGAGAGAAAAAGTGTTTACTGTTCCTTTGTATTGTTTCGTTTGATAGCCGAGTGCACATTTTTATAAGCACTAGACAATGCTTGCCTTCAATTAGCAATTTTCTGTTAAAAAAACATTTACCCGTCATGTAGTTTTACATGATTGTGTTGAAATCGGTAGAAAAATTTGTTACAAGTGTTTAAAGTTGACCGGTTTTTGTAGTAGATTTTAATTCAATGTGATAGTCAGATAATTAGCTAAACTTTGAAAGGTTTGTAAAATCTGCTTGTTTAAGCATTAGAGGTCCTTAGGTCCATTCTGATTACATTGTTAGATTTAAGGAGAGAATAGACTGTTCCAGTGTTAACAATAATATTAAAATTAATTCGCTGGGTTATCTAATGGCCACATTGGAACATCACGTGTCAAGTGGTTGGCCAGGTTTGCACAAAAAGAATATGTGGGTCTGTTTGTGATACCGTTTGTGTGCAGTTGACCTAGCCATGAAAAAAAATAATCCCTTAACAATAGGCTTATGTAGACATTAACATTTTTCCTAAAAAAGCGAAATGGTCCATTGTACTTTCACCTGAAGCATCTGTGTGTAGCTTAATTGTATGATTTCAGCCAATAGTAATGATTGGTTAAAGGAACTTCAGAAAATCTTTTTTAAAAATCCTTGTTACTGTTACGTCTGTCAAAACATGCAATACAGAATCAATTGAGCATGTCTGTTCTGATGTTTTACGGAAAGAAAACAACTAAGGTTGAACAAAGACTTGTAGAACAAGTAATTTTGGGCGAGGTCATTCTGCATGCTGATTCTTGCGACAGTTGTTGTTAGAAAGTAGTTAGGCATAGTTTTGTATATTTTTACATGTTTATCTGCAAGTACAGAGGTACTGAATACAAGTTATGGATATGTTTTATCAGCATAACTAGTAGGAAAAATGGTCAGTCCATGATATGGAGTACTGATGCTTGCAAGTATAACATGAACTGAAGCATGAGTTAGGATTTTGAATTGTTGTACATGTATGTGAAGATAAAATTCTTGTGTGTGAATTGCCATAAAAAGCTCTGAATTTTGACCTACTGTAAATTTGGTATTTTTTGTGACAAAAATTTCAAGATTTGATTATCAAACCGACTTGTGTGCAAATTTAAAATTGGCAATAGTATAAATCTTATCTGAAAGGAGTATATCCAGAAATTAAAATAAAAAAATTACCCAAAAATTCAACATGTACAATAAAAGCATCAGCATTTACAGTAACCAGGGGTAGCAGCAGACACTTGCAGATGTTAAGTATGTTAATGATAAATATCCTGACCATGGACACGTGAGAAGTGAAATGATGGTGAAGGCTTTAAACATCAATAAACTATAAATTTTGTGTGTGCGAAACGACCATGAAAATGTAGTACCTTATGGAATGGTTGGATGTTGAACAGAATGCTATGTTACCTTGGGTTTTACTGTTAAACTTTTTGCAGGGTGATTTGATTTCCCATCTGTTATTTTAAAAACCTGTAAGAAATTTAGTTCTGCTTTTGGTATGACGTTGTTCAGACCATACTGACTGCTGGAAGATATTGTTGTCCTTTAACTTCAGTTAATAATACGTTGATTGACCACATGTTTATGGGAACAAGCCTGTACCTTTGGTGTTTAGGAATCATTGTCACATATTTTGCTCAGACTCTCCCTTGTAGATAAACTGTCACACCCATTTTCATCAGGGGTTACTTCCTAAACATGTTGCTCCGGAGGCCTCAAAAGAATTCTGTAAATAAACTTGAGTTTGAAAGGTTATTAATATATGGTTAAAAGAAAAAAATATGTAAATATGCACAGTTGCCAGAAAAGGGGGTAGGAGAACATTAAGATGTTAGATATTTAATGATTGCCTGATGATGCTGTCTAAAATGCGCAACACAGAATTTACTTTGTTTGACACATAGTCATGGCATGCTTTGAATAGAAACTATGACCATGGGTGTGATGTAATTTCCAGTCTAGGGTTACTGTTGAAACCTGTATGAAGTCTGCTATTTGATGACTCTGTCAAATGAGAAACCGGTTCCTTTACACATTTATGAATTAGTTCACCTTCAAATAACATCTCCACTGAATTTCATCATTGGCATGCAGTGTTGATGAAACTTGGCACAAATGTTCCTTAGTCCTTGCATGAAGTCCTACCAAAGTTGCTTAAAGGAATGCATTCAATAAACAACTCTTATTGCTATGGCAACAAATAGGGAAGCAACTCTTTTCAGGAACCACAAAGCCTATAGCTCACAGACTCACGACTATTGAAAGAGGCATATTTTTACCATCCAATTACATCTAGGACCATACAATAATCATACAAAATGTATCTTCTTCAACAGAGTATGTTCTAAATATTCAAAATTTTCCATATCAGCCTTGCAATATACAAGTGAAAATCTTGCACATGCCAAGGTTATCAATCATAAATGTTACCGATATATACTTACACAGACAGAATTTATGTGCATTACAGTACCAGGTTTTCTCTGCTTCTGACAGAATTCCATTGCAACCTCTGCCAATGATCAGAAAAATCACAACAGTCACATACCTTGCAAATTTAACTAGACCTATTACTAAATGTTATTAATACCCCCGAAAGACTGCTTTATAAACTGAGGAAGTTCGTAGTAACACAATGCCTTGCAAAAAAAACTAAAATGGAGATACGGTTCTTGGCAGTAACTCTGTAATTAGTCAAGATGAAGTTATGGTTCTTGTACACTGCACTTCCTCTCATTGTGCTGGCCCATTGTATAAAATTGTGTTGAATTCCAACCAGTAGTTTTCAAGTTTCGCTCTGGGACAAGGAAAAGTAAAAATGGGCAATAACTCTGTAATTAATAATAAAAGATTTATGGTTTTTGTACACTGCACTTCCTCTCATTGTGCTTGACAATTGTATGAAGTTGTATTGAATTCCAACCAGTAGTTTTCAAGTTATGCTGCAGACAAAGAAAAGTAACACAGGGCAATAACTCTGTCATGAGTCAAGATAGAGTTATGGTTCTTGAGCACTGCACTTCCTCTCATTGTGCTTGACAATTGTATGAAGTTGTATTGAATTCCAACCAGTAGTTTTCAAGTTATGCTCTGGACAAGGAAAAGTAAAAAAGGGCAATAACTCTGTAATGAGTCAAGAAAGAGTAATGGTTTGCTGTGCACTGCACTTCCTGTAAATGTACTTGACCATTGTATGAAGTTGTATTAAATTCCAACCAGTAGTTTTCAAGTTATGCTGCAGGCAAAGAAAAGTAACACAGGGCAATAACTCTGTCATGAGTCAAGATAGAGTTATGGTTCTTGTACACTGCACTTCCTCTCATTGTGCTTGACAATTGTATGAAGTTGTATTGAATTCCAACCAGTAGTTTTCAAGTTATGCTCTGGACAAGGAAAAGTAACAAAGGGCAATAACTCTGTAATGAGTCAAGAAAGAGTAATGGTTTGCTGTGCACTGCACTTCCTCTCATTGTGCTGGACCATTATATGAAGTTGTATTGAAGTCCAACCAGTAGTTTTCAAGTTATGCTCCAGACAAGGAAAAGTGACAAAGGGCAATTACTCTGTAATTACTCAAGATAGAGTTATGGTTCTTGTACACTGCACTTCCTTCCAATGTGCTTGACAATTGTATGAAGTTGTATTGAATTCCAACCAGTAGTTTTCAAGTAGTGCTCCGGACAAGGAAAAGTTGACAAAAGGCAATAACTTTTTAATTAGTCGAGATGGAGTTATGGTTCCTGCACACTGCACTTCCTCTCAATGCACTTGACCATTGTATGAAGTTATATTGAATTCCAACCAGTAGTTTTCGAATTATGCTCTGGACAAGGAAAAGTAACAAAGGGCAATAACTCTGTAATGAGTCAAGAAAGAGTTATGGTTCCTGCACACTGCACTTCCTGTAAATGTACTTGACCATTGTATGAAGTTGTATTGAATTCCAACCAGTAGTTTTCAAGTTATGCTGCAGACAAAGAAAAGTAACACAGGGCAATAACTCTGTCATGAGTCAAGATAGAGTTATGGTTCTTGTACACTGCACTTCCTCTCATTGTGCTTGACAATTGTATGAAGTTGTATTGAATTCCAACCAGTAGTTTTCAAGTTATGCTCTGGACAAGGAAAAGTAAAAAAGGGCAATAACTCTGTAATGAGTCAAGAAAGAGTAATGGTTTGCTGTGCACTGCACTTCCTCTCATTGTGCTGGACCATTGTATGAAGTTGTATTGAAGTCCAACCAGTAGTTTTCAAGTTATGCTCCGGACAAGGAAAAGTGACAAAGGGCAATAACTCTGTAATTACTCAAGATAGAGTTATGGTTCTTGTACACTGCACTTCCTTCCAATGTGCTTGACCATTGTATGAAGTTGTATTGAATTCCAAACAGTAGTTTTCAAGTTATGCTCTGGACAAGGAAAAGTAACAAAGGTCAATAACTCTAATGAGTCAAGATGGAGTTATGGTTATTTTGCACTGCACTTCCTCTCAATGTACTTGACCATTGTAAGAAGTTGTATTGAATTCAAAGTAGTAGTTTTCAAGTTATTCTCTGGACAAGGAAAATGCAACGGACCGCCCGGCTGACCAACCACTGGGTGACTCCTATATACCCACCCAAACTTTGTTTTGGGGGTATAAATATTTTTTACGTCTAATTTTATTTTTTTATATATACATGTATACAAACAAGTTAAGTTAGAAATAGGGATACAGCCTTATCAAAATGCCTTCAAAATGAAGTCCAATATCAAACACATGAATGAGAATATGAGGATCTTTCATGGCCTGCTGTGGAGGACTGGGTTGTCCCGACCAGAGGGAAAGCGGGGGGAAAGGAGGAACCGGGCGAAGCAAGGTTCCGACTTCCCCCCGCATTCCCGAGGGTCGGGACAACCCAGTCCTCCACAGAAGGCCATGCAAGATCCTTTTTCTTGCATACCTTATTTGATTTCATTGCAGTTTCTACGATAAAACCGCTTAATACTATGTTGCGGTAAATCAAAACTTCATGTTGATTAAATATAATTCCCTGCATGGCACCCTTGCGTAGGAAATTTGGTAGGTTCACACGTGAATTAACCACTGTGCATGTATCTTGCGCTAAATACATAGTGCTTGATGGCATTCAAAACTGTACTTTATTTACGTGGTGAAACAAAAAGATATTAATTAAATCCTAAACAGAAATTCCCCTGACGCACGTCCAGTTTATTTCATTAATGCGACTATACCATCCACATCGACTTAATGTACTGTTTTTGTTTACACAGTGACTTCACTTATGAAGAGAAACTGTGACGTCATTAACCGCCATTGTTGTTTTGAAAAACATATGAATGCAGGTTTGTTCCTTGAAATGTGAATAGATTCTGTTGCTATACATTCCTAAAATCTGATGCTCTTTCTTATGACACCATAAAAAGCACCATTTCTTTTCGCAATCAGCTCTCGTTTCAAAACTACATGGATATTCGTTCTAAAAATGAAATTCCTGTTACATTTATTTGAAAACTATCAAAGTTTGTGCTTTCTTATGAGACCGTAGTTTAAATTTATGAAAATTATGACTATCTTTTACAAATAAACCACCGTGAAACGTATCCTGGAAATAAAGTGTTCCAGGTAGGAGTTGAATACAGAAGTAGTCGGAGGAGGTTGGATGCTGTTAAGTAAGGCTGCGATGTACTTTTCCTAGGGAAAGTATAGGCTGATCACTTCCCTCCGCGTGCTGGGATCCGCCAGTACTTTCCCCGGGGGGTATGCAAGAATACGAAGTCCCAAACCAAATACATATGTATTACAGAATGATATGAACATTTGATGAAAACCCTTTAAGGGGTTTTGGAGATATAATCACATGGCCTTTCATCCCAGGAGTGCCCTTTACCTTTTTCATCATGATGAGATTACCATTTGACCAAAGTTTGATGAAAATCCCTCCAAGTTATCTGATGACCTCTGACTTTCAATGTGACCTTGAGCCAAGCTCGGTTCAAATCTTCACATTCTCTACATTACCCGAAGGTTTCAAGGAAATGATTTACAAGGTATGGGAGACCATTTACCCTAAATGTGACCTTCACCTTGAGCGGGCTTAGTTGGTACATGGATATTAAATGTCCTCTCCATTTGAACATATTCTTTTGACCCTTGGCCCTGAAATGTGACCTTGAGCTGGTAAGAAATGGACAACTCTGGAGTTATTTCAAAATCAGTGTATGCATTATAATATACAGTCATTAAATACCATAATATAAAACTTTAGAGTTTTTGAGCCATAACTTTGACCTAGACCTTCAAGGTTGACACCTGGATTTTGTGAATGACACAACCTTGTGGTATGGACCACTGTATAATATACAACCCTATATCATACTTTGAGCCCAAGTGTAACCTTGACCTTTAAGATAGCTTCCAAAGTGAGGTGCACTATACACCCTTGTGGTAAGGGCAACAACTGTATGAAGTTATTTCAAAATCAGTCTATGCATCTTAGTAACAGCCTGGACACAAAGTACTGGTATATATTCCTACAAAACAGGTTTTGAAGTGTGACCTTGACCTTCAAACTAGCTCCCTGGGTGTAGTGCATGACACACCCTTGTGGTATGAGCAACAACAGCATGAAGTTATTTGAAAATTGGTCCATGCATATAGAAGTTACAGATGGACGGAATGGAGCAAGCCTAAAGTACAAAACAATCTGATCGGTTGGGGACTACTATTTGAACAACAAATCATTTTCTTTAGTTTATATTTTATTACCATAATTTAATGGGAGGTTTACATGACTCCCATATGTAATAGAAATGTATGAAATAGGTAAACTGATTGCGCAACATGCATATCATTTTACACATGACTCCTGACACTAATACAAAGGCTAATGTTGATGCTGACAGAATGTTGACTGGTGAAATCTGACCTGTTAAAAACTACCTTCTAAAACCACTACATAATTATACAAAGAATCTCCTTAACCCTTACCCAGCTGAATTTCAAAAATGGACTCTTCCATCTTCCAATTTGGACAGTACCATTTATCTCCCAAAGGGGTGGTTGCTGAAATTTTACTGAATGAATAGGGGAACAGTGCAGATCATGATCAGACTGCAGGAGTATGTTGGCCGATCATGATCTGCACTGTTTAAAAAGGCAGAATTGCTTGCCACCATTTTGGTAAGGGTTGATAATGGAAAAAACAATGATTTTTTTGTACAAATTATCAGAAGACATTTTTTAGTTTTTACGCTTCTGTAATCCAGAAAAAAATGTTTCTGATGCAAATAGTATGACTGTTACAGTCTGATAGAATAATTGCTTACATGTTTTCATATACTTCTGTGTTAATAAAAGAAACATTAATCAATTAACAATCTGTATGTCTATCAAATATACATATTAAAAATATTTTAAGTAAAATATCAATGTAAAAAGATCTATCATATGATTATGATATTTACAATTTCTGTACAATATATTCTTAAACAATAATTGTTATTATGGAAGACATTTTATAGTTATTTCTTCCTGCTTTTTGTGTAAAATAAAGACAATAGAATAAAAATTCTTGATGTAAGATCCGCGTATAGATATTAAAAATGAGTATAGAAGTGAAATCAGATCAACTGAGTCAGTAGTAGAGATTGTGCATGAAAGTACAAAAATGTACAAACTTCATTAATATGTTGACTTTAAAAAAATACTATTCTGAAAAGGCAATGTGATGGCTAGGAAACCTGCATTTATGGCAGATACTGCAGTCACAAAATTTCATGGATTCTTCATAAAATGAGATTTTGTGGATATTTAAATCCATGGAGTCCATTAAATTTATACAAATAAGTACCGGTAGTATAGTACAATGTAGTAACAAACTTTTTGACCAAGATTTGACATTTGTTGATCAACCCTCTCACATGAACAGGTTCATAGTATGTACAATTGTCATGTTAGAAATCATTGTTTCTAACATTGGGAAGTGATGCTAATTCATTCTTTCGTGTTTAAGGTCGCCTGTTGGTGATGAATGTGACTGATGGTGTTAAAGGGTTACCTTATTTATTGTATCTTTTACTCTGTATAGATAAACAAATATACATTGTGTAATTTTGCTAAATTACCAGTTGATAAGGCCAAAAAAATATGTATGTTTTTCTGATCTCCTGACTGACTGACTGAGTGACCCTCAAACTTTCTTGTAAGAAAATGATCAAAAAGACCAACCTTCAAGTGTTTTTAGAGGAAAAACGGCAAAATAAAATAAACAAGACTCCAGACTGACTGACTGACCCTAACTTTTTTGGTAAAAAGACCAGAAACCCATATATTTTTGTTTGGCCTTAGATCAGCTAAGATTACAGATACTAAACTCTACAATAATGTGAGGTAAAATGAAAATCCTTGCATAAAATGTCTTGGACGGATAATGTAAAAATAATGGTCAATTCTTGGTGTGATGAAACTAGCGAGCCAAGCAAAATACTTCTGTACCGAAGCTTAGGCCATGCCGAGTTAATTCCAATAAGCTTCTGCCATGAACTGCAAATAAAATTATTTCAAGAAAAAGTAAAAAAGAAATGGCAGTGCTTTAAAAAGTACTGATTTGATTTTTTAAGGCATTAGCCGTGTCTGTGATGGCATATGATAAAACAATTTAGTTGACACAGTATTACATTTGCACTCAGTACTTAAAAATTAAAAAGTCCTAAAATCTTTTGAATAAAGCCTTTAATTCTTTGATCTGTACAATTATAGATTAATGTTGACATCAACATATAGTTTTGCTGACCTGTACCCAAGACAAAGTCTACATATACTTTTACGGACCTGGCATTTGAATCTGGTATATTAGCCAATCAGGATTAAGTATTTATGACAAGTATACGATATTTATGAATATTTTCCAAATATACGGTAATTCCTAAATTTACTGCTGTGCACAGTAAGTAAACAGTATCCCTGACTAAAGCTCTCATTCACCATGCACGGCTCGTAATTAAGCACAAGTTACATGAGCTCATAATAAAGCTCATAATTTTCAGCTCATAATTAGGCTATTTGAGCTTATAAGAGATTATATACATGACTCATGACATGACAATCGCTAACAAAATAAAAATATGAAAATGGCACATTATTGTGTCTGAATAACAACGTATCACAATAGATCCATCAAAGGTCAAACAAACGACAACTGTCACTTAAACATGTGGTCAATCTAAGTTTGGCACTGACAAATACAGACAAAAACATTTTGTAGGTCAACACTATTCAAACTCAAGATGCAATATAGGGCCAATAGTAAATTACATTTCTCTAATGTTGCAAATATTTTTAACAGCATTAGCTGGAGCCGCTAAAACTTTTGCGACCATTAAAACCTGTCTACTGACACAGAGGTCAAAATCACTTAATGGATAGCCCTATTCTAATGCGGCGATATCTTTGCAAACTATATATAAATAGATTTTTAATCATTGCAGATTTAAATGACTTAACCAATCAGAATTGATGTTACAAGTGCATCAGAATAGAAACCGTATGTGTTTTATGTTAAAGTCGTCAACAAATTTCCAAGTTAGTCCTACCCTAAAGACTCGTTTTGATCAAACTCTATCTTGGTCAAACGATATATATAACTAACCCTATCACCACTGTACATTCAAGTTACAGCTGTCGTTTGATTGGTCCTTGATATGTGTTTCATTTTACAAACATGAAAATAAAGTCTTAAAATGAGTCTAAAAATGATAATGAAAAACGATGGATTTTGATTTTCAGATCCATATACAATGTATTCGTAATATCAATATGTGAATAAATTAATTACACTGGCATTATATACAAGCCTATTTCTAATCCAGTACATGTTACCATGGACTTACATGTATATACGTACTTGGGGATTGTCTGCGACATTACTCAAAGTTTCGACCCTGCTGTGGAAAAACCAACAGTTGAAATAATGTAGCTGTAGTAAAAGGAGAAAGATGTGCTATTACTGTTGAACACAATCATAACTACATGGATCATTTATGAGCTATTTGGGTTGTCTGTGAAAATAACGTAAATAATTAGGATTCAAATCAGACTGTAATGCTCTGATATACAGGCTGATCTGGCGAAGGCATTTGCATGTATTCGGTTTTCATACAGCAGGGCCCATTAATATTGCCATAGGTCTACTGTTGCACTAAGGTATATACATTTAGTATTTATATTCACTTTTATAGTCGGCTCAAACTGACCTGGCACTGTTACTCATTGGTTGTATGGCATTATGGATAACTCCATATTGACCAATACAGGGCAATCTCACTCTATTTGAGTAAGAAACACGTAGTTTTGATTGGCAAGCTGTCACTCATTAATGGTCAAGTAAACCTTATCCCATTTGCACCTAGCCTCAAATAAATACACATCCTTTTCAAATAGCTACACTCTGAAGCAGGCGACACAAACAATATTGTCTGATCTGGACTTTTGAATCATAAATCTGCAAAACACCCCTATTTTAAAACATTAAACTTGCTAAAAAATCTAGGTATAAATTGGTTAATATTGTCAGATCAGATTGCACCATCTATAATTCTAGTGCACCTAAGAATGACAGGTCAGATCAGATTGCACCATTTATAATTCTAGTGAATCTAAAAATGACAGATAAGAGTGTGCTGACTATAATTAATATACATTCTAATGAACTTAACACATTAATGTCCTAAATGTGACAACAGAATGAATCTCATGAATTTTAAATGGCAAAACCTATTTAATGATCCAAGCTGCATATGAAAATCAACCTGCTGGTCTGTGTCCAATCAGAAGTGAATTAAACATGTTCATCTGTCTGTCTGAGGAACTGTTGATGAGGTTATGGAATTTGTACATAAGGATCTTTTCAAATAGCAATAGTTCTGGTTCCCATGACTATTACTATACATTGTATTTGAAATAGTCAAAATGTTTGTACATGTATTTACAAAGCTAGACCCTTAGCTAAGAAAAATAGAGATCTATTGTTTATATTATTTATTAGTTAAAGCTATACTGACCAGTATCCTACTATGAGTTATTGCTTAATAATGCATGGAAAAATTTTTCCCTTACAGTTTAAATTATACTGGGTATGTGATAATTACAAATGTATATATAAAAAACAGGTGTTAAGTCCAGTATATTGCATACCTGTTTATATTTTGTAATACTGGTGTATAAATATCAATCTTCTAATTTTCTGAGGTATGACTTAATTCACCTATTCTTTAGCCCTGAAACTGAATTTTCATTAAATCTTAAAACATCAATATTACAGATGCAAAAACTCTCGCTTCTCAAACATTTTAGTACCTGAACCTTTATTTTGCAGCAAAATTTGTCGTTTGCTGAAATTGCGTCTGTTTTGTTCTTATAATCTTTATGCAATTTACTCCATACTTAGAAGTATTACTAATTTATACTAATTCTATTTACTCTCAATTGCGAAACAAGTTATTGCAACTTATAATATCAATCTTGTGACTTACTCAAGATGGAATCAACCTCGAAGAGAGACAGAAGAATAAGTGCTTGTCAAATTATTTACTTGATGTCTGTCGTAATTCCACACTGTTTGCTAATTATATTTTGGGCGGACTCAGCATAATAAGGCTTAAACCAAACCTTCCTCAACCCAACTTCAGACTAATTCACATGTTTAGCAGTATGATTCTTCTAATGTTTCCTTCTAAAAACTTTAAGAGTTGGTAAACCAACAAAAAATAGTACAGAAATACACCCCAGTAGAGCACATAAACTACATCATGGAAAATACATTGTTGATATGATAACGAACCTTCTGTTTAAAAAATTTCAACATCAGATTCTAAAATAAAATTTTAATGAATTTGTTTCATGATGTGGTTTAAGTGTTCACTTTAACAATGTATTCCATTTTGTTTTCAAACAAGACCCTACAATATTCCTTTCACATTCATTCCGTAACTCATACAGCTTTTCCCCTCCCATTGGCACTTATAATATACTCAATATCAACAACAGTATCCTGTAATGTACATTAACACACAACAACATCGAGGAAAGCACAGCTAACACTAGCTTGTCGACTCTTTCCGTAATGTTGCTAAAATCTGTTCATGAAATTCATACAGTTCTGTAATTTTGCTGCCTAAATGATCCTGTAACTGAATAACTTCGTCTTTTTCGTTCTCCTGACTCGTGCGATAGTCCTGTAACAGCTGTTGCATCTCGTGCACCTTTTGATGTAAACTTCTATTTTCCTCCTCAAGTGCCTGTGTAAACATGAAAAAAATATGATGTTAAAAGGCTGTATACTTACGAACATTTGTGCTATAAATAGTACCAGTTTTTTCATACACTAAAACAAGGATACTTGACAACAGTTAACCCCGTTTGAGCATTGAGTTGGATCAAGCACCCATCTGCCTTTGTTAGCCAATGTTGGCCATTGTCTTATTACATGCACCTGTATTAGGCAACTAACTGTTCAAATGGCCATTTTTGATGTATCCCTTGGTTGGAAGCATAAACAGGTTTTACTGTACCGTTAACTTGGTAATTTTCATGATCCTCTAATTATGAATCTTTTGAGAATTTATTTTGATAGGCCAAGTTAGGAATTATGTCAAGAATTGCAAAAATTTAAACAATCCCAGACATTCCCCTATTTACAGTTTTCATCATTAGATAGCTACAAATGTATTGTACAGTCACATGCTTTCAGGCATACCCTTTCACTGAACCTCATGGTTGGCTGCCGGTAATGTAGCTTCAATTTTCCTTATGCAATATTACATAAACTGATAAACCACACTGAGGAACCTTCTGCCCACTTCTTAATTCTTTAGGTTCTTCTAGTCAACTTTTGTCCAAAAACGTTTCTTTTATCTCTTTCAATCATTGCTTACGCCATTACTATAAGTTACTATAAGTTTCAGTTTGAAAAGGATGGGACATTTTTGTTACCTGCTTGCCTGTCAATTTGTGAAGCATACATTTGAAAAAGCTGATGTGACCTGATAGAGCAAGACTGTGACAAATTCTAGAAAACTATAAAGGCACTTCAAAAAATATCCCTTCTACTGTATAAACTAGTTTGCAGTGTTGAGTGTAGCAGACATTACACATATGTGATTACTACATGTGCTTCATTCATATGTAAATATGTCGTAAACAAGTATATACGTTAAAACAGTCTTCCATCTCCTGCTATCTTGGACACTGCTATTGTGTTATACCTACATGTTAAAAGATCCCATCTAAATGGAACCAGCGCATCACTTGTTTGTAAAATTTCCAGTGCAAAATCATGTACCTTTGATTTCATGATTACTAAGTGACAACTCATTCTAATATTTTCATTAAAAATTCTTTAAAAAAATCCCATTTTGACCAACAATAGCGATTATATCAATTTCAATATTTTCAATCAAAAAGTAAAATACAACTTTGGTTAACACGGAGATTACATCAATTGAAAAAAATACGAACTATTTAAAAGAGAACAACAACAACAGTAACGTTCATGCTTGCCAGAGCGTTCCAATGCAGAATAAAAATGAAACAATAATGAAACAGACATTTTACATCCGTTCATACTACAAAATGTAACAGCTTATTAGTTTCATTCTCTTTTCATGTTGTTAGTGATTCAATTATAAAATTGAAACTAAAGAAAAACAGAAATGAAGAAAAAGCTCTTTGTCCAAGCTTGTTATGACTATGCCTAAGGACGTTTGCTAGTTTCCTATTCGTATAGAGGGCCAAAACTTTCCCATTCATAGAATTTCTTCAAACTTGACATGTTGACAGAATATCACCAATCTTGATCTGGAATTATCTGCTTTCGAAAAATCAGAAAATATAACTAAATGCTATGTTCAAGGGCAGATCATTCAAAATTATACACATAGGAAAGTACCTGCAAATTCTTTACTAGCCATCTAGTGTGTACTCCCTACATCGTGTGAGTTTTCAGTGCTCTAAAAGCCTACAGCTATACAAAAGCCTTGGTCAAAGTTGTGTTTGACATGAAATCATCGAGAGTCCCTGCATTGAGCAGTTAGTTACTGTAACTTTCTGTTACAGGAATTGAACATGTCGTCTGCTCAGTTCAACAACAAAGCTACATGGTATGAAAGGACCTAGGAGATATCAAGATACTGTCTTGATGAAGTATGTCAAAGACAGACAGTAGAGATTAGTCAGTGAAAAGAATCCATATCCCAATCCCCCCCGTCCCACACCCACACACGCAATCAATTTTACGTGGACAGACAGGAACAGAGGAAAGTATTATATCACCTTTCTCTGTTGTGGGGCTTGGTTTCTAACATGTTATCATGAAAACATTTAATTAATACATCTCAAAACAGAAAAGAAACTAAAATCTCTAAGCAAACAGAAACTAAAGTCATAATTGTTCATTGCCATGGCAACCAGTGTGTATAATACTTACTTTTACATCATCAACCTAAAGTCAATGAAGTAAGAAACAGATAGAAAATATTCATAGGAAGTAAGTCCAAATGAAGACATTTTCAATACAATGGTAATGTGCATTTCATACTGTGTAGTTCTCATGACATAAACATTGATTGCAACAAAGGTCAAGGTCACAAAATTTTGGAACCTGCTTACTATAAACTATAAATGGCTGTATAATCTTTCAGTTTCCTTTTTTCCTTAATATGTCAGTCTATAGGATTTATCGCTAATGTTGATTCCTGTACATAACACCGCCTTTTAAATAAAATTTGTATTCTTTATTCTGTTAAGTGTGTCAAGGTTAGAAGCATTTGACCTTCTAGCTTACTTTAGCTTGATATAGACTGTGCCTTTTGGGGAGGTGTAGTTGCTAACTCAGCATTAGTAGCTATCTACTTTTGATAGGTAAAGCTGATGTGAGACAATTTATATAGTTAAACACCTGTATGAGGCAACCACTTGCCTTTAGCGGCAATCTCTATACGAGTGTGACTGTATACATCTTCATTTGGACTTTAGATAGAACAAATTAAAGAAAGTAGGTCTTGTTGAAATAAATAAAAAGAGTAATGACTTTGGTACGCTTAAATGACAGTTTCTTTTGAGACAGGATGTAAAAACCCTGAACATCAACCAGTAGGCTTTATTTCTCGACCACGGAAGCGGTCTGGTTTTGATGTGCTGAGATTTGAAAAGTGTGCATTAGATGTGCTATAACCAAATGATAATAGGGATAAGACAGATGTCAACCGCTAATACAGTAACATATTGAAGTGGAACAAGAGACAAAATATGTTGAAAAGATATGAAAGCATTAATGAAAAGTATAATGGCTGAAAGAAATAACTCAGGAAAAATACTCGCAAATATTGCAATATACAAAAGTTGTAAAAAAATACGAAAGCATAAATGAGAGAATGTTTTTGTTGAAAGTTATAACTAAGAAAGAAGTCTGAGATACTGAAATATACAAAAGTTGAATAACCGATCAAAATGAAAGCGTATTAATAAGTTCGCTCATTCATCATGCCTGACAACATAAAAATACCTCCCCCCGATCACTGGGGGTTGGCGGGCGCATGTTGTCTCGGCTTACTTTTATCACTTTCGATTTCGAAGGGGATCGAAAAAGTGATCCAACCTTGATTTTATTTTGTAAATTTCCATGGGCTGTTTCTCTTGTCGTCATTTCCGCCAGGCGTTGCTGCAATCTGTCCACTTCCTGAAATTTGCAAATAAACATAACGGTCCATCACTTAGATTGTTAAAAAAGTTGGCAAAAAAGTACTGATTCACTTCTATTTATGCTATTATATCTGACACCATTCGTAACCACATGATCATGCTAGTTAACCCAGATTACCGGTTTAACCGGGTTTTCCAGTACACCTGTTACCAGGAACATGTACTGGGACCAAGGGAATGTGCTGGATCATACGGTTTTACTGACAAAATCAGCTGCTTGATAAGACAGAACTAACTGTATACAACATTGAAAAGACAAGTAATTTACAACTAGTGCTATCACTAAATGTGATTAATACCCCCGAAAGACTGCTTTATAAACTGAGGAAGTTCGTAGTAACAGAATACCTTGCAAAAAAAAACTAAAATAGAGATATTGTTCTTGGCAATAACTCTGTAATTAGTCAAGATAGAGTTATGGTTCTTGTACACTGGACCATTGTATAAAATTGTATTGCATTCCAACCAGTAGTTTTCAAGTTATGCTCTGCGACAAAGAAAAGTAAAAATGGGCAATAACTCTGTAAATACTTAAGATAGAGTTATGGCTCTTGTACACTGCACTTCCTCTCATTGTGCTAGACCATTGTATGAAGTTGTATTGAATTCCAACCAGTAGTTTTCTAGTAATGCTCTGGACAAGGAAAAGTAACAAAGGGCAATAACTCTGTAATGAGTCAAGAAAGAGTTATGGTTCCTGTGCACTGCACTTCCTCTCAATGTACTTGACCATTGTATGAAGTTGTATTGAATTCCAACTAGTAGTTTTCAAGTTATGCTCGGACAAGGAAAAGTAACAAAGGGCAAACTCTGTAATACTCAAGATGGAGTTATGGTTCTTGTACACTGCACTTTCTCTTATTGTGCTAGACCATTTTATGAAGTTGTATTGAATTCCAACCAGTAGTTTTCAAGTAATGCTCCAGACAAGGAAAAGTAACAAAGGGCAATAACTCTGTAATGAGTCAAGAAAGAGTTATGGTTCCTGTGCACTGCATTTCCTCTCAATGTACTTGACCATTGTATGAATTTGTATTGAATTCCAACCAGTAGTTTTCAAGTTATGCTCCGGACAAGGAAAAGTAACAAAGGGCAATAACTCTGTAATTACTATAGATAGAGTTATGGTTCTTGTGCACTGCACTTCCTCTCATTGTGCTTGATCATTGTATGAAGTTGTATTGAATTCCAACTAGTAGTTTCAAGTTATGCCCCGGACAAGGAAAAGTAACAAAGGGCAATAACTCTGTAATGAGTCAAGATGGAGTTATGGTTCTTGTGCACTGCACTTCCTCTCAATGTGCTTGACCATTGTATGAAGTTGTATTGAATTCCAACTAGTAGTTTTCAAGTTATGCTCCGGACAAGGAAAATGCAACAGACCGCCTGACCGACCGACCGACCGACCAACCACTGGGTGACTCCTATATACCCCCCCAAACTTCGTTTCGGGGGTATAATAAAGTTACTCCTATTAAAGAAAAACCACTGGTTTTTGTGTATAATTTTCCAACAGTTGTTGGCTAAAAATTAAAAATTCATTCCTATTACTAGCATAAATTTAATGGCTGCATTTCCAGCAGCATAGCAAATATTCAAGCAAAATGATAAAACAATAACCTGGTCTTTATACTGGTTCTCGCGCTGTAGCGTCTCGACTCTGTCACTGAGGTCCACCACCTCAGACTGTAGACTTGTTACTTGGTCGGGACTTCCCTGATTCTTCTCTAGCTCCGAAACCTGTTGATACAAAACATTCAAGTATCTTATACAGTCTATGATAATTCAAACCACACTTTCATACACCTGCGACACTTCTTATTGTTTGTTCAGTCCTTCTTTTGGTTCCACTGGCAACTTCAACCAATTTGCTCACTGACACACACACGGCCTCCACTTTTACACTTTTTGAAGACATTACTGGTAAGGTCAAAGACAAACATTTAGGCAAAAACAAGATCACATGCCTTCCCCTGATATTTGCCAGGTTCTAACTGCAAATAAAGATCAGATACAATACTTTCATGATCAACCCTTAACATCTCTTTCTGTAATATCAAACACTGGACTGTTGGAGCCACCATGGTGCAGTGGTAGCATATATTCAGGACTGGATGGTTCCGGGTTCAGCCCCGGGTTCAGCCCCACCAGTGCCATGTAGTGGTAGTGTCCCTAGGCAAGATACAATAAAACCACATTGCCCGTCTCTCTTTTCAAGGCTGAGTCCATTAGGAAGTACTCAAAGTGATTGTATGAACTGTGTAATCGAAAATCAATTAGTATAAAACGGAAAAATTATACATCTTTGAGTGAGAACTGGGCTTTTGTACAGTAAAACAATGTTTACCTTCTTTTTTAATCTAGAAGTATCTTCTTTGTATCCCCCTAGCTGTTTCTTCCATTCATCAACATTTGCCGTGGACTCTTGTAATGCTGCCGTCAGTCGAGCGTTGTTATTTTTTAATGTTTGTAATTCGATCTCCCATTTTTTCGCATTCGCTGAACTTAAAAAAACACAGTTATAACATAATTATAGGACGAAAACTTTTCCTTTAACTTAAGAAATAAATCATGTTTGTTGCCTTGTTTATTTTAATACAACCGGATTATTCAAATGGCACAAAGACATAAAATGCAACATGACACAAATATTTCATATGGGTGCCAGAAGTGAGTCAACTCAGGTTCAGCTGGTAACATGGTTGTGCATTACACAGCCTCATACAGATTTCTTCATGCAAAACGCACAAAAAATATAAATGAGTACATAATACTGTATGCATACAAATATGACCATCTTTGTGGTCGAGTGGTTAGATTCGCTGACTTGAAATCACTGTAACCTCTCATAGATAGAGGGCCATGGGTTCAAGACATACTATCGAATATGTATCTTAATGTGAGAAAGTTGGCAGTTTCTTATGGAGAATAGGAGTCTTGTACTGTTTCTTCCCAGAAGGATGATTAGGTAAACAGCCTGCCTGTTAAAATGACCAAAAAAGGGTTGGAACAGGCATAAAACTCCTAACACAACCACAATATTAGAGTGTGCAAATGGACATTAGCCTCTAATCTCAATTTTGGGAAGGTTTTTAGCCCCTCCAAGATTTTGTTTCACTTACCTTTGAGCTAACGCCAGTTTTAATCTATCATTTTCATACTTGAGCTGACTTTCTGGAGATGTGCTGCCATTTGAGCCAGGTGTGTTAAAAGAATTACGCCTCTCCTTCAAATTTATGTTTTCTTTTTGTTCGGTCTGTTGCTGAAATAAAAGCCAAATACATTTAACTCCTGTTGTTTCTTTAATTTCTTTGGAAATATAAGCTTTACATTGACAATAGGTGTCCAAAGTTTAAACATTCAAACATTTATCTTTTTTTCATTTCATTTAAAAATATGTTCATGGGTTACATGTGACCCCACTTTAGGCCATAACTCTACCTTTACTGGATGCAGCCATAGAAAAACCCCAGGTGCACAACTTTACACCTTGATCAACATTACTGTAAGGTTATATGACTCTAGGTCATATGCTTTTAGAGTTACATGCAACACAAGTTCAAAGATGCCTATTTGCACTAATTCAAGGGCAATAACTCCATCCTTACTAGGAACAGCCAAAATAAAAAGTCAGGTGCACAACAAACAGATACTGGAACATGTGGAAGAATGTAGAACATGATTCCGAAATTACCTGGGGTTCTCGCATAGAGGTTAGGCTAGAGCTTCGAGTATGAAAGAATCCTCTACTGGGCGGAGTTTCTCTTGGCGTAGTTGTCGATGACGACGACTGACTTTCATCCGTGGTTCCATTGACGGTCGTCGGAGACTGACTCTGAGCAAGCTGGTGCCGTGTAAGTTCTTTAACTTCCTTGAACTTTTCGATAAACTGTAGAGACAAAAAATAACTAAACTGAAGTTTCCTTTTCAAGAATATTTGTTCTTTCATTCCAGTCGTCTGCTTACTGAGTTAGTGATGGCAGTCTTTACTACCTTTTGTATGCAACCACTTGAATTTGTTACCAAAGTGATGTTACAGTACTAATGCAGGTGCAAAATTTCTAAACTGGACTAGTCCATCCATCAATTTGGACAGTACCATGTATTGTTCAGAGGGATGTTCGCTGAAAATTCACTTACTTTAAAGCAAAAAGTGTAGATCATGATCAAACTTCATGTACCTGCCGGCTGATCATAATCTACACTGTTCACACAGGCAGAATCACTTGCTATTACCATGCTAAGAAGTTATGATACCTTCTATATTATAATCTTACTCTGTGGCTTGATTTGAAAATATGATTTTGTATCCAAAGAGATGATAGATGACAATGCACAAAACAACATCCCTCCACCTAGGATGATGTGTTTAAACAGTCTGGTAAGTTATGTCATATGGTAGCTGATTTTTGTTCCAGTTGGGTTATAGATCTAATTACTTCAAAGCAGGCTTGGAAAGTAAGTTTGATAGAAAAGTTGTAAGTAGAATGACTTCACTATAGGGCTTGAAATACCCACAATAAATGTAGTATCAAAAGTTTGGTTATTCTCATCTTAATAAATCAGATCCTTATCATTTAGTTGATAGCAATAATAAACTATTCAAATTCAACTATATGCCAGATTAAGAGTTTAATAATGAACTCGAAAAGTTATTTACTGGCATAGGTGGCACTTGACCAGCGATCACTATCATTTAATTAAATATGATAAAATGAATTTTTCAGACAGATTCATCAGTGGTCAGGTCTAAGGGTGGTTTTATCAAAATGCTAATTTTCAGATGAGACAAATCTTTGAGTGGCAGATGATAATACTATTGTGATACTTTTAGCGTGTTCCTTTCATCTATCACATACAGTCTGATCATAATCTACACTGTTCACTTTTCAGTCAGCTAATTTTTACTGAGGACCCTTTGACCAAGAAATGATAGTGTCCAAATTGAAAGAGGGATAAGTCCATTTTAGAAATTAAGTGGGTTAATTCATTTGCAAGCCAACATTTACTGTCTCAACCATAATTATACAGTATATTCATGTAAAACTTTCACTAGTTCAGTCTGCAATGAACCAGACACCGATGGCTGAACATGTGTACATGGCTACCTGTTTAACTCTTACCCCATTAAATTTCTAAAATGGACTTGTCCATCTTCCAATTTCGACAGTACCATTAGTTATTGGAAGGGGTGTTCAGTGGAAATTTATAGACAGAATAGCGAATAGAAGAGATCAGACTCCATGGATGTACAAGCTGATCATGATCTGCACTGGTCACAAATGCAGAAACACCTGCCACCAGCCAGGTAAGGGATATGCTGAATTGTCCCTATATACCTTACCTTGGCTAGATCAGTCTCCATAGCAAAGCCAAATTCATATACTATATTCGCCCTATAGTCCATCCTATTTCATGTATCTTACCTTAGCTAGGTCAGCCTCCGTAGCAAAGCCCAATCCATATACCGTATTTGCCCTAGGATCAGACCATTGCCCAAATTTCTGTGACGTCTTTGTGAAGGCCATGTTTGTTGTAATGGTACTGTTAATGATGGCCTAAAACACAAATTATTTTACTCAAGTTTTGTAAATCACTAATACAATGAAATATATAAAAGTCATCTTCTACACACATAAGTCAACTTGTTCAGAAAAAATTAATTTTAATGACTTTGAAGAGCTTTCGACACTGTAATCTGTGATTCCCCATAATTACTGGAAAGCTAAGATACACACAATTTCAGTACTCTCCCCTTTCAACATCTTCTTTGATAACAGTTTGAAAGCTTTTCGTTAAAAAAAAACTTACTTTTAATAGAAAATAGGATTAATCTAGTAGCAAAAGTAATAAGCAAACCTGTCTGCACATATATTAATTATGAAATAATTCAAGCAGTGTTCACGATTTGGAGTTCTTTCGTGCAGTAATTAACCATGAAGGTCGGAGGCCCGAGAAGTATATGACAGGACATCAGAACTACAAAGAGTTGATTATTTGACAGTTTAACATCCTGTGGAACAATTGTCGTCATTTTTGATGGCATACTAGCCAACACGTTGTTTACGGCATAATAAAACATTATTTTTCTACACTTTATTTAAAGAGACAAAATCATGATATAGAACTGCAGAATTAAAAGCTTAATAACTGAATATTTTCTCAAAGAATTACCTTTGAGCCTTCCACACTGATGATTCTGTAGGTGTTCCTTGCACTGTCATAGTAGTATGAGACGGCAACTGCTGTTTTACTCGCCGGCAACCAGTTCTTTTTTGTCTCCGGGTCAATTTGGAACACATGACATTTCACAGAAAATATGGGCTGCTCCCTGCAAATAGAGATTATCATAAACATTAAAATACATACAAAGATGCAATTTAGGCATTTACTTCTGCCTTAAAATTAACCATTATTCTGCAAACTTGGTTAAATCTGTAACAATGTCAGTCTATAAATAGCTAGACTGATTCTGTAACAATGTCAGCCTATAAATAGCTAGACTGGTTCTGTAACCATTCCAGTCAGTCATAACTAAGCTGGTTTTAAAACCATTCCAGTCAGTTAATTGCTAGACTGGTTCTGGAATCATATCAGTTCATAAGTAGCTAGACTGGTTCTGTAACTATTCCAGTCTGCAAAATTAATAGCCAGACTGGTTCTGTAACTATTCCAGTCTGCCAATAGCTAAACTTGTTCTGTAACTTTTCCAGTCTGCAAATAACATAATTTTATTTAGTATTTTTGGTACAAATAACAAATGGTTTCATTCTGACCACTGTCTTGTACTTGTTTATTCGAATCAACCAGTTACTAAGTGGTTTATTCTAATCAAAATGGTTTGTTCTAGCGAATTAGTCCAAATCTCTATAGCAATTCATGAGTTGCTTCTCTCAGAACTTATCTAGAAGAGTAAGGAGATAATGCATGTAATAGAGCACACATTGTCTGTTACCCTACTTAAGTTGCAAAATGCCAAAGTTTAGGGAAGGTACATTTTCTGGCATGGTAGTAGTAGCATTCTGTTTAAAGCCTTGCATTCCACAGACTGTGGTATGGCTTTGATTTTTCATCTGGTACAGAAAAGTATATATTCCCAGATGTTGCGCTCTTTAATCTGTTTCACAATATACAAATTACCTTGCACTCTGAGTTATAGTACTTTAGCAGATTAATATACAATAATGACCTGACTTGGCAGAGGTCACCTCACTGTTTTTAAAAGTAACACATAAAAATATGTAAATTTATATAATTTAACATATACTATAGGTACAAAACAAGTAAATAACCTTTCTGGTAGCTTCGTTAAGTTTTAGTAGTTTTATACCCATTTTAACAGCCCTTCTTTAAACTTCAAAGGAACTTTCTCCTACACCAAAGTTACGCTTAAATCAATTTTAAAGCTGCTCACCCAAAAATGAGTTTCTTCAAAAACATCTTTAACCTCTATAAATTAGAAGTAGAGGCATCTATGTAAATTGCCAAATCGATAAACATTTATACAAAAAGATAATATGCACCACAAGATGACCTAAAGCATTTAATTTAGTGCATTTTCAAAGTATTTTATGAAAGAATTCATTTTTTTTTTTGTCGTTTTATTTTATTATAAAAAAATTATTAATTTTGGGGTTCAATGTCAAGTTTGAGATCAGAGAAGAAATTTTTTTCCCCGAAAGGTTTACTTTAACTTTTATGAGCAGCTTTAAATAAGAACTTCACAAATATCCCATCACTCTCATGACTATCTACATTTTCAAAAAAAATCGATATCACAAGTAAAAACAGCCATCTTGACACTTACATTTTTTAGAGAAACTAACTTAAATGTGACATTATTTTTCTATCTAACTGGTCTAATGGATATATGTAAGTAATTAGTAAATCATCATTAAATTTAACGACTGAAAGCAACTTGTGACATATATTAGCCTATAGGCAATGTCCACAATAAATACTTGATATAAAGTAAACAATAAATTATAGTGAAATATTTGAAGCAAGAAACACCCTTTGTGTCAAATTTCCTACAGAAATATTCTTAACTTATATAAGATACACACATGATAATAATGTGAAATTGTAAGTAAAAGGTTAACAATTAATTAAACTGAAACTTCCAAAGAAATAAACACCTTTTCTGTCAAATGTGAACTAAAACATAATTTTAAGAGTAATATTTTAGCGGTATGTCAGTATGCACGCATGAATTTGATGTTTCTACATGCTTGCCTGCATACTGAGAAGAGAGAGAATGACATAAAGAAACAATAAGACAGAGAGAGAGAGAGAGAGATAGAGAGAGAGAGAGAGAGAGAGAGGAGAGAGAAAGCAGATGCACACTGACAAATCAGTTAACAGCAGTAAAACACTATGTTTTGATTGATACAACATGCAGAGTTTCAAGATTTTCAGGCAGCTAGCTTATTAACATTGTACTGTTTTTGTGATTGTTGTTTATAATTTTGTGATATATCCATTACATCTTGATAACCAATCACATGAGCTCTCACAACTTACTTTGACAGAACCTCCTGCGCCAGCGCTTCCAGTTGTGGGTTCAATCCTGGAGGCTGCTTCATTGTATCCGAGCACAAACTTACAAAAACACGCTTTGAGTATAAATGTTCAATAAACAATGGGAATATGACTAACAAAGGAAATTATATATCTATGTAATTTCTTTGTTCACAGTTCATTAATCCAAATACATTCCCATCAGTCATTCCATTTCCATCAAAACAAAAAACATTACAGTCGGAATGTAGTGGTTTTTTTTTTTAAAACACCATTGCATATCAGCACTTTTGTCTGCAATAGAGTGTTTACATTTGAATATGTCCGCCCAGTGTTGTTGCACGTAAAATTTCCAGATTCCAAAATTTCCAGATTTCCGTGGAACCTTCTGTTTCAAGTCCTTATCTCTTCCAGTCAATTTAAAAGTTTAAATTCATTATGTATATTTAAAATGCAGGTATACAAGTAAATGAACCTATTAAAGTGAAACCACACAGCAATCTTTCTGCAACAAAACCACTTTCTGTTATCAAGCTGATATCTTATGTTTTGCCAAGAAAATATGTGAAAATCCTGAAATTAGAATGTTTATGTATATATTTATATTTTTTATAGAAGAAATAGACAAGTTTCAGAGAAAGCATCGCCTGATCAGAGGAACTCTACACTGCAATAACATAAAACATTAATCTTCCGCAGGTGAGCTTTTTTTTCCAGTTTGATAATTCATTATAAATACTCATCAATTTCACATATGATTTCAATAAGTATTAAGCAAACGCAAAAGTCCGTGAATTTATATCACCAGTAAATTAAATTGCATAAAATAAATTAAGGATGGATCGTTTTAACCTTAGTGAGTAAAAATTGAAATTTGACCAAAAAAAATCAGAATCTGCAAAATATACATGAACGAAAAAAGATTAGTGTGTACGGTATAAGACTGGCGTTTAAATTTCGACCAGATGAAAGTCTTCAAAAACCTGCGGTCTTTCTGATACTAAATTAATCGCACTCCTGGAAATTATAGGGTAATGATGATATCTGTAAAATGAATTAGGTTTCTCATGATCGTTGATAACGCAAAATAAACGATAAAAAATTGCTCCAACCTTGACGTTATATGTAATTAATGTAAAGGAAAAAGCAAAACTTTGTACTTTTAAAATGTTTTAAAGGTGAAAACATGTTATCCTTTATTTTCTTTCTCGTTTATTTTGCTTTATATAGTTACTAGTTTATAACCAATATACCAGTAGAAAGCTAAATGTTCACATGTAGTTTATTCTCATAGCTACATGTATTACAATTTTAGGTGCTTAAATGTATATGCCTTTTAACATATCCTTTCAAAATCATCAAGACAGATTTATATTCCGTGTATTCATCTGTAGATCATAAATGTTTGCTTTTGGCACGAATAATGTTTCAGTTTTTATATGCATCAAATTATCCTCCTTTGTAATGAAAATTTAATAACATCTACAATAATAGTCAAGACATGTCCTAATGAAAGTCAGCTCTGCCCTCTCAGGTCATTTCAGAAAAGACCTGTCACAGTGCGTGCATATTAAAATCTTAAGAACTTAAATAAATTCATACGGCTTTTTGCCCTTGGGGCTTTCACTGTTACAATATTTACAAAATGTTAAAGTTACAAATTTGAAATTTAATTTGTTGACCAATCTTATCTAAATAGTTGAAATTTCACAGTAATTGTAATAATTATAGAGCATGTTTTTTACTTTGAATTTTACGTAACCATTGACGAAACTGAAGTGAAAATTTCTTAAAGCCCTTAAAACAATAGATATGTTTATACATTCCAAGCCTTCAAGATAGATAAGGTTTACTGATCCTACAAACAAATATTTGAAGTATCATAATCCAATAGTAATAATTGGGTTAATCTTTAAATACTTCCAATATACACTTTTATTTTGTACTGTATACAATGTCACGTACTAGTTTAAACCACTCATTTCACTAAAACATTATAAATTATACATCCTCATTACTTTACATGCACGAAATTCCTTCACACCATTTTACAAAACAGTTCTCGCATTAATAGTAGGGGTATTGAACTTTTTCGCTTTAAATAACAGGTGCGGAACAGAGTAACATATCGGCATCATTTAAGGTAAATATAGACATTCTAATAACGGCTGCAGTTGTCCAGTGTCCAAGGTATTCCACAAGTGTTCCCTCGTTAATGTAAATATTATCCTAACTGAATGTATGCCATTTCAAATATGTATATAACTAGGTATAAAACTGTATAATACAGCGGATATGTGAAAATTTTATTGAGGAATAACGTAAGTTACCCTAAGGCCAAAACGATTTTACTACTTTTCAAAACACAAAGGTGACGAAAGGCCTGGTATCATAAAATCAGCAATAGATTTGTTAATAGGAGGCAAATTTACCTGTTTAATGAGCTGAAGTCAAAAATATACATAAATACTACGGTAACTTCAAAATTCTTTTGATGTTCAATTTGTAGCTACATTCTTTATCCAATAAATGAAAATTTTTCAAAGTAATAAAATAAAAAAATAAACATATCAATCAAATTGACTGGTTGCTGAGGTAGAATAGAATTATAACCACATTCACCACCGTTAGACCCAACATGAACCTGTCAATACAATTAAAATATGTTTATATCGCAAAGCTGTTTTTGTATGCAAATTTTATTCATACACCTGTACAGTTCATTAAGGCTAATGTGTCTGACACAGCAGAAGAGTCCAATATTAGTATGCAAATTCATTGGATAATGCAGACTAGTCCAATATTAGTATGCAAATTCATTGGATAATGCAGACCAGTCCAATATTAGTATGCAAATTCATGGGATAATGCAGACTAGTCCAATATTAGTATGCAAATTCATTGGATAATGCAGACTAGTCCAATATTAGTATGCAAATTCATTGGATAATGCACCCCAGTCCAATATTAGTATGCAAATTCATTGGATAATGCAGACCAGTCCAATATTAATATGCAAATTCATTGGATAATGCACCCCAGTCCAATATCAGTATGCAAATTCATTGGATAATGCAGACCAGTTCAATATTAATATGCAAATTCATTGGATAATGCACCCCAGTCCAATATCAGTATGCAAATTCATTGGATAATGCACCCCAGTTCAATATTAATATGCAAATTCATTGGATAATGCAGACCAGTTCAATATCAGTGTGCAAATTCATTGGATAATGAACCCCAGTCCAATATTAGTATGCAAATTCATTGGATAATGCAGACCAGTTCAATATTAATATGCAAATTCATTGGATAATGCACCCCAGTCCAATATCAGTATGCAAATTCATTGGATAATGCAGACTAGTTCAATATTAATATGCAAATTCATTGGATAATGCAGACCAGTTCAATATCAGTGTGCAAATTCATTGGAAAATGCAGACCAGTTCAATATCAGTGTGCAAATTCATTGGATAATGCACCCCAGTCCAATATCAATATGCAAATTCATTGGATAATGCACCCCAGTCCAATATCAGTATGCAAATTCATTGGATAATGCACCCCAGTCCAATATCAGTATGCAAATTCATTGGATAATGCACCCCAGTCCAATATCAGTATGCAAATTCATTGGATAATGCACCCCAGTCCAATATGGGGGGGGGGGGGGGGGGGGGGGGGGGGGTAATATGCAAATTCATTGGATAATGCACCCCAGTCCAATATTAATATGCAAATTCATTGGATAATGCACCCCAGTCCAATATCAGTATGCAAATTCATTGGATAATGCAGACCAGTTCAATATTAATATGCAAATTCATTGGATAATGCAGACTAGTCCAATATCAGTGTGCAAATTCATTGGATAATGCGCCCCAGTCCAATATTAATATGCAAATTCATTGGATAATGCACCCCAGTCCAATATTAATATGCAAATTCGTTGGATAATGCAGACCAGTCCAATATTAATATGCAAATTCATTGGATAATGCAGACCAGTCCAATATTAGTATGCAAATTCATTGGATAATGCACCCCAGTCCAATATCAGTATGCAAATTCATTGGATAATGCAGACCAGTCCAATATCAGTGTGCAAATTCATTGGATAATGCACCCCAGTCCAATATCAGTATGCAAATTCATTGGATAATGCAGACCAGTCCAATATCAGTATGCAAATTCATTGGATAATGCACCCCAGTCCAATATCAGTATGCAAATTCATTGGATAATGCACCCCAGTCCAATATCAGTATGCAAATTCATTGGATAATGCACCCCAGTCCAATATTAATATGCAAATTCATTGGATAATGCACCCCAGTCCAATATTAATATGCAAATTCATTGGATAATGCACCCCAGTCCAATATTAATATGCAAATTCATTGGATAATGCAGACTAGTTCAATATCAGTGTGCAAATTCATTGGATAATGCACCCCAGTCCAATATCAGTATGCAAATTCATTGGATAATGCAGACCAGTTCAATATTAATATGCAAATTCATTGGATAATGCACCCCAGTCCAATATCAGTATGCAAATTCATTGGATAATGCAGACCAGTTCAATATTAATATGCAAATTCATTGGATAATGCACCCCAGTCCAATATTAATATGCAAATTCATTGGATAATGCACCCCAGTCCAATATCAGTATGCAAATTCATTGGATAATGCACCCCAGTCCAATATTAGTATGCAAATTCATTGGATAATGCAGACTAGTTCAATATTAATATGCAAATTCTTTGGATAATGCACCCCAGTTCAATATTAATACGCAAATTCATTGGATAATGCACCCCAGTTCAATATCAGTATGCAAATTCATTGGATAATGCACCCCAGTTCAATATTAGTGTGCAAATTCATTGAATAATACAAGGATTAAATCTTTTACCTTCCTATGAAATGGTAAGGAATTTTTGTGTACAGATATATCTCTATGTCACTGTCACTTTATCCTATATGAGGACTGTGACATCATAAACTGTCCTTAAATGGTTTCAATAAACTAAAACCTCAGTTAGCTATGCAGATAATAGGATATTTAATGCTCATATCATATAATCTATTTGATGCTTAAAGCAGTTTGAATAGTTGGCACATGAAACTTTCAAACACTGTACAGTAGAGGTTTTGAAACACTGTACAGGATTGGTTTTTAAGCAGATTAAGAAGAGATTATACCCATCAAAATAATCTCAAAGAGTTCAAAATATCCGCAGGATTTACTGTCTGCTGTTGATTGAACTGATTTCTTTGAAAGGTATTAGAGAAACTTTGATTCTGAACAAAAAGAGGCTTTTTTTCTGAAATTTAAACAGTTTTAAAAAAACATTATCACTGTAAGATATTTCATTAGAATAACCCGGCAATACATCAAACAGATGAATACTTCTGAACTGTTGATATGTGAGACACACACATGCTGAGACTCACACTTGGCTTATAGTGTGCATGAAACTTTGCACAGTGGTGGTTAGAGAGTGGTCTTTTGCAAATTCTTATTCCACATTGTTTGTCACGCTTTTTGATAACCTAGCTGTTGTTAATGTTGTATGAATGATATGCTGTGAGCCTGAAATATGGAAGATTGGGCTTGCCCTAATATGTTGCATCGTTAAATAACGTCTGAATTATTATTATTATTATTTTTACTATTATTATTATCATTGTGCCATAATTAAAGAGATTTTTGTATTCTGTACTGCATGATTTGCTTCTTAAAATACATTTTAATTCCCATATGACCTTGACCTAAGATTGACTTTGGTAAAAGTTAAATGTCAAGTACATCTATTTAAGGTCTTGAGGTGTGACCTAGATTCCCAAACTCATAACAGCAGTTATTGATGTTTAAGCTAGAATTACCTTTTCTAAAACTGAGTTGTTATTTTTATATTTTTTACCCAGACATACAATTTAAAAGATAGGATATTAAACGGATACAGGAGCTTTTAGAATCTGAGAGATCTATATGATTCTTTATGATTTTATGAAAGATAAATAATTCTGATGTTTACATCCATGAGATAATTGGGATTAAAAAAGAAGCCTGTTTTAATAACATTATATAATTGCCAAGTACAACTACAGCCATCACTGATAGTGATTCATACCCCCTTCCATCAAACTGTTGAGAACATTGGCCCCAACAGCAAATCAAGCGCTTCTTCTAAAACTTAGCTTAGTAACCTATGTACCAAGTTTAGTCACAGGAATTCAGGACCTACCTAAAGTTATAAAGAGTATACCAGATGCAACATAAAATATGTTTACAAGTCATTATAGTAATTATCACATAATGTGACCGAGTGACTCATCTTAAGCCACCCCACCGAACCTAATGGTAGGTGGAGTTATAATAAAATTGTAAAGGTTGTTTTCTTTGATTATTACTTGCAAATAAAAATTGTAGTTTGTGATTTACTGATATTTACTGTATTTCATAAAATACTTAAAAAGTCTTAGAATCATTTCAAAAAGCTTTTTTTTTTTACGGTATGATTTTATTTAATATGGTAATTCACTGTAAAATGATCATGAAATTGCGTGTTTGGTATTTACTCTTCAGTAAATTCAAACAAAATTTATGTTGCATGAACACATTTTTGGGGGGTAAAAAACATTTTATTTTACCAAACAAAATTTTAAAACTGTTAGTGTCATTTAAAATATGCATCCAACACTGTTCGTTAGTTTCATTAAAAATATACATCCAACACTGTTATAATACAATCCATGTTGAATAACAGCTAGGTCCCTCTATAATTGTTGACAAATATTTTCCAACCACCTTATTCAATTTCTCTTAAATTCCGATCAATACCTTTTTAATATTGACAGTTTTATTTATTTAACGAACGCATAACAATAAAACGAAATGCACAACATCAGAAAATTCCAATCGTATTTACAAGTTCTTTGTCAAATTTATCCATACAGATAACAAAGCCATAGATACCACGATCTATATAATCCGTCGATATGTCTATTTGAAGTTACTTAAAATTTTTATTGTCACCCCTGAATGAATGATATGAAAGTGTCTTGGATGTCATAACATTGTACAGTAGTCCGAGATGTTAACAATTGGTAATAAAATTAACTGAGCCCGCAATTCTTAACCTGTACCCCTCTGTATTTCTATAATGGACTTGTCTACCTTTAATTCGCACAGTTCCATTTGTTGTTCAAAGGGGTAGTTCGCTGAAAGGGGGGGCCCCCCCGGGGGGGGAGCCCCGAAAGATTTCCTCTCCTCCATGTGCTCAAGTGACTGTAAAAAATGAACAGTGTAGATCATGATCAGACTGCACAGTTATGGATAAAAAGTATAAACATTACAATTACATGTCATGGGTATGTTGTCTCATTAAATGAAATACTCCTGCCTATTCCCTTATTCTCACTGCTTCAGATTCATGTGCTTTTGAACTGTGAGAGGAAAAAATTCCCTCTGGATTAAAACTGTCACATTTAAAAGGACAACGGTAAATACTAAAAATATTTGTTTGCAAAAAATGTAAACAGACATGACATAGTAATCGAAATTCAGAAGCAAGTATATGAATCAGAGAAAATGTCCAACTGAAATGGCGGTGATTATAAACTTACAGGATGTCATTGTAACAAACAGTATCTGTTACCATCCCCTGACAATGTCCCTATCACCCCATCCTGTCTGCCGTATCACCTTACCCGATCTTGATGGATACAGGCTACCAGTACAATGAATTCTAATTCAATTTTCTGCTTCATACACAAGTATGTGACCGCGACTATAATTAACATTGGATAAAATTACCTTCTGTACATGTACTGTTCCGCTAGCCGGTACAGCGCACACCATAATAGTAATACATAAACAACTTAAAAACCAATCTGGCACAAAAAAAAAAAACTTTTAAAAAAGTTTGTTTTGTTAAATTTTGTTTTATCGTATGACAAAGCTCACTGAATTTTAGTTTTGTGCAGCCAGTGTATCTGGTATAAATAGATTTAAACACCTGTTGCTGCAAGTTGCTGGAGGCTGTTCACTAATGTGATGCAATAATACTGCTATTAAAGAAACATGCCCAAATTTACTAGGGATCAATTGCTCCTTCCTTGGTGCCCTGATAGATTTTACCCTTCTCACTTGGATACTTTGTCTTACTTTTTTTAGTGAACAAGAATTGATATATTTCTTATTTGTCACTGACAAATATAAATTTTTCAACTTGTAAAACTATTTATATCCTCCAACTACATGTCAGAGGACTTTTAAATAGCTCTTAAATTATTATCAATAATGCTGAATATGTTGCATCCTGGGTTTGATTTCTTGTCTGATTTCACAACTGATATGTTAGCCAAATGGAGTCCAAGGGAGATAACTGTAGAATTATGGTTGTAAAAAAAGTTCAAAGTCTTATGGGGGTTGCTTCCCACTAAAAATAATGCAAAAGTGCAGAGGTTAAAACTCTATAAACTTTACAAAGTTTAAGTACATAGCAATAAAATTCTTTGAGATATAAAAAGCAAACAAACTTGTCAACGGACAAGATAATCTAGATTTAGAATGTACACATGGGGCAAAGATTTCTCACTGCAAAGTGAGTACAATACTTGGTAATTATAGAATTCTCTGTGCATCGCTTTTCCCCCCTTACAATTAACAGCATTTCAGTTACAGTGAAACCTCTCAAGAACCAACACCCTTGAGAACACAGAAACATGTTTTTTGTAGAGATGGGAGAGCTCTATTCCTTATATAGTTGAAGCAACAAGAAAGAAAATGCGTATCTTTCTAGGGAGGTTGTTGCTCTTGGGAAGCGTCACTTGGGGAGGTTGAACTGTATTTACAGCCACAAAGTTTATCTATACCTCTATACCTGGGACAGACTAAAAGCTGCCAACTTTCTCCCGGGGTAGATCCCCGCCAGCAGTGCCCAAGAAGCAGTAGTGTCCTCTCTCTTCAAGGTTAATTCCATCTGCAGTGAATCTCGAGAATGATTAATACAAGTCGTAAGAACTTTGACTCAAATACAGATCATGATATTCAGTCAGTAGATTCTCAATGAGTACGTATTTGAGCAACTAATGACATGTACAAATGGAGAGATGAACAAGTCCTTAGGGTATATATGAGATAATAACGTGCAAGTTTGTGTACTTTCAATCTGTGTTTCTAACCATCTGTTTTTGAAAATATGCTTATAGCATTCATGGAACCTTATCACTAAAATTTGCTGAGGGGTATTCTACGCTTTATTTCTACATCATGGTAACTCTGTAAATTTAGTTAACAAAAATTCTGACCAAGTTTGATATAGGTTAGAGCAGAAGATAATGCTATGCCCTGAAAGTTTCCATCCTCTGTCTACCTGTGTACAAATTTAAATGTTCCCCATCTTAACAGACAAGTTTTTCATCAGCAGACGGAATATGTTTTTCATGGACAGACATACAGACAGATGGACACAAGCAATCAGATAGCCTGACCACGAAGCTATTAGATGCTTATAGTATATTTCATAAGCTCAGAATGCTTTCAGCCCTTTTTCTTCTCAAAGGGCTCAATCATCTTACATTTTGGGTGACAAAGGGACTTTGTAAGGAAGTCAAGTGGGCAGATAATTACAAAATAGATGAACGTTAAATGTAAGGACTGAATGCCACTCTATAGATTATAACAAGATAAAGACTGGGTAAAAAATGCATATCCTGAGCTTCTCCTCCATTGACTTAAAAAGCCTCCACTCCATAACTCTTCATCTTGTAACAGAGTACTGATGACTTAAAAAATCTCCACTCCAAAACTCTTCATTTTCTAATGGAGTACAGCTACACTTGTAAACAAATTCACTCTACCCAGTAAACTAGGTCTAAACACACACAAAAATCCAAGTCAAATCATTTCTCCAGATTCTAGTATCATTTGATTTCCCCGAGGGTTGTGTATCAAATTGAATCAGATAAAGTAGAAAAAAATCTAATGTGAATTCAATGCTCTGAACCATTTTTTTGCACTACCATAAATTTGGCAATTAGTTTACTGCCTGTCATTTTCTGCATCAGGATTGGTTAGAATCTGTTCCAAAGTTAATTATTATTGTAATATTAGACAAAAACTTAACTTCTATTGCAGGATCACTGCAGTCAATTTTTCAGCTTTGAGGAAAATCGACTCTGATCGTTTAAAGGGGTAAAAGGCAGAGCCATTGTGGGGGACATAGAGGCTCCGCCCCCAAAAGTATGCATCTTGTAATAAAAACTTTTGTGCCTATTGAACATGTTGAGGGAAACCAAGTGTTTCCGATAAATATTTGATTACATCACAAATTACCTTCTCACAAATATTTACCAGTTTATTTTGGACTGCAACTGCTTGCAGCAGAAACTATGTTGCGAAACGTTTGCGAACATCTGCGGTATAAAGGTGCTATATTTACGTTATCTTCCAAACCTCAGTTATACAAGACAGGAAGCCGATAAAATTGTACAAAAAATATCATTGCTAATGTTCTACAGAAATTCCGACATCTTATCGTACTTACTGAGAAAAAAATATCATCTCAGTCCTTCACTCGTACTAAAAAAAACTTCACTAGAAAGTGTTTAGAAAATGTTTATAAAAAAATACTTATCTCACTTTACAGATGACGTTTTTTTTATATGTACAGTGATTTAGTTATGATATTAAGACCACACGATACTAAAATCGCCTTCGACATTAAGCCCAAACATTTCCGAAATAAAGTGTTAATTTCATAGTAACAAGGTTTCTCTTATAAGACCAATTCGGTAATGCGACCACGTTCTACTGGTCTGAGGGGTGGTCAGTTATCGCAGGATATTATTCCTTTTTCCACATCTTGAATAGTAAAATGGTTTCTAGTCGATATCTGAACATCGTTTCAACCTGATTTCTTGAAATTTGGTAGGAAGTTGTTCATAATACGAGATGACCTCCTTTGAATTTGAGGTCATTCTAGGACAAGTTATGGTGACTTATAACAGTAAAACTGTCATTTGATCAAGCAAGCAATTCTGTAAAAGGCCTAGTCTTTCATTTGTCTGAGTATAAATGTCAATTCCACCTGTATATTTACAGGTGGGCATTTAACCTGACAATCATTCCCAGAAAGTCCTCTCTATGACACTGTGGAGGATACTGGTTTTTGGCTCGTGACAAAAATTTTGAATTAAAATCTCAATTCATATAGCCAAAAATTGAGTTTTTGGTTTATACAACTGAGGCAATAAATTATACATAAGCCCAAAACAATCAAGGACTTTATCC
Organism: Saxidomus purpurata; assembly: GCA_022818135.1. Lineage (NCBI taxonomy): Eukaryota > Metazoa > Mollusca > Bivalvia > Venerida > Veneridae > Saxidomus > Saxidomus purpurata. The sequence continues at coordinate 18,527,306 of JAFMSR010000018.1, read as the reverse complement.
GATTATAAAAAAAATGTTGGCACTGTAGTTTTTATAACATGTGCAGTGCTGACTGTCAGATTCTTGAGTATGTGTGATGATTAAACTGACAGATCACTAACTTTGCTGGCAGTTCTTCACTTTGGATGGTTCATATACCATATCCTACTTGTTCTATACCTTGATCACATGATTATACTCAGAATTCAGGTGGGGGAGGGGTATACCAGAGCCCTAGGTTACTAGGTTACTTCGCTGTTCTCTCTAACTGGTACAACATCTCTGTGACTTAGGTTATACCAAGCTTTATTTATACCTCACTGGTTAGATAACTGCATTTATTTAATTGCCAAAACAAATGCTTCCCCATCCCCCACACACTTTTCAAAAAGCAGAAGACCTCCAAGAATGACCTTGACCTAGAACTAAGATGGCTGCAACATGCACTCTCCATTATCATCTCATTATTATGAACAATTGTGCCAAGATACAAAGGAAGAAAAGCCAAGACTGTAGTTGAATGGTTAGAGTCGCTGACTTGAACTCACTGTAACCTCTCATTAATTGAAGGTCATAGGTTCGAGCCCTGCTATCGGCCATTTCTCTTTATGTGAGGAAGTTGGCTGTTTCTTACAAAGAATAGAAGTCTAGTACAGGTTCTTCCAAGGAAAGATGATTAGGTAAACTACCCGCCTGTTAAAATGACCAAAATATGGTTGGTGCAGGCGTAAAATTCCTACAACAACAACAACTGTTATAACCATAAATACATTTTCTAGGACACAACTGTTGAAACAGCTACTGATCTGAGTTTGTAACAGTTGTCTGACCTGCAGTCAGCCTAGAAAATTTTGTTACCTGTTTTTTGCATTTTAAAAAGCACCTGCAAATGTGTTTTATTGAGTGCATTACTGCAGTAATCAGGTAATGCGGTCTAAACAAAGCATTTTAATAGACCATAAAATTGCTCTGGCACATACAATCTGCATTTTAATCTGTCTTTGTTTTCTTTTAAATTTAATTTAATTGCATGGGTACATTTAGTGAGTTAATTATCAATTACCTTGGCAAACTGATAAATGATAGTTTCCATAAATTTAGCTTGTAAGGTGCTGGTGGCAACTGATTCTGCCTTTGTAACAAATGCAGATCATGATCAAGATTGATCATGATCTGCACTGGTCAATATTGAGGTAGATGATTTTCAGTAACCACCCCTTTGAACAACTACTGCTACTCCTGTAACTGAGTGACATGCAAGTCTATTTTCTAAATCATAGGACAAATATGAGGCACTTTTTCATTCGTTCCCGGATACCTTCCATGGATCTACTTTGATAGTACGTTCTGTAAAAACTATCCTATTAAAAACATCCTTTCTGTTGAGATGATATATATGTCAGAGAAAGCTGCAGAACTGATAAGGGCTACATGATTTATAAATGATGAACATGATCAAAATATTGTTTATGCTTTTATAAATCTCAACATGCCTTGTAAATTAGCTTTTATGTATTTTACCACTGTTACAGGGATGATGGAGTTAAGATCTTGTCAAATGCTGGATCTTTATGTCATCCAGAAAAAGACTTATGTTACCCACTACCCACAGGCACTGTTCTGTTACCCACAGGCACTGGTTCTGTTACCCACAGGCACTGGTTCTGTTACCCACAGGCACTGGTTCTGTTACCCATAGCACTGGTTCTGTTCAATTAGTCTTATAAATGAGTCCTAATTAAACTGTTCATTGAAAGATGTTTTCATTCTACATTATACTGACTGATAATGAGGCGCATTTTCATAATGATCCAAATCGGTGGATCAAGGTATGTGGTATTTTACAAAGGACGGAGCAAACTGAAATTTAGAAAATTGGAATTTATTCGAATGAATGAATGAATGAATGAATGAATGAATGAATGAATGAATGAATGAATGAATGAATGAATGAATGAATGAATGAATGAATGAATGAATGAATGAATGAATGAATGAATGAAAAGAATGGAAGAAAGAATGGAAGAAAGAATGAATGGCTTTTTATATTTAGTATTATACTACACAAATTATTGTGACTGCTGCAAAAGATACCTGTGACAGAAACACCTGAACTAATTGAACACTCGATGAACTGACGAGGCAGGAAAATATACAATGTGATATATTTTTCAAGAAAACACACTATTGTCTGACATACCTGACTAAGCGGAAACTGTAATTCCTGAGTACCGACGCTCCTGTTGTTGTCACTGGCGTAGATGATACTGAACTCATTATATCAGTTTTCATAATGAACAGAACTTTTACACCACTTTATATTTCACCACGGTAATCCAGCACTAAAGAAATACGGCGATTTGAACTTTATTTACTGCTTCAACAGTTAATTAAGGTTTTGTAAAAACTTCCACTCAAAAGTAACAATTTCAGTCTATTAAAACCATGAAAATGTATATAAGTTCATCCGTTCATATCTACCTTGTATCCTATTGTATCGAATATTGTATCGAATACAGAAGCATTAAGATATTTTATTAAGGAAACTACAAGGCAATATGTCTATTTTGATATATTTGAAAAATTGTCATTTAATAGAAAATTAAATAAAAACATTTCCAGTACTTCGGTAATGATGTTTTTATAATATCTGACAAATTCCGATCAGTCAATCCTTCGATCTAAAACTTATAATCTCAAATATCTCCCCATCATAGGTAACTGATACCTTGAACTTATCAATCCCAGAGTAAACAATCAAACATGGTAATTATAACTTTATGACATCTAAATACTTGAAAGCATTTTATTTATTATAGATTATTGCTTTAATCTCAAATTTATGAATATACATGTCACAGTGTAAGACATCCTATTGTCGAAAACCACAGAGAAAACCTACTGGACGAAATAAGCAATATTTTTAATACTTCTAACTTGAATAAATCAAATCACTCATTCTCAAATTTCTGTTACTTCTTCACACTTCTCAAATTTCTGTTACTTTTTTTTCATTATTCCATTCACAGTATCCTATCAAACACTTTCATATTACTGCCAAATAAATTACGACTTTAAAAGGTACTTGAAAATTTAAAATTCAAACAATTTGTATAACTACGACAAAATTCAAGATTCCATGGCATGCGGTTCAATTCAATTTTATCCTTAAAGTTAATATTGCTTCATATTTGATTTTAAAAAAATCAATAATGAAATAACTTCAACTGTCAATCAATCACATCCTATTTAGGTCATGTTTTGACATGAGAGGTCCAGTTTTATGTGTGGAGGGTCGGAACTATCTAGTTAAATCCTCTTAGCTATAATCCGCTACTTAAAACACTGTAACAACAACCCACTTTTATAACCTTAAAGAAAAACAAGAAAATCAAATATTTTTTTATCCTACAATTGAAGAAAATTTGCAATGTAAACAAACCACATTTATTACAAAGTCTCAACCAGTTGTGATTTTTAAGGTTATACAAACTCAATAACAGATCCTTCCCAAACAAAAGAAACTTGTGTACTTTGCATTTTTACCGTTCGGAAATACCTTAACTAGTGACAATCTATTAACTCCAATACAATAAAAGGTCAGTTCACGTTTGGTTTACATGTGTACCACAAATAAATAAAGGACTGATCAATGCATCCTCTGTAATTAAAATTGTCGTTCAAGTCAAGACACGGTATCGCGTACCTGTGATGTTCCCTTATTATTGTAAAATCCTTTCTGTGACCAATAATTACAGAATTTAGCTATGTTTTCAAATACCCACAATTCAACCTTCTTAGTATTTGTATTTGACATCGGGGGCCATCAAAAATCCATTTTTATCTGATCTGAGTATAAAAAAAAATACGTACAATTATCATTAAATAATTAAATTTTATTCTAATTCTTTCCTTTCATAGAATAATTTTTAATTACATTTCAATATTTTCCCCATTCCTTACAGAATTTTCACATTTTCATGTAAAGCCAATTATAACATGTACAAGCATCAACAACAACAAATCTAAATATTTTTCACGAAATAGCAAAATGTCCGTCAATAGGAAATAATAAGTTCTATAGGCCTTTTAAGTAAGTTGTGAAAAATCATTAATAAATTCATTTTATTCTAAACAAGGTCCAGTACTATTGGGTTAAAATGTTTATTTAAATTGAATAATTAATAACTGGTCATATAAATATGTTTGCATACAATTTTATAATTTCATTCTTTGAACACTTAACATATTTGTAAAGCTTAGAGCTACCATTATGAGAAAAAGAATAAAATAAATGTTTTCCCTGACACAAAAAGTAAATTAACGTTTGAAAAAAAAAGAAGAAAAAAAACCTTGCTGTTTTGCAGGATTTTTAAGTCCAAGAAAAAGTTCATTGTAAGAAAAACTTCATTCAACATTTTTGCCCATAAACAAGAGGGTCAAATTAAGCCTTTAAAAACCAATGTTTGTTTTTAATATATAAATCAAAGTACTTGAGGCAACAAACAGAGGGTTTTATGGCCTGTTTAAGAGTTTTATGAAAGGTTTTATTTTCAGGTCAGACCTCATTATTTACTTAAATATATAAATCCCTAAAACATGCATAGGTGTGATACACCTTTAGCTTTAAAATTTTATGAAATCTAATAAAAATTCTTTAAGTGCAAATCTCTTAAAAACAGACTGTGTTAATAAGGTATAAGTATGTGAAAAATTCAATAATTCTTGAAGGAAAAAAGTGTATCAAGAATTGAAATCAAAAGTAGATAAGGACATGCCAAAAAAAAATGTAACTTTTAGGTATGACCTAGGTTATATCAAAGTCCAAGAAACATGTTAAATACTCATACAGTGCAACATCCTTATTTTTGTCGCTTCTTCGCTGAAAGATCATATTATATAGCATGTATACGGTACTACCGATTTAAAAAGAAACATAACAAAATATTTTTTGTACTAACAACGCCCACTTTTGCCAGTAAGACATAAACAATTTTCATGGTAATATAACAGCTACAGGTTTTTTTTCATTAAAAGTGCTCCTGGGACTTTAAGACCTCACTCTGACCTTGGCCTTTAATGTAAAGTCATGAATATTTAATGCAACTCATTTTTCATTGTGATGATTAAATCTATGACCTTTGGTCACGAAGTCCTGACATTCACTTAGATTATACAGATGTAAGCATATACAATGTACATGTTACTGCAAATTTTAAAGCCACTGCAACTCTTCAGCAAAACAGCTCAACATGCAATGTACTTTTGGTTAATATCACAAAGTTGTCACATTTTGTAGCCTATGTTTTACTTATATACAACTGATTATCTTTTCCATTTAATCCAATCATCTCTAAACATTCTACCTCAACCATTTCTATACTAGATACCCCTCATGTTACTCCTATATTCCATAATTAGAATGAAAAAAAAGAAAGTTTCCAAAGCAACCTGCAGCCAATTTCTAGACCAGAGACAATGAAAATAACCATGTGCACTCTGTAACAGAGTTTTTTCCCCCATTATTGCTTCAATATTGTTTCTGACTAGATAAATGGCTTATCAGCAGTAATTTGTGTCCAGATAAGCTACCTACACACTATTACACAGCCTGCCTGACAGCATTCCTACCTTATCGATTAATCTTATCTACATTAGGTGTAATATAATGATAATGCCTAACCATATAACTAATCATATTTTCACAATGCAAATAATTTGTAATACATCAAACATAACAAAATAGTAATAAACATTATGTCAACCAAATTTGGTACAAACAACATCTTTTTAACAGTATAATAGTATAACAACAGTTACTGTAAACTGACACCTCACTAATACTTTTGAGTATGTTAAATTGGTCAAAATCCCTCTCATAAAATGCAATAGTAATTATGCACACATGCCAAAATCTGCATGCATATTATGCACACATATCAAAATCCCTAAAAAAAGGATAAATTTTGGGCATACAATGTGTTACAGATTGTGCACATGGGCCAAAATCCCTACAGAAATGCATGGGTGGTCATTGTACACAGGTCAAAACCCCTACAGAAATGCATGTGGTCGTACACAGGTCAAAATCCCTACAGAAATGCATCGAGTGGTCGTACAAAGGTCAAAATCCCTACAGAAATGCATGGTGGTCATGTACACCGGGGCCAAAATCCCTACAGAAATGCATGAGTGGTCATGTACACAGGTCAAAACCCCTACAGAAATGCATTGATACTGTACACACTGGCCAAAACACTTTGAAACTGCATGAGAAGTTGTTCAAACAGGTAAAATCCCTCAACAAATGCATAAATATTATGCTTACATGTCAAAATACCTAAAGACATGCATGAGTACAAAAGTGCATGGCTACTATGCACCCAAGTCAAAATCTTTAAAGAAATGCCTGAATATGGTGCACTTAAGTCAAAATCCCTTCAGAAATGCACGAGAAATTGTGCATATAGGTAAAATCCCCCAAGAATTGCATGAATATTATGCCTACAGGTCAAAATCCCTGCAGAAAAGCATGAGAAGTTGTGCACACATGCCCAAATCCCTACAAAAACCCATGAAGATTATGCAAACAGGTCAAATCCCTCAAGAAATGCATGAATATTATCCTACAGGTCAAAATTCCTAAAAAAATGCAAGAGTAGTTGTGCACACAGGTCAAAATCCATAATAAATTGCATGAGTAGTTGTGCACACAAGTAAAAACCCTAATGAAATGTGAAAGTAGTTGTGAACACAGGTCAAAATCCCTAAGGAAATGCATGAATATTGTGTACATGGGCCAAAACTCCCTAAAGAAATGCATTACTAGTTGCACACACAGGTCAAAATTCTTTACAAAATTCATGACATAGATGCCATCACGGGTATACAATGTAATCTCTACTGAAATGCAAGAGTATAGGGAAGTCAGGTCAAAATCTCTCAAGAAATGCATGAACTATTACACACATAAGTCATGAAATGCAGAGGTAAAGTGCAAAAAGGTAAAATTATTTCCAAAATGCATGAGAAGTACTGTATATAGGTCAAAATCCCCTAAAAATGCATAAAACAAACAAAATATTTTGCAAAATGCATGAGGACTTGTGAGATTAATTTGGTGGACCTAGACATGGCTAGGCATTAAAGCCTACAGGATTAGTACACCTTGAGCCAAAAGATGGGTCTTTAAATAGGCCTTAAAAGTTAAATATGACTTTGATAGCACCAGCATCTCATAAACATTAATTGTTGATAATAAACAGTGCACTTTATAAGCAAAGTTCTGGTCTTTGTAGGAGACTGTTTCCAGAATATTTATCTAAACACATCATGTTTTGTGTTAGACATAAATCTTGGACAATCTTCAGAAAACATCTAAAGTATTATCTGGTATCAGTTGTTTATCTTGAAAACAGCTTATGTTCTCTGAGTTTTTTTAATGTAAAATCTACTATATTGTAAAAACTTGAAAAGGTAGTACATCTGTACTGTATGACGACAGTAGGTGCCTATAAATAAGACAGGTAGAAAGCAAGAAACACTTACTGGGAATCAGAAAATAGGCCACGGGTGCTTCAAGGTCCTGCATTGCCCATTACTATTCAGTAGTAAGAACAGAAAGAAGTAAATGTAAGGGAATGTACGTGCTAAAGCCATTCAAGGAGTATTACTTACAAGTCATTTTCCATCTTTTAGCTCTGGTGGCTATATTGTGTCTGTTATAGCTCTGGTGGCCATATCATGTCTATATTTAGCTCTGGTGGCCATATCATGTCTATATTTAGCTGTGGTGACAATATTATGTCTATATTTAGCTGTGGTGACAATATTATGTCTATATTTAGCTCTGGTGACAATATTATGTCTATTTTTAGCTCTGGTGGCAATATTATGTCTAATTTTAGCTCTGGTGGTCATGTTGTCTATTTTAAGCTTTGGTGGCAATATTATGTCTAATTTTAGCTCTGGTGGTCTATTTTAAGCTTTGGTGGCCATATTGTGTCTAATTTTAGCACTAATTGCCATACTGTCTATCTTTAGCTCTATTGGCCATATTATGTCATAATTTTAAATCAGCTACAAAAAAAATCAATATCGGTACATCAAAGTAGGTGATAATAACACCAACAACTCACCCTGAGCACTTCATACAGCCTGTTTTCAATCAAATCATGATTCTAGAGTTCTATGCAATACAGCTAAAACTAAGGACTTTATTCTTTGTTCCCATGGGGGTGAAGAACTATGTTCAACAACAGCTCTCAGCCTCACAGTGCTCTTGTTATTTAACAGCGAGGTTTGCAGTGCTGTCTCCAGCTAATAATTTATTTCGCAGTTGAAGATTGATGGTTCAACACGAAACAGTTGTTATGAAACAAAGAAGGACTTACGACTGTTTTGTGTTGAACCCTCAAATTGTAAGTACTAACATTATTCTTATTGCACATTTTACACTAAACTTGTGGCATTGTGTCACCTCTCACAACTTTACTATCCATGCAATACTTTCTTTCAGTAAGAAGTACACAAAAATGTTCTTAAACAAAGCTTTCTGGAAAGCTTACAATTACGGAACATTCAGTGTGTAATTTATGGTAACAATTATGGTAACCAACACACTGCTTCTGTGGCTGCTGCTGTTACATTAATTACAAACTCTTGTTAATATATCATATATTACCTGTAAGTCAAAAGTCAGACTTGGTACTGTAGTGCCTGTTTTATAACACCTGGTTTGTTTGAAAGTTCACTGTTTCTCCCTGGGACTTTGTTAATCATGGCTAATTGCAAGAACACCTGACTTGCAACAGAACACCTGTGGTAAATATATATTTCATGCCAAATAGTGTTACACCTTATAGTTGAATCTGTTTCCGCATTTTAAGTGTGTTAGTTTTGGCACAGAATAATCCAATAATTTATCAAATTTCTTTATATGTTCTGATAGGGCAAATTTCTTCAATGATATGAGTAGGTTTCACAAGTTCTTCAGAAAGTTATGGAGCAAAACCCGACAATCAAATATTTTGTAAGTTATTATCGTAACTACCTAAGTTTATGTAAGTATGTCTGTATCAATCTCTATCATTAACTTTACAACAGCTGAAGTAAAATGAATCAGGTTGACAAAAATCCAAGCCCATCACAGTAACTGCAGTTACCTCCCCTGACAGCTATATACAGTCACATGACCTTCTTGTACAGCTTTAAACAGTCACATGACCTCTCCAGACAGCTATATACAGTCACATGACCTCTTTTGACAGCTATATACAGTCACATGACCTTCTTGTACAGCCATATACAGTCACATGACCTTTCCTGCTAGCTATGAACAGTCACATGACCTTTCCTGCCAGCTATGTTCAGTAAAAACCTCTAGAGCTATGTAGTCAAATGACCCTGAACAGTTATATACAGTAAAATGACATCCCTGCACCATACAGGATTGCTTGGTCATACAGAAAGCAATGAATGTAAGATTCATGATAAGTTCATACAGGAAGTAATACCTTGCAATCACACAACATGATGTTAATGGATGTTCATAAAAAAAGAAATGACAGCTCAATCACACATCATAATGATAATGCTTTTTCATACAGGAAGAAATGACCTTGTTTGAAGTAATGGCTTTGCAATAACAAATTATAACAGCCATGTTACACATGGTTAATCCCCCGCCAGGGAAAAGATACCTGAAGGTTGTAGTACATTTTATTTGAAGAAATCCTTAAAAGCCGTATAGTTATGGTCATGCTGAATACAGTTTTCAGGTAAGTGGAAAAAAGAATAAGGCAATGAAGAGAAGGTTTGCAAAATATATTAAGTTCATTATCAGTTGGTATGATATAGTTGACTAAAAGTAGCAAGTAGAGTTATTGTTCTTGTGCACTGCACTTCCTCTCAATGTGCTATGACCAGTGTATTAAGTTTGATTGAAAATCCCAACAGAAGTTTTGAAGTAATGCTCCGGACAAAGAATTCAAGTAAACATAAAGGGGAATAACTCTAAAGTAGGCAAGGAGAGTTAATGCTTAGTCAAGTAGCAATGGCAGTGTATTAAGTTTGGCCTAAGTACTTTTGGAGTTATTGTGGACAACTTTAAATGTAAATCTTAGGAACAACTTTAAAAGTAGGCAAGGTAGAGTTTTGTACTTGAACACTTCTTCTCAATGTGCTATGTCAGCGTATTAAGTTTACAAGTACTTTTGATTATGCTCCGGACAAGTAAAAGTAATAAAGGGCAATAACTCAGTAAAATAGTCAAGATAGAGTTATTGTTCTTGTACACTGCACTTCCTACTGAGTGTGCTATGTCATTGTATTAAGTTTGAAGAAAATCCCACCAGTAGTTTTCGGAGTTATGCTCCGGACAAGTAAAAGTAATAAAGGGCAATAACTCTATAAGTAGTCAAGATGGAGTTATTGTTCTTGTGCACTGCACTTCCTATCAATGTGCTATGACCATTGTATTAAGTTTGTACTGAATTCCAACCAGTAGTTTTGGAGTTATGCTCTGGACAAAACTTAAAGTAATCTGGAAAGGGCAATAACTCTAAAAGTAAAACTCAAGATAGAGTTATTGTTCTTGTACACTGCACTTCCTACTAAGTGTGCTATGATCATTGTATTAAGTTTGTAGTGAATTCCCACCAGTAGTTTTGGAGTTATGCTTTGGACAAGGAAAAGTAATAAAGGGCAATAACTCTGTAATAAGTCAAGATGGAGTTATAGTTCTTGTGCACCTGCACTTCCTACTCAATGTGCTATGACCAGTGTATTAAGTTTGTATTGAATCTCTCAACCAGTAGTTTTGGAGTTATGCTCTGGACAAGGAATTTTAAGTAAACATAAAGGGCAATAACTCTGTAAGTAGGGAAGATGGAGTTATTGTTCTTGTGCACTGCACTTCCTACTCAATGTGCTATGACCAGTGTATTAAGTTTGAATTGAAATCCCACTAGTAGTTTTGGAGTTATGCTCCGGACAAAGTTAAGTAAATCTGATAAAAGGGAATAACTCAAAAGTAGGCAAGGTAGAGTTATTGTTCTTACACACTGCACTCCTCCCAACGTGCCTGTCAGTGTACGAGTTTAAGAAAATCGCTCAAGTACTTTTGGAGTTATGGGGGACAAAATGGGACGGGCTCTCCTGACAGCTATGTACGACAAATGACCTTCTTGAACAGTTATATACAGTAAAATGACATCCCTGCCGGGGGATAAATATGCTTGTTCATCTGTTATACCCCAGATCATGATTGATATTGCTTGTTCATACAGGAAGAAGCAATTGAAAGTAATAATGTTGCAATCACAAATCATGATGATATGCTTGTTCATACAGGAAGTAAACTTGACAGTTGTAATCAACACACATTATGATAATGGATGTTCATACAGGAAGTGATGACTGTTGAAAGAAATGACAGCTGCAATCACACATCATAATGAAATAATGCTTGTTCATACAGGAAGAAATGACTGTTTAAGAAGTAATGACTGTTGCAATAACACATTAATGAATAATGTTCATACAGGAAGTGATGCCTGTTGAAAGTAATGCTGTTGCATACTCCCATATCATGATGATATTGCTTGTTCATACAGGAAGTAAAGACAGTTGAAAGTAATGACTGTTGCAATCACAAATCATGATGATAATGCTTACATGTTCATACAGGAAGTAAACTATTGAAAGTTATGACTGTTGCAATCACACATTATGATGAATGATGCTTGTTCATACAGGAAGTAAAGACTGTTGAAAGTAATGACTGTTGCAATCACACATTATGATGAAATAATGCTTGTTCATACAGGAAGTGATGACTGTTGAAAGTTATGACTGTTGTAATCACACATCACGATGATAATGCTTGTTCATAAAGAAAGTAAAGACTGTTACAACCACACATTATCATACTTTCCACTGTAACATTCAGAGGGGGTTGTTTTCATTTTGCAATTTTACACCCCAAATGTGACTCCTTGTCATCAGTCAGCAGCAATGACTAGAGGTCCATGCTCCATATAAATTCCATTACCGTAAAATTATCTTGTCTGAGGAACTGAGCAGACAAAACACTCCGCTCTGGTGGGAAGCAATCAATTTGGACAATGAACTTGAAACAGATGCTGGTATATCCAGGTAATAGTGATAACTTAAACAGGCTCCAAGTGCTCACCACTCTCATTATCTTACAAATTATTACCTGAAGGGCCAATCACAGAAGGCATAAATGACATCACATTAAGTTTAGCTGTCAATAAACCTGATTACTTGTATTTATGTATGTAAAAAACAACACCTTAAAAACAACACCCTCAGATTGGATTTGAAGGTTTCAAAATAGGCAGACACACAAAGATGATCAAGAATTAACTGAACAGTTGTTGTTTTTATTGTTTCAAGTCCTGGGTGACCCTAGGATTTCTGCTCAGGTGAAACTGCCAAGACCGCTGACAGGCGCAGGTTGAACAGACAGATGTGGATACAAGGGAAGCTCAGTACCAGACCCTATCTCTTTACAAATGGACACCTTGGTTCTTTAACATGCCCTTGAAAAGCGAAATTTCCAGTGGTCCGGCCGGGATTTGAATTTGGTAGTCCAGAGCTTTAACCACTTGATCACCCTGCCACCCCTAACTGGCCTGACACTTTTACAAGTCATAAATTTCAATTGAATATTTTGTATAAAAATTAATAAGCTTTTTACAAGTGTTTACAAAATCAAGTTTTTTCAAGAAACATCATTGAAAAGCCATTTTCAATGTTTCCAGAGTAGCCCATTACAGTAGACAGGGGACAGTGATTTATTATAATCCAGCATGGGCAAAGTTGCATTTATTATGTTCCTTTTTCAGTTCATTTGCTGACTTCACATGTCATTTAATAAAGTTGTTTCCATTATTATTGAAAAAAAAAAATTTTTTACAAATTAAAAGCATTTGTTACCATTTCCTATATGTATCATAATAGGGCAAACATTTCTCCAACTTGAGAATTTCTTATAACTTGTATGCTGACTGAGAATCTAATCTGAAAAAAGAAATACAAAATAAAAATAACAGGTCACCGGCCTTGATCTTTAATGATCTACCCTTTAAAATCTGAAAATTAAACAAAATGCTGTACGTGTTCAAGGGCAGATAACTCTGGTGACCTATGATTTTTATTTCATATTTCTTTTTCAGATTTTATTTTTGGTCAACATACCAAGTTTGAGTTCTCCAATTAGAGAAAGTTTTGCCTGTAGATATATGTATAGGAAATGGTAGCGAATGCCTTCAGTTGGATTTTCCAGGACAGTGCTGGATGCCAGGGCCCACAGCCAGGAAGTGTGCAGTGGTGGTGGACCCCTGAACACAAGTTCCTTTTAATACTCAAGTTCCAGACAAGTTACGATTAACATTTAACCTAGCACAGTTGCCCAGTTTACAAACCATACAGGTATAAATTGTCTCTCTGTTGGCAAGGTTAGACATACCTAAATTTGTATCACAACTTAATTAATGAGTGTCTGAAAAAACTTCTGGCTGCTGTATGTATGTGTGATAAAAATGTTTGAAGATTATCAATTAGTTTTTTTAGAAAAATCCCAATCTCTTTTTGTTCTGACATATATTTGATAAAAGAACAGATAAATACAAAAAGAAACTATATACCAGACAAGGTGCAACATGACTGGAGGCTGCAATTACTGTATAGAGGGTTCATTTTGCAATGGCTGTATTTCGTGACTTGAAAAATTCTTTTTATACATTCACGTCTGTTAAATTTGCATTGACCTTTAAGAAATGTTTAGTTAATTAATACAGATCTTATTTTGGTATCATGAAACTAGATTTCCAAGTACCTTAAATTTACGGCATGAAAAAACTGAGCACATGTATAGGGAAATAAAATTCTCTAAAATTAACCCACGGTACAGTCCATGAGGAGTAATATTACTGAAGACAAAACTAAATGCCCTTAATACCTAACATAAGCTTCAGGTTATTTGCAGTCTTTTGATTGCGTAACTGTCTTAAATCCATTTCCAATTTTAAGGTCAGTGTCACATTATGGCATTCCATGTAATGACTTTAAATCTCCTTAACCTTGACCTTTAAAGGTGCAAATACAAAAAAATAGGTCATTTCATAGTTGAATGGCGATCATCATTTGAATGCCAAACACCAAACAAAATATTAAAACAATTTTCAATGTAAAGGTCATCTCTGACAGAGCAACTAAAAAATGACCAGGGTTCGACCACTTGTCCCAGACAACCAAAATGTGAAATTTGCACTGTTTACCAAATGGCTCTTGGAGTTAATGTGCTTACCACAGCTTTCAGCATAAAGTGACCTTCGTGTGACCTTCACCTTTGGCCCAAAAATATGTTTGTTATATGTGCTTATGGTCCACCATCCTCGTTCAAGGTAGCTGTGGTACGACCTGAACCCAAAAATAATTTTATGGCTCATCTATATATTAAGTCAAAGGTCAAGGTCACAGTGACTTCCAGAAAATCTTTACAACTACACAAGTGAGCTAAACCAAGCTTAATGATTACTTTTAATCCCAAAATTAATTTTAAATGCTTGCCATCAACAATTCTATGCATGCCATAAGCTAACTTGGCTTCCCAAGGTTAATCAAGCATGATTTTTAACAAGTAGTTCTATCTGTTGCTGACAGCTAGGCACAGCTAGACTACTCTTACGGTTACTGGCCTACAAACTTACCTATTTTCATAGTCACCTGGCTCTGACCTTGACCCTTGTGCCTCTGCACTTGATTTCCCAAGAACTATGAATTTCTCTGTATGAAATGTTTTACTGTTATCATCAACTAGCACTGGAAGTCCTTGCCTGACATCTTGGGGTGACCTTGAATGTTTGACCTCTTTTGACCTTTTAACCTCTGGTGAGGCTGGATTTGGGGGTGACTGGTTCAGTGACTGAATCAGATCGAAAATGTTTGCCTGGTACTCTTCTGGAGACATATAAGAACCAGTCAATGAATGCTCAGAGGTCTGAGTTGTGCTAGATATGTAGCCTGCTGGCAGCATGTCTTCTGTTGGAAATTTTGGCATCATAGCAATATTTGATAATGAGTTTGCCGTCATATTGTAAGTTGCGCTTGATGAGTCGGTCTTTTGTGAATCTGATGGAGATGGGATATCTCTGTTATGGCGTTCTATTGCTCTGAGCTCAACATGAGCTCCGTCTTTAGTTCGAACCCACACATGACCTTGGAGGTTTACAGGACTCCCTACGGGTGACCTTCTCACACCTAGCCTGTCAGGACTTGGCGTAACTTTTCTAAGCTCAACTCTTGAGCCTCCTTTAGTTGCTGGAACCCAGTACTCCTCTTGCAATGACACCGATCTTGGCAGTACAATAAATTCTGAACTCAAACTACCATCAAATCCTTCTTGAAACACTTCAATAACCTGAGGACTGGTTTTTCCGTCTGATCCAGGGCGGTTATCACTATCTACCACATTTTTCTGAGGGGATCTCCTAGTGTTAGGAGCAGAGTTCATCCGCTCCAACGTTTTGTTTTTCCGTTTTGTTCTTGGGCTTGTTGCATAGCCCTGCCACTGGACATCATTGTGTACTGTTTTAACATCCTTTTCCTTTTCAGATGTTAGATCTATTTCTGATTCCCCATCAGTCACTGGAAGATCTTGCAGAGACAAGTCTTTAGGTCTCTCTTTATGTCGATTTCTAGGAAGGGTATTATAAAAATTAGTCCAGAACTTATCTTTTGACATTGCTAATTCCTGCTCTGCACTTCCTGCAGGTAGTGATCCTGAATGACTTCCCTTGTACAGTTTTGGTCTGAGTGAAGTCGAAACATTCATGTTGGTATCCGGATTTCCGAAAAATTCTGACCTTGACCCAACAGCTTCCAGGCTTCCTGTTTTCTTCCCTTTGCGTAAACTACCGTCGAAAGTATCTTGAATCTTTTCACGGAAGCTGCGCGACCCCTGAACTTTTTTCGTAGGCCTAACATCTGTAAGAGATCCTCTTCTCCTCAGAGAAGACAGATTATGCGGCCTATCATCATTTTTACGCTCCTTCACTTTGCTTTTGGGACTCGCGCAAGGTCCTAAAGCTGCCAGCCAGGACATTATCCCTGAAGTGTTACACACATTCCATATTTATCCCATATCCATCGCACATTACAGAATCTAACATCAACTTTAACAGTTGTTCAGCATCCAAAAAGACCTCTGGGCTCTATTTTCTGGCAAATAAATCCGCCTCACCAAATAAAAACCACTTTGAATAAAAAAAAACTGCATGAACAGTACTTCCCTTACTTCCTCAAGAAAATAAAAATTCCATCCAGAAACCTTTATAACTCAATCTTGCTAGTAAATCAAAGCCTCATAAACAGAGTTTTCCTTGTGTTTTAGATTATTATCTCATTATCAGTCTGTATGAAAATAATACTCCATCTATACTCTATCCATCCTATTAGAGCCAAGAATAAAAGCATCACAATAGGTAACTCTCCTGTATAGGAGTACCAATCACCAGGTGTACAAATTCTACCTTTCTTGCTGAAGAGTACTCAATCTTCAGATCATTTTCTGTATCAAAACTATTTTCCTGTATTTTACAAAACTTTTATGCCCCGTCTATTTATGATGCCAATTCAAATTTACAAATGTCTGTTAATTTAACTCGGAGCATTTTCCAGGTTTCCAAAAGCATCCTTAGCATCAAAAAAAAGATTGATAGCCCATGATAGCTTGCCTCCAGTTGTAATAATATTCATTCATATTTCTATGAGCAATCTCTTACTTTAATAAACATAATTCCATGCCAAAATAACTACAATCCAGTTCTATGTTCAGCTCACCACAAGCTGGTTGGACAAAAACCATAAATCATTACTATCCAAAAATCACTCCAGTTCTATTTTTAAATATTGAAGACATTGATATGATGGCATCCAACCCGACAGCTTCTTCTCCATCTATGAAAATTAAGCTGGTAAAAAAAATAATCTTCAAAAACTTGGTTGGCATAGTGTTTTAAAATAATCCAGGTAAGCGGCAGGAGGCAATGCCTCTGTGTAAAATACATTAGACAGATAGGGATATCATTGAGATATCTAAATTGATAGTTCTTAAGACATACACAAGGGAGATAGCATGTGCGCATCTCCCAAGATTACCGGAGATTAACAAAATATATTAAAAAGCTACACCCAGAACAACAAAGTAAAACAAAAAAAAATTTAAAATCATATTTCAACCTTCTTTTTTTCTTTTGACAACTGGTAGGGTTTTTTTTTCTTTAAGTATTGAACAATATTCCAGGTAAAAAAATTAACTGAACTCATTCCTATATTCCATCATACTTACCATATCGTTTCTAATAACATGGTGCATTTAAGAAAATTTGTATAAAAAAAGTTTTAGCTGATCCGAAGTTCAAAACCAGTGACAGATTCACAGAGAAGGTATTTCATAGTGGAACTTCTTCTCTGAGTTCCCTGTCTACACTGTTATTACCGTCACAGCTGTGAGGAAAGCAGAATGTCTTCCCAATCATCACAGAATTGTGTTTCTGTCTTGAGGGTTCGGCTAAACCTGGTGATAGAGGGAATGCAGATGCTTTTACAACATTACCTCCCCTGAACCACTAAATAGAACCTTAGTCTGCAACCTTATAGTGTTTGCGTTAATTCTTGAGCATCAGATGTTATCAAACATGCCCACACAGTTTTAAAGCCATAGATGGCCCTGTTGTGAAGTGGTGATAATCACGTTCAAGTATTAAAAGGGTCACAAGTCTGACCCTTGATCATGCCACTCATCCCTTTCAGAATAGTTTCAGGTAGGACATGTCATCAAGAGTTTCAGGCATGACAGTTTTTAAATAACTGACAGGGAGTTATAACACTAGCTAGGCCCTTAGGGTTAGCTTTACTTCCGATTTACTTTATTTTGGATCTTATTAACATAAATCTGGCAAAAACAAACCCAACAATAATGTGGATCCAAAAAACATGGTTTTTACAGTTGCTCCATTGACAGCTGTGTTATTAGAACACATACATCATCATTACATGAGTGTTCTATATAATTGCATTTGTTGCCCTGACAATTAGCACCTTGGTTGATTACCTGAGCACTAACTTGTAGAAATGTTCTCCCCCAACCATGAAAAATACTGCTCTGCCGGTAAAATATGGCAACAACTCACATTCTCTCACCAGGATATGATTAAACAATAAATAACTCTTAATGCTCCAAGTTCTTACTTTGCAATTATCAAAGCTGCACATTCACAGTTGAGGTAAAAATTTGGGAGGAAAAAAAAATTGATTTTTCTCCTCTCCAACATCACTTTGATGGCTAAAATTAATGTAAATAAAAGAAAATTTCTACTGGTATTACTCTGAAATTGCAATAAATTCAAAGTTTCAACAGTGCTTTATTATGTCATTTTGTGGAGCATATATTTTCGTGTAATAGCTAAACTTTATTGCTTTGTAAGTTTACAGAGGTGTCTCCTTTTAATTTATAAACATTAATGACGTTTTTGAAGAAACTTAGCTTAGCAAGTCTAAATACAATCAATGCATTAAAAACAACCATGATTTCCTTTTGTCCTATTACTATAATTTCAAACATGGCAGGAGTATCTTCTAAAATAATTGAAACTACAGTTATGTTTCTTGTGCACTGCCCTTTCTTTCATTGTCCTATATCACTCTATGAAGAGTCAATTCATTCCCTTTAATACTTTTGAGTTATGCTGCACACAAGGGGCAGAAACTCATAATGAAGCTAGAGTAATGGTTCTTGTTCATAGTCCTCTGTCAATTATAATTCTTTAATAATGCACTTTCTCTCATTGTCCTCCATCAACATAATTATGGATCAACAACAGTTACTGATTCCCTACAATGTTTTTTGAATTTTTTTCTGAACAAGAAAAAGGAACTAAGTGTAGTAACTCTAAAAAGTTGAAGCTAGACTTATGGTTCTTGTGCATTGAACTTCCTCTCATTGTCCTCTATCAATTGATTCCTGAACTTTTCCAGTTATGCTCCACGTAAAAGCATGATGGACGGACAGACGATGCCTTCCCTATGCCCCAGCCTATTACGTCACTGTCAAATTAGCCTCACTGAACTGTAAAGAATGATTACAGACAGACAGAAAGACAGACAGTCTATTATTGTAGTGCCATTTTTACTCAGTCCATACCACGGACTCACTAGGGTATTACACCAATTAACAAAATCTATACACCATCCTTTCTCAATTATTTGTAACCAAAACAAAGTAGCACTTTGGCAAATACTTTCCACTTTCAAGGTAAAAGTTCAGTCTGACCTCATAAATATGTAGATTCTAGAAAAAAACAACAACAACAACAGGAATCATTAGCACCGACACTTGGGAGAACAAGTTTCAATTTGTTTCCTGATAATTCATGGAATCATGTTCATGATCCTCTAGTAAAACATAGTTGATTTACCTCAGTTAAGACAATAACAATAACTCTCATACCAGGGATAAACAAAGAATATGATATACAGATGGGCACTAATGCAAACTCCTATCCTAGCCTAACTGGCCAATTAGTCTACTTGGACAAGCACGCTACCAACATTTTCTGCTATAGTTGATGTTGTATGAGTTTAACATTGGTTTCGACCATATTTTGGTCATTTTTACTGGCTGTACGTGTTTCTCTTACCATTGTTCCTAGGAAAAACCAGTACTAGATCCTTTTACTCTATCCTTTTCCTCCATAAAAAACTGCCAACTTTCTCACATAAAAGAGGCATGGGCGGTAGCAGGGCTCAAACCCATGACCCTCAATCAATGAGAGTATACAGTGATTTCAAGTTAGTGACTAACCACTCGATCACTCGTTGTTACACCCCCATCGATATTTCTATTTTCCATAGAACAGTATGGATAAACACTAAAATATACATAACAAGCCTGAGGAAAAAAAAATTTAATCTGTTCAGTCATGTATACAAGTTATTTTCTCTAATTCCATCTTAAACTGACAGAAGTGTTTTTAACAATCTGTAATTGGAAGCCATTAGCAAACTTTTTTCATCACATAGATAGTTGCTGCCAATGAAATATTTCTGGAATTTTATACAGTTCTATCAAGTTTGATCTGTTGGTGAAAAGAAATCGCACTTGTGCATCAATGATCATGCCGACTATAAAAGAGGCATTTGAAACAAGAACTGCACCACACCTGTCAAAATAATTTTCTACTGTATTTCTTTTTACGGTGGCTGACATTTTAAAATCTGACAAGTATGCTATGTTTCAGAGGAATCTGATAATATATAATATAAATTCAGTGATAAGTGTGAATATCAAATGCAAGTAATGTCATTATAGCGGAGTAATATTGTTCATAACAATTTCTATAACTAAAATTGCTTTTTAATTTTCTCCTGCTGTCAAAAAAAACCGGTTATCAGAAGTTTTGCAGATGTTTTAAGTATTTCAAAGCATTTTTCTTTTCAACACTATATCAGTTATTAACTTCTGGGAAGGTCCAGGACAAGGTGCCCATCCTTTGTAAGAAACTGCAAATTTTCTCACATACAGATTGGTAGCTGGGCTCAGACCAATGACGTTCAATCACAAACGGGTTTGGCAAATCAAGTAAGTAACCATAGTGATTTGACAATAGAGGAGTGTTGAGTTTAAAAACAACAACAGAAAGGTTAAGGAGAAAAGTTGAGCAATGTTGAGCTAAGTGCAAAATGTTCAAACTTAGAACATTTCTCCTGCAAAATGTGAGCTATGGTTCTTTACAGGTCATTCATAAAACAAGGAACATTTCTCCTGCAAAATGTGAGCTATGGTTCTTTACCGGTAACTCATAAAACAAGGAACACTACTCCTGCAAAATGTGAGCTATGGTTCTTTACGGGTAACTCATAAAACAAGGAACACTACTCCTGCAAAATGTGAGCTAATTGGTTCTTTACTGGTAACTCATAAAACAAGGAACATTTCTCCTGCAAAATGTGAGCTATTGTTCTTTAACTCAAAAAAACAAAAAACACTACTCCTGCAAAATGTGATCTATGGTAAAACAAGAGCTGTCCCTCACAAGTGATGAATGCCCCCGAAAGAGGTGTCTCACAGTCTTTGTCCTCTCATGTGCTTAATAATTGTGGTATGTAATTTTAATCCATGCGACACATCAGCTTGATGTGCTAGACATTTGTGCCAAGATATTTTTAAAATCCTTCAATGCATGACAAAGTTATAGTCCAGACACGAATGTGTCATATATACAGGATTCCATTACCTTCAAACTCTAAGTGTGACCTTGACCTTTGAGGTAGGGACGTGGGTCTTGCACGCAACACATCATCTTGATGTGCTAAACATTTGTGATAAGTTATTTTAAAATCCTTCAATGCATGACAGAGTTACAGTCCGGACACGAATGTGTGCATATATAGAGGACTCCATGACCTTCAAACTCCAAGTGTGACCTTGACCTTTGAGGTAGGGACGTGGGTCTTGCATGCAACACCTCGTCTTGATGTGCTAGACATTTGTGCTAAGTTATTTCAAAATCCTTCAATGCATGACAGAGTTACAGTCCGGACACGAATTTGTAAGTGGGGACGCACAGACGGACACGGGCGCCCCTGCGTAGGTGGTATTAGGAAGTATTTCCATTGTTCTCGAACAATGGAGTGACCACTTAAGTAACAAAAGAATGACCACTTAAGGGACAAAAGACGGAATGAAGACAATAGATTTCTATTGTCTGAAGACCACACCTCCTACCACTTAAGGTATCCAGCTTGCGTGTGGACAGACAGACGGACAGTGCGATTTTAATATGCCACCCTTCTCGGGCATAAAAAACATAGCTCATATTTTGCAGGAGTAGTGTACCCTGTTTAATGAGGTAAAGAACCATAGCTCGCATTTTACGATATGATGCAACACCAATGCCAAGGGCTCTCAGGTGAAGCTCTTCTTTATTAATAAAAAAACCAACCAAAAAAAAGATAAGATAAAAATGTCAGAAAGAATGTGAGATCTGTATTGGAAAATGATGGAAAAATAATTAAAAGCACTTCCACTGTAACAAACACATACTTTTTCTATAAATAATCGGAGGTAAAAGGAATTACACATACCAAAACTGATATGTGAGTATGATGTTAAAACATATAATATATATACTGCCTGGAGGAGCTTTTGCTCCCAACTGTTTTATAAATCAACCACTGTCTGTAATACTCCATAACTCTGTGATGGTGATGGTTTATCAGTTCCACCACAGGGGATACTTCCTGGCCTAAATAAGTAGGAAGCTAAACAAATGAATCTGTTGGTTAACGTCCTAAACCTTTTTAATAAACAGCAGAGCTTGACGAAAGCATACAATTTGCAATGTTTTTTTCATAGATAATTGACATCTCTTGGGTGAATCTGATCACCTTGGCGATCATTTTTCTAAAGATATTGCAAATAAAATGAGGGCAACCATATTGATGCATCCTTGAAACAAATGGGTATTATTCGCTATTTCACAAATTCCTCTCTTTAAAATATTTTGCAAAAGATCCATTTCATATCGATTTATAATCTAAGAGATTACGGTTAGCTTTTTGGCGAATTTTAAATTCACAAATAAGACTCAGTGGTGATGGAGTTAATGTAATTTAAAAAGAAAAAAAGATAACGTAACAAATAAGACTATAAGACTGTCCATTTTCAAATCGCACAATTTGAAAGGGAAAATTACCAAAATTTTAGCATGACTTATTTTCCACCAAAATATACTTCTGAATGGGTAAGAGACTGACTCTACGTGGTGATTGACATGTTTTCACCCCGGCTGATAAAGAGACATGTTCTTGATGACATACATGTACCAATGTTTCACTGAGCATGTTCATATGGCAGGAAGGGCTAGAATTTCACGTACATGATATTCTACGTCCCTACCTAGCAATGTTACTAATTGCATATATAATTGCTAATTTATTTGTCAAAACTTGTGAAGTACGTAATCACTCTCCTGATGGCCGGGGTAATTATCAAGTTATTGTTATTAAAACTTTATACAGTACTGCAGTTTGCTATATAATGGAGGGAGTGAGATGCTGACAAAGTTACTTCACAATACTAATCATGCTAATTCTGAAAGCCTACGCAGACCATGATCGAAGGAGTGGAAATCTACCAAACTGTACATATTTTACCTTGGCAGGCTCTTCTAACTCCTTTCCCCAAACAGTTTCCAAGGTAACTTAATAAACAAGACATATACCATTGAGTGAATTGTTATACTATTATATGTTATGATATGAGTTCAGTGAATAATCTAGGTTTTGATTTATATGAGTCCCTGGGACGCACATTTTTCAAAACAATGAGTCCCAGCTATGAAACAATGAGTCCCTTTCCGAAAAAGTAAGAAAATAGAATCGGACATTCCCGCCGAATTATTTTCGTTGCGAATCGCCGCTGTGATGTAGTTTTTTTTTTCCAAATATAATTGTTTCTAAAAGTATTGAGTTACTGAAAATATTAATTACCTTTTACGTAGATATAAAATATTTATTTCCGTTAAAAATCTGCTGTAATTAGTCGAGGTTTATTCTCCAATTAGCATTTGTCACTCGCGAATGTCGCGGTAGGTGTGAAAAATACGACCATTCATAAAGGATGTCAACTTTGAAATTTCAAGCTATGTGACACCACTGATTGAGTAACGTTTGATAATTTGTGGATGCGAAAAGTATTTTCAATTAACTTAATTAACATTTATAAGTTCCAACTATTCTTTATTTAAAATATACGTTATGTTTATAACAAAATCGCGGCGCTTCTAGCCGATTTTTTCTAAGTAACATTTTTCTTCTACAATGTATTTACTTTAAAGAATTAACTTTGTCGAATAAAATAATTTCTACAGCGACTTCTTTTATTCATAAAGCCGCAGGTGTTAAGAGATCAAAGCACGTACGCCGACGCCGAGTTTCGTTTGATCCAAGCGAAGCACATGGCATTAAAAAGACCGAATATTTTGACAGGTAGTGACACGTCTGATTATTTTGAATTATAAAAACTAGTTTGGAATAGACAATGTATAATATGAGTAAGTTTTATTTTGATTATGCACTATATCTAGCTATACAAATGTACGTCGGTCGGCAAATATTTTCGAATTCAATAAATGTACAAAAGTAAAAAAATACGTGTATACAAATTTTCAGGGAAAATAATTCTAATTTAATGTCCTGTAAGCTGTCTGAAACCAGGAATACTATACAACGGTTCCTGCTGAAACACCACTCTAAGTACCGCGATTTTACACCCGCTAAGTGCCGCGATTTTTCAACGATTTCATCCGAAAATTCTTCCAAATACTCGCAGGAAACGCAAGTTCGTGGACGATATTCTTTTATACAAACTGCCGCGAGCATATACCCAAGTCTCGCTTTTCACGTGCTTGCGTCCTAAAGGACGCACATATTTCAAATCTTTGCGTCCTTTGCATTTTTTGTGCGTCTATGACGCAGGACGCATGGCTAGATTATTCACTGTGAGTTAACCTCTTTTCCTTGTATTAGACAAGAACTGTCACTCATAGTATGCCCAGTGATGCCATATCCCAAATAGTCATTTGTAAAACAAATACAGTAAACTATATACAACTTATTCAGATACAGTGGAATTCTGGATATAAGGAACACATTTTCTTGGCCCGATTGTTCCTTCTTTATTTAATATGAAAGTGTTCAATGGATACAACATGCTTCAGATATAAGGGAACAAATTTAAAATGGTCGTAAGGTGTTTCGTCGTATACGGATTCTATACGCTGACAATTACTTTCAGAGGCTAAATGTTGACTGCAAATAGCAATGCTATAACTAAGAAGGTAAAACTGCTTCTGTGACTTCATTAGATCAAGAATGGTGTCGCTATCTCACAGTAAAACTTTCAAATGCACTACTTTTCTTGAAATATTCTCAACGCAACGGACCTTAGAATTTTAGAAGCAGTTTGTAAGTAGTGAAAGAGAAAAAGAGATGAGATTTAAGCATATTTTTTCTGTGAATTGTGCATTTTCTGTTACACCACCTGTGTTCAATTCAGCTGATTACTACAGTTGGATCTCCAGCAGTGAGCAGTGTCCCATTATACATTCTCCACTACATTCACTGTTGTAGCGTACAGACATTACCCACAGCAACATGCAGTCCCACCAGCCACAATCACCTGTACAAACAAAGTCACTGTATTCCAACAGGTAAATATCATAATGTCTCTGTAAATCACAATTATTTTCATACAGCTGGTTGCAGTGGACTAATCCTCTAGAGTTCAGAGCAGCCTTACAGTGGGTGATGGGATACCACTCTGCTGAAAAACACGACAGTCTTGATGCAAGAGTAAAGGAACATTCTTGATGCAAGAGAAAATTACAATCTTGATTCACAAAGAAACAGAACATTGTTGATGCATAAGAAACAGAACATTTCTGATGCACAAGAAACAGAACATTGTTGATGCATGAGAAACAGACCATTGTGGATGCATGAGAAACAGAACATTGTTGATGCATTAGAAACAGAACATTGTTGATGTATGAGAAACAGAGCATTGTTGATGCATGAGAAACAGAACATTGTTGATGCATGAAAAACAGAACATTCTTGATGAATGAGAAACAGAACATTCCTGATGCACAAGAAATTGAACAATCCTGATGCATGTGAGAAACAGAACATTCTCGATGCATGGCCTTTCTTGACCTAGAAATCATTGCTAGTAACAGGTTGGGGATAATCTCTGGCAATGAATATTTAATGGCCTGGGTATCTGTTAGCTGATTATCTATCATCTCTCAATATACAAGTGGCTGCAGGAGATTTGTTCAGCCTTAGCCTGGTCACCAGGCCCTGAAATATCTCTTTTACTAATACATATCTATCAGTTTTGTTCTAGAGCCAGTCTACTATCCAGCGCCGATTTCAGGGCCTGGTAAAAGGCGATTCAAAACACCTCAGAAAACTGAGGTGTCTTCAATCAATGCCAAATCTTGACCGTTCTCTCCCAGCAGGTGATTAAATTTTATTGCCTGGTGTTTATAATATACAGCCGATACAATCTCTTGTGGTAACTAGTGGTCGTTGTCATTAGAACCTTGAAACTAGAAGATAGGATTTACATGATGAAAATCTTGAATGGAAACTATGTTTTATTTTGTTCACAGACTGGCAGTGATAAGAGTTTACTTTTTGAAATGACTCCATGGTTACATTTGTTGCCTTATGCATAAAGTGTGCCAGTATTTTTTTATGAAGATGCACAGTAGAACACTTTTCACATGACTTAAAACTTGTGTTAACATGTATGGGTCTTTGAACAAAACATCCTGATTACATTTTGAACTGCTAATGTTACTTTGGATATAGTTACCTTCTAACAAACCTGGCCTGCGGGACACTTTAACCATAGTTAAACTTCCTGATTTACATAGTAATATTTAAAGACATGCACATTTATCAAATCTATCAAAGTTTGTGCAAGAATTGTTTTGAGTATTGACAATAAGATGGCGTGTATTGCTGTACTAGGCAATAACCTGGTGAAGTGGGGAAATTGCCCAGTTTCTATACAGATCATGCAGACTCCAAATAATATCATCAATTAAAGTTTTCTGAAAATCAAATGAAAAATAAAGCGTGGTAGAGTATTAATATATTTTGCTGAACATTTTTACAATAAACATAAATTGATAAAGTGGGAGCATTGTCCAATAAAGTAATCACATAGTATGTAGAATATTACCAACTGACAAAATTTATGATATTCAATACAAAAGTTGAAGCATGTAGAAGGCAAAAAAGGTTTAATATGGCAAGACAATTTACTAATTAATCAAAAAAAGAAATCTCTAGATTATTTCATAAATATATCTCCTAAAATATGGGAGACATCTTTTCAATTCCGAGATATCTCTGTAAAGTAGAAGATATCTTTCTTTTAGTAGAGATATTTCTCTTGTTTTCAAAGATGTCTTCCAATAATAAAGAGATTTCTCTCAATGCAATAGAGATATCCCTCTAACATGCAGAGATATCTCTCCTTTCTCAAAAGATATCTCTGTAAAAGAGAAATCTATTAAAAATAGAGAGATATCAGCTTACACTTAAAGAGATACCTCTGTAACTTTGAGAACGGAAACATATCTCTCAAATGATGTTTAACAGAGGGGGGGGGGGGGGGGGGGGGGGGGGGGGGTATCTCTGTGAGTAGAAGATATGTCTTAAAATTCATGAGATATCTTTCTGTGATACAAAGATATCTCGCAGCGTGAAATAGATATCTCTATTTAAACGAAAGAGTTATTGAAAGATGTCACTTTAAAATTAGAAAGATGTATCTTTTGGAATAAGTAGTAACATGACTTGCGATAATTTTAGAATTATGTGCTTTGACGGATTACTTTTTTACCTGACATGGCTCAACTACTACATAGGACAGGTAGATGCAACTCACTGACATCCTCATGCATACCACATACAATACATAATACATGCTACATGTAACAGTTAATTATATTAGTCTTTTCTAAATTATAATGACTTTTAACATTTTAAAGACTCGCATATATAATTACAATATAATACTAACAGGGGTTTAGGAAATAAGATTTTAGTCGATGCTTAGAAAATTATTTCAGTTATTGTTTGGCTTGAATTCTCGTATGTGGTACCTAAGTGGCTTTGTTACAGCACAGAAACAGATACTTGTTGCAAGACTCATTGATATACAATTTTCAATATTTGATAAAATAAGTTTTCCAATTTTAAAAAAATAAGTACGAAATAATGGTGAATTAAAACAATTACATAAGTTGGTGAATTATTGATAATTACTGTTCAAAACGGGACACCTAAGCACTGTGACAGAAGAATTTTGAAGTTTTGGCTATACAAAGTGTAAAAAATACTATAAACTTTTATTAAATGTCGTGTTTTAATATTTAATAACAACACTTCATTGATATTAACTCATTAGTCTTTTAATAATCAGTTTTCTTATACTTTATTTTGAAATTACCATCCAAGGACAACAAACCTGTGAATTTTGAAATTAGCCCATATACATTATACTTCCGTGGTGAACTGTAAGTAGCATAATCCTGAAAATTTAGAGTAGGCCTTACAACTTTCCTAGAATATTATACAATATCTTACCAGAGAAAATTTGTGAAGTTCATTCTGCATCTTGATAAAGACTTCACAGCATTTATACCAATGAATTACTGACCACAAGATGTTATCAGCAATCAGAGGAATTAGCCATGGTTTATTTTATAGCTGTTAGGTGTCAATCATGCTACTCTGGCCAAATCGCCTTTTACTAGTCTGATAAAACTGCCCCAGTATACAAAGCAAAATCATATAAAATAGACTGGAAATAGTGCATGAATTATAATATATTGAAAAAACATAAATTTTATCAGACTAGTAACTAGTCTAGTTCAGCCTCTACTGCAGTAACTCTAACAGTAGCATGTTATTTTTTTTATTTATTCGAACACATGTTAGTTTCCAGAGCATGTTGCAAGGTAATTCAAAACAAGAGGGTACCTTACATGGACCAAAGTTGCTCACCTGAAGAGGTTTTTATAATAAATCTGCCCTGATCAAGATAGATTTTTTGTGCGCCTGACATTATTTCATAAAAATTATTCTTACCAAATGCACCTTTGCGTATTATAAAAAATATCATCCATTCAAACTTTTTGCAGGTGCATTTATCTATTGTAGCTGTTTGTCACGAGTGAAAAAGTCCCATTTTGATTGGCAATGTTGCTTGCGTCTTCAGTGCAACGATTTGCATTACAAGAGAAACTCATGACCATTACAGACCAAAAGGGAATCCAGACTTGATAACCTGAGAATTTAAAGTGTAAATCCTATAAGATGATATGTGAAAGAACATTTAGATGTAAAGTGCAGCATTTTTCATCATGTACACAACTGGAAAATGATCCTGATGCAAATATTTCAAAATATAACATTTCTTGTCCTTAGATATTCTTTTTTTTATGTCCATGATTTCCTATTAAATGAGTAGTTAGTCCCTGATTTGAAATCACTGTAACCTCTCATTGATTGAGGGTCATGGGTCTGAGCCCGGCTACAAACCATGTCTCTTTATGCGAGAAATTTGACAGTTTCTTATGGAGGATAGGAGCCTAGTACTGGTTCCTCCTGGAACAATGGTTAGGTAAACTGCACGCCTCTAAAAAATGGCCGAAATATGTATGGAACTAGCATTAAACTCCTACAAAAACGACAAGAAGCCTCTATTCTAGATTGTACTCTCACAAGGTTTACTACGTTTTCGTCCGCACAGATCCTGACCCTTCCGAATTTCTAAAATGGACTTGTCCACCTTACAACTGTCTGATGTTGAAAAAGAAAATGCTGTTTTGTTGAAAATGTACTTTCTCCTATCAGCAGAATTATAATGTCCTGTCGAAAGATCAAATTGACACTAACACAGTGTTCAGACAAGACAACATGACTATTAAAGACAATAACATATGTTGTAGTGCACATTAAATGGTAAATGAATACTATAGTCTAGAAAGTAAGCAAACAAACAAACAAGCAAAAAGTTCACTGGAAAATGGTTTTATGATAGGAGAGATAAAATCTATATTCATGTACAGTACAAGCTGCATTTAGTTTATCTGGCTCTTGTGAAGATACGTGATTATCATCATCAACTGCTAGCCTTATCTTAATTCAATTCATTACCTGCCCAGTAATTAACTCTAGTATGGGCTGAACCTCCAGTAGACATACAAAGTCTGTCGAAATTGACGAGACTTTAAAAAAAAAAAATATCTTTGCCTGTGTATAAATATGACCTTTTTTTCAAACACCGTAGAAATGTTTCTTTGAAAGTAAAATATTTCTATCAAAGTGTCAGAAAGAGACCTGTTAAAAAATCTTCTGGCTTTTTTTTTCAACACAAGGGAGGTAAGCAGTACAGTAAAGAATAAATCAGTTACAGAGTTCTCTTACTTTCCAATCTGATAATCAACATGCAGGTGCCTTGAGAGCAGGAGAAGATAATTTATCTATAAGATAATTTATCTGTAAGTACCAGAATTACTTTGCATGATAATTACGATTTTTTCTTTCTTACAAAGTTGCACGATTTAGAAATGACCTGAAATCAGGATAATAAAACCTGGAACAGTAATTCCTGTGCATAAATTTTAATGGAAAACCCACCATGATAATAATCTTGAATTCAAACTTTTCCATCTTGTTTTTTTAATCCTAATGTAATGAAATTAAATACCAGTATCTTGAAGTAAATTGTGTATGACTTGTAATTAACATTTTGTGATTTTTTCATTACAAACATGTGTTGGCTTTCTAGTTTTAGCAACAGTTACAGCAATCTTGAAAGCTGCTTTCAATGTGCCAATATTCTGAAAAAAACATTGCTAAAGTATAGTTCATGCAAACTGGTCTGTCATGTCTGAATGTTGAAAAGCAAACAATACTGTATACAAATAAATCTGGTATAGCTAACTAAACCATCTTTCTGGCTTGCCTTGAATTCATCAAAATATACAGATAATAAACATGAGAAAGAGAACTATGCAAATATAGACATACAGTAGCAAAGAGCGGAACCAAAGAGATATGACAATAGCCAAAGAGACTGTATGGAACAGAGACATGACAGCAGCCAAAGAGACAGTATCTGGAACAAAGACATGACAGCAGCCAAAGAGACAGTATGGAACAGAGACATGACAGCAGGCAAAGAGACAGTATGGAACACAGACATGACAGCAGCCAAAGAGACAATCTCGAACAGAGACATGACAGCAGCCAAAGAGACAGTGTGGAACACAGACATGACAGCAGCCAAAGAGACAGTATGGAACAGAGACATGACAGCAGCCAAAGAGACAGTATGGAACAGAGACATGACAGTAGCCAAAGAGACAGTATGGAACAGAGACATGACAGCAGCCAAAGAGACAGTATGGAACAGAGACATGACAGCAGCCAAAGAGACAGTATGGAACAGAGACATGACAGCAGCCAAAGAGACAATCTGGAACAAAGACATGAAAGCAGCCAAAGAGACACTATGGAACAGAGACATGACAGCAGGCAAAGAGACAGTATGGAACACAGACATGACAGCAGCCAAAGAGACAGTATGGAGCAGAGACATGACAGCAACCAAAGAGACAATCTCGAACAGAGACATGACAGCAGCCAAAGAGACAGTGTGGAACACAGACATGACAGCAGCCAAAGAGACAGTATGGAACAGAGACATGACAGCAGGCAAAGAGACAGTATGGAACACAGACATGACAGCAGCCAAAGAGACAGTATGGAGCAGAGACATGACAGCAACCAAAGAGACAATCTCGAACAGAGACATGACAGCAGCCAAAGAGACAGTATGGAACACAGACATGACAGCAGCCAAAAGACATATGGACAGAGACATGACAGCAGCCAAAGAGACAGTATGGAACAGAGACATGACAGCAGCCAAAGAGACAGTATGGAACAGAGACATGACAGCAGCCAAAGAGACAGTATGGAACAGAGACATAACAGCAGCCAAAGAGACAATCTGGAACAAAGACATGACAGCAGCCAAAGAGACAGTATGGAACAGAGACATGACAGCAGCCAAAGAGACAATCTGGAACAAAGACATGACAGCAGCCAAAGAGACACTATGGAACAGAGACATGACAGCAGGCAAAGAGACAGTATGGAACACAGACATGACAGCAGCCAAAGAGACAGTATGGAGCAGAGACATGACAGCAACCAAAGAGACAATCTCGAACAGAGACATGACAGCAGCCAAAGAGACAGTGTGGAACACAGACATGACAGCAGCCAAAGAGACAGTATGGAACTGAGACATGACAGCAGCCAAAGAGACAGTATGGAACAGAGACATGACAGCAGCCAAAGAGACAATCTGGAACAAAGACATGACAGCAGCCAAAGAGACAGTATGGAACAGAGACATGACAGCAGCCAAAGAGACAATCTGGAACAAAGACATGCCTTTTTGACCTCAACACGGTTTAACTTGAAACCTACAAGTTGTCCATGTCATTTCAATTTTAGCACCACTTAACCTGTTTAGGTCAGTTGATCACTAATAAAAAGCATTCTGTCTCAACAACAACTAGGAACACGATAGGGAAAACATTTCCATTATGGAAACTGTCCTGCTTTGAGGGTGGTTGGCTGGCTGGCTGGCTGGCTGGATGTGGATGTTTACACAGGACCTGACTTCATACTGCCAGTTCAATTTACAGTTTATCAGTCCTGTTAGAGAGAATATGACCAAAAGTACAGGGTAACACTTGTTTGCCACCTGTATTTCATGGTTCTACTAAAAGAGGACCATTTGTTTGCTAGATACTCAGGTGTGGGGTTCAACCAAAGCACTACAAAGTACATCATTGAAAATTAGTGGTCACATCACTTACAAAACCACAGGAATACTAGAGTAAAGTTCCACTATTAAGACAACCCGATATTTAGACCACCCTCGATATTAAGACCGAGCATTTCGGAGCCAAATGACCCATTTATAGTAAAATGTTTTCGATAAAAAGGCCATTACGATATTAAGACCACTTTATGCCAGTCCGAATGGTGGTCTTCTTACAGGAACTTTACTGTATCACAAATTACATGACTACCCTTTGAATAAGAAGTATAAAAACAATGTACATTTTGATCAAATGATTTATCAAAACACAGAAACATTAAGAGTATTCCTGATTTTAAATGGTATTCTAGGAGTATTTCAATGCTTAGGTGGTCTGCTGATAAGTTAAGTGATTAATACGAAACCTGCCTCCCATCCTACTCTCAATCACTCAATCAAATACAACCAACTCAGCATTTAGGATCCGGAAAGAATAAAACAAGCATGACACATCCCCCCCACCCCGTCACACAGGTGTTCCGTACGTGGCCAGGACAAAAAACATGCTACACTCCGCCTGTGCCCCACACCCCCCCCTCCCAAAAAAAATAAAACACTTCACAACTTTTCAAAATGGGAATTTAAGATATACATATAAATATATAAATCTTAATTCATTAACAGCCATGACTTATACTTCAACAGATATGAAGTAAACAAATAAAACATTTAAAAGCAAATCCTATTTGTTTATACAGCCAGCAAGTAGCATCTAGACGTAGAGATCTGTATCAGAATCACCCCCATCTGCTAAACATGATTTTCTCGGTAAGAATGCAGATAACAATAACTCACCTGTGTGTCTCGGGAACATATGTCGCATGTATGTCAATATGAGTCGACTTGTATTTTAACATTCCGCTAATGCAATAGATATAAATCAGAAAATATCACAACTCCTTCATGTATGTAAAGAAAACAATGATTGTATAATCAGATATCACATGCCGAATCAGACATCGAAAAAAGTTCCATTCATGTTTTCATGTGAAACAAAGTTCCCAGACACATGTTGAGCATACGTATCTGTGCCTCTCATATGTTTGCTACAGTAAAGATTGACGTGCTAATTAGTATAAGAAAAGGTGATACTGCTAGGCGAGAATTCTTTCATGTTCAAAGAAACATCTGAATCCTTAGGTATTAATTATTTATGATGCGGCACTGCTTTTTCCTTTTGTCCATCCATTAATATAATACATGTACATGTGAATATAATGCCTTTGATAAAATGATACAATTTCTAGCTAATAAAGCTTTGAAAATTGCACTCTTACATTATTCTGTAATCAAAACACTTATGCATTATGCAAAACATATGTACATACATGCATGCAAAGAAAAATAATAAAAAAAATATTCGAAATAATTTCTTTAACTGATATAAACTTACGGTAGCTGCCGCGGACTTTTGAATGGTTTCCCCATCAGTTTTTATCTTCCGATAATCCATAAAATTAAGAATTGCGGACACAAACACGCACAAATACATTTAATACCAACATTCCTATTCTTGGTCTAAACAAGGATTTGTTTTCATTCGACATGATATTACAATGTACAGATTCTACAACAAATTAATTGATCCTTTGTAATTAAAACTACAGTACAATTCAATATCGGCAATCTATAAATTGATCATTAAGCTAGTGATCAGCTGTTCTTAAACCCATTTTCACGTCATGCACTGACAGCTTCGTAATTTTCAGGATAGATAAATAAAATTTTCAACGGAACTTCTTTTGATTTATTCTAGCAAGTATCAGTAAGTATGAATATTTGGCACCTTTCAGCATACACACATAAGCTATACTTAAAATACCAATTTTCATCTTCTTTTTTTTTCATCTTTTAAAAACTGAAAGCAACTGCAATCGTTGATTTATTTATAAATGATTTAAAAGCACTTCATGCTTGTTAAATAATTCATGCTAAACTCTATAATAATCATCTATCATCAGGAATTATTTTGGTCATAATTTAATTGGATGCAGCAACCACAAAAAAATCCATTAAAATTAATGTACTCCTCAAACATTAATGGTTTTAAAGTAATTTCTCTATAATCATGTTTTGCGCTAAAAGCTGTAATCTGTGTTAAGCCTTGCATCTTAGACGTCAAAATTTATTTCTGAGAACCATTCAAGATGATGCCTATAAAATTATTTCGTACATACAACTTGAATAAAACATTTCTAATTTCAACCTTAGTGGAAACAAAAGGTAATAAATCCGGAACTACAGTACAGTCGCTATTAATTCTATACAAAAAATGAAATGAAATCCGATGTAATGATCAAGTAGAATTAAGGAAAATTACCTCGGTTCTTACTTACTTAATTCTGTATTTATACATACTAAAAATAGCAAATCATGCTGTTTCGAACATTTGTTTGAAATTGCAGAAACAAATCCTCTTGCAGTGTAAATTTGAATGTGCCTGTAGATTTAATACCTGATCAGCTATTATTGTTTTATACAAATGATTTTAATATCTTATTGTTTTATCTTGATAGAAGTCTTATCATTGCGCTTCCAATAACCTACTTAACAATTCCCAATCATTCGTACACTGATCAGGTATCATCAGTTTTGTCAAAGACATTGTATCAAATCTCTCCGCCCGCTGGCTCGGCAGATGGGTGATTCCAGATGAAAAGCTGCGGGTACGAGAATGGGAAATGGTTTAATTGTATGACTTAATTTTATAGACAGCTTGGTGCAGTGGAAGCATGCTCGTCTCAGAAGGTTACCGGTAGATCCAAATCAGTGCCGAGTAGTGAAAGTGTCCTTAGGGCAAGACATGAATGGCATTGCCTCTCTCTCTCTTTGAGTGAGTCTTAAGATAAATTGACTGACTGAATAGCAAACAGTGCAGATCATGATCAAACCGAATGGATTTGTAGACTGATCATGATCTACACTGCTTGCAAGATTATTAGCCACTAGAAATGTGACGGCTACTTTACAGTTTAGTACAAGAATCCAGTACATACTGCCAGGAATAAAGGGCCAGGAAAAGATAACTCTGAAGAGTTTTTATCTTAAAAGATAAATAGAACGAAAAAACCTGTAATTAGATATTTGATAATATAAGAAATTCTTAATTACTACTCTAAAACAATATAAATTAAAGTATATCAAATATTCTGAGATGGTTGTTTTGAAAAAGTGAGGTTTTACAGCCTTGTTACAAATTTTAATAAGAATGTCAAACTAAAAGATAGACTGATGAGTTAAGATGGCAAAGTGATAACAGAGATAACTCAATACGAACACAATGTTTATTAATAATAATACTAAAATGATGCAAATGATTTCATACTATTCAATAATTTAAATTTCATACTATGAAGAAATCCATCTGTAAAACGTTCTTAATCTTTTTTTGTATCACATAATTAATATATTTTTAGCAAAAGAGAAAAAGTAAATACAGTATCTTTTTTACAATTAAAAAAAAGTTTATTTCTCTTCATAATTATGGAATGAGAGTTCTCTATGAAAAACGAAATTTTAATGACAAATAAATTTCTAATTTTGCAATTATACTTGGATTACTACAAATATTTTCCAGATGGGTAAGTAATTACAAAATGCATCTTAGCATTTCAAACTGCAAAATTATCTGCGGGTGTGTTGCATGCCTATTCCATTGTGTATTTCAAAAACGGCTCACAATATTACCAGTTTGTATCTAAACCTGCTAAACAATATTGAAGAAAAAAGACAAAGATACTCATGAAGTACATACGATGATTTTTTTACAAGAGACCTCAGCATCATTATTTCCATGGCAACACTTAATAAGATTATAATAAAACAAAAAATGATGTGCCATTAACATGTACATGAGTACTATAGGCTGATTTACATCATCCCATTAATGTGTTAAGAAGTCTATTTGTTTTTTTATTTTTTGTTTGTTTGGGGGGAAGGGGGGGGGGGGTTAACAAAAAGTATGAAAATACAAAAAACATGTGAAGTATATCAAGACTGGTTCAGTTTCACTCAGTATAGTCAGGCAGCACACTACTAAATCAAGCTTGCCAGTTCATACCACAAACCTAACATGTTTCTGTGATAAATTCAGAAGAAATTTATTGTTCATGTAATCCTCATTCATGTTTCCTTTGAGTTGATTTATTAAAACCTAAATCTATGAGCTTAACTACTTAAAATATCAATCTCAAAATTTAATAATAATACAGGAGCAAAACAAGAAAGTTATTGTTTTGTAATTTTTAATAGTTCATTATTATCAAGTGATAAAAGATTGTATTTTAATTTTGTTTGAAAACAACACAGAAATAGCTTGCAATTAATGCACTTAAGAAACAACCATGTTTTATTAACAGTACTAGTAATAGACAAGCTATCAACTTTATCAACAACCCCTCTTTCTTGTTTTTTGAATACCCATGCACCAGCCCCTTCGCACCAAGTAAATAATATCAATCTAGCTTACTTGTATGGCATAATACAGTCCCCCGACTCCCGAAAGTAAAATTTCATTTAAAATCCTCGAAGTAATATATACCATGACACTTACATGAAGCAAAATAAATCATTACAAAACTATGGATTCTGAAGCTGGTAACATCTGGTCTGCATCCATTGTTTACAAACGTACACGTTCAAATACAGCATAACTGCTGAATCAATATACAGAGGGTTGCATGTATATCCATAAAAGGGCTATCCCTAACCTTCGTCCCTTCAAAATCTTAGAAATAAGACTTCTACAGTTCATTTGGGGTAATGTGACATTGACACAGCAGGCAAGTTTAATATTATTATGTACATTCATTGGATCATGAAAGGATAAAATCTCTTCTTGTACACAATCTACCTTTATATTCAAATTTGTATAAACTTTTGTGTATACACATATCTATCTATTTAGTCACTGTCACATTATCCTAAAGTATAGTACATGATTTTTATTTAATTGTACTACTGTCATATTATCCTAAATGTACAGTACATGATTTTTATTTAATTGTACTACTGTCATATTATCCTAAATTAACAGTACATGATTTTATGTACCACTGTCATATAATCCTAAATTAACAGATTTTTATTTAATTGTACTGAGTAGGTGATTATTAGCATATTTACGGCATAAAGCACCAGGTGTGTCTACATTTATTTACCTGCAGTTAGAACAATTTATCTACCACCTACTTCATTACTCCAGCAACACCCTATTTCAAACAACACTATTATAACAATCTGCAATGATATATTGCTGAAATAATTGACTACATTGTGCAGCAGTGCCTGTAAACAAAAAATATAACTGACTCACCGAGCCACGCAGTGTAAAAACAAACACCTTAAAGGGGTATAACCTGCAACTATCAGTTATTTCCTCAAAATGTTAGAACTACATGTAGTCTTAATGTGTATTTACACGATTATAAAATAAATAAAGGCATTTTTCAAAAAGAACATATGTCGAGAAATGTCTTATTTCTAATTTAGACTAAACAACTGCAAATACAGTGACATTTTATAACAAAACGCTATCCACCCATAAATTGAAGGATGCCTTTAAAGTTAACTTTTGACAAAAATAATTTTATACACAGCTATTGGTGAGATTTTAGGCGGGTACAATTTCTGTGAAAACACCACTTAAAATAGCCAATGAACAAGTTCGTAATTTAAATCAGCCTGTGCGTAAACCTCATATATATAAGACAGTGAAGATATATCTGTCAGGTTTCTGAAGTACATCATTTTCAAATTAAAGTCACACAAGCTGATGGACAAAATGGAAGACAACCTTTAAATACTGCCAATTTGAAATTCCATTATTAAATGAGGAAGTAAATAACTACGTAATCATATCTATATGAAAATGCAGCTTTTGGCAATAAATCTCATACGTATTTTAACAGTAGCACTGTTAACTTCAATCAGTTAATACCTCCTTGCAGTTTTAATTGATTTGCAAAACAAACATTTGTACTGTACAACTTATATAATGTTATTAGGTTAAAGATGAAAAAAGTAGTTAATAACATTCGGCTTACCATGTCATTTTTATTAATCCGCCGAGGAGTGCTTCACTACTTATTCAAGATCTGTAACATATCAACTTTCTATATTCCTTTGTCTCTACAGTTCCTGCACATTCGTATAATTTCTGGGATTTCAGTGAAAACATAAGCGACTGCTACATGTATTAACTTATTGCACATGTTATATAACAATACATTGTACACGTTCAAATAATACTTCCTGAACTTGAATCATCTCTGTTTTAAATACAATCTCCAAGGTGACTGAGAGTTATTGTTCCACTAATAATTTGCCAAGACATTTCACACTTAAATAAATTTCCGTATAGAAAATGAAATAACAAAAACTAGGCTGTGTTGTTGTTTGTCTTTACGGCAGTGCAGCTGTACTGATTAATTTATTAAGTTCTGTAACTG
This sequence comes from Saxidomus purpurata, assembly GCA_022818135.1. Lineage (NCBI taxonomy): Eukaryota > Metazoa > Mollusca > Bivalvia > Venerida > Veneridae > Saxidomus > Saxidomus purpurata. Next base: position 18,488,300 of record JAFMSR010000018.1, on the reverse strand, counting down.
ATCTTGGTGAAATTCCAAATCATGAATTACTACTTTCCTTTTTGTCTTTCAAATAACTTTCAGCTCATAATCTTTCTGGGTGAGAGCAATACATTTTAAAAATTCAATTCAAAGTGAGTCTAAAAATGCAATCTACGAAAAAAAGTGAATACTGTAATCATATGCAGCATGATGGCACCACATAAATTTTCAGAGAACGCTGCTGAAATAAAATCTATTTCACATAGACTTTAGAAAATGATTGACAAAAAGTATGAAATCTAATTCAAGAAATTTCACTGAAACCTGAGTACACTTTTCAATCAGCTTACAATAACACTGTCTGGATTAGTCTCCCTTACAAATACACATATTTTTACACATCTTATTCCAACATCTTTCGAACAGAAAACTTTCGTACAGTAGTTTAGACAAATCCTGTACAATTAATTAACATTGCAGGTACTCAATATAATGATATTCCTTCCAAAGTTCACAGTCAGTACTTTTGGCAGAAACAATCTGCCATCATTCAGAAATACGTTTAAAACTAATTACAGCTATTTGCTTCCACTAAATATAACACATGTATTTATAAGTCCCGGTAAATCACGAAATCAAAACAAGACAAAATTTAATTTGTTTTTATACAAACATGAAGAAAACAGATAATCCGAGAGGGGGAAGTTTATGCAAAACCTGCAAACTTTCACAATAACTGAACTTGGTACTAGATATCTAATTGTTCAATCGTTAGATTTCGTGTATTGATTTACAAGATAATGATTAATCTGTCTAATTTCACTGAACCCAACAATCAGTTAAAAGCATTTTTTTTATTTCTTTCAGAAATTAGAAATATGTTTCTTTAGCTGTAGTTGTGAAAAAGGGGGTTACGCTGACTTTTACAATTCATTTAGAATAATGCGACAGTGACATGACAGATATGTTGTCAACTTTTGCATAGATTATACTGTAGATCATGCATGCAAGAAAAGATTCAATCTTTACATTATGCAATAAATTCCCACAGTAATAGCGGAATCTTCTTCCGTGTCACTGTCACAATATCCTTAATGAACTGTATGTATAGTGGTATAGAAGTTAATGGTGTCACCTATTTAACCGTAATATAATTATATTATTTATCAGATGCCATTTACTATAAAACCAGGTACATTATGACAGTAAGTTGCCCTAGATACCTTAGGGACTTCACAAACCAGGAATCTTGTTCTGTAACTTTTGATTTTATCGAGTACAGTATGGTTTTTAGTCAATTCCTTCAGAGTAAACAGACAGTCAAAACAAACTGCTGCCAATTTTAAATGCTTTAAGTTAAATATTACATGATCTGACAAATGCATACCCTTCCATACATCCACGACACCCAGAATCACCTGCAAATCTGTAAGGACAAGTACATCTACGGTTCATAAGATGGATGTTGCAGGTTGGAACCTCACTACAGGTAACACCTGTACCTCCTTAAAAACAACACCTATACCCCCTTAAAAACATCTAAGTGCTGGGTTCTACCTAAATACAGGATAAGCTAAAATGAACTGCTATTAACTGATATACATAGTTGTACTGCATCCATATTTATATAAAAGCTAATAGGGTCAAAAGCAAAAATCAGGTTTAAAGTCCCCTTGGCACTTTGGATGTTACAATTACAAGTAGCAATGATAATGATAGTTTTATTACCAAGTAAGATGTCTTACCACTAAAATTAAACTTCAATTCTACCATAAACATTCTTAACACCAGAAATTGACTTTTTTATATCAACATACATGTCAGAAATACGGCACAGTAATACAGGCAATCACACATTTTCATGAAAGAAAGAAAGGCAAATATAAACACTACATGTATTTTAGAGTAAATAGAACACTGTTATAATAATATTATTATCAGTAAATTTATATTACTATAATATCAAATCCAAAGTGCTAAAGGGACTTTAATCAGATATTGATATAAAGTAAGCCCTGTCTTATCCAGTACCGGTTCTGCTTTCAACAGTAAACTGCCTTAAATAATACCCTAGTACGTAGTCCTTTGGACCAAATAACATGAAACATATCATGGAAAGCCTTGTTTAACTGGTGATCTCATGATCAAGTGGTGTCAAAGGGTGCTAGGTACAACAAGTTTTACTGTATACATATTACATACAGCTTCAACTCTATAAAAGTACATGGAAAAGTTAAAGTGAGCAGAATTATAAGTCATAAGACACTGTATCATCAATGTTTGCAACAGATTTAAACCGCTTACGTGAATTTCATATCATTTGAATTTTCTGTAATTGAATCCTCCATAGGCAAGCTATTTAGTCTCTGTCGGAACATTCTCTTTGGTGAAATAAAGCAGTCGTACACATCATCATCCGGAACATCGAACACCGGACCCGGTATCACTGGCAGTGACTCATACCACCCATCACCGAAACAAGGAGACATTCTTGGAATAGGGGACATTCTCGGAGTAGGTAACTTCCTCTGTACGCGTATTACATGAGCAGGTTCCCGTAAAAGAAAGTCCGGAAAATCCGGAAACACTGGTAAATCATCCATCAAGAAGAGTTATCTTAATGCAATCCCCTGAATGCAATTTACTCCAAACGTATCAAAGCGTACAGTTAAGAATATAAACTTGTATCATTTACATGACAAAACCTTCACCACTCTGAAATTCAGCCCAAACAAAAGTTTTGAATTAACATCCAAAAATGTCTAATAATAAAACACTTGTCCAATATAAACAATGGTCAAAAATTCTACTCAAGGCAAAATTTTCACATTCAAGAGTGAAATTCTGCAAAAAATTCGCAATTTTTGTTCAGTTCACAAAACCTTTTCCTCGTCAATTAAAATTTTAAGCAGTAACGAAAATTTCCGACGATGCAAGTAAACCACTTAAACACAATGCAGCTTTGAAAGCCTTTAATGAAGAAACAATTATGCCTTTAAGTATCAGTAATATAAGAATTTGACATGTGCTTCAAAAAAGTCCTGAAAGAACAGCATAGGTTTTATGAACCTAACTATATATCTGCATCAGCAACACAATCACTCAGAAGTTAGCTGTCGCCCACCCTCTATAATGACCTGTCCATTTTTGACACAACAATTAATTTTTGCAGCCGGGTAAATAAGTCACCATTATCATTTACTTAATACACAGGTATGTACAAAATGACTTGTACAGTTAGTGAAGTGTTATAAATTACCTGCTAGCTGCTACAATTGTGAATTTAACTGCTAAAAACATGCTATTTTATTATTGTTATGCAATATATGTGTATACATGTTAGTTGCTGTTGTTGTTGTTGTATGACAAAATTTAATGTATTATATCCCCGAGGGTCTATGACCAATGTGGGCAGAATAACATAACACATACAGTGGCAGAGTTAAGCATTATAGATTATTATCAAAATCTGCCACTATATACTTTTCATAACAAATTTAAAAGTTTCAAAACTAGACATGTATTTTTGTAATATGTATCAATTTATGAACAGCTTTAAGTACTAGCATTATTTTATATCATTTATATTTCTATTTACAATACTAGTATTAAAGTATTTTTATATAATTTATATTAGTATATATATATATATATTATATTATACAAGATTACAGAATCCTGATATTATGAAGTGCAGATGTCTTACCATAACTCATCACTCATATTCCTGGGTCTAGTCAATAAAATGTTCAAGAATAAGTGTATTAAATGATGAAAACTTCAAAAACAATAAATTCTGAATTTTACCCTATTACATGTACATGGACTTGTCCATTTTACAGTTTGGACAGTACCATTTGTTGTTCAAAGGGGTGTTCTCTGCAAATCTACTAACTTAACAGCAAACAGTGCAGATCATGATCACTCTGCATGGACTGGTCACAGAGGCAGAAATGACTTGCTACTAGTACATCACACATAACTATGCAACCATGCTTTATGACAAAGCCAATCTCCCATTTTCAAAATATTTGCTAAGAAATGTAGGCTTTGTGGCAAGTGGTTGCATGTCAGACATCCAGGTCACAAGTTTAAATCTGCAACATGTCCACAGTCCAACCTTTTGGCAAGAGTACAGTTCAGACTCCATAGGTATGTATCATCAAAATTCCTAGGTCAGCTAAGATAGAAAGAGCTCATGCAAAGAAAAATTGTGACAAGGTCTGATAAATTTAGAAGAAGGGTTTTCGAGCCAGAGAACAAAAAAACACTAATTTTGCAAAATTTCATCAATTCAGAAGTCCCTTTGGTGAACTGACTACTTTTTTAGCCAGGCTGTGATCTCTATGTCCATTTACATTCACCCGTGATCAGGTTTGGTGATAATCTGATGAAAAACTATTGGAGTTTCAGAGATGTTTGTGATAGATCATACAATTAAGGTAACGGTCATCACAACACATGATCAATGAGTTAAAGGGAAAACAGAGGCAGTTTTATAATACCAAAATAAGAAATGTGAGAATGTGGCTAATAACAAAATTTATAACACCCAGAAATTTTGCGACCATGTTTAAGACAAAAGTTGGGTAAAGTTACGTTTCCAAAATAGCGAACCAACAGTGCTATACGGCAAAATTTCAGCAATAAAGGGCAACAACTCAAGACTGCCTTGAGTAATTTGGCTGGTAATTGACCTTGTTTGAGACATTGTGCAGATATATACTGTGATCTGTTTATTGAATATTTGATAAAAACTATTAAAGTTAAAGGGAACAACTTTAGTGGACCTCACCTTAAGACCTACCCTTTGCAAACGAAAGCCTGTAAAGAAAAGGAAGTTTTTACCAGAGTGGGTGGACAATTTTGTTTGGCTATGGTATAGTGCCGATGAAAGTACAATCTTTTGCCCATTCTGTAAAGATAAATCCAAGCTTAATCCATTTACCACTGGATGTGCAAATGTTAAAAAATTATCATACATGCATTACACTTAGAATTTTCAAATTGAATTTATATTTAATAATAACATAGAGAAACACTAACCATGTAATGCATACCATACTATATCTCTGTACCCTTTTTGACTTTAATGCCTTTTCAGCTTTTGTGCATACAAATACATTTGTACATTATGTAAAATTTACTAGGAAATCCCAAAATGGCTAGTAAAGGAGCCCCAGGACCCTAATTTGAAAAACCCAAGGGAAAACTCTGCTTGCTTATAGAAGCATATGTACACAGCTAAAATTCTGTCTCAGTTTATAGTTATGTACAATTTAGTTTAGTTAAATAGCCTTCCCGAGCTTATTGAATGGCTCTCAAACATTTCTTCTGTTACTATGTTATCATCCAAACAAAAAACGCAGCAACTTTTTTCATGGATGATATACAGATGGGTGGATTGAGAAACGCCTTCAGAGTCTTAACAACAGCACACATTTTGCAATCTGACTGGTATTCAACCTTTGACCTACCATACTGGAGACCAATGCTCAAACCACTGTGCTATTGAATCTTTGGTTTGCCTACATGTACCATTGGTGAAGTCCTCGATCAATATCACTTTCACATAACAAATATCAATTATCATACCTCACATGCTAATAAAACCAAGCCACATGTAAGTCACAGAACTGCTTATATAAAAATTCAGTGCATAAAATTCAGATTATATACTTTCTGAGAATTTCTATTTCTAATAGCCTGCATACATGTATACTTGCTAAATAAACAACGCCACAATTGAAATCTGCTACACAGAAAATATGTTTTTTTAAAAGCTAGCCCTTGAATACTGCAAATTCATCTTATCTCATGTATTTACTACTTGGTTACTCAAGATATACAGTACAATGCTCTCCTTTTATTTCAAACATATGCTGATAGTGTGATACTAACTTTTAATTTGTTTGCTTCAATAATGCAGGGTCAAGAGTTCGATCCCAACGTAAAATTTCCAACTTTGGATAACCCCATGCATTATCCCAATAATATTTAACAAGAGCTGTCCATAAGACAGCACGCTCGACTATTGTGGGTGTTTGCTAATAAAACAAAACTTTTATCAGTGTAATAGCAAAACAAAATTCTGCTAACTATTATGTATAAACTAGGAAAGTGGAATCATAAAAAAAGTCAAAATCTATAACAATAGATTTAATTTTTGGTAAATTAATTGTTTGATACAAAATTTACCCTGAACACTATTGCAAGGTTTGATATAACTACCATAAGTGGTTACTGTAATATGTGCATGATAGTACCTTGCATGCAAAACTTTACCAAATTTTCAAAAAGTCAAACAAGGGCCATAATTTGCACTAAATTTAAACAAGAGTTATCTGTCTTGACTTGTGACACCTCTTAAGACATTAAAAAAGTTTCAAGTCAATATCATAAGTGGTTACTGAGATATGTGCATGATAGTACCTAGCAGGCAAAACTTTAACCAAATTTTCAAAAGTCAAACAAGGGCCATAATTTGTACTAAATTTTTCAAGAGTTAACTGCCTTGATTGTATGACACCCCTAAAGACATGAACAAAGTTTCAAGTCAATATCATAAGTGGTTACTGAGATATGTGCATGATAGTACTTTTAGGAAGCTCAAAAATGCTTTTTACCTTATGCAACAAGTTATTATCATTATTTTAGTATTTTAAAAAATAAAATGTTTTTCATTACTTCAACATGCAGATAACTTTATACCACTTTTCAAACTTTGACCAGTAATAGTTTTATTACTTTTGTTAACAGACTGATGGCACATTTATTGCCTAACTCCTCTTTCTTTAGGGTTTGATAAATGTCAGGTAAAATAGATTGCAAGGGACCAGATGTAAACAACTATAGTACATGTATATAACTGAGGTACATCTTATTATGTAACAGACACTTTTATCATTCTAAATTGTATGAATCTTACAAATTAATTTGTAAATCCTGTCCAAAGTTAGGTAACAATTATGTGCACAGAATTATGCCATAAAATGGTCAAAACTGTCTATATTGACAAATGGAACACCTAGAGTGCATTTCTTATATTAGTTTTCATTGGTCATAGAAATTATTCTAAGTCTGTATTGTGAAATTTAATTGGTGTATTAAAAAGGTCCGCCTACTTTGCGTTCAAGAATTTTTCAGTATTTAAATGAAAGATACGCAGGTTATAGGGAGATGAATGAATAAATGGATAAATACACATACTAATACTTAGTGAAAGATATACTTAGTGATAAACAGAACTTTGTGAAAAAAGAAAATAGATTAAAGATCTCTTTGTGTTAATTTTGGAAATTTAGATATCAATTTGATACGTTACTGCATTATGAATTTAGAGACAGCATAATTGATAGAAACATTGTGTTACAAAATTGGAACTTTTGAATATTACTTATGTACTGTTATTTGTTATATATTTCTACCTGTGAATAAATAAACAATAATGAGACAGACAGTATTCGGTTCCTTACTCGCCACCCTTCCCAGAGGTGTTAAAGTACCTAGCAGGCAAAACTTTACCAAATTTTCAAAGTCAAACAAGGGCCATAATTTGTACTAAATTTTTTCAAGAGTTATATGCCTTGATTGTATGACACCCCTAAAGACATGAACAAAGTTTCAAGTCAATATTATAAGTGGTTACTGAGATATGTGCATGATAGTACCTAGCAGGCAAAACTTTAACCAAATTTTCAAAGTCAAACAAGGGCCATAATTTGTACTAAATTTTTTCAAGAGTTATCTGCCTTGATTGTATGACACCCCTAAAGACATGAACAAAGTTTCAAGTCAATATCATAAGTGGTTACTGAGATATGTGCATGATAGTACCTAGCAGGCAAAACTTTAACCAAATTTTCAAAAGTCAAACAAGGGCCATAATTTGTACTAAATTTTTTCAAGAGTTATCTGCCTTGATTGTATGACACCCCTAAAGACATGAACAAAGTTTCAAGTCAATATCATAAGTGGTTACTGAGATATGTGCATGATAGTACTTAGCAGGCAAAACTTTAACCAAAGAAGCAACGCCGATGCCGACACACAAGTGACTGTAATAGCTCTTCATATTCTCTGAATAGTCGAGCTAAAAATCGAGAAGGCCAGTGCCTCTTTCCAATTTTTGCGAAAGAAGCCTTGCGAAATTTAACAACATAGACATGTTCATTCTAGTTTCCACCGAATAATAAATATTGAAACAGTAAAACACTATATTTGGCTATATTTTAGAATAATCTACTAATATCTACCATTTAAGCGATTTAAATAATCATGGTGTAGGGTCTATTCTTATTCTCTTCCTTTGCTTCACCAAAAATATCACTAAAGTTACTACATAACTGTTATGCACAGGACAACAAGACATACTGTATTTCCCCGCCTATAAGGCGATCCGCTTATAAGACGACCCCCCTACTTTGCCATGGAAATTGTGTGTTTTTTTAACAGACTCAGTTATAAGACGAGGCAATTTTTTTAATGAAACCCAGTTACTTTATTTTCTTCAAGTTCGGATGATTTCTAAGCAAATAAGTTAATTTTTTAATCACCGATTATTTTAAGTAATATTAACCAATCTGTGTATTGTCAATTCGGATATTGCTTTTTGGTGACACTTTGAAAAGATAATTGCCTAAATATGTGTCATTGGCTGATTAATCAACTGTGAAAACATATGACAGCTTGTATATAATTATTAAGTGTGCTGAGGATCCCCCAAAGAAGCGACAATTACGTCGTAGTTTAAAGAAAAAAAGGAGCGAGATGGCAATAAAGTCAGTTAAAGATTATTTTTTCATTCCCATTGTTACAAGTTCTTTGAATAATAACATGTTTGCCAAAATAAGCAAACTTTCGTATCTATAATTAAATGTTGACAAAACAACCACGGCAACGAATTTTACAAAAAGTAAAATTTCGGCCTTCTGTCTAAGCCTCTCGCTCCTTTTTTCTTTTAACAACAATGTAATTGTCGCTAATTTGGGGGATCCTGGGCACTCTTAATAATTATACACAAGCTGCCAGATGTTTTCATAAATTGATTAATCAGCCGATGACATGTATTTACCGTAGGCAATTATCATCTCAAAGTGTCACCAAAAATCAATATCCGAATTAACAATACACAGACTAGACTAATTATCGGTTTTCTTTACAATTAACACTTGGTAAAACGCTTGATTCAGATATCAATTTTAGGCCGCTTATATCATACCGGAAAAAAAAAAAATATGACAGAAAAAGTCTTCACCACTTATTTTCGCCAAGTTTACCATCAGATTCTAAAGATTGCAAATGGCGACATTTGTGATCGTCTGCGGAGGTGAGTTAACACATTAACGTAATTCGCCAATGTACGGTACTGGTAATTGTTTGACTGTCGTCTGCACATAGACACTTGCGGTATGACATTCGATATTGCCGATTTCATCACAAATGTATCTAGGATTGATTTTTATTTTTGGTTGATTCTTGTAGCCTATCTTATAAGACGAGGACCCCACTTTGAGGCAAAAATCGGGACTTTATTTCCTCGTCTTATAAGCGGGGAAATACGGTAGCCCCCTATGTACAGTACACGCAAGGTGTTTTTTCCAAATGTCACCCAGTCACCGCGACAGAAATTCATTCTAGGTGACCAGTCACAGTGACATGGTCACCCTAAAAAAGTTTTGGTCACCTAAACGGCCACCGCGACCATTTACAATGCGCTGAGATATGCGGTCGCGGTGATTCACGGTGGCCGGTCGCGGTGAATCGCGGTGACCAACTCGACTGAAATAAAGTATTTTACAATTATTTATTATATTTATTGATGTACAAAATGTAGAATACATCAAATTCTGTAAATACTTTTTATTTCTCATCTACGGTCTCTATTATTAGCTTATCATCGCCGCGGTATTTCTGTTCCGTTACTGCGTAAAAAATCATCATTATAAGATACATGTATAATTGTTTCAAATCGTTTTCTTTCCTACCTGAACTTATATTTATCACGTTTATGTAGATTTAAAATAATAATTCACGTAAACAATGTGCCGTAATTGGTCAATCTTTTTAATCCCAACTTGCCTTTTGTCAATCACGGTGGGTGTGAAAAATATTGCCTGTAATAAAGGATGACATATTTAACTCAAAACAATGTTTGCAAACCCAAGCTATTTGACACAATTACTTCTGAAAGATAACTGTCAATATTGAGTGAATACGCATATTTGTCTGAGGAGATTTTGAGTATCTCTTGTGTTACGAAAGTCGACAGACAATGCATCGAAACTGCGTAAATATTTAAATTATTATAATAATTATTGTCCAATGTTCGTTAATTTTCAAATGCAAAAAATGATCTAGATTTATATTAAAAAGTTCCGAATGTTGTGTTTCCAAAACAAAATTACCGTCTGCTATATTTGGTGTACCGCAAGGTTCAGTTGTGAGACCTCACTTTGTTGCAATTATGCTTTCTTTTTATATTTAATTTTATTATTTCGTACGGATCACACAAACAACCGGAATATTACGGAAATGCACATTATTAATAAAGAAATCTTGAATATCAAAACGAGTTGCTTGTTCGCAGCGTACTTTTTGTTTTGCCATTTACGATTGCCTCTAATTTTTCAGTAACTGCCAACGTCCATGATTTCCCAGTTACATTTTTTCATTTTGCCAAATAAAGTTATTTTTACTGCAAAGTGTATTCTATATTAAACGTAAAGCAGCAGGTGTCATGAGATCAAAGAATGCCGCCGCAATGCCCGGTTTCTTTGATCTTAGTAAGCATGTGGTATTAAAAAGAAACAGTTTGAGACATTGACAATAGATTGATATTTTGGATTATTAGATCATAAGTTTGGAATAGTTAAAGTAAGTTTGTTTTTTTAGATTGATTGTGTTGCCGGGGTTGTTTTACTTGATCCTACAGTATGTTAGTTTGTTGATAGCGGCATCATAATTAAAACGATTTGGGCGTCGGGAAGTTTCGAAAAACATCAAATTACAATTATTTTTCTATTTTTTTATCGACAATTTAAAGTTAATCAGTAAACAAGAGCTGTCCCTCACAAGTGACGAATGCCCCCGAAAGAGGTGCCTCACAGTCTGTGTCCTCTCCATGTGCTCAATAAATGTGCTATGTAATTTTAAAATCCTTCCATGCATGACAGAGTAATCATGCATACAGTATTCCATTATTTTAAACACTAAGTGTGACCTTGACCTTTGAGGTAGGGACTTGGGTCTTGCACGCGACACATCCACTTGATGTGCTAGACATTTGTGCACAGTTATTTTAAAATCCTTCAAAGCATAATAAAGTTATAGTCCGGACACAAGTGTATGCATATATACAGGATTCCATTACCTATAAACTCTAAGTGTGACCTTGACCTTTGTGGTAGGGATGTGGGTCATGCACGCGACACATCGTCTTGATGTGCTAGACATTTGTGCCAAATTATTTTAAAATCCTTCAAGGCATGACAAAGTTACAGTCCGGACACGAATGTGTGCATATATGCTTATATAGAGGAATCCATTACCTTCAAACTCTAAGTATGACCTTGATCTTTGAGCTAGGGACGTGGGTCTTGCACGCGACACGTCGTCTTGATGTGCTAGACATTTGTGCCAAGTTATTTTAAAATCCTTCAATGCATGACAAAGTTACAGTCCGGACACGAATGTGTGCATATATGCTTATATGGAGGAATCCATTACCTTCAAACTCTAAGTATGACCTTGACCTTTGAGCTAGGGACGTGGGTCTTGCACGCGACACGTCGTCTTGATGTGCTAGACATGTGTGCCTAGTTATTTTAAAATCCTTCAATGCATGACAAAGTTACAGTCCGGACACGAATGTGTGCATATATAGAGGATTCCATAACCTTCATACTCCAAGTGTGACCTTCACCTTTGAGGTAGGGATGTGGGTCTTGCACGCGACACGTCGTCTTGATGTGCTAGACATGTGTGCCAAGTTATTTTAAAATCCTTCAATGCATGACAAAGTTACAGTCCGGACACGAATTTGTAAGTGGGGACGCACGGACGGACGGACAGACGGACGGACAGTCAGACGGACAGACGGTGCGATTTTAATATGCCACCCTTCGGGGGCATAAAAAACATAACAAATATTCAAGTCTCGACCCGAATGTGGACACCGCGAAACACCGTGACCAGTCACCGCGATTCGCGATGACTATGGTCACCGCGACCGAACACGCTAATTCGCGGTGACGGGTGACTCAGGGGGGCATTTGGGTGACCAAATTTGCGTGGTCACGATGGCTGGACATCGCAGTGATGGGTGACAATTGGGAAAAACACCTTGCGTGTACTGTATATGTTTCATCCCTAGTCTTTTCAACTTATATCATCATCTTAGTATAAAAGACATGTCACCGTCAGCAGGATTAGCTCTATCGGTACAGCACGAGACTTGTAATCTTGAGGTAGTGGGTTGGATTCCTGGGGCTGACCAACTAAAATTACTAACAGTCTTTTGGATGAGACTTAAACTGAGGTCTCATGTATGGGTGCTATACACCTGGCATGTTAAAGAACCAGGGGTTTCTTTGGAATTGGGGCACTTTCTGTATCTTGCACTATCCTCCGAAACCTGAAATAAGTAACCTCTTCTGGGGGTGTTGGTCATGTGGGAAACCGGTACCAATGATAAAACCCTAATATACAATGCGATGTTTCACCTCTTAGTTGTTTGAACAAGAGTTTGAAACATGTTAAGTATGTTGATTATGCAATCACAGATCAATCATGTATGTTCAGCACTCCGAGTGGCGAAGCAGTACTAGAAATGAAAATGCAGGCATTGTGTAGTCAGACTCAGTACACGTGAATTGAAAATTGTCAAAGAGGAGCATAGTAAAATTTGTAATGTGGCTGAGGTGTCTGCTTTGCATACTGGAGATCAGAGTTCAAACCCTAAAAGGGGCATGTAAACATTTGTCTCTGGTAACCTCACCAGCTAAAGTTTTAAATTTTAAGTTTTAAAGATCACTTCCTCCTTTATTTTCAGTCTGACAGCAAGAACTAAAAAAACAATACATCAATCAAGGTGAAGCTAAAGCATCTTAAGGTTTTAGGGGGTGAAATGAATAGGATGAAATTTCCAGCCAAGGTCTGAAACAATTGCAATTATATGCAAAGGATAGCTTTGTTTAGATTCAGTGGCAACAATAATTATGAGTAACAGTACAGGCCTGGAGGATAATGCAAAAAACGCGAAGTGTAGAGTGAGTAGAAAAAACGTGACTTCGCGTAACTCAGAGAAAAAACGAAAAATGACTCCATTGAATGGAGTCACTTCGCGGCCGTTTGGAGTCAAAATTTTGATCGTGGGACTTCGCGTTTCTCCGAGTATTTTGGAGTGACTTTGCGTGAAAATATTTATTAATTAAAATATTGGTAAAACACATCTGTAAAAGTAAGCTGTTGAATTTAGATCCATTGAATAACAAAGGTCGAATCAGACGTCGTTGCCGACGTTTTTCGTTGATAATTGCCACTACTGTTTGCAGTGTTATGTTGTTTTTATTTGTTGTTTCAAAAGGCATTGAGTTATTATTTTGTCAGAACCTAAAATATTTATCATCTTTATGTTGATTTAGAATATTCATTTCCGTTAAAATTCCGATGTAATTGGTCTCTTAGCATTGTCACTCGCGATTGGTGTGAAAAATATGGCCTGTCGTACTAATTCAGTCAATTTTGAATTTGTTTGCAAATCCAAGCTGTGTGACACCTCTGAGTTGTGAATGCACAAAGTATTTATCAATTAACATTCCCAATTGTTCTGCATTTAAATCAAAATGTTCTGTTTTAAAGAAAATCGCGGCGTTCCAGTGTGTCCGGTTTTTTCTGTCATTAATTGTTTCATCAACTATCAAAGCCAACGTTTTTCCAGTGACAATTTTCTACTATTTATTCTAATGAATAACCTTTGCTGAAATATTTTTTTTACTTCAACCTCTTTTATACATAGAGATAAAGCTGCAGGTGATACGAGATCAAAGAACAAACGCCGATGCACATTATACATTGAGTTTTGTTTTATCTTAGTGATGCACATGGCATCAAACAGACCGAGATATTTGACAGTTTGAGACATGAAAAAGTAATTATAGACAATAGTCTGATAATTTGGGATTGAAATAATAGTTTTGGAACAAATAATGATACGAGTAAGTTTTATTTTGGGTGATAAAATATATTGAACACGCTATATCAATATATGTCGGTTGGCAAATATCTTTGAATGTAATATGCATACAACTCAAAAACATTTCATGTATAGAAGTTCATTGACATTAATTTCTACCAGATATAATATATTTGATTTTCATGTCCCGTAAACCTGTTCATTTACCTGTAAAATCACTGGAAGTGCCGCGATTTTACTCCCGCGAAGTGACGTGATATTTCTCCACACGCGAAGGCACTTCAGGCACTCCAAGCTCATTCGAAGTCGCGCTATTTGTCTCCGAGTTACTCACGCGAAGTGTGGTGTGAAAATCTCCACACTACGCGTTTTTTTGCATAATCCTCCAGGTCTGTTCTATAATCAACAGTGCATTTTACAAGAGCAGGAAAGTAAGAGGTATGCAAAAGAATGTCATCACTGACATATGTTGTTTTAATGAAACCAATGCCAGTGATCAATTATCATCAATGCGGCCCATTTCCAAAACAGACCATTACCAGAATGGCCCACATTTTGTTTTTAGAAGGAAACTTGTGTTGATATAACAAGAAATTTTAATAGCTTGGATTACACAGTCATAGGTATTTTCCAGTTTTCTAGGTAGAACTAACTTCTGCAGGATTTGATATCAAATTATTATTCACATTACCAGCTTTATGGATGAAATAAAAGACATGTCTGTGCAAAGTAAAGTAAGAAAATGTATTACTTATCTTTATCACTTATCTTTATTCTGATCAATTATCAGCAATACGTCTTCAGGTATTTGCAACAAATAGAGGAACAAAACATATAAAACTGCATTAGTATACCCTTCACACTATATAATAAAACTAGTTTAATTATACTTAAAAGTGTTACGTTCTGGACTGGGCCTATCTGGAAGTGGGTCGTTTAGGTACTAAACCTTATCCGGTCACTTTCTGTCCGAATATTTATCAGTTTTTACAGTTTTCATGGTTTACAAGTTCATACACACATTCTACCAATATTTTCTTTCAACAGTCAATTCCTGTGATAATTGAATGTATATATTTTCAAACTTACCCGGAGCATACTTCGTTAATCATCTTCAAAAACGCATTTCTTTTTTCACCTTATCTGCATTTGTTTTCATTTGAGACGGTGTCCATACAATTCACTTGATGTCAAATTGACTTAATTACCAGAAGCCGGAGTAATTTCCCCTTACTGCCGAAAAAGATTTAAGTCACTTTCCCATAAAAGCCATTTACTATGTATTTCTGATGTACTGTCTGAATAAGATGTGTTACTATTTTTATTTAGTTTAACAGTCATTCAGTAAATTAACACCACCAAACACAGCAATTAACACTCACCGATTGCCAGTAGAATATATGTCTTTCTTTCGCATTTAAGTCGTTTCTTCGTGAAAGAGAGTTGTCAGAAAGCCTAAATTTCTTATTTTTGCAATATCATTGAAATGCTGCGCTATATTTCTAACAAGTACTTATCGATTTAAAAAGCAAAGTGCATGTCCAGTGCATGTAGTGAACTGGAAAAAGGTTTCAGTGTGCCAAAAAGAAGAATACAAAGACCATTTAAATAATGATCCGTCTCTAAGCACATTGTTAGATTATGAAATTAAGTTAAAAACTGATATTAATTTCTACTATAAGCAAATCACAGAATGCATTTCTGAAGCAAATAATGTTTGTTTTCCTAAACCTAAATTTAAACACTTTTTGAAGCCTTACTGGGCTTCGGACTTAAAGGAAGCCAATAAAAAATGTAAAGTCAGTAGATGGTCATGGATTCATTCAGGAGCACTAAGATTTGGTCAAGAGTTCTCCGATTATAAAAAGGCCAAAAGGCCCTCAAATATCTACATCGTAGAAAAATTAGTCAATACATAGCGAAATCACATGCAGAAATAGATAAACATGCGGAGGTTGACAGTACATATTTTTGGAAATTAATAAATGACAAAAGAAAAAGTTCTAATACAGCTAGTGGAGGTGAACTCATTTTCGAAAATGTTACATACAGGGAACCGAGAGAGATAAACACGCAATGGAGCAATTACTTTGAAACTTTGTACAAGCCGTCAGAATCTAATAATTTCTCACAAACTTATCATATCTCTGTTATGTCTGAACTGGACGTAATAAAGAATACGGTAATTAACAATGATATTGATCAATCTACGATAAGTCAGCATGAGGTTATAGCTGCATGTACTAAAAGCAAATTAAATAAAGCTTGTGTGCATGATATGTGCTATTACGAAAATCTAAAATACGGTGGAGAAATTATCCATAAGATTTTGACTGTTTTTTTTAACGGCATGTTGCGATTGTCGTACACGCCAAATGATATGAAACAAGGAGTCATCATTGTATTGCACAAAGGGGGCAATAAACCAAAAAATAATCCCAATAATTATAGAGCTATTACGCTTTCCTCAGTCATTCTTAAATTGTATGAATCTGTTCTCTTGTCACGTATTGAACAAGATGATAAATACAATCTTATTAACGACCTGCAATGTGGATTTCGGAAAGGTATAGGATGTTTGATTACCTCTTTTATGTTTCGCGAATGTGTGAGATTTTCTCAAGAAAACAACAATTCACTTTTTACTTGTTTCTTAGATGTAAAGCAAGCCTTTGACCGCGTGTCACATGACATTCGAATGGTCAAACTATTCACATTTGGTCTAAATCTTGAAATTACAACTTATATCAAGGTATGACTAGTTGTGTACGCAGTAATGGTTATTTTTCCCGTTGGTTCCCAGTACTCCAGGGAACCAGACAGGGTGGGGTTCTGAGTGCGTTCCTCTATCTGGTCTTCATCAATGACCTCTTGAATCTGATACAGGACAGTCCATATGGTATGACAATGTATAACATAAACTGTTCATGTCCAACATCAGCGGACGATATGGTACTGTTGTCTTTTTCTCAACGTGGCTTCACACAGTTAATGGAATTATGTTATCAATATAGCATTGACAATAGATATTTTTATAATGCTACTAAATCTGCAGCAATAGTGACAAACACGAAACATCTATGCAACAGAAACAGGATATTAGGATCTGACAAAGTGATTCAAGAATCTCAGTATGTACATTTAGATGTTTTATTTGATAATTGTCTTGATGTAAGTAAAAATGTCACTGTAAGTTGTCAAAAAATTAAAAGTACATTTATGAGCATGATTTTGCACTGTGGAATTTACGAAGGAGGAATACATCCTATGTCAGCAAAACGTGTTTATAATAGTGTTGTACTTCCAAAGGCTTTATATGGAAGTGAGCTTTGGTCTTGTCTTACAAAAAACAATTTACATAAACTAGAAGTAGCTCACAGATTTTGTATTAAGTTTATGCAAGGACTTCCGAGAACTACAAACAATGATGTATCTATACATTTACTTGGGTTTCTACCAATAGAGGCTGAAATAGACAAACGAAAACTAACCCTTTTCAGTCAACTTTGTCTATTAAATCCAAGGTCAGTTATAAAAAAATGTTTTTGTTAATCGACTAATGGCGTATTTAAACAACCCTAGTATAATCACGGGGTTTATACCTGATTTGCAAGAAATATAATTTACTCTCTGTTGTAAACAGTTTTATTGATACTGGCACTTTTCCGTCGAAGTTTACATTGAAACGTATGGTACAAAATATACAGATTGTTTTTCAAAATGAATTTTATATGCATATTGAGTCTAGCAATAATTTGCGAGACTTTTTATTGATTCATGACATATCTCGTCATAACATCTGTCTACAGTGGTATCTATCCGCTTCTGACCGAACGTTGTTGAAGTTCATGCAGAGTTCCAGCACTTTTCTCGAAGCAATACAATGTCGTCTGCAGAAAATGTAGCACCCTGACAGATAAACTAGCTAAACATCTTTTGTTATTTTTTTCTTCGAACAACAAGAATAGAGAGGAACTGTGGTTAAAACTAATTAGTGAGTTTGGTTTTAAGACATACAACGAGTTAATGCAGATGCAACTAGATAAACAATTATTTCACTTGTTGTCCGGAATGTCTGGCACTCTATCCACAGAGGAATCCTTGAAATGTATAAACATAGTCAGTAAAGCATTCTTGCATATGTATGGTAAATGGGATGGCTAGTTTCTATAACTTAATGTTACGGGAAATGCTAGTGACAATCCACAGTTAAATAATCAATATAATTGTTAAAAACGGAATAATTATTATGGGATTTTTTCGGTCATTTCCTATCTAACTTGTATTTCGTTTCGACAAGTTACATGGTTACTGGTGACATTCAAAATTCCATTCCTTGCTCTGAAACTGAGCATTTTTTGTTCAACTTTTCTTTTTCTTTTTTCTTCTTTGCGTTTTATACGTGATACATTGTATTAACATTTTATATCTATGTTATAATGAGTTTATATAGTATACAATTTGACTAAATATGGTCTGGAATTAATTTATCACATACGACCACAAATAACAATTATAAATCTTAATCTATATAAACTTAATTCTACTGTAATATGTATCGAACATTTAAATATTTGTATATATGTAATGTAGATGCATTATAATGATGTGTTTGTATATATGTTCGTATATATGTTTTGTATAAATGTTTGTATATGTGATATGCTCTCCCTATGAGGAGATAATAAAAGATATCTATATTTTCTAACAAGTACTTACGGATTTAAAAAGCAAAGTTAGGAATGTTGTTTAAGTGCTGAGTGTGCGTTATTCAGACAATATAAAAAGATACATGTTTTATACAAGAAAAAAGTCCCACATAGACCACCTTTAAGGTCAAGGTTACAGTGCATGATTGTATTTTAATTAAATTTTGTTGTGTAAAATGGACTTAAAAGCCTTTAAGTAGGGCAAAGTTTTCAAAACTGTCTAGTATTTTTAGACTGTCTATTTTTTCTAGATTTCATTTTACGGTCACCTTTAAGACATATTTTTTTCCTTTGCATAATTATTTTGCGGCCATTGCTAAAATTTTAAGAGTAATTTTGTGTTGTCAAATGCTTGGATAGTAGGCAAAACTCTATTATCCTATCATGGGCCTTATAAACACGTTTTGCTTTTATGTAAATAATACCTTGTTGCTAAAATTTCAAACAATTAAGAACCACTATAAATAAGCCAGGTGTGTATAAGTTTGTATAACTATGAATGCATAGTATTGTGTGCTGTCTATGGTCTGCTATTGTTACAAATTGTCATTTTGTCAGGTTGCATAATGAAATGTTTTGTAATAAATTATCTGTTTTAAAAATGCTACTAAGTAGTTTGTTAGAATATAACTTAACATCACCTTTAGACACTGCCTCCCTGTGAAGAACAAACAATATGAGAAGTGTGGTCAGACTTAAGGATGATGATGCAGAGGGCATGTTATTCTCTACGTTCTGGCAATATGCTCAAATGGGACCGATCATTGGTTGCCCATTATGGTCCCATAAATTCTTTCCCATAATGGTCCGTTTCCCACAATGGTCCGATGTGTGTTTGCCCACAATGGTCTGATATCTTTTTGCCCACGATCGTCCGATATCTGTTTGCCCACAATGGTCCCATGTTGAGCCCACCTGGGTCCCATATCGGACCCATATCTTATCCCATATGGGACCCATGTAAATTCTGGTTGCACTTTCCATGTGGGCCCCACATTGATTACCCAAGTGGGGCCCATATAGAAATATACATGGGGCCCATAAGGGTCCCATATATTTTGCTAGCTGGGTTGTTACAAATAAAGGTTATTTCCACCGGTAAGACATCTTAAGAGTTACTTGTAATAATGCTACTGTGACTTTAATCATCACCAACATTTAAAAAAAAATATTTCCTTTCCATCTGCATGTTTCAGGTCTGAACAATTTCCCCTGCAACATTAAAATCTTTCCATGGGTGTTAATTGATGTGACAGGTGTTGCCAGTTATGTACTTGCAAGATTGCAAGTGTTAATTTTTTCTCATTTTCTTCGTTCCCGTACTTCAGGGGATCAATATCTTGATTTGATGACGTCATTAACGTAGCTAGAGACTTCTTATGGTAAGTATTCACCGGACACGTGCCTTGACTCCTTTCTTGGGGTCATAAAACTAACAATCCATAGCTGAATATCAATAATCAGCCTTGACCCATTTTCCTCCGCCCTGAATCTTCTAGAAAGTGATTTACAGAAAGTGGACAGTATTGATTGTCTCTTATAATTATTTATGAAACTTGTTATGAAATAAGACGTGTGTATTTTGACTGACGTACTGATAGAACTGGTGTATAGTTAAAGAATGAGTATAAAGTATGTTTCAATGTTATACTATGTAAATTAAATATTTATTCTTTGCAAGTTTCATTTTTAAAGTAATTTTACAGCCTCGCCTCCGTGGTCGAGTGGTTACAGAAATGTGCATGATTAATTACATTAAATATTTATTCTTTGCAAGTTTCATTTTTTAAAGTAATTTTACAGCCCCGCCTCTGTGGTCGAGTAATCAAACCCTTACCCATGTCTGGTTGGTTGGCTAGTACCATAACAACTGTTCACATGTTATAGGGACTACTATGCACAATAATAGTTTTGCAATACTAGTAAGTGTCACCTGGAGCAATAATATGATAGTATTCTTACTATTTTATGCATTGCATGAACTAAACATTTTCACTTTACAATACAACACCGACAAACAATAATCATTTCAATGGTGATACATTTTTATTTGATGCTTTTCATTGAAGTACTGAAATGTGTCGGTGAAATAAAATTGATATTTTCACTGTTTCAAAGTAGTGAAAATATCAAAATCTTCAACCCGGATTGACGTCAAAAGTATAACGAGCGTAATAAATGCTGGATATCAAATAACAACAAATTTAAAGTAGAGTTCTTAACATAAAATAAACAGAATAATTGTTGGAACGATGTCATGTCACATTAATTTCACTCGTGAACACCAAAAGTAGTTATTTTCAAATTGACCACTCGAGAAAATATCTCTTTTAGTGCCCACTCGGTGAACTTATAGTATGATATTATACCGAAACCAACAATTATCATCTATATATTAAATGCTGTCTTGCGAAAAGTAAATTTAAAGACAAAACATTTACCAATGATCGGTACATATTTATTGATCACCAGTTATCAAACGATAGCAATTATCAGCTATTTTAATACTCCTTGGTCATCAGACGTATTTCGCAATGGGCACGTTTCAACTTGTAAGCAACTTGCAATCCCAAAACTTTTCTGTGCGTAGGTTTTATTAGCAACTTTCAATCCCATGATTTTATCAGGAATATAAAAGGCCAACTAAGTCATTGTATAATGAATACATATATTCATTCGGCAAAGGCTGCAAGAAAAAAATGTTTCAAACAAAGAGAGTGATTGGGACTAAAGCAATATCGCTTTGTGAAAATACCACAGAAGAGCGCAACACACAAGGGATGGATGCAATGAAAAAACATTTAACTGTGGAGACATGCGACGCTCAAAAGACAACATTTAGCTCTGGTGTAACACTGTCTACAGAGGAAAATGGTCATGGCATCAAACAACGACTTACTGTTGGTGAAACTTCAGTGAGAGAGACGACACATTCTGACGAAGAAGTTGCAATAGAGAAGAAACTTAAATCTAGTGAAGCCCCTAATGTACTAATAAACGAAATGACACTTGATATCGGCATATTGAGTTTGGAATCTGAAGAACAAAGTAAAATCACAGCCGTATGTGAACAAAGAGAAGCCAAACGGACAAAATCAGTTTTCAACCGAACCCCGACTCCTAAATGTAAGAATAGGATACATACTAATAATAGAAAGGACGTGACAAAGGGCATTGACTGCATCGTCAAACAACTCCCCTCAGGCGAAACAACAGAAGCAGAGAAGACAGCCATAAAAGAACTGCCAGTAAAGACGATACTTCAATCTGATGGAGCATCAGCTCTATTATTAAATGTCAAGACACTTGATACAAGCCATTCGAGTCTGAAACTAGACGAACAAAGTGCAAAAAAGGTTGGAAAGATAAAATCAGTTATCAACCGAACCCCGACTCCCAAATGGAAGAATAGGATAAAAATTTATGAGAGAAAGGACGTGGCAAAGGGCATTGACTGCATCGCCAAACCACAACACCACTCAGGCGAAACCATAGGAAAAGAGGAGACAGTCACTATTAAAGTAGAGGCAGTAACGACAAGATCTAAACCTGTTGAAGCCCCAGGATTGCTATTAGATGATAGGACAGTTGATACAAGCGTTTCAAGTCTTACACTTGAAGAAAAAAGTGAACGATCGGCCGATGATAGATCGATAAATGCTGGAAAGATAAAATCAATCAGCGACCGAATCCAACCCCCAAAACAAAAGAATAGGATAAATGCTTTTCGAAGAGAAGACAGGCAAAGTCTGGAACCGGTGACAAAAGCACAACACGGTTGCAATATGAAGCAGGCAAGAAACAAGTTACAACCAGAATCCAAAACATCCTCCAGGCTATTTTCCGTTAACGAAATACTGCAAGAGGTAAAAAAACGACTAGGACAAAATAAAGATATTTAAAAAGATGAAAAAAAAAAACGACCAGAAAATTGACCCGTTAAGCATTTATATTATATATAAAGACGAAGAACTTGAAGAAATATCAGAACATATTGACAAAAGTTCAAATAAAGCATCCAAGAAAGTAAATGCAAACGAGCCAATCGAAGCCGGTTACAGAGCACCGAAGCCGTCTATTGAAAACAATGTGTTGCCAGTCACATTAACGCCTTTTATCAACAAAAAACTGGATAAAACAAACTTTATAAATGAAATGCATGACGACAATGATACAGAACACAACGGCCAACAAAGAGAAATATTCTCCACAGAAAGGATTACTGGAGAGGGTGCATCTGGCGATACAAATCGTGAAACAGAGATCGAGCAACGAAATTCATTGTTGGAATGCACAGTTCAGTATATGGCTGATACAAAAACCGTGGACGTTTGCCCGAAGGTCGCAAACCCTTCTGTAAAGAATGTGATGACAAAGGGATGGATAAGCATAGCAGCCAAGTACAAATTTTGCCCGACAAACAGAAAAAGAAAGTTCAGATCGAATCCACTACAGATGAAATTATTGTAATACCAAATATTTCTTTTGAGGGAATTCAAAACAAAGGGCTTTCTGAAAAGAAAGTTGAAATTAAAATGTATGCGAAGCAGGGTATGTTCGAAAAGTCAAAACTTTTTGACCACCGTTCATTTGCTATGGCAAAAATAGCTACTTCAGAGAAACTTTAAATGACCTGGAAAATAGTTTTAATGACGCCGAAAGCAACGTGTTTATAAATAAACAGAACTGTATTAAATGTAGATAATGTGAGACGTATGTAGTTGAAATAGTTATAAGTAAATGTAAATTGCAAACAGTTTCCTAAATAGATATATTGACAGAGAACTTAGAGCAATACAAGATGAAATGAACAGGAAGATGAAATAAAACTGAACTGTAAATACTTGAAACTTTTAAAGAACGATGTTGTCTATGTATGATTGTCTAGAAATAAATACATTTGTTTATCAAATCACCTTACGTAACATTGTATTCTAGATAAGTGTTATTTTTTTTTAGAAAATTGGACCAATGTTTATGTCTTTTTACTCGACGTTTTGTACAATGGGGCCAAGAAAACACCTTAAAACTATTTCGCATCAAGATGAGCAAATGCATGTTTAACATTGTTATTAAATAGTTTGTTAATTGTGTGTCATGATTTATATTGTGAATAAAAATTAAAAATGAGCGCTAGACTACATTGTATTTGTTTTGATAACACATTCTACGTACCTTTTGTAAAATTCTCAAACTGGTTGGATTACTACATAAAGCATCTTACCAAATTGATTAATGTAGATATTTGCTTAATTCGACATTTACTAAAAAAGGCACTCCCTAAAACTGGTGACCAATTAATTCACTTTAAAAGCATAATATTTGCAAATACTATAACTTAACCTTAAATGTTTAAGCTATACATTCCAGTCATCATCGGTAAAATCAGCTGCAGTGCTATAAAATATTCATTAATCTATGTAAAGTTGTATAGCGATAGCGATTAATATTCATTAATTTATGTAAAGTTGTATAGCGATAGCGATTAATATTCATTAATTTATGTAAAGTTGTATAGCGATAGCGATTAATATTCATTAATTTGTGTAAAGTTGTATAGCGATAGCGATTAATATTCATTAATTTGTGTAAAGTTGTATAGCGATAGCGATTAATATTCATTAATCTATGTAAAGTTGTATAGCGATAGCGATTAATATTCATTAATTTATGTAAAGTTGTATAGCGATAGCGATTAATATTCATTAATTTATGTAAAGTTGTATAGCGATAGCGATTAATATTCATTAATTTGTGTAAAGTTGTATAGCGATAGCGATTAATATTCATTAATCTATGTAAAGTTGTATAGCGATAGCGATTAATATTCATTAATCTATGTAAAGTTGTATAGCGATAGCGATTAATATTCATTAATCTATGTAAAGTTGTATAGCGATAGCGATTAATTGCAGACAGTTTCAATGTTGACTATTTGTGCTAAAATGGGGGCATTTTTATGCCTCCGAAGGAACTTAGTGTGGCATGTAGAAACCGACTCGTCCGTCCGTCCGTTCGTCCGTCCCCACTTCTTTGTCCGGAGCATATCTCCAAAAGTATAAAAGGGAATTACTTGAAACCTCATATAATGATTGATAGATCACAATGATGGGAAGTGCAGTTTCCAAGAACAATACCTCTACTTTTTATCCCCCTTTGTCACATTTTCTTGTCCGGAGCATAACTCGAAAAACATTGAAGGAAATTCATTCAAATCGCATATAATGAGAGAGGACACCCAGGGGAAGTGCAGTGCCAAAGAACCATAACACTGCATTGCCTTTTTAAATCAGTTGATACAATTTATTGATTTATAACAGCTGTTTTTTCAAACGTAATACATATATAGTTTTTATTTACAATAATAATGCCGACTGCTCCCTGAAGGATTATGCAACCCCATGGTACAAAATTGAAGCCTATTCAATACTGATGCAACGCGGCGTCAATTATACATGATAACGTGGTTCACATTATTGTATACAAAATGTAAACAGATTTATTGCAATCATCTAATTGTGACCACTCATTTTCTCGTATCCGATGATAATTAATACCAGTCCATTTGGATCCTCGTTCGTTAAATTTGGGATCTTAAATCCTCGTTCAACCGAGGAAAAACGTCGGCCATCCCGAAAGTGCGACGTTGTGTAAATAAACCGGAAGACCACAACTTTTCACTGGTATTTCTATATTTCCGGATTGTATCACCCATGTTGCCGCAAAGAGACTGATGGAAAGCTAGCTGTGTTCTATCAGTGAACTATTTTCATATTTTATCAGTCAGTAGTGCTCATATCAGTCAAGTATGGTGGAATGTGAAAAGGGTATCACTTTGAGTTGAGATATACTGGTACATGTACCACTGTTTTATCACTAACGCACTGCGTAATTATACAAAAATATTTTATTGTACAATTTTATAGTTATATTGACAAAACGTAAGAAATAAATACATTAATGTAAATCTTTTATTTAATGTTCGTGATCAATAGAGCCATTTAAACATTTTCAATAAATGTTCAATAAATGTTTTAAATGGTACATGTGACCCGGACCTAGTCTATTGAGGAACATATAAAACGTTCGCACTAGGAAGTTCTGACGTGTTTACACGACGGCTACTACCTGTACAACAATACGGCATACGTCTGAAGATTTGACTACGCATACGTATGTCAGGCGCACTCTGGCAGAGTGATCTGCCTATTAGTTTCCAGGCGTTTTTTTACATCTTGTATAGTTCTGACCGATCTTAGGGTTTCTACTCCGGTGAAACTGCCAAGACCCCTGACAGGCGCAGGCTGAAAAGACAGATGTCATAGCTCTTTACAAATAGACCACTTGGTTCTTTTACGTGCCCGGTGTATAGCACCCACACACGCGAGACTATCCATGTTTTTTTTACTCGTTCATCTCTAGATGGATGGGAAAACTGGAAAACGTTTCTGAAATTTTCAGCTGCCGTATGTACGATATAAAACTAACAAATTTAAAGTACAAAATCGTCCACATATGGACGTAGTAGTGTTCATAACCCTAATAGAAAATACATATAATTCAAGCATCCATAGCGAACATCTATTATTGAAGCAGTTACCCCGCGTGTTTTTTATTGAAAGATACAAATCAATAATGCTAATTACTACTTCATGAAGCCGCGTTCCAATTTCAGGGTAGAATTGTAAAAAGATAGCTAGTTATTGGCACGATGCCGGAGTATTTTGCGACTGTCAATTTTATCAATAGTCGCATTTTATGTAATTGAAGTGCAAACATGGACTTTCGTATCTTTAATATAGCTTTATTGCTGTTTTTCTTACAACGTAAGTACAGTTTACATGTAAATATTAATGTTTAAAAAAGGTAAAATTATATTAAGGATGTCACCTGTATTAAAAATTAGACTTACGTGTGTCTATTTTCATGTACATTGACAGAACTAGTTTCTAATGTTCAACAACAGAAAACCAATATCATGTACAAGGTAAAGAATCTGATCAAAATCATGCTTAATTTGAAACAAGAGATCAAAGATGGTCCTATATCGCTTACCTCTAACAGGTGCACCTAGACAACCTCCGCCGACTGTTTGGGCATATTTTGAGTTCATCTTAACACGCAGTAAAATAAAAAAAGGTTTTGTAACATATTTACCCATATTTACGGCCACTCTAACGAATATGTTTTTAGTATGGCCAACGGTTTCCGCGGAAATGATTAAATTAACATGCATGAAAAACTAGTCGCCACCATGGCGGCCATTTTTTTTTTGACAAACTAATATTGTCTGACGGCTTCTGATAGACGGTCCAATAGCTTTTGAGATTTTTTAATGTTTACTCTTTGTAGACATATAGGAAAATCAGTCTCACTTCAAGCGACCATGTTTTTCTTTTAGGCTATAGCAATATCGACTGAAAACCAGCCCCCAATCCCCTCTTAGCTAGATATTTTGACAAACCATCATGGGTTGAATGAAATTGGTAGCCTAAATGGTGATACAAGAAACATTTTTAGGATATTATTTTGAAATGAGACCATCAGTTTCCGACGAGAGTTTTAGAGTTTATAGTTTTGGTTGCCGTAGCAACCATACTACATCAAGGATTATCTTTATTTGAAGGAATTTGATGAACACACAGTCCTGGGTCAAAAGTGCTTCCACAAGGTCAAACATTACATGTATATACATTGTATTTCATACAAAAAAATCCACAATAAGCCCCACCGTATATAAACCTTTCTCCAACACGCCTAATAAATTCAACCACACAAAGACAGTAACCTAATATTCTCTATTTATACATCTGCGTTTGAATAAAGATATAAAATTATTCTTAGAATAAAAAATAAAGTTTTAATATTTTGAAATTCATTGTTAAAGTTTGATAATGACAGCATTTAAAATGATTCAGGAGATATTTTTTTTCCAACTGATGGTTTGATATGAAATATAGGGTACATTTTGAGCAGAGACTGTAGATATAGGACAATGTAATCTGAAGGCTGATATCCATATCAAGTTTCAAAACAACTGACTTCTAACAAAAAATTAGGCATTATAACTATCAAAACTGGTATGTATCTTTTAGCTTACAGCATTCATGAATATACCAGTAGATCTACATGCACAAGTATTTCTGAAATTGTAATATTACTGTTTGAACATTTCCAGTCACAGGTTTGTTAGCACGCCGCCATCACCATGATGATTCTCATGGTTATGACGATGACGATTACGATGACGATTGGGACGCGAACAAAGGTGATTCGAATGAACTGAGCGATTACTGTATGTATTTTCGGATAGATCATGACACTAGACAGACCGACACAATGTTCTGTCCATTTGGTTGCTGTGGCAACCTTGACGACCAGAAATGTTGCGAGGACCCAGAAAAAGACAACGATAAACGGTAGGTTTGCTTTAGTCTGAAACACACTTAAAACTGTTCGTCCACAGTTTCTGGTGAAGAAAATTAATTTCTAAAAAATGATAGGCTACTAAAACATAAAATGTAAAAGTAACGGCTAGAATCAACAACATAACAAGATAGCAATTTGCAAAGTTGGTGGGGTTTGGTTTAACGGCACCGCTAGGCTACATGGTTATATTGGAATTTTCAAAAGCGTTTGTAACGCTTTATAATTTGGTAGCGTATAATATAGGAATAACTGTTTTGTAATTTTGATATTTGCAACTGTATACGGTTTTTAATGGTTGCAAATATTTTTAACGGCGATTTCGTACTGAAACCTATTTTCAGAGAGTTTGAAGAACTTTAAGGAGCTTTAAGGAGCAATATGTACACAACGGTCATCTGATATTCACTTTGACAGTGCTCGTGACGCATACATAGATTAAGGAGTAGGTCTAGGGGCCTAATTTAGCAAAGTCCAAAGCTACATGGTTATAGTTTCGACCAAATCCATGCACATCAAACTGAAGAGGGCATTTTTGAAATGTGACCATGCTATAAGAAAGCATGATTTCTTTACCATATTTATGTTATGTAGCATGTTATGTACATGACACACTATTTTTAACTACTCGCATATTTAAATAACACAGGGGACATGCTCGGTTTGTACATGGCCTGCTGATCTTCGCTGGTGTGATGCTGGTCATTGCACTAACCTGTTGTGGTTTTGGCATCTACAAACATAAAAAAGCGAAATTAAGGAAAACTTCTCCCGGAAGGCACTACCAAACAACAGGTATTAATACGCATCCTACTGGACTATTTTATAACGTTGTAATTTCTGTGACGTGGTGCTTATCATGCCAAATTACAATGAAATAAAGCTCAATCCGCTTACAAGCTAAATGTTATGTCCAGAAAATTATGGCTTCTGCATTTTTATAAATTCTTTGAATATAGTCACCTGACCACTCGGTCAAACTGTTTTCGAGATTTTGCCAGATTGTTGTCAAACTAAATTAAAGAAAAAAAAATCACAAAAAATCGAAATTATAAAATAATGTGCATTTTTTAGTACTGAATGTTTATAACCAAATTTATAAAACTTTTTTTAGTACCGGCTGCAAGGCCTGCTCCATACGCAATTTTCTACACACCGAGAAGCGGAAATGGATGGGCACCGTCTGGCAAGAGCTCAAAGGATCTACCCTCTTACAGCAATCAGTCTAACGACAGCAGACCCGCTGCAGTAAAGACGGCGCCGCCAAGGCACACAGCGAATGCAGAGCCTGATCAGGATCTGCCACCGTATTCGGCGCGAAGCCCTCCACCGCCATACTCATTCACGTCAGTGTCATTACCGCCCTCGGCAACAGAGTTCCGAAGCAGTAATTAGC
The DNA here is from genome assembly GCA_022818135.1 of Saxidomus purpurata. NCBI lineage: Eukaryota > Metazoa > Mollusca > Bivalvia > Venerida > Veneridae > Saxidomus > Saxidomus purpurata. The sequence goes on along the minus strand of JAFMSR010000018.1, from coordinate 18,458,614 downwards.
ACTGCTGCCAACGTTTTGAGCTTTCTTTGTGATTTTTTAAAGTAAACTAAGCATGCTATAATAGAAGAAGACTCATTAACAGTTTATCTCGGCTAGGGCAAAAAGTTGTTTCCCTTGAACAGGTGTGATTTTACACCTAGCTTATAGTTGCCTCCCTTTCTGTACATGGTAACATTTATCATATAACGACGTATAGTGTTGCTGGACTTTGATAATTAAACCTTGTCATGCTCGACTTAGTTTGAACGCAAAGTGTTTTCATTTCTATAGTATGGTATGTATGAAAATCAAGAGTACATAGTTTATACGTTTATTTCTAATGCTTACTATGTTATGTTTTTATAAACGGAATTTGTTAAATGTTTCGCACATTCTGCTCCTGATAAATTATTTACATACGGGAAAGGTGATTCCTCGTCTTTCATTGCTGGTCTCTATGCTTCTTTGATTTGAAAATGTACAAAAACCAAGAATCAAAATGAAAGGAAACGACAATCTACCATTAGCTTGTAACTATCAAAATGGATTTATAATAAGTCTATGTTGTTAAAAGTTTTTTGTTTCGTTTGAATAAATTTGTACTTGCATAGTTATGAGTCTACGGTAAAGACCGAATTTTCACCTTTTACCGAATGAAGAAATAAATTGTAATCCGATTAGTTAACTGGTCAGTATGACGTCACGGCGAAGCCGAGAATACGTCTTTGCACGACACTAAGCTGAGCACGAAACTACAACTGGTTAATGGGCCTAGAGAGATAGGCAACTTGAACTTCAGACTGTATATGTGCATATTCTAATGGATACGTCCGTTTTGTATATAGATACATGTTTACACTACAATAACGCTATTGTTTGATTGTGTTTTAAGCCTGTCTATCATTTCATTGTCTTTCTGTTACAAAAGTTACGTTTATATACTATTTGTTCTTACGATTTTCATGAAGATCTATGTAGATCATAGATCTAGATGTTACAGTGGAGTGATCGACGTTTCAGTTTTAGTTTTCTATTTGTTTATTCTTCATGTCACAAAACGAAGAAACTGTTACATAAGTTACGTTTACGTTTACAAATAATTGCCCTACTGTGCTTTGAATAAAATGTTACGAACGCGTTACCTTAAGATTACACGTCTGTTTCAAGAGTCTGAATTTGCTGTAATATTGTCGGATCAGTTTATTTTCTTGATGAATCAAAAACTTTTTATAGACAGAGTTTTCAAATATTTGTTTCTTGCACATTGAGGCAAGTAAATGGCATACATTGTATTAGTACATATTATTCACCTTTTGAAAGTGTTTCTTGCACCTGTTATAATGCGTATGATTTTCTCTTTGTGTTACAAAATGTTACGTTTTTTGAATAAAAGCTATTTTTATATATATAAGTCAAAAAGTATTGTTCTTAAATTCTTCCCTTCTACACAAAATAGTAATGTTTTTTGCATGCATTTCGTTCTGCTTTAATGATATTATTTTCTCACTGATACAAAATGCTACATCATTATGTTCCGTTGAAACAATATCGAGTGGATTAAGATTTGCAAATAATGTAGATTTTTCTGTTTTTCGAAAGAAATGTTACATATCTATTTTAAGTGTAAAGCGCTGCTTTCAACGATGCCTACCATTCTGTTTTCTGGATGTTACAAAATGTTAGACAGTTAGAGCTTCGGAGCGTTAAACACTTGTTCATTGTGCGGGGGCGTGATAGGTTTATTTGTACCATGGGGTTGCTATCGATAGGGTAGCCACATTATATTGTAATAAAACTATGATAGTGTGAACAAACTCCTATAATGAATAAATAAATAGATAACGATACAAACAATACAACCAGTGCATCGTCTTCGACCGTTAATTCAAAACTTTTGACATATTCATAGGATATTTAATAACTTTTCCACAAACTTGAAGGTTACGGTTTTTATTGCTTTGTTTACGGACCCTACGGCCAGATTCATCAAAGTTCAAAAGAAAAAACGTCTGGTTGCTAACTCTAAACATTTTGAAGTTTAAATACATATGTTGTCAACGTGAATAATAAGAAAACCTATTTTAATTACTACATACTAAAGAAAAGTAGGCATTATAAATAAGACCGTTCACCTAACTATGCGATACATGGGGTCTCAATGAAAGTTAGTAAAGCATCGCTAACAACTGACCAATAGTAAAGACAAAATTAATCACGTGGGTTTCGTCTGCGTCAAAAGCGTCTACTGACCACGGCTGTAGCCTGTTTAATGGGCGTCATCGACCTTATACGGAAGGTTGTTTAGATTCGTTTATTTTTTTGTTAAACTGTAGTAAAGTGTTTTTTACTTATTATGATAACAGTTACAAATAACATAATGATTTGGTTTTTCCCGTTGATAGGTTGTTTACTGATATTCTAAAATGACTCTGATTCCTTTAAATCATGTTTCAAAAACATGCGCAGCGCCTTTGATGCTTTGCATCAAAATTTGTCTTGTAAGTTGACTGTAATGCAATTATGCAAGTAACAAACCTTTATCTTAAACTTTGCATGAATATTTGTGGTCCATTTTAAACCAAGTCAATCATGTATCTCTGAGAATTTTTGTGTCTAGGTCCATTTTTCCCACGAAGAAACGACAATGACGATATCTTAAAAATATCATAGTGACATGTAAGCAAAACCTATGTTTTAAATATGTCAGTGAAACGTCAAGGTCGACTTTGGAGGTCATTTGTTTTTCGAGCCCGCTCCATATCTCCTAAATTCCTAAATTAAAAGCCTTTTTATGAAACTTGGCTCAAATATTCATGTCATTAAGAGACACTCTTAAGGAACCATGTTCCAATCCCGCCTTGATCAAGGTCACACGCACGGGTCAGCGATTTTCTAAATGTTCATCAAATCAAGACTACGTACAAAACCCATGTTCCAACCCAGTTAGCTAAAGGTCAAGTCCAACCTTGAAGAAGTTCATGAAATTTTGGTCAAATGCTATTCTCAACGAAACAAATAGCCTGTTTTTCAATATTGTTGGCTTAAGGTTGATGCCACACTCGGGGTCAAAAGTCACATACTTTGTATCTCAACCCCCATTAGGAATTTTTAGAACGCTATATCACGGTTTTTGAGAAGACATGCTATTCATATTTTAAAGTCAATGTCACAATGAAAAGTCAAGTCACGATATTTAAACTCTAAATCGAGGCGTTGTTCATAGTGCGTGTTTCAGTCATCTTTGTTCAATGTCGAGGTCACACATACAAATCATAAAGAACAGGTGTTGTTGAAAATTCCCTCATAAAGTATCGCACAGGGATACATGTGTTTGTGATTTTAATTTGTGTCCACTCTGTAACACCTGAACACATGCTGGATTTCAAAACAGCATTTGGGAAAAAGTTAAAGTCTTGACGGGAATCACTTTTTTTTTTTTGGTTAAGGAATAATTTTTGACTTCAAGTTACTACCCACTATAATCCGTATACAAGCCATATCATGCCGGTATTTCAAAATTGTATTTACTTTATGTTTTGTTCTCCAAAATCAAATATGTAACAGACTAATTTACATTTACAAGATATTCAACGGTTTGAAAGTCATGTCTAGCATCATAATCTTGCCCGGCGAAGATCTTAAACACGTTGCTAAAGTCAACAGAAAAGAGTTACGATGCGTTTTGATGAATGCGCATGCGTCTTTGTTGATGAAAAAGATGGCGTCCGCATCATCTAACTGTTGACTGATTCTAGTCGCATCGTGCAGCTGATCGACAGGGCAGTCATTTTGGTTCAACTCAAGTTGGGTCTGGTGCACCATCCTTTCCTTCATACTATTCCTGGAACAAAATAAAGACAAAAATAATTATTTTTTGAAAATATATATACATAACAGGGGTATAGAATATGGAAACAATATCTAGGACAATATTTTCAGATCTTAGGCCAAACCAATTTGTTCGTATGGCACTAGGATCAAGGAACGCTGCTTGGTTCCGATCATTACCTTACGTGGTTGACATGAATAAGAAACTTGAGAACATTTCAAGTACTCGGTAGCAACCAAAATTCTTTCAGTTTGGCTCCGGTGCACGCGAGCTCGGGCCTTCGTAGACATGCATTCATTCTGGTGAGATATATGCGATTGTAGGTTTAGATTAAACGAGATACAAATTTATTTTATTTGGCAACACATACATCGCAGGCTATTTATAGCAAATGACCGTAGGAACCAGTCGAATGACTGGTCTGTTGATAAGGGTAACCGGTATGCGCAGAAAAAAAGCCAACTGGCCAGATTGATACATTTTTATTTCCTGTAATAACTGTAATAAAATCAAAGCACTGAAAGTGCTAAAACAATACTTTGGAGGCAAATGATGCAACAGATACAGCAGAATGTCGAAATTTATATATTTAGTATGTAAGCGAATTGGACCGTAATTTTGTTATAGATTGAAATACTGTTACATTGCTGGATATGACAGTAAGGTTATTTTTATAGGTCTCTTTTGATCATTAAATTATCGAGTTTATATACAAACTTTCTCTTACAATTCTATTACCATTCATGACGATATCATATATAACACTCATGCCATAATATACCATGGATTTACATAGTTTGATAGCATAATACTATGGTACAATAAAAAGGAAGAGCTGCATATTGACGAGAGTTGAACAAGTAACTTCAGAGCTAAAACACAAAACCTCGGTTTCTAAAATCATTTATCTTGTATAATTACATGTATGTTTTCCGCTCTTGCAAACTTTTCCACCAAACGATGGTAAAGTAAGACTATAATCAATGATGTTCGGACGAGCAACAAAAGTGACGATAAGTAATGCTTGATATAATATTGCAAACATAACGCTTTTCTTTTACATTACCTCTGAACCCAAGATACACTTGGCGCACCTCTGTGCGGCAGGAAATAATTTGACAGGCACGTGTGCACGAGATCTGTCATCATCACGTGAAGAGGACCACGAACTTGATCAGTGTCTGTCAGGATACAAAGATGTGCTATAGGGCTGAAATCTGCCTCCCGGTCACATTGGTATAAAAGATCCTCTAACTGACTGTTCATTCGCGCATGCGCGTCATGACATTGTATGATAACTGTAATATTAAGAAAACAAAATTATTATTTAGGCCACACAAATTGATAAAATGGCCATCGGACATCGTTTCAATTTCTCCTAAACACATGAAAAAAAATTAAATCAGCTGGACTTAAAATAATTGATTAAACTCATCTGATTCTAGTTATATTCTGCTTGAGAAGCTAAGGTCAACTTTTACACACTTTAAACTGTATGACACAATGTTATACACCTTCTTAATTTTTCATTTACTATTTTTCGCTTGAAAGAAATTTCATGGACCAAATAATATTATTTTCCGATATATTTAATTTCGCTCAAGATTTTGACAGAGTATCCGATGACCATTAATCAATTTGGTGTGGCCTAAAAAATATACTAGCCCTGTATAAATTAATGTATTAGAGAAATCTCCATATGATCCCTACTAACATTAATTAAGTACGTTATTTTAAAGTCTAATTGTCTCTAAAAATACGAATATTTATTGTTATAACGATAGTCTATTTTTTAAAGAAATTAACGTGTTGAAAGAACAAAAATATTGTAAATTACTAATTGTCAGATTGAGCGAAAAATTCATTTGAGTACATGTTAAGAATCTTAAGAAATCTTAAGAATTTTCTCAGTCTTAATTACTTGCTAACAACAACATTTCCTCCACAAATACTAACAAGTGTATATAATTGTAATAAATGGGTGAATACGATTCTGACAAACTTGAATTCTTTAAATGATTAAACATGTAATCTGATATAAGTGTTGAAATAAGTTAAGCATGTTACTGAGTAATTACTTAAGTATTTGGTGTTTTAGTTTTATGCACTTTTCCGTGTGCAGTAAACTCCTTTTATAACGAACTCCTTGGGACCGTTTAAATAGGTTCCTTATATCCAGAGTTTGTTATATCCTTATAACATTTCCATATAAAAATAAAGGGGAACAACTCGGGCAGAGATAATGTGTTCCTTATATCCGAAATTTCGCTATATCCGGAGGCGTCAGTGCATACGGTATTTACTTTCTCATGGTTCAAATCCCATAGAACCACTTTTTCATTTAACCTTTTCCTTTGATTTTATTTTCAGCTTTTGAGCATTTTTGCACATATCCATACAAATATTTATTCTTTACAAAATAAAAAGAACCAAATATGGTAAGGACTGATCTCAAATATGATTATTAGATCTGGTACATTGAAAATCTATAAGTCGGCAAACCTTAATGATATTCCGCCATAACAAATTATGTCCAATTCCACAGGGGTTCGACACTTATTGGTATTCATTGTATACTGAAATACCAATATAAGTGTATTTGCCGAACTCCTGTGCCTCATTAATGCCTTAACCTTAATGGAACTTCAGTCATCTGCGAAAACGGTAAATGTTTCAAACATGTATCTTTGTTTTAGAAGGTAAATTGGTGTTTAAAATATGTGTAAAATCAGCGGAAAATATATTTAGTTGATAAAACTTTGAATATATGTCAATTCTTGGGGCCCGTGAAACATCGGACATAAGGTCCGTAATACCTTGAAACATCTATGTATCCTTATATATATACATAAACGGAAACTCATACAATCATTGCAACTGTGGTCAACGAAAATAAACCGTTTAACTTTTTTACCGAATAAGTGCTTATTTTGTTCATTAAAGTAAAGTGAAATGATTTAGTGATAAAAAAACAAGCACTGATTTGGATTGCTTTGGTCTTATCGTTATTTACAGGAGATCTAATACCTTTTAGTGTGCCTTTTCATCCTTTCCTTGGAGATCACCATCCGTCGTTTCTAACGTCACCTCATAACGCTGTTAACGTAATAATGCAATGTGACGTCACTACAGAACGTTCATTGACAAGTTTTAAAATTACACGTAGTAGAATAGTGCCGATGGGAACTCAAATCAACAGCTTTAGTTTCAAGCTTATACGCTTTTATTTTGATTCTATTACGACTAAACTTCCGGATTTTATTGAATCGTTCAAGAGGTTATCACGCTCATCTCTCCTCCCCCTCCCCACCCCCTCTGTATCTGTCTGTCTTTGTCTGTCTGTCCATCAGGTATCAAAATAAAACAAAAATATCCTATAGTCACTGAAGTAATAGTAAAACGGCGTGCCATAATGGTCGGTAGCGCGTCTCGAACCCATGTACCTCTATCATCGAGGTTACACTGCTTCCATACCACTCGGACACGAAAGCGGTCTAATTTTATGTACAGCTTCACTCTGGTACGGGTATGTGCTTAAGAATACAGGAAGCGTTAAATTATAAAAGTGAACTCAAATACGTGGTATTTAATATACTTTATTTTATAGTATTCATATTCACGTAATAAGATTCATTGTCAGTAAATAAAACAAAAGTGCCGCAATAGAATGAATATCTAGTAAATGTGCAGAATGCATATTTGCGTCAGGTGGTGAAGTCATTAAAATTGTTCAAAATGATACATCTTTGAGTGATTCACCTAACGTCTGCAGAAACAGTTGTTTTACAAGTGCAGAAGAATTTCACTTTTACATTAGGTTGAACAATGTACTCGGTAAGCATATGCTATTATCGAACGTTTATATTGTACAAAAAATCGGGAAGCTAATAGTACGTGTTCGTCAGTTTCTTCAGTGTATTGTTACATTGTATAAAGTTTTATTGCATGTGATATCAAGCTAAAATATAATTAAAAAGTTGACCTTCAAAAAATGAGATATAGAATTTGTGTCAAAGAATCTGCAATTAACTTTTGACAACATCGCAAATATCATGACACGTATTTATAGTAAGTCGCAGAACCCAACCTTTACTTCTTTGATGTAGCTTAACTTATATTTTAGATTGCATTGCGAAAAGACTAAAAGTTAATAATAATACCTTCTTATACTTTAAGGATCATCTGACATCAACTGTCGGTTGGCAGTTGTCTTCGATCACATTTACAGAGCCAAATTCTACGGTAAAGTAATCTTATTTCAGACCTGGCAACTTTATGTTGCCATTAATCAGTCATACAATTACCTAGTACATTCTACTTGTCAAATATATCATACCCCCAACAAGAAAAATACTACCTCAGAAAATAAATCACCACTTAATATACATAGTGTCAGGAAAGCGTTTTTTTAAAACGAAGGAATGATTTCCTTTCTTTGAACCACAGGCAATGGTTAAGTTCTATTAGTTTATACCACAGGCACTGGTTAAGTTCTGTTAGTTTATACCACAGGTACCGGTTAAGTTCTGTTAGTTTATACCACAGGCATTGGTTAAGTTCTGTTAGTTCATACCACAGGCACTGGTTAAGTTCTGTTAGTTTATACAAATTTATTTTAGCTCGATTGAGAAGAAAGCTTGAAGCTTGTCGAGCCGCTTCCTGAAGAAAAACAGTACTAATGGTGTCACATGAGGAGGTACGGTCGTGACCTGTTAGTTCTGTAAATGGCGATGGACATTATAATATGTTTATGCTAATAAAAATTTGACTTTGACTTTGACTTTGTATAAGCATTTATTTTATTAAAAACATATTTTCTTTTAATATTTAGAAGTTAGGCTTTTGAAAACGTAACCAATCATAACATATCCCATTACCGTATCATGTATTCATTGTGCACATGTATACTATTATGACGGGATAGTTTTTTATTGGTTAGTTTTGTTTAATTAAATAACTTATAAATAGAAGAAAAAATGTTCAAAACTGATAAAAATAGATTCACTAAGGTCTAATATAACTGGACCATTGCTTTAAACCGCGATAACACTGGGTCACACTCGATGCAAGTTGTGTAATACGGCCGACCACCTAGACATTAACCGTAATAATAAACATTACAGTGCAACCTCTCAGCGGCGAACACCCTTGGAAACACAGAAATGTGTTTGTTATAGACAGGTGTTGTTCTCGAGAGGTCAATTCCTTACATACAGGAAAGAAAATGTGTTTTTAGGGAGGTTGTTGCTCTGGGAGGGTTCGTTCATGGAGGTTGGACTGTATAACGTTTAAATATTTCGTTTATTCCACATCTTTTTGTTTCACAGAAAGTTTAATTTACAAAATAAACATTGAGCTGGCTGCACACCAAAATCCTTTGGCTACCAGAGTTTGTCATTCTTATACCACCAAAATGCACATCCACTCGGACCTACCCGCATCTTAATTTGAAAATTTCGTTTTAGTCTTTGCTGATTATACAAGTTTTAGGCCAATACAGGTGAATCACCGACGTTATGTACAAAACACTGATCTTCCTGCGTATTATGATCTTGACAAAAATCTAACGACCATGCTGTTGTGTTCTGAAGTCGGATTCCTGCTGGCAATCAAACAGGTATATCCGAACAGGCGTGGATTTGTTTAGTTTAGTCTGAGACTGTAAACACCTGCTGCTGCAACAGGTATACATGATATCATACTCGCTAAATGAACTTAGAAACAACATGAGCGTCATTATTATAAGACAGAATTAAAAAAACAAGAGATAACCTTATCGGCCCTAAGTCGCTAACCTTCTAACAGTGGTGGATTAGGTCTGCATCAAAATGTTGTAACAGGAGCGTTTGATTTTGTTATCGGGTCAAGTAAAGTGTATCAGTGGCTTTTATTTTGAAGTCTTTATTTTCAAAGATGTGCGTGTACTCAATGGAATAATACAGAACCAGTAACTGTAACTGTTGGTGAATATATTTAATCTATTTCCAACTATTAGCTTCAAACTATGGCACAAGTAAAACAAATATAAAATCCGAAAAACTAAGTAATGGCACAAATGAAACAAATATAAAATCCGAAAAACTAAGTAACGGTACACATGAAACAAATATAAAATCCAAAAAACTAAGTAACGGAATTGATAACACTATTCATACTAAGGTAGTTACTTGGTCGGCTGTCAAAATGAAAGTACCGTACAATGTACTCGGAAAAGAAAGCATGTAACAAGTCAGGTAAAAAGTATTCAGATCTGCCGTGTTCCTTTACTCTCCATCTTTACATTACAAAACGGTTAAAATATAGGATGTCAGGTTTAATTAAAGATCAAAACGAAAATTTCTTAAAATGTTTTACATTAATAAAGTCTACGAATGTTTACATAATTGTATTAAAACATATATACATTTGTTTTAACTAAAATATTGCATAAAACACTTGGTATAAACTACATGGCAACAAAACATAACACATTTAGGAAGATTATACAAGAATAAACTGTAACAGTATTAAGCAAATCCTGAATGGATACAGATATGTCTTCCCATCCGTAGATTACTACGATATAATTCCAAAATCTGACAATTTGCCGAATACTTCTGAAGAGATTTGAAAAGTTTCGATAAACTACGATATGAAGGAAATGAATAGCACTATCTGATGTCAATGTTTTTCAACGGACCAACGTTTCGTACAGAATCTCGGTGCATTTAGGTGACCTAAAGACCATTATTTGGAAATTGTTTCCTTATTAGCCCAGTCACTAGTCAAAAAGTATTTATGTCATTGTAACGATGAGTCATACACGGGGATGGATTTCGTAAAAAAAAATTTTTGATAAAAGACATTCATGAAAGCCAGATTTCAACTCTTCTTATACATGTATCACGCTGTTTTGAACGAGGTGTCGTTTGAAGGACATTTGAACGGACGACAGACCGAATGATCTCAATAGACAGGATTGGGTGACCTAAAAGGCGAATGTGAACATTGTCTACGGGATGATACTGTAACATCGTGCCTAGACTGTTTTTCAACGCAGTGCATATTCCGCATACGTAAGCACGTACGCAATTACATATGATATAGGATTCGATACCTACCTAAAAAATTAAATGATAACAGCTAGACTCTCCCCTGTACAATGTTTTCTCACGAACAAAATAACAGCATCGAGATATATATTGTATTCATGCCTTCCACCGCTGGTGAATGTAAACATTTTTCCGTTAACAAAGCATTGCAAAGTTTATATACAGACTCGTCTTATGCTTTTTCTGTACACAAATATCTTGAAAACAATCAAAGCTGTAAACATGGAACAAAACGAATAAACAACTGAACATTGTTTTTTCCCACAAGTCCTTTGGTCCGATTTCCGCTCCGTATGTTAACCAATCAGGTCATGGCTGTGGAATGTAACCTGGTCCTTGATTTATTTTATGTAAACCCCGCATGCCTAAGCTTCATCCAAAATAGACGAAAGACATGCACGCGACAACAAACACCAAGGCGTTGTAGAAGTGGTCAATGAGAAACCCGGCAACCGGTCGTCTGCTGAATGCGCAATGGGGAACGTCTATCAAAGCCGCTAGCAGGGCCATGCCGAGTCCTACCTTGACAGCCAGTTCCATTGTTTTCACGCCAAGGTACGGTCTACAAAAAATGATTAAATTATACGCAAGGCTAAAGCTATAAAACAACAGATAATCTTTTAAGTAGATTATTCAATAAATTGTATATGAAACCTTATTTGACAAATTGGAGCTAAATATAGAAAATATTCAAATGAGTTTCGTGCATATAGTCAATCCTATGAATAAAGACCACTGCTGGAAAGCTAAACATGTGGTCTTTGTTTGCTGGCGGTCTTTACTCACAGGTGTTTCTACTGTAGATGAATAGTGTGCTGCGATCTCTATGTTGTTTTTTTTGCATGATTGTCTTTACTCGGAGATGATCTTTTACACAGGTTTGACTGTATATTAAAGACCATTCCACTTTCTGTATGTTTGAGTTTAACAGTCTCAACTGTACTTTTACAGGCGGGCAGTTTACCTAACCATCGTTTCTTGAGAAGAGCAAGTACTCGAACCATATCCTCCGTAAGAAGGCACCGTGTTATAGAGTAGATAGTCGGACTCAAAACCTTGATGTCGAGGGTTCGGGTCTCGGTAGCGCAAATTGACCTCGACCTCGTCAATCCCTTGTTTTCGACCCCAGTACTGGTATAACGGGTAAATTCTTGAAATGACAACGATGTATTTACATTATGTGTATATTTCTTTTCAAACAGCTACGCTCCGAAGCATACGACAACTATTATGTCGTCTGATCAGGATTTAAAGTGAAAGTCTTTTGGGTCACAATTCTGCAAATCACCCCTAGCTAACGAAGTTGATGTGCCAACAGACCCCACTGTAAAAAATAAGGTACTATAGTTTAAATGAAAACAGCATGCATTCTTACCCAATGACATAGTGGATGGCCATGATGAGCGCCACCTGGGATATGAGGCAGACGATAATTTCTGAATGAAGGGATTCCTTTTGCATCTGAGCGATCTGTTCGTAAGTCTTGCCTGGAAACGAAGCCTTCATCCAGGGTTTACCTAGAACCACCTTGGAGTAAATTATCATACCGATAACCTGGGCGGACGCCATGCCGACAACTGCACCCCAAACCATGATTGCTACTTATTCTGGAGACTGTAAAAGAAAACAAGAAGACATACGGTAACCGCAAATACTGATAAACTTGTCTCTTTAAAATACGTTTTTGTACGCAATTTACTGAAAGAATTTATGTAACAGTATGCAAAACCTCATAAGCTATAAAAATAAGGACTGTAAAAATAGTATGGTATGAAGACTTCAAAAAGTTTTGCCACCAAAATGCAAAGCTGACATACCACGGCCAGCATCTTTTCCGGACTAGAAACTGCTTGGGCAGCAATCTAAATTATTTGTTCAGCGCCAGGAAAGTACGTAAGCCGTAACAATACCATCTCTGACACCGGTTTATCAGCGTTTTGATAAAGTGCTGATTCTCCCTCAAGTGCTACCAATGTGGATGAAAGGGTGAATGGATGAATGGGTTCAGTTGCTTACTAAATTTAGTAAACCTGATGTCCTATCACAGGTTAGTATCCTACGAAATTCACTGTTGTTACCTTTCCTTTCTTAGACGTCATATCTAATAAAATTTTAAAATCCACAGGGTGTGAAGTTGTTCTAAATATAAATATGCAATAAAATAGATAAATTCACAGATTTCATATAAAATTCTAGCTACTTTATTTTAAACGAGTTCTGAAGTAATCTCATTCCAGACATTGCAACTAAATCTATTGCATATCAACCTGGACAAGGAGTTTATATATAAATTCAACAAGGGAAAAACGCCCTCATTACAGTCATTTTCCTTGTGGAATTTTAGAAAGATAAAAGCATCGATCAGCTACATTATATTTCTTTTTTTTCCGAGACAGGGTGAAAAGCTGGTCGAACATTTGTTGAATGGACTTGTACACTGGTCAGTTTGTTTTTCGTCCTACTACATGATGTTGTATGCACGAATTTAACGCACCTCTCAACCGTATTTTTTATCGTTTTTACAGGAGGGCAGTTCAGCTAACCATCGTTTGTGGGAAGAACCAGTACTAGATCCCTATCTATCGTACGAATGAAACTACCAACTTTCTCACATAAAGACAAGGTCGATTGGTAGCAGGGATCTAATCCACGAGAGCCCCAGTTCTACAGTGTTTCCCTTTGGTGGCTAAATGTTGAGCTATTTTTATATTATACGCAATATCTCCTCTACATGTATAATTTATGATCCTACTTTAAAACTGCTTGAAAAAAAGCCCTACGTTTATATTCTCATTAATTCTACATAGCATACCTTTGTATCCGGTTTATCCACAATTATATGTAAAGACGCATAAATGTTTAAGATGTTTGAATGATAGTGAAAATTCATTTAGCATAAAATTCAAGTTTTAAATTCAGAACAATTTCAATTATCAACGTTGCTAGGATATATACTATAGTTTTGTAAAATAGCGTTTAATTTTAAAAAGTACATTTTGATAACCTGAAATTAAAGCAAATAAAGTCATACCTTGTTAGAAATTCCACACTAGTTTACACAAAAAGAGTAAGAAATCGAGTAAACTGGGTCAAAGATCAGACACCTCTATCAGGTTGAAGTGTAGCATAAATGTATGAGTGAAATTTACCGCTCTACTTGAGAATTTTCGCTGATATGATGGCGCGCGCGGATGCTAATAAAAGGCCATGTATATTTGTACATGTGTTTACCTGGCGCGCGGAATACAACAAAAAGCTAAATCTGTATTCATTATAATTATGTATTTATATATTAATTTTACTAATTAGGCGTTAAAGTACGTTTTATAATTAAAGGTATGTGCATGGATGCATCAGTTCAAATAAAAAGGCAATACATATTTACATATTCGTTTTATTGATATGTGCACATGGGTGCGTACACACACACAATTAATTCAAAGGTCATATGCATTTGTTTACAGTACACAGAGTAATGAAGTAGCTCAAAGTCTGACTTAGAGAGACCTATTTAGCAGCGACATAGTTTGTACCACAAAGAGCTTGACCAGCTTCTTTTGACGGCGTTTTGTTTTGCATGGGTTTTGTTTGGGTAAGCTCCGCTACTGCATGCTGTAAGGGGAAGTAAATATAGTTAAACAAAGTTATGCCGCAGACCTGATAGATTTTACTAAGGTCTTATCTTTAAAAACTTAGGTAGGGGACTACGATCGACTGGTACGTTTGCTTGAAACTGATCGTGTTGTGTGTGTAGTTTAAAGGTTGATGACTAACGACGCACAACGAATGGCGACTGACAGAGGATGACTATGCACATAAGCTCGTGCTCAAGAATGCTAAAATGATTGACAACACGTGGAATAGTTACATTCGGATGTCAAAAATAATTAGAAAATATAGACCTTTTTTAATGAAAACAAGAGCCATATTAGATATGGCCAATACCCCCGCCGAGAGCTCTTTCTATGACCAAGCCATCTGAGATAAGAGGAATGCATATGGTGTTGGACAATAAAGGGATATAACTCAAAACTAGTGTAAGTTTGAGTTATGGTTCTCGGACACTGCACTGCGTCTTCATGTCCTCTATAATTGTATGCACTTTGAATCATTCAGTTCAGTACTTAAGAAGTAATGGTCATGGCAAGAAAAAGAAATAAAGGGAGATAATTAAAAAAACTATGACTAGGTACAGTTAAGCTAGTTGTACACTTCCTCTTCGTGTTTTCTGTCTGTGTGTAAATTTAAACAAATTTCCTTGAATATTTTATGAGTTGTGTAATATGAAAAATCACTAAGGAGAGATAACTCAAATACAGAATAAGGTACGGTTATATTCTTAGACACTGCACTGCGTCTTAATGTCCGCTGTAAGAGTATGCAATTTGAATCCATTCGATTCAGTACTAAGGAGTAATGGCCATTGGCTAAAAGTGGCTGAAAAATGCAGACAGGTTAATGAAGCTTATCATAAATAGTTAAATTGTAACTGGACGGTATCATTTTCAAACCATTAAATTGATGTACATGAATGGTTAAAAAAGGCACGTTTTACAGATAAATGTATACCTAAATCTCGTGGGTTTTATCAATTTGCGTTTGCAAGATTTATTGGACATAGGTTTGACTGTTTATGCAGTTAAAATGTCTTGAAATGTTTGCTATGAATTATTGAGTGATTGTCATACTGTATTATGTATAACTGAGTTGTGTATAGTTGAAATTTAAGTTTTGTTTATGTCCTTTTCATGTTTTCTTTTTCAGAAGGCCATGTTTAAACTAAGTCATATGAATATTCGTTCATATTTCTGTATGTGTTACCTTCTTTAAATAAAGAATTTATTATTATTATTATTATTATTATTATTATTATTATTACTTTCGTACGAATGATCGCGCGTTGCATTTTTTTAGCTCAGTACTATTTTATTGTTCTAGTGTACAAATACACTTACAACATCAGCATCAAAGGGCGCGCATGTTTTTGAAACATGATTTAAAAGGAATCAGTGTCATTTTAGAATATCAGTAAAAACCTATCAACGGGAAAAACCAAATACATTATGTTATAGTAACTGTATCATAATAAGAAAAACCACATTTACTACAGTTTAACCCAAAAATAAACGAATCATAAAACAACCTTCCGTATAATGGTACGATAACGCCCATTAAACAAGGCTACAGCTCGTGGTCAGTAGACGCTTTTCGACGCAGACGAAACCCACGTGATTTATTTTGTCTTTACTACTGGTCAGTGTTAGCGATGCTTTACATAACTTTCATTGAGACCCCATGTATCGCATAGTTAGGGAACGGTCTTATTTATAATGCCTACATTTTACTTTAGATGTAGTAATTAAAAAGGGTTTTCATTATTATTCACGTTGACAACAATGTATTTAAACTCAAAATGTTTAGAGAAAGCAAAACAACTATCGAGACGTTTTTTCTGAACTTGATGAATCTGGCCGTAGGGTCCGTAAACAAAGCAAAAAAAAACCGTAACCTTCAAGTTTGTGGAAAAGTTATTAAATATCCTATGAATATGTCAAAAGTTTTGAATTAACGGTCGAAGACGAAGCATCTGGTATAGTATGTTTGTAATCAGTTAATACTATTTATTTATTCATTATAGGGAGTTTGTTCAAACATAATACGTAGTTTTTAATTACAATAATAATGTTGGCTGCTCCCTATTCGATTATGCAACCCCATGGTACAAAATTAAAACCTATTCAATACTGGCACTGTGCTTCCGCACAGCGCCAATAACATTCAGATAGAAGCATATTAAAT
This sequence comes from Saxidomus purpurata, assembly GCA_022818135.1. NCBI lineage: Eukaryota > Metazoa > Mollusca > Bivalvia > Venerida > Veneridae > Saxidomus > Saxidomus purpurata. The sequence continues at coordinate 18,441,916 of JAFMSR010000018.1, read as the reverse complement.
ACATTAAACAAATTGGTTGGGCCACGAGTTAAACCAGTAAACGGCCCTCTCCTGTATTTTGGTAGAACGCTACATGACCCTGAGCAATGACTTAGGAAGGTGACTATTGATAATAATCACCTTTCAAAAATGGGTTTCTTCTGAAAGGAGGGTAGGGTAATTGAGGTGATCTAATAATAGCGATGCGATGCTTCATGTTTAAACGGTTCTTTTTTCATGAAATTATCATCATGTTAAATAACAAATTACAGAAAGATATAATAGACAAAATTAATCATTTAATAACTGTATAATCCATAGAAAATGCTTCGATTTTTGTGACTATTACGGACAACACAATACAATACAAAGTTTATTCATTGTATGTATGTCATATAACAACACAGAAATTATAAGCTATATATATCTTTTGATCGACCTAAAAAATAACAAATAACAGTCTATGCTATAGTCATAAGAAATAGCAAATTTTAAATTTAGATTAGTTATAATATTATCACACTAAGCAAATACGTTTGCTACAGTTTCTTATATGTATATAGGGCGAACATTTTCCCTTTCATAGAATTTCTTCAAACTTGGAATTTTGACTGAGAATCAAGTTTAAATAAGAAATATGAAATAAAAATTATAGGTCACCAGTATCTGCACTTGAAAACAGCATTTTGTCTTATTTTCTGATTTTCAAGGGCAGATAATGTATAAATAACTTTGCCAAATCATTATAAACACTTGTAAACAATAGTAAACGCTGGCGATTTTAACTGCCCGGATGTAGATTAAGAGAATAGGAACCTACAATATACATCAACCCCTGTAGGGTCTTGCTTCTACGAAATATAAGTCTTACTTGCATGGTAAAGAAATCCGGCTTCATGTCTGATTTGTTAGAACAAAAGTAAGTTAAATTTTCACGAAAATTTAATAGACTCACATATGCGTGTTCTAATTTGAGTATACAGAGTAAAATTTTAGTCCGAGCATTCCTCTCAACATTGAGATTGCTAATACAGGTAGAGGAATCATATCAAGTAATTGATAGATGACACAGACCATTTAGGCACAGCAAGGGAGCCATAAATTACATAAAAACTGACCACCAGACTTTGCAGACTCTGTTAATTGTTTGATGGCTGATAAGCCTGTAAATATTATATCCATTTCCAAAAACTGAAGGTGCACTGTTCTAAAATAGATACATGCAAGTGGTGAATACTTTTTTGTGATTGCAATAATATTTTTAAATTTAAAATTTTTACATGAGAAAGCGACCATTGACTTCAACACCAAGGAAATGATAAGAACAAGTAGCTGACATTGTTTTATTCTGTATCGCTAAACGTGATGTGTTGGTTCAAATCGTATAAAGGCAGTGTCCCAGGATCATCTAGTAAAGTTAAACACATTTTTTTAATAAACATAAGATAAAGGAATTCCTACTTTAAAGACAAAGCCAGATTAATTTTAATAATGAACTTTACTTACTGCATGAAGTGAACCGGTTCATATCTATGATTCCTAAGCACAAATTATAAGTTTACTATTATATTATGTGATGAATTCATAACAGTGAACACATGTCTGTGCACGACGAAAACATGTGTATAGCGGACATCGTTTTATTCTGTAATTTCCATGGATATCGGACGCATTTGTAAGAGCACATGCAGATGAAAATATATCAATTAAAGGTAACATATAGATCACAATGGTTATTATGTTGCTTAATGTGCAAAAAATGTTATTTTTAAATATATACTGTTCTGCTGATAGTAAAATGTGTACCATTAATATAGCTGAAAGCAGTACAGTATGACTATGAGTGATGTCAAATTTATATTGCCCACATTCAATGTATTGTACTATCTGTTAACATCACAAACAACCGCATTGTTGTTACTTTACAGGCGGTTTGTTTATACTTTGTTGTTTCTGTGTAAAAAGTGCAGACTTAAGATATTCATTGTTTTGACTACTCTAGCAGAAGCTGGTATCAAATAGCATCTTTATTTGTCTGTGCAAAAAAGAGAAATACATTGTAGTTGAAATAGTTTAGTACAAATTAATTGTTGCATGTTTTCCTTCATTTATTGTAATCTTTACATTAAAGGAAAAAATAGCTTGAATTCTAATAAAATAAATACTTGTATTTAACTTCACTTAGATTTCCTTGTGATTCATTGAATAAAGGTTATAATGTAAAAATGCCCTGTATCTGATAAACTTGACCCAAACAGATGTGGGAAAATAATGCACCATGAAGAGTATGGGGTCACTGCCTGGGTATAATTAGGAATCATGCTGAGATGCTAACTATTAGTACAGTTGCTTGCTTTTAGGTTTTTCTGGGTCTTCCTGAAGTAAAATTATACAGTGTATATCATCTTGTTACTAGTGTGCTGACAATATATATACCGGAATATACCGCATATTACCGTTATTTCCCGCCCGGATTTAAGCCTATCTCGGTACAAGCTTCCAGATCATGCAGATCATACGGTCTAGTTTAAAATTAGCTTTTCAATCAAAATCAGTGACTTCGAATCCATTTATACAAATTCTACAAAGGGGAATGTCTTCTGCAGCTAAAAGACGGAAACGATTACAAAGGAAAGATGAGAGACTTGTGTGGGTGGACTTGGAGGTAAAAACCGCAAAGTCTGAGTCAAGAAGCGCTCATTTAATTTCCCGAAATTCTGGAAGGTTATAATGTACGGTCCATAATGTAAAATGTTATCCCTTGACTTTGACCGATTTACTCGTGTATAAAATCTGTTTAGCATACTGTATGTAATATAGCAGCTGAGAATGCAGCCATGGGCTTTACAGTCCCCTGTCACCTGCGAATTCAGATCTATAATTTTTTGGCAGGCTGTCTATACTCTGGAGCGAAACCACGGTGTAGCCTTTTAAAATACGCAGCTGGACTGGTATCACAGGTTTAATCTCACTAGTATACTAACTGGCTATTGGATGAGATCTTCAACCAAGGCACATGCATGGTTCTATCGATGCATTGATAAGAAGTGAAGCTTACATTGTTTTTGTTAAAAGTGAAACACTTAGCAGTTGTAAGTTAGGAGTTTCAAAGTAGTTGAAATATATCTATCTGGATACTGTCAACCCCTCTCCAAAGTGTTAAAGGCAGGAAATTGCACCAATTCATAGACACATTTTTTTTCCATCTGGAGTTCACATATGCCCTAAAGGTGTTGATTTGAATTAATGACTTAATTGCTCTTAACATCTGTTTTAGTGGAATCAATCTCTATATAAGTCTGATTTGAATTTTGATATTAGAATTATGCCCCTTTGAAGGTTGAAGCTTTTATAAAATATGATATCTCAGTCACTATCAAAGATGTTAGCTTGAAACTTAAAAAACAGTTTGAACTATCAATACTTGCATCTGGAGATTTAAAGAAGTATGCCCACTTTTAACTTTAAGATTTCATAAAGACTTAATAGCTCAGGAACTGTTCAAGGTATTGTCTTAAACTTTAGCTATTTATTTGTTATCAACACCTGCATCAGGGAAACAATACCCATCAACTCTGATTTGATTTTGATTAAATTATTCCCCTTTTGAAGTAAAATTTCATATTTAAAGTTTTTATATAAAGACCAATATTACAGTGACTATGCATACAAATGTATTACACTAATTAGTAATCCATATTTAGTTTAAAACAAGCATGTCAATGTTATTATTTTCATACATATTTTAGATGTCAGGACTAGATGTGAATACAGAACATATCATTGAAATGGCGTGCTTAGTAACTGATGCAGATTTGAATATCATTGCTGAGGTAAGAGATAATGGGTAAACTTCTCAAGTTGTGTACAATTTTGCAGGATTATAATTAAAGCTTTGTAAATAAAATGACCCTTACCCATTTAAATTTTCAAATGTTAACTTTCCTGTGCTCACAGAAAGTTAAGTAATTGACAAGCAAATGGCGCAATCAGTGCAGATGATGATATAAGTGATAAAGCACTTGTCACTGATATACACCAGTAAAGATGGAAGAGAATACAAGTTTTTAGGCACCATGTAAACCTTTATAAGGTATCTTGTTAAATTTTTGTATCGATAAATAACGGCGATACAGCTATATATCAACCCTTGCAAAAAGTGACTGACTACATATTCTACCAACTTTTGACTTTATTTGTACCAACATTCTGATGTATAATATATATCAACCCTAAAATTCTTTAGAAAACACTTTTCATTTGTTAGAAAAACACGGACTCTGGGTAGAGTGATTGTTTACATTCCGGTTGAGTTTTGATGGAATTTTCGAATGTGAAACTGTAGACCATTGCACTGTATAACATTATTTGATATATACAATTTTTCGAAAGGGCAATCGATATCGAATCGAAAGTATTTTATCGTTGATATATCAATATGGTTTGAATCGATTACATCTCTACTGTAGGGAAACAAAAATATATCAAAATTACATTATACTTTTAAACATTTAGACAGGATTGATGATTTTTGTCAAAATTGGTGTAAATTATGGAAAAAAAATGGGTGAAACCTGCTGCATAAACACTTAAACAGTTAAACTTACGATAAGTAAAATGATTTTACATTCTTGTTGTAGACAGATGATCTTGTGATACATCAGCCAGACAGTGTACTTGATAATATGGGTGAATGGTGTAAACAACATCATGGAAAGGTATCCTTCAAAGAAATATATTCTTGAATTAAGCAATTAAAAGGCAGCAACACTGTCAGCTACTTCTGTCCACTCTTACTCACCTTAATTTCTTAAATGGACTTGTCCATCCCTCAACAAGGACTGTAACATAATTGTTAAAAGGGGTGTTAGGTGAAAATTTATTCATGGAAAAGTGAACAGTACAGATAATGATCAGACTCCACGGATAGTTTAGTGTCAATGTTAAAGATGGCTACATTACTACATGTACACTGTATATAAACAGTTTACTGATCTCTATTGTTTGCTGCCATATACTTTCAATGAGTCAAGGCAAACATCTTTGAAATCAGAAATACGACTTAGAACAAATTTGGGCACTGAACTTTTTGCAGTTTCATATACAAATAAAAATGCTTGTATTAGAATTTTCGCAAATAAATAGTGCTTCAGCAACAGAAAATCAATGTGTTGCACTTCCATTCCATGTTTAAGACTGACTGAACAGCCCTCTGCAGTGCCTCAAATAGAACCAACTATTTCCCACACTTTCTATTTCTGTATTTTGTCTAGCAGAGGAATTTAAAAGCGATTTATTTCAGTCAGGTTTAACAGAAGCTGTGAGGAAAAGTGATATATCTCTGACTGATGCTGAAGATAGAATGCTGAAATTTGTTCAGGAGTATACTGTCAAAGGGAAAGCCCCATTAGCCGGGAACAGTATACATGCTGATAGAATGTTCCTGGCTAAATACATGCCACAGTTTTTGGATCATCTCCACTATAGGATAGTAGACGTTAGCACTCTCAAAGAGCTGTCACGGTATAGTCAATTTGTTTAAGTATTTTTTAAGGGCCATTAAAGTCTGCCGTGAAATAAAGTTAATAATCTTAAATAATTGCTTCCACGTATTTGTTTACAATTTATAAATAGTTCTACATAGCAGTGACACATAACTCTATTTAATAGAGTTTGTGGAGCCACCGTGGCGCAATGGTAGCGCATTTGCCTCAGGATTGAAGGGCCCCGGGTTCGATCCCTACCATCGCCTTGTCGGTAGTGTCCTTAGGCAAGACACAAATAATTCAACATTCACTCTCCTCAAGGTTGATTCCATCTGGAATGAGTCTCGATAGCGATTAATAAAAGTTGTAAGAACTTGTTTCGCAATCGAGAATGAATAAATTAGTATAAACTAATAGAGTTTGGTTATGAATAGATCTTTCTCCACTAGTATCATTAATATTTTGATTCTGCCCTTACCAATAGTACCAATGCGTATCATGATCAGCTTGCATATCCATGCAGTTTGATCATGATCTGCACTGTTCCCTATTGAGTCAGTGAATTTGCATAAGAACCCCTATGAAGAATGAATATTGATGTTACACACATACACATTACATATTGAAGGTTGGATTTGTTCACTTAAAACATGTCGCAGGGTAATGGTTTAAATCTGTGTAACACACCATTGTTTTAAGCCATACCTATTTGTAATGTTCCAATTATTTAATGCTTTTCAATTTTAGAGTTGAGGAAAAGTTAAAGTCTTTGAAAAATGGGACATTTGTATACATTGACAATACAATACAATTTGTATTGGACATCAGTACAGAAGTAGAAGCTAGAATAGTTTTGATAAGAAAGCATTCCATGAAAACCATTTTAGTGTCTGATGTTATTGGAAACATTCTTGTCAGTAAATGTTCTTGACTGAAGCGCATTTTCTCTTTGTAGAAGGTGGTACCCGAGAGAGTTTTCAAATACACCGAAGAAAAGTTTGTCACACAGGTAAGCATAGTGTCATTGGTAGTTTATTTATCCCCCCGCCAAAGGCGAAGGGGATATTAGAAATGGTCTCCGTCCGTCCTTGCGTCCGTCCCAATTTTGTCCAGAGCATAACTCCAAAAGTACTTGAGCGATTTTCTTCAAACTTCATACACTGACAGAGCACATTGGGAGGAAGTGCAGTGTGTAAGAACAATAACTCTACCTTGCCTACTTTTAGAGTTATTCCCCTTTATCAGATTTACTTGAAAAACTTTGTCCGAAGCATAACTCCAAAAGTACTTGAGGGATTTTCTTCAAACTTAATACACTGACAAAGCACATTGGTACGAAGTGCAGTGTGCAAGAACAATAACTCTACCTTGCCTACTTTTAGAGTTATTCCCGTTTATCAGATTTACTTTAAAAGTTTTGTCCAGAGCATAACTCCAAAAGTACTTGAGGGATTTACTTCAAACTTAATACACTGACATAGCACATTGGTAGGAAATGCAGTGTGCAAGAACAATAAATCTACCTTGCCTACTTTTAGAGTGATTCCCCTTTATCAGATTTACTTGAAAAAAAATTTCCGGAGCATAACTCTAAAAGTACTTGAGGGATTTTCTTCAAACTTAATACACTGACATAGCACATTGGTAAGAAGTGCAGTGTGTAAGAACAATAACTCTACCTTGCCTACTTTTAGAGTTATTCCCCTTTATCAGATTTACTTGAAAAAAATTCGAGACATAACTCCAAAAGTACTTGAGGGATTTTCTTCAAACTTAATACACTGACATAGCACATTGGTAGGAAGTGCAGTGTGCAAGAACAATAACTCTACCTTGCCTACTTTTAGTCAAATAGAAAAATATCATACCTATACTGATAATGAACATTAATATAATTTTGCAAACCTTCTCTTCATTGCCTTATTCTTTTTCCACTTACTTGAAAACTGTACTCAGCATGACCATAACTATACGGCTTTTTAAGGATTTCCTCTCACCAAGTAAAATGTACGAAAGTACAACCTTCAGGTAACTTCTTCCCGGCGGGGGGATTAACCATGTGTAACATGGCTCTTGTTTAGATTAGAATCACAGGCTCTTAACCACTGTGGGTTTGAATCCCAGAAAGGGCGTTTCTTTTTTTGTCAGCTAGTTATCTAACTTGCATATATAAGATCAGTGGTTCAAGTCATATGCCAGTATGTGCTGTAATAGTGCCATGGGGCGTTTTTTTGCAACCCGCAAAAGTACGTTGTATGTCTGTGTACTTTCAGATCTCATTGGTTGCTGGCTAGTTAATGTCATTCAAAATGTATGAAAAATGTCTTTGTCTCATTTGGTATTTTAGTAGACCTTAATGAACACAAGGATGTTCCAAAGTGTTAAATGAAAAACCAGGTCCTAAAGGTATTTCTTTTAACAGTCAACTGTTCTATTCATTTCAGGGCTCTAGATGATATAAAAGAAAGCATAGAAGAACTCAGGTACTATAGAGCCAATATTTTTAAACAAGAAGACGTTGACCAAAATAGTGCAGAATAGAACATAGATCATGATGTGGAAAATGTGTTTGTTTCTGAAGCATCCATCTGTGTAATGATAGGAACTCAAATGTGATAGATCTAAGATGAGTGTGGAGTGTTGAACCAGCCTTTCACTTAGAACTGAGCATAAATTATGGGCTTATTTCATGCTTTTCGTAGTTTACTGGAATATAGTAGTAGATTGTGTCCTGATTAACTCAATAGTTATACCCCCAAAACGAAGTTTAGGGGGGTATATAGGAGTCACCCGGTGGTTGGTCGGTCGGTTGGTCGGTCGGTCGGTCGGTCGGGCGGTCGGGCGGTCGGTCGGGCGGTCTGTTTTATTTTATTTTCCTGGAGCATAACTTGAAAACTACTTGTTGGAATTCAATACAACTTCATACAATGATCAAGCACATTGAGAGGAAGTGCAGTGCACAAGAACTATAACTCCATCTTGACTAATTACAGAGTTATTGCCCTTTGTTAGTTTTCCTTGTCCGGAGCATAACTTGAAAACTACTGGTTGGAATTCAATACAACTTCATACAATGGTCAAGCACATTGAGAGGAAGTGCAGTGCACAAGAACTATAACTCCATCTTGACTAATTACAGAGTTATTGCCCTTTGTTAGTTTTCCTTGTCCGGAGCATAACTTGAAAACTACAAGTTGGAATTCAATACAACTTCATACAATGGTCAAGCACATTGAGAGGAAGTGCAGTGCACAAGAACCATAACTCCATCTTGACTAATTACAGAGTTATTGCCCTTTGTTACTTTTCCTTGTCCGGAGCATAACTTGAAAACTAAAAGTTGGAATTCAATACAATTTCATACAATGATGAAGCACATTGAGAGGAAGTGCAGTGTACAAGAACCATAACTCTATCTAGAATATTTTCAGAGTTATTGCCCTTTGTTATTTTTTCTTCTCCAGAGCATTACTTGAAAACTACTGGTTGGAATTCAATATAACCTCATACAATGGTCAAGTACATTGAGAGGAAGTGCAGTGCACAAGAACCATAACTCCATCTTGACTCATTACAGAGTTATTGCCCTTTGTTACTTTTCCTTGTCAGGAGCATAATTCGAAAAGTACTAGTTGGAATTCAAAACAACTTCATACAATGGTCAAGCACAATGAGAGGAAGTGCAGTGCACAGGAACCATAACTCAATCTTGACTCATTACAGAGTTATTGCCCTTTGTTAGTTTTCCTTGTCCGGAGCATTATTCAAAAAGTTCTGGTTGGAATTCAATACAACTTCATACAATGGTCAAGCACAATGAGAGGAAGTGCAGTGTACAAGAACCATAACTCTATCTTGACAAATTACAGAGTTATTGCCAAGAACAATATCTCTTTTTAGTTTGTTTGCAAGGTATTCTGTTACTACGAACTTTCTCAGTTTATAAAGCAGTCTTTTGGGGGTATTAATCACATTTAGTGATAGCTCTAGTTTTACTTGGCTTTCAATTTAGCAAAACCTTTAAAAAGGTTGCCAGATTGAAACTGCTTGTGATGTCATAAATATGACATAATACATGGGCATTGTCCACCACAGGTGTAATTCTTGTATCAGAGAAATAACCAAATATTTTCTTTTGTGCATGAAAGATACAGACTTATTCTAAAATTCAGCTAAAGTTCAAAGAATAATTGTAAGTTTCAGTTGTAGAGAATAATTGTGTCAGCTAAAGTTCAAAGAATAATTGTAAGTTTCAGTTGTAGAGAATAATTGTGTCAGCTAAAGTTCAAAGAATAATTGGAAGTTTCAGTTGTAGAGAATAATTGTGTCAGCTAAAGTTCAAAGAATAATTGGAAGTTTCAGTTGTAGAGAATAATTGTGTCAGCTAAAGTGCAAAGAATAATTGTAAGTTTCAGTTGTAGAGAATAATTGTGTCAGCTAAAGTTCAAAGAATAATTGTAAGTTTCAGTTGTAGAGAATAATTGTGTCAGCTAAAGTTCAAAGAATAATTGTAAGTTTCAGTTGAAGAGAATAATTGTGTCAGCTAAAGTTCAAAGAATAATTGTAAGTTTCAGTTGTAGAGAATAATTGTGTCAGCTAAAGTTCAAAGAATAATTGTAAGTTTCAGTTGTAGAGAATAATTGTGTCAGCTAAAGTGCAAAGAATAATTGTAAGTTTCAGTTGTAGAGAATAATTGTGTCAGCTAAAGTTCAAAGAATAATTGTAAGTTTCAGTTGAAGAGAGCTAAAGTTCAAAGAATAATTACAAGTTTCAGCTAAAGATCTAGTACATTTCATTTTGTTATCACTAGAATGATCAAATACTGTAAAATGGCAGAAAAATGGTCACAGCCAGTGCCAATACATTCCCCAAAAAAATCAAAAGAGAAGAAAATGGTCTTTTTTAAGGTTTTGATTAACAGGTGTGTAATTTCATTTTAAAATTGGAGCTTAGTTGCCTTCCTAATGCTGGCCAAACACTTCCCAATGATTGATCTGACTGCTCCAGGTTATCAATTAGTTTTATGGCCGGACATTACGTAACATTTATTGTGATCTTTAAAAAGCTGTATATTGGGTTTTGTTTTACTCTTTACAAACTGAGCCAGAATCAATTTCTTGTTCATAATCATTGAAACCCAATATAGATACGTAATTTAACATGAAATTGTCTATGTTTTCACTTTACGCTTTGCCAGTTCTAAAAGCGAAGGTCCATGAGATTTGCAGTGGTTGGCATTAATAATAATAATGATATTATTTAGCTTTTTATGTTAATTTGTATGAAGTTTTATTTTGAAGCACTTGCACAGGATTTTTTATATTTTGTTTTACATTTTTAGCTCGACTATTCGGAGAATATGGAGAGCTATTACAGTCACTTGTGCGTCGGCGTTGCTTCTTTGGTTAAAGTTTTGCCTGCTAAGTACTATCATGCACATATCTCAGTAACCACTTATTATATTGATTTGAAACTTTGTTCATGTCTTTAGGGGTGTCATATAATCAAGTCAGATAACTCTTGTATAAATTTAGTACAAATTATGGCCCTTGTTTGACTTTGAAAATTTGGTTAAAGTTTTGCCTGCTAGGTACTATCTATGTATCATACACATATTTCAGTAACTGCTTATGATATTGACTTGAAACTTCGTGAATGTCTCTAGGGGTGTCACACAGTCAAGTCAGATAACTCTTGTATAAATTTAGTACAAATTATGGCCCTTGTTTGACTTTGAAAATTTGGTTAAAATTTTGCCTGCTAGGTACTAAATTTGGTTAAAGTTTTGCCTGCTAGGTACTATCATGCACATATCTCAGTAACCACTTATGATATTGACTTGAAACTTTGTAAATGTCTTTAGGGGTGTCACACAGTCAAGTCAGATAACTCTTGTATAAATTTAGTGCAAATTATGGCCCTTGTTTGACTTTGAAAATTTGGTTAAAGTTTTGCATGCAAGGTACTATCATGCACATATCTCAGTAACCACTTATGATATTGACTTGAACTTTGTTAATGTCTTAAGGGGTGTCACACAGTCAAGTCAGATAACTCTTGTTTAAATTTAGTACAAATTATGGCCCTTGTTTGACTTTAAAAATTTGGTTAAAGTTTTGCATGCAAGGTACTATCATGCACATATCTCAGTAACCACTTATGATATTGACTTGAAACTTTGTTAATGTCTTAAGGGGTGTCACACAGTCAAGACAGATAACTCTTGTATAAATTTAGTGCAAATTATGGCCCTTGTTTGACTTTGAAAATTTGGTTAAAGTTTTGCATGCAAGGTACTATCATGCACATATCTCAGTAACCACTTATGATATTGACTTGAAACTTTGTAAATGTCTTTAGGGGTGTCACACAGTCAAGTCAGATAACTCTTGTATAAATTTAGTGCAAATTATGGCATTTGTTTGACTTTGAAAATTTGGTTAAAGTTTTGCATGCAAGGTACTGTCATGCACATATCTCAGTAACCACTTATGATATTGACTTGAACTTTGTTAATGTCTTAAGGGGTGTCACACAGTCAAGTCAGATAACTCTTGTTTAAATTTAGTACAAATTATGGCCCTTGTTTGACTTTAAAAATTTGGTTAAAGTTTTGCATGCAAGGTACTATCATGCACATATCTCAGTAACCACTTATGATATTGACTTGAAACTTTGTTTATGTCTTAAGGGGTGTCACACAGTCAAGACAGATAACTCTTGTATAAATTTAGTGCAAATTATGGCCCTTGTTTGACTTTGAAAATTTGGTTAAAGTTTTGCATGCAAGGTACTATTATGCACATATCTCAGTAACCACTTATGGTACATGTAGTTATATCAAACTTAGCAATAGTGTTCAGGGGAACATTTTGTATCAAATAATTAATTTACCAAAAATTAAATATGTTGTGATAGATTTTGACTTTGTTTATGATTCAACTTTCCTAGTTTATACTTAATAGTTAGCAGAATTTTTTGTTTAGCTATTATACTGATAAAAGTTTTGTTTTATTAGCAAACACCCACAATAGTCGAGCTTGCTGTCTTATGGACAGCTCTTGTTCTTTGTCGCGAGTGAAAGAAGAATCAAAGGACTGAAAGTGCTGGAGGATCGATTGTCTCTGAACAACACAGTCTGCACACATACATGTGTAAATATCAGGACAACATAGACTGTACACATACATGTGTGAATATCAGGACAACCCTTGCACGAGTAAAGTTATAAACTGGAGACACAACTGTCCACAAATTTTGACCTTTCACCATTTGTGTAAACTTTACTTTTGAGATAGGAACCCATGTGCTTACATTATGTCATTCAGTGACTATGTTCAACTACCCTATGAAAAAAAGTATTAAGCTGTGAATCGTAACTGAGAAATGGATTTTGACAAAACTGAACTGAAAATTTATGGTTTGAACAACTTTAAATGTCATTCAAAAGTTATGGGATATGCCCATAAGGTTGATTGTATTGTGCGAATTAATTCGGATTTAACATCGCACCCAACAGCTAAGGTCATATTGCAACTTCCAGCTTTCATGGAGGAGGAAGACCCTGGGTGCCAATTCCCTGTATCATAATTTGGGGGTCATTTAGAAACTCCGAGGGTCATACCCTTTATTGTAAAAAAATAAAAGGCATGACTATGTGTTTAAGAAGTTTTATTCAGTTTACTTCTGTAAAACTGCATGTGATACATCACAAAATGGTGGGTAATCAAAGGGTTGGCAAGACAACAGGTGTTTCTCTTTGGATGCTTTCCATTTTGTCACTGCATCTCAAAAGTCAAATTTGTCCACAAAGCGAATTTTTCATAAGTGCATTCAACCATAGACATTAAACTTGGATATTATTTGGCACACTTAAACCCCTTTCAATAGTGACAGTCTGATCGAAATGACTACAAAATTATCATTAAAATCACTCGTAAAGACGTTTTTTTCCCCCTATTAAGGTTCCTCGACCATCTCTTGACGGTATCATAGGAATCAACACACACAAAAACGCAGTGGTACAAAATGCGGGTCGATCTGAAATCAGACGACAACGACGACACAATATGGTCAAAATTAGACATATTCCATACCGGAAGCGTATTTTATCAACAATTTATCTTGCATTTCGAAGCGTTTTGGGAGGTTTTGAAATGTTTTTGTAGTAATTTGATCATACACATTTTAATTGCGTCATAGAAGACGCTCTTTGCTATTTCTGTTGCATTATTGACAAAATGAGTGTGTCCAAACCGCAGAAAACGCGCTCTCGCAGAAACACTGAATTTAGTGTATCCGGTGTAGCGATACGTATTTCACGGGTCTTACATTCCTCATGAGAGAGTTCGGCCGTAAGGGTCTGAAATACTCTGTTAACTTTGGATACGATTGAATAAATTCAATTGATCCAAAAAAGAACATGCGGTAATACAAGTCTAATATCCTACTGCAGAGATGGAAAATGTTGTCTGCACAACAGAATCTTATTCCAACTTATTTCTTAAATGTTCATTCTTTTTAAGGATGGATGATTATCCGTCTTCCCTCAACATTTTGCTTCAAACGACATCTCCTCTAAAACAACTGGGCCAATGTTGATGTAACTTTGCGGGGATGTTACTTGCATGAAGATCTACCAAATTGTTCAAAGACTAGTTTTCCTTGCAGAACTCTGGTTGCTATGGCAAAAAATAGGAAAAAAATTAAAAATCTTCTCTGAAACCACATGACTTAGAGCTTAGATATTTGGCATGTAGCATTGTCTAATAGACCTCTACCAAGATTGTTCAAATTATGACCCCCAGATCAAAATTGACTTAGCCCGGGGGGTCACTTAGTTTTTCATAGGCTTATATTGGAAAAACTTTAAAAATCTTCTTTGAAACCACAAGGCCTAGAGCATAGATATTTAGCATGAAGCGTTGCCTTGTAGGCCTCTTCAAACTTTGTTCAAATTAAGGCTTTGGGGTCAAAAATTCGCCCTGCCCAGGGGGTCACTTGTTTTACAAAGAGATAAAGGAAAACCTTTTTTATATGTAACATTGTCTAGTGGTCTTCCACCTACTTTGTTCAAATCATGCCTTTTGGGTCAAAATTGACCACACACACCAGGCAAGTGGATTTGTATTCAGGTGAGGGATACATGTATATGGCCATTATGGCCCTCTTGTTTTAAGTAACGTGGACAGTGTTTCAAACCGACTGTAATTTTGAAGGAAAATATATTTACCATAATCATAATTATGATGTGGCTTGAAAATGAAAAATCACATAGTTATAAGGCATTAACTAGGGTATGTAAAATCTATATGATGGAATAACTTTGCAGCAGGAATGTTGAGATGGCTCAGCGCAAAATACTATATTCAATTGAACTGCAATAAGAAGTTAAGGCAGTACGATTCTGAAAAGGATACTGTCTTATTGGCAAAGAAAAACGCATACAGAAGTCAAATTTCAGTCTTTATCAGATCAGGAATAACTGATTAGAATGACATATACTTGAATAAAAATTGCATAATAAAAAAAGTGTAGGTGTGTGTATTTGTAACATGTATGCCATGCATGTCTTTACTTGAAAATAATAGGTCTAAAATGTTCCACAATTCTCAATCGTAAACATTACGCACGTGTTCAGGGATCAGCCAAGTAACTTTTCTTCTTCAAACAGATGCACCTGTATAAAGCAGTAACCTGTTTGATGTGACCACTTTTGTTGTATCATGGTTCAACTGTATATAGCAGTGAATAGTTTCTATGGAAGAGTGCTCAGTAAAATATAGAGATTAGAATATAGTTTTTGAAAATGTGTCTGTCTTTATGGTGTTATACCGTTGTATAAGATGGTGTTATACCGTTGTATAAAAAAAGTGAATGCAAGTGCACTTAATGTGCAGTGTTTACTAAAGCATTTAAGTGTTCAAAGTTCTGTGTCATTCAATATAGAAAGGGAAAAAAAGATGAACTCTACATTTGTAAAAAGGCTGATAAGAATTAAATAGGGAGAAAACTTGTGTTTTGAGTTGTCTCTTATACGAAATTTAAAGAAAGCCAGATACTGCACAATGTATGTTGCGATAGACAGGAGGCAAGTTTATTGTTTTCAGGTATCAATGTTGGAAATCTATATATAGGTGCTAAGTTTTTGGTGTTTTATGAGAAACAAATTGATGCATATGTTTTACATATACAGTACTGTATGAAGAATTTATTACCGGTAATGCTTTAGTTTTACATATGCTTTAAATTAATAAAGGGCTGATTATGTTTTATATATGCTTTATGGAAAATATATTGATTCTAATGTTTTACATATGCCTTATGAAAAACAACTTCTGTTTATGTTTTATTTATACTTTATGGAAAAAACAGTGATGCTAAAGTTTTGTTTATGATTTGTGAAGAAATCTGGAGTGTTGTGAGATAATCAGGGCAACAGAGATGTACTAGACAAAATCTAGAGTCTGTTGAATCAGAATTTGTAAGCCTCAATAATAAACATCCATTAAATATCTGAATGGCCAAAGTTTGACTTTGTGTCTGAGACTGTGAAGGCTTTTTAGCTAATCAAACATTGTTCTGAATGTTTGTCTAATGCAAACTTTCTCTTCATGATAACCTTCAGACATCATCATGGAATAGATATGGAGTATGAACAAACTTTGATGTTCGATGTTTAATCAATTTATTGTAATCAGTGCTTTACTCAGATGGCAGCTGATATTAAACATTGCTCCTGTGCATTGATCACGTCTGCAAGGTTGTGACAGATTCCTACACATCAACTGTCAAATTTTTTGCCTTTGGAAACAAGTGAGTGCATTTAAAAACTGACCAATCAAATACTAAAAACACAAAACTGGTTCTAAAATAAACACTGTCACCATTATTTCTGCCTTTGCTGAAGTGTCTGGCTTCAACAGAAACATTTTTGAGTTCATTCTCCAAGGAACTACCCAATTATGAACGATTAACTTATCGAGAAGAACAGTGATCAGTGTCGGGTTGGACAAAAAATAAGTTACGTGGTTAAATCATTTAAACGCTTTGAACGCTTGAGAGGCTGCACATTGTACTCGCTCCAAAAAATGGTAGTTTTTAGCTGTATTGGACAAAGTCCAGTAGAGCTTAGGTCATTGTGGTTTGTCTGAAACTTGCTCAGAAGGTTGCTTGCAACTTGAAGATGATCCCTATTGTTTTTGCGGTCAGTTGGTCAAAGGTCGAGGTCACAGTGACCAGAACTTTGAAAGTCTTTTCCGCTCAATCTCCTGAGATCTATATCACTCACAGTCTAAAAATGTTATAGGTTGGTCTGACTGAGTAGATGATCTCTACTATTTTTGGGGTCAAAGTCACAGTGACCTGAACTTTGAAAATAATTTCTTCTCAATTTTTTAGACCTACATGTATTGATCAAATTTTCAAAATTCATAAATGATCGGTCTAATCTTCAAAATTCATAAATGATTGTGATTCCACGGCTCGATTTTACTATATACTCGCAATATACGTGCAATTTGTTCCACTTCGTATAAGTTGCACGTGTATATGACGATTTCATTTGTTAAAATCATTTCGACCGACCTTAACTTTGTACTGCCGACCTAAATGAGCAAAAAGACAGATTTTCGAGCGTTGACCTTAAATTTAACAAATAGTGCAGGATAAACTTATTTTTTCTTTGGCCTAAGTATGTAGCTGTCTCCAACGTAACTTGCAATAAAAAAGAACAACTTTAACACTGCATGTTTTGAAATTACTAAATACGTCCCATATAGATACGGGAATGCGTAAATGGCAGTAACGTATGAGGGCAGAATGTTTTACCAAGTGTTGTAACCTGCGTTCTAGGTATGAGAGATTTAATAAAGCCGATGTGTAAGTACCACATACTGACTTAAATGCAGTTAAATTGTAAACTTACGACATGTGACTTGCAAGAGTGAGAAAGCAATTGTCATTACAGCAAACAAACCACACCAGAGTGTTCCTAGAGACATGTATATATACTTTCAGACGAGTGAGTCTGTAGAAAGATGGAAGATAAACTTTTCTTGCTCACATTGAGAGCACTTGTTTTAGAGATATTTTATTATTAAATTGCTCTATGTATGCATGAACGTCATCTTCGCGAGCTTTCCGGTGTCATTATAATTATGTTCATATTTCGAGAAAGTCTACATTTTAATAAAATTCTACAAGTTGCATGTGCGGACTGTACCTCTAATTTTACAGTTCAAACCAGTTTGAAAAGGTGCGGTATCCGCATTGACCCTTTTGTTGACCTTTTACTAGTACGAGTGATTATATACTTATATCCGGGGAAAAACCGACGGAAATGCTTTTGAAGGTAACTAGGCAAATTGCCGTCGACCAAATACCCTAGACTTTGGCAAGACTCTAGTTTAGCCGACGATTTCTGAGATCAGAAAAATAACCGTAGAACCATAAATGCGTTTCAAGGCAAACCAACGACGTCTGTGAAATCAAACTTTTGAGCGAAAAGAATAATGAAGAAAAAAGGGGCTTGGTAAGAGATACATGGGTGTATTTTAAGATTTCATATTTCAGAAATTAAGATTTCAAACAGATTCCTTTAAATAATATTGGTTTAATAAACCTGGCTGCCTTTGGAGTAATCATAATTGCGCGCTCCTGTTTAAATTTTACTCCGTAATTAATTTTATTCTACAAAAGGTATTTCCGGAGACGAACATATTTCCGAAATCAGAAATGGTCAATAGTACAAATGGCTTTGGTAGATTCTTAACGTAACTTAAACGTTTGATTATTCTTTGAGCCAGACGGATATCATTGCATTTCATCAATATGTTTTGCATACAAATTGTGGTGACGGTGGAATCCCAGAGACCTCGTGAAAGTCGTGCATATTGATTGGCTGTAATTGGTCTGGTATTGTCATCACATCACGTGAGCGCCAGTGTTTTTTTTTCTTATATAGGAAACTTGGTTTAGTACGTACTTTGTCTGGCGGAAGCCATTGTGCGTCCTGTTAACAGAACCAATGTTTTTCGGCGCAGCCGTATTAAGCTTGCTTTTGACCGGAAGTTGGTAACCTTTCAACCGCCAATGAAATTACAAGTATAATGTATTATTTTTGGATTAAAAAATTTACTCTGTAAGGCGCTATTTAATTGGATAATACCGCACGAAACAAGGTCAAAAAATATCGTTGCGTTTTCAATCTTCATATATGGTTTTAATAATTTTATTACGTAAATGCATGTAGTTCATATCTATCAACATAACATGTTGTTACCTCCACACTAATGTAATTATGAGTGTAGAGTTTTCTCAATCAGTGAATAAACGATCAATATTTCGAGTGACATTTGATAAGAAAAACAAGAATTAAGTTTGTTTTCTGATGCACATGTCACTCTACGGACTTATCCATTACTGGGGACAGAATGTTCTAGTGGCGGGTTAGCTCAGTCGGCAGAGCGTTCGCCCTGTTAGTGAAGAGTCCCGGGTTCGAGCCCCGGTTAGGTTAAACATTTTTCTCTTGACAGGAATTTATACTATGAAATCTAGCTACGGCCATCTGGTTTAAAGATAGTTCTTGTTTACGTATAAAGTTATTGTAAAGTTTAAAGAGGTGTTGTCATTTTGAAGCATTACACCGGTTGTACATGTTGAATACTGGCTTCCATCTGGATCCTTACTCGTCACAAAGACCTTTTTAACATGGGGGATCGGTTATACGTAAATTAAACATTTCATATACGAAGGTTATATATATGCAATTCTTGATAATTTTGTTTATTCATAAACTGCTCCGAAGAATTTTTCCAAATGGCGAACGCTACACAAAACTTAATGTGTGATGCATACTGAGTATCTTCTTTAATCAATTTTAATAAGAGTTTACCTATTTTTGATCAACTTGGTATCTATAAGCTCAAGAATAAGTCCAATGTTATCAAATAAAACGCACTAATTTAACAATTCACATCGTGACCCATTTTGGTAAAAATTTGAACCATCCTTCAAAATGGGAAACGGTCGCCTGTTTTACATAGACTTATACAGGAAAAAAACATATATTCTGGTTAGATTTCTAAATGATTTCACAGCAATCTTCCTTAGATGACCATCTAGGAAGGTTGTTCAACTCAATTTGGATTCAAGAAAAATATAGCGTTAAGTAGACTGGCATTCAGTCCTTACATTTACTATTTCTTTAACCCCAATTAATCCCTTTTGTTCCAAAAGGTTTAGGGGCGGTATTACATGCTTCCTAGCCGCGGGGGGGGGGGGGGGATTTCATTTTCCTAAATGCTTAGAATGAGGTACAAGAATCTCATCAAACTCCATTGGTCAAATTTTATTTAAAATTATGTCCTGTACAAATGACCCTTTTCTGACCTTCAAGTCAATGGGTTGATGTTTCCAAGTTTACGTTTCACATTTACGTAGATACAGCGTTATAAAAAAGTCCCGAATTATAGTTTCGAATCTCACAGAAAAACACAAACTGCTCTTAGAAGTTGATTTATCCATTTTCTTATAAAATTTCTTCAACTATTTTTATTTTCAAATATGTCTGTAAGAAAATGGCACGATAGTTTGTGGTTTTGTTTAATTTGCTGAAAAACATGCTTCAAGTAGTGGTCTTTAATGTTTCTATTTTAAAGACCCATTGTCACTGCTTTGAATGAATGAATCATTTGATAGAATAACGATTGAACTTAGTTCTTACTTTAAGACAATGTTGAAGTACGTTTTTCTTTACTGTTCATGTACTTCCTCCGGGAAAAAGTGTTGTCAGTTAGCGGGGTTTGTTTTTGTTATCACATTGAAAAATAAAATTTTAATGTGCTATATTAATAGCATGTACTTCCGGTTTACCCAGGAAAGTTAAGATGTGTTTGTACAAACAAGGCTACTAAGAACATGGTGAGCGATATGGTCCATCATGGCATTCTTGTTTACGCATTAATTCGATATGTCCAATGACTAGGATTATCTGGAATTGTATGCCAAATCAATGCCATTTAATGTGGTCATATTTCATGAATTTTTCGAACTACTCCAAGATCAAGGAAAAATGGAAACCCAATACATTCCAAATTATTCTAATCGATGTGGGACAGTAAAACAATCTCATATAAAGATCATGTTTACAGTACTCTGACCTTTAAAACAATTAGATCATAGAGAATCATTAACTTCTCAATTAAATTACTTTAGTATTCAAAGTTATCGTTTTGTCCAATCGCAGCGCAGTGTATTCTTGTTCAAATCAATAATTATTAAATCGAGTCTAATGCTAATTTACAAAAAAATAATTTCATACGTTATGTTGTATGTGTAGACAATACGGAATGAAACTGCGTAACCAATTTCTCCTTCTTAATACTGTAATATTTCCTAGACCAAATTATGTTTGTAATAGTGTGAAATTATCGTTGGTTGTTTAATTAATATGTTCTGAATGTATATGTAAGACGGCCAAAGAAACCATTGGTTTAATGTGCTATATAACATCATAGGCCTACAGCAGTATAAACAGTATTTATTTTGTTCTGAATATATTTACTGTTTCATTAATTTAAAATGCTTTCTTTAACATAATTAGTACTTTAATCCATATAGTGGCTGGGATTCGTTAGACATTATGCTAGTGTATGTACGGTGTCGTCTTTTTAAAATCAGGGGAATCAAATAAAAGGGACCGATGCTGGTTAAAAAGTTTGCCGCGACTTGCACTTCAAAACTTATGACAACAAATGGTCATTATAGTTAATTATACCGCGTCATGCATACGTACAGATTTGCCCTTTTCCTTATTACTTAACATAACTGTAACAGAAAAATAAGATTCAAGGATCGGCTCTTGAAATAGTCTGCTACGCCCAAAGATAAAGTACAAGCTATCCCGAATATTGTCATTATTTAATATTGCACAAATGTCTCAATGTTTTCCATTAATTGTATTGGACAAAAGAATAATCCATTAAGAATGCTGCCTAAATGCCCCATCTCTGCAATAAAATACCAGAGGCACATTGAATGATATTGCGGTAAAGGTCTATTTTTAGAATATTGGGAAACAAACAAGTGAAGAATACTCACAAGTTATTCAGTAGATATATAATACCGAATGTATGTCAGTCAGTGAGTAACAGGGAAATATTTGCAACAGTGTATACTGGAAT
Source organism: Saxidomus purpurata (assembly GCA_022818135.1). Classification (NCBI taxonomy): domain Eukaryota; kingdom Metazoa; phylum Mollusca; class Bivalvia; order Venerida; family Veneridae; genus Saxidomus; species Saxidomus purpurata. The sequence continues at coordinate 18,420,267 of JAFMSR010000018.1, read as the reverse complement.
CAGCATGCTTGGACTACTTCATAAACACGTATATAAAGTATTTTAAACAACTGTGAGGTCATTAGGGAAGTTTATTTCACAGTCGGAGTCTGGAATGCATTTATTTTCCACTTCTCTATAGTTACAGCAACAATTGTGAATTAAAATGAGATACATTGCACCGTGTATACTTCTATGGAATGTGTTAGGTAAGATTTTTTTTGTTCTGTTAAATCTGCTCGCTCTCAGATTTTGGTAAAAAAATGAAGTTCTTCAAACTACCTCTATTGCTGATTCTAGCCTTTAGTTTTATATTTTTGTATTAGAATATCATTTTTTAATTATTTTATTTTCAACGGCAAATGAGAGCGAGCAGCTTTAAGTCCTTCATATTGTAAAAAAGAAAATCTTTTTAGTACATACATCGTTATTACTGGAAAAATTCCCAATTCCTAAATACCCGTGTCTAGAAGTCTCGGAAAATAAGCGTAAACTATTTAGCTTCGCCAAACTTTCGCAAAACGTCTCCTGTATAAATTATTTGCGAGCTCGTCTTCAATCAGTCGGAATGATTTGGCTTCAAAATTTCGCTAAGATTTTAATTCGCGACCTCAGCGGAGGTAGAAATTTCTAAAATAAAAGTCAATTTAGAGTATAGTTAAGCCTATGCCCATTTAAACAAGACACATTTAGATGGCCGTAATACATTAAAGAATAAAGAAACGAAAATAGCTACACTTTTGTGACTAAATTTTTCAAAAGAAGACTTATATTTTCGATCAAATCCTCTATTATATACTTTCTTTCTACATTTAGACTGGAATTCAGTCCTTACATTTACTTCTATTTTGTGATTATCTGCCTATACTTGTTTCTTACAGTACGTGTCTATTTTAAACTCCTGATACGCTTCTGTAATTATAATTTTGCTGATGTTTAATTTACTAATAAAGTGACTTCTTTGTAATATATAAATTATTTTGTCTAAGTATTAAGGCTTTTGGAACAAGACCGATCCTTGATCTAGTGTTGGTACTTACAGCGGTCTGCGAAACCTAAAGTCATACACAAAGAATGAATCATCATAGATGTCAAATTTAATGTCGTGATAGTGAATGCGAGTGCTTGTTGCAGCTATCCCTCGAGAATGAAATTACATCCGAACAGAATTAACCCACCAATAACCATTTCTCACATTGATTACTTTTGATTATATAATGTCTAAAACGTGCAAGATTGTGTAGATACTTTATAACACACATCCTGTTAATGCGGTTTTGAAATTAGTTTATACTAATTTATTTTAGCTCGATTATGAAGAAAGCTTGCACCTTATCGAGTCACTCTCGAGTTCGCGTCCTAGAAAAACCAGTACTGGTGTCATTGGAGGAAGTACGGTTTTGAAATTAGGGTGCATGTACATTGGTGTACTGTTATCACAGAAGTTGGCTACAAATCTTAACCTTATCTGTTTAATATTATTTTATTAACAGGTTTATAATCTTCTATCAGAAATATTAGCACTTATATGAGAGACTTATCTATGTCTTCGATTATATACTAGTGTTTCGTTATTATGACCGAGTCCGTATTAAATAGTCTTTGCCTATTGCACCAAAGATGCAATGATTTTGCAATATAATTACATTTCGTAATTGCTTCGAAGAGGCATTAGTTTCGTATTTGCACCCAAAAGGAAATGGTGTTGCTATTATATTTCGTACTCGGACCCAAGAGGCAATGGTGTGACTATTATATATAGTTGTACTCGCACACAAGAGGCAATGGTGTGACTTTTATATATAGTTGTACTTGCACACAAGAGGCAATGGTGTGACTATTATATATAGTTGTACTCGCACCCAAGAGGAAATGGTGTTGCTAGTATATTTTGTACTCGCACCCAAGAGGCAATGGTGTGACTATTAAATTTTGTACTTGCACCCAAGAGGCAATGGTGTGACTATTATATTTTGTACTCGCACCCAAGAGGCAATGGTGTGACTATTATATTTTGTACTCGCACCCAAGAGGCAATGGTGTGACTATTATATTTTGTACTCGCACACAAGAGGCAATGGTGTGACTATTATAAATAGTTGTACTCGCACACAAGAGGCAATGGTGTGACTATTATAAATAGTTGTACTCGCACACAAGAGGCAATGGTGTGACTATAATAAATAGTTGTACTCGCACACAAGAGGCAATGGTGTGACCATTATATATAGTTGTACTCGCACACAAGAGGCAATGGTTTGACTATTATATATAGTTGTACTCGCACACAAGAGGCAATGGTGTGACCATTATATATAGTTGTACTCGCACACAAGAGGCAATGGTGTGACTATTATTTATAGTTGTACTTGCACACAAGAGGCAATGGTGTGACTATTATATATAGTTGTACTCGCACACAAGAGGCAATGCTGTTGCTATTATATATAGTTGTACTTGCACACAAGAAGCAATGGTGTTTCTATTATATATAGTTGTACTCGCACACAAGGGGCAATGATGTGACTATTATATATAGTTGTACTCGCACCCAAGGGGCAATGATGTGACTATTATATATAGTTGTACTCGCACCCAAGAGGCAATGATGTGACTATTATATATAGTTGTACTCGCACCCAAGAGGCAATGGTGTGACTATTATAAATAGTTGTACTCGCACACAAGAGGCAATGGTGTGACTATAATAAGTAGTTGTACTCGCACACAAGAGGCAATGGTGTGACCATTATATATAGTTGTACTCGCACACAAGAGGCAATGGTTTGACTATTATATATAGTTGTACTCGCACACAAGAGGCAATGGTGTGACCATTATATATAGTTGTACTCGCACACAAGAGGCAATGGTGTGACTATTATTTATAGTTGTACTTGCACACAAGAGGCAATGGTGTGACTATTATATATAGTTGTACTCGCACACAAGAGGCAATGCTGTTGCTATTATATATAGTTGTACTTGCACACAAGAAGCAATGGTGTTTCTATTATATATAGTTGTACTCGCACACAAGGGGCAATGATGTGACTATTATATATAGTTGTACTCGCACCCAAGGGGCAATGATGTGACTATTATACATAGTTGTACTCGCACCCAAGAGGCAATGATGTGACTATTATATATAGTTGTACTCGCACCCAAGAGGCAATGGTGTGACTATTATACATAGTTGTACTCGCACCCAAGAGGCAATGATGTGACTATTATAAAAATTATATAGTTGTACTCGCACACAAGAGGCAATGGTGTGACTATTATATATAGTTGTACTTGCACACAAGAAGCAATGGTGTGACTATTATATATAGTTGTACTGGCACACAAGAGGCAATGGTGTGACTATTATATATAGTTGTACTTGCACACAAGAAGCAATGGTGTGACTATTATATATAGTTGTACTGGCACCCAAGAGGCAATGGTGTGACTATTATATATAGTTGTACTTGCACACAAGAAGCAATGATGTGACTATTATATATAGTTGTACTGCACACAAGAGGCAATGGTTACTATTATATATAGTTGTACTTGCACACAAGAAGCAAGATGTGACTATTATATATAGTTGTACCGCACACAAGAGGGCAATGGTGTGACTATTATATATAGTTGTACTCGCACCCAAGAGGCAATGCTGTTGCTATTATATATAGTTGTACTCGCACACAAGGGGCAATGATGTTGCTATTATATATAGTTATATTCGCACACAAGAGGCAATGGTGTGACTATTATATATAGTTTTACTCGCACACAAGGGGCAATGATGTTGCTATTATATATAGTTATATTCGCACACAAGAGGCAATGGTGTGACTATTATATATAGTTTTACTCGCACACAAGGGGCAATGATGTTGCTATTATATATAGTTATATTCGCACACAAGGAGGGGGGGCAATGGTGGTAATTTATATAGTTGACTCGCACACAAGGGGCAATGATGTTGTATTATATATAGTTATACTCGCAAGAGGCAATGGTGTAGAATTATATATAGTTGTACTCGCACACAAGAGGCAATGGTGTGACTATTATATATAGTTGTATCTTGCACACAAGAGGCAATGGTGGTGCTATAATATATAGTTGTACTCGCACACAAGAGGCAATGGTGGACTATTATATATAAGTTATACTCGCACACAAGGCAGGCAATGGTGTGACTATTATATATAGTTGTTGCACGAAGAAGTAATGGCGTGACTATTATATATAGTGCATTTGAAAAAAAGAGGAATGGTGTGACTATTATATATAGTTGTACTTGCACACAAGAAGCAATGGTTTGCTATTATTATAGTGTACTCGCACCCAGAGAGGCAATGGTGTGACTATTATATATAGTTGTACTCGGGCCACACAAGAGGCAATGGTTACATTATATATAGTTGTACTTGCACACAAGAAGCAAGGTGTGACTATTATATATAGTTGTACTTGCACACAAGAGGCAATGGTGTGACTATTATATATAATGTACTTGGGGGGGCACACAAGAGGCAATGGTGTGACTATTATATATAATTGTACTTGCACACAAGAGGCAATGGTGTGACTATTATATATAGTTGTACTTGCACACAAGAAGCAATGGTGTGACTATTATATATAGTTGTACTCGCACACAAGAGGCAATGCGTTGCTATTATATATAGTTATACTCGCACACAAGAGGCAATGGTGTGACTATTATATATAGTTATCTCTGCACCCAAGAGGCAATGGTGTGACTATTATATATAGTTGTACTGCTCCCAAGAGGCAATGGTGTGACTATTATATATAGTTATACTTGCACACAAGAAGCAATGGTGTGACTATTATATATAGTTATACTCGCACCACAAGAGGCAATGGTGGGACTATTATATATAGTTGTACTTGCACACAAGAAGCAATGATGTGACTATTATATATAGTTGTACTCGCACACAAGAGGCAATGGTGTGACTATTATATATAGTTATACTTGCACACAAGAAGCAATGATGTGACTATTATATATAGTTGTACTCGCACACAAGAGGCAATGGTGTGACTATTATATATAGTTATACTTGCACACAAGAAGCAATGGTGTGACTATTATATATAGTTGTACTCGCACACAAGAGGCAATGCTGTTGCTATTATATATAGTTATACTCGCACACAAGAGGCAATGGTGTGACTATTATATATAGTTATACTCGCACCCAAGAGGCAATGGTGTGACTATTATATATAGTTATACTCGCACACAAGAGGCAATGGTGTGACAATTATATATAGTTGTACTCGCTCACAAGAGGCAATGGTGTGACTATTATATATAGTTATACTTGCACACAAGAGGCAATGGTGTGACTATTATATATAGTTGTACTTGCACACAAGAAGCAATGATGTGACTATTATATATAGTTGTACTCGCACACAAGAGGCAATGGTGTGACTATTATATATAGTTGTACTTGCACACAAGAAGCAATGATGTGACTATTATATATAGTTGTACTCGCACACAAGAGGCAATGGTGTGACTATTATATATAGTTGTACTCGCACCCAAGAGGCAATGGTGTGACTATTATATATAGTTGTACTCGCACCCAAGAGGCAATGGTGTTTCTATTATATATAGTTGTACTCGCACACAAGAGGCAATGGTGTGACTATTATATATAGTTGTACTTACAAGAAGCAATGGTGTGACTATTATATATAGTTGTACTCGCACACAAGAGGCAATGGTGTGACTATTATATATAGTTATACTCGCACCCAAGAGGCAATGGTGTGACTATTATATATAGTTGTACTCGCACACAAGAGGCAATGGTGTGACTATTATATATAGTTGTACTCGCTCACAAGAGGCAATGGTGTGACTATTATATATAGTTATACTCGCACCCAAGAGGCAATGGTGTGACTATTATATATAGTTATACTCGCACCCAAGAGGCAATGGTGTGACTATTATATATAGTTATACTCGCACACAAGAAGCAATGATGTGACTATTATATATAGTTGTACTTGCACACAAGAGGCAATGGTGTGACTATTATATATAATTGTACTTGCACACAAGGGGCAATGATGTTGCTATTATATATAGTTATACTCGCACCCAAGAGGCAATGGTGTGACTATTATATATAGTTGTACTCGCACACAAGAGGCAATGGTGTGACTATTATATATAGTTGTACTTGCACACAAGAAGCAATGATGTGACTATTATATATAGTTGTACTTGCACACAAGAGGCAATGGTGTGACTATTATATATAGTTGTACTCGCACACAAGAGGCAATGGTGTGACTATTATATATAATTGTACTTGCACACAAGAAGCAATGGTGTGACTATTATATATAGTTGTACTCGCACACAAGAGGCAATGGTGTGACTATTATATATAGTTATACTCGCACACAAGAGGCAATGGTGTGACTATTATATATAGTTGTACTCGCTCACAAGAGGCAATGGTGTGACTATTATATATAGTTGTACTTGCACACAAGAAGCAATGGTGTGACTATTATATATAGTTGTACTTGCACCCAAGAGGCAATGG